>CM073134.1:12024000-13224000 GCA_037039145.1 Fundulus diaphanus | reverse complement strand
GATAGGTGGGTGTAACTCTAGTTCTGAGACATTTGGCCAGAGGGCGTGGCTCCGTTATCCACGTTTATCATTTGATCTGCACCAAATTCAACATGATACGCCTTAATCCAGCAGATATTCAGTCAAAACCTTGCTAGGCATGACCTTATTCCTTTTCAGCGCTCATTTTCGGCTGGTTGCCCTTCTCTGCCCGGTCTAATCTGTTTCCTTTTTTCCGCAGAGCTATCGGTCCCGGAATCCCATTTCTGTCGGCCGCTCACTTTGTGAGCTTCTCTCTGCATTTCTTCGTGCCTAAATAAACATCTTAAAACTGCTCTCTGCCTCCCGATTGTGTTCCGCATGTGGGCCAAACAGTTAAAAACCATGACAATTCTTATATTTAGCGCTAAGCCACATTTTAACAGAGGACAATGACATTTGGTACACATGTGTAACCTGAAGCCCTACAAAAGTCTTATGGACCCATGGTATAAACTCCACAGGAATGAACATGCAAATCTTAGTATGTAGCAGTTTAAACTAAAAAAATAAAAGTCAGCACATTCACGGGTGAAACTTTTCCCTTCAGGGATAGTTTCACTCAGAATGGAGATGCTTTGAGGTGTTGCACACAACACAGCCCATTTAAGTTAAAATTGGATATTCTCATCTTGCATCTTCTTTTGTAATTCTGGTATTTATTTATTTTTTGTTCTCGTTTTTGATGTCTTTCCTCTCCTACCCGCTGCTTTTTCTCCTCTCTCTGAACTGAAGAGAGGATACCTCACAAACGACGTGCTGAAGGAAGAAAACGAGAAAATACCAAACACGGGCTATATATGTGCCACCGCAGCTTGAAGACAGACTTTTAAAGAGCCCTTTCAAGGCTGCTTCATACTTGTGCCTAAACATTTACTAATGCTATATATGAGGAAAGGACCTGAGAGCAGTTAACTTTTCTTGTCAGGAACAAACTTGTCAACTTTACAACTACGCTTAAGAAATACAAGCCAAAAAAAAGGAATAAAAAAGAGCAAGATAAAGGGAGAGCTAAACGTTGAGGTGAAAGACAGAACACAAAGCCCAGCTCAGTTTTGGTGTTTTAGCCACGATAAGTCAAATATGACCTCTACAAACCAGGGAGGAAATGACAGAAAATACGTTTAAAGATGTAATTTCTAAGATTTTAGAGATGAGCTACAATTTATAAATCATGTCTCCCAGCGGAAAACCCGGAGCAACTTGTTTCAGTGGCATTAAAGCCCCCCCCCCCCCCCCCCCCCCACACACACACACACACACACACACACACGCACGCACACACACACACACACACACACACACACTGATGAGCGGGTATAGATATTGGACGGATGGATAAATCTCTGTATCAGAACAAACATTATTGCTGGACCTTTGACTGGAAAAAGCTGCAATCAAGCTGCTCTTCATCCCTCAAATTTGCTGCAGTTGTCCAGCCATCCTGCTGGTGAGCAGCTGTTAATGTTTTAGCTTGTGATGACATTAGGCATTATGGTTTCTGCTCACACATGTCACTGTTACTGAAAGACTGGAATAAGTGAATTTAAAATTTTAAGCAAAAATTTGTTCACATCCTGACATTTATCATGCAGAATTTTTTTATTAATTTCTTGCGTCTGAAAAGTGTGTTAGTTGTGTAAATCACAGAGGACCATATGTTTGTAATGCATGTGAATTTATAGCTGTGGAGGAAGCATTTGTTGGCAACAAACGTGTGAAATATTGGTGTAAAAGCATAGAGCCTTGCTATACTATCTACACAAAAAACAACAGCAACTTAATATTGGTCCATAATAAATACACTACTATGCACAAGTTTACACCATCCCTCTGTTTTTTATTATTATATTGCTTCCGAGCAGCTTGACTATCATTTAAACGGCTCTTAATAAGTTGCACATCCATCTAGTGATGAGGTCTTCAATTCTGGTCCTCGAGGTTCGGGGTCCTGGAACTTTTAGATGTGTCCCTGGTTCAATACCCTTGAATCAAATGGCTGAATTATCTCCTCAGTCTGCAGTCAATATCTCCAGAGTCCTGCTAATAACCATTATATGACTCAGGTGTGTTGAAGCAGAGACGTGTATAAAAGTTGCAGGTCACCAGACATCAAGGACTGAATTGAAGACCCCTGATCTGGTGTCTTCCTCTTACCCGTGATCAGGTAGCGAGAGCAAGAGCTGCAGGGGCCTCATGTAAAAAGTAATGCAAAGCTCTCATACTAAACATTGGCAGTCAGGAAAAAAAATCTGTAAACTTGCAGAGCAGAGAAGAATTCAGATGTATGAAACCGTGTGTAGACGGGTCGGTGCATGCATTGCCTTGATAAATCCCAATTTTCATGGATTTGGACGCAACTGCACGTGTACCTGGGGCCGCCCTGTCCTCGCCCCTAATTACATATGCAAATCAGTAAAAACACTTGGAAGTGATTCGCCACATGTCCAAATAGTCATAGCAATGGAGCCGTCAGACTGTCACAGAGACACCTCTAGGGATATTTATAGTGAATTACAGCAAACAAACAGCTTCTTGAGTGACATCAGTGACACATTTAAGAAACTGGGTGAAAATGAAATTTTTTTTCTGCTCGTACCCCTTTTATCCTACATTGTTTATCAAATTTAAACTGTGCGGTCTGGCTGGTGCATTAAGCTAAATTTTAACTTAATGCTGAATATTGTAATGAGGAAGTCTGTCCTCATCGCCTTCCCGGGGTCTCCACCCGGTGGGAAGTCCCCAGAAAACCCTAAAAGGGAGGCACCCAGTGGGCATCCTGATCAAAAGCCCCAACTGACTCCTTTCTGAAACTCTTTGATCACTTCTTCAGTCTGCTTACAGTACTATTACAGTCCCATCTAAAGTAGAACTTAATAATATGATGCTACTACCTCACTTTTCATTACGGTTAAGGTTTTGAGGAAAGGAGATCGGGCTTTTTCTGCTGTTGCTCCTTCTCTATGGAACAATCTACCTTTCCAAATTAGATCTGCCCACAGCCTGGACCATTTTAAATTGCTTCTTAAAACTTATTTTTATTCTTTGGCATTTAATTAAACTAGTGTTTGATACTATGTTTTTATTCATTTGTGTTGTTGTCACTCTTGTACAGCACTTTGGTGCAGTTCTATGCCTGTTTTAAAGTGCTATATAAATAAATTTGACATTGACATTGACATTTGACATTGTGCCTTTTGGAGTTGTGGCCAAATTGAAATTTGGTTTCATCAACTTGTTGCAAATTCTTCAACAGACTATTAGAATATTCCAAGCTAGCTTGGATGGTTTCTTTTGAAGATAGGGCTTCTGCTTTTAACCCTTCAAAGCATGTGGAGAATAAAGGATATTTTTGTCTCATGTAGAGCACAACAAGCAGCTCTCCTTTAGTGCAGTTCTACATCTTCTCTTTTAAATCAGTTAGGGAGTGATGTCACTCTTGTCCTATATTTTTTCCACTTCGCCTTGTTAATTTTTATACTTCACAGGATTTTTTTGTACTCTTTCCCCGAGGGAAGGTGCTATCGATCCTTTGTAATCTCTGAGAAAGGTGAATGGTATTTTAGGTTCATCAGAATAACTATAAAATTAAGAATAAGACAAAAAAAATGAAAGTGGATGAAAAGTACACAATGTGTTAGAGTACACTCACTCAAAGTTTTTTGTAGCTCTATTATTTTTTACATCTTTTCCTCTGATTTTTTTTTTTTTTTAGTTGTACGTTCACGTTCCAGGTGGAAAAAGCTTTGAAGCTATGACTGTCAAAGTTAGAGAAACCTCTTTACCATGCATGGACATATTAAACTGATAATCTTGGTGAACATTATTTATAAACCTGGTTTATTGTGTCTGCAGCGAAAGCAGAAAATAATGGGCCACAGCTGCAATAACACTGTATCAAAGATGTTAAAATGATTGAATGTAGGATTTATTTACCCTAACCCTGACCCTGATCTCAGAGCGAAATCTGCAGACAGGGAATTGGTTTTAAAACACCATATTTGATCTGAAGGTTAAAAATCGATTTTCTATGCACCACTGATACTCAAAACGTTGGGAAAAGATTGAAGCGGAACATCTGACAAAAAACTTTTACTTTGAGCAGCCTGGACGTCTGAAAGCAGAAACAAGAAATAACTCAGGTGCCATCATTGGAAAAAGTAAAAATGTCCTCATTAGGTGTGCTTGAGGCAAAGCAGAGTGCTTCTAATTTAATGAGAAAACTAATTTCTGATACAAAGGCTCCACTTCAGTGTCATCCAGCATTTTTGAAAATGCTTCTGAAACTCTTTTTAAATTGTCCTTCAATCAGATGATAGTTGAGATTTTTATACAACAGTTTAAATGGTGCCTTAGCCTCTATTTCCCATTAGAGCAAACCTGAGATGAAATGAGGCAAAATGCAGAAGGTGTTTGCTTCTAGTTCACCCTCTCTCCGTATCATTTGAGATTCTATTTTTTCTGTTATTGAAAAAGCTTTTTCATCATGGGATCTAAGGGACACAAAATAAATATGTATGTTTCCTTCAAAAAATTGGTTTCCAGAGGAGCTTGGTTTGTTTTTATGCCTTCAACATAAATATATTTGATTAGCTTTGCTTTTAGACTGTATTACTGCGTTTATGATATTAGTAGAAAAGCAATAACCATAATGTAACATGTCACTGCCGAGTGTTGTTTGTCATCTCTGACTCATTTTCTTTTAAAACGTCTGACTGTGTGTTACACTGGAGAGAGCAATATTCATTTTAGTACGGACTTGTAAACAAATAGCCACTTTGCATATTTATATTAACTTATCTCAAAGACAAGAACAGACTGCAAATACTAATCAATACCAACTTTTAACATTAATATTTCTAATTGACTATTGTCATTAAATCCTAATCTTTATATTTCACTGCATAGGGAAGCTTTACTTGAGCCAGAGAACAACTTAAATTCTTGAAGGAGCATCCTAATGGAAGGATGGAGCAGGAAACAACTGGAAAGATCAGAGATTTATCTCCAGTATTGAGGCTTTGCCTTATCTGTTGAGGTAAAGAAAGAGCCACATTCCCTCTACAATCCAGCCTTTTGTCATGGGATTTGAACCATGACCCAAATCAACAAGATTTTTGATCCAAGAGGCAAAAATAAGCTCCTTTTGTAAGCCGACCTGCCTTGGAGGAAAGACAGGAGCTCTGTCATTCGGCTGGTGGTGGAGGTGTGGCAGCTTTCTGTGCCCGTCCGACTGGGAGGAGACCGAGGTCGGAACCAGAACACCACACACCATGAAGTGTCTTTAAAAAGTATTTACACACCTAAAATAGTTGAACATTTGGTGATGTTACAGAGGAGAGAGAGAGCTTAAAAATAAAATGGTCAAATCATTTTTGTGAGTTGATATCTATTTAAATAATGTGTTAGATGGGCAGATGATATTGCATCATATCGATCACATTGATCAGAAATCATAAAAGACCTTGTGATATCGTCAAATATCGTATCGTCATCCAAACAAATCAATATAGTATTGTATATACATATATAAACATTTGGTGTAGTTCTGCATTCTGTAGCAATCACAGCCAACAAACAGAATGCCCAAATAAACAACATTAAGGAACTCATATTCAACAACTTAACTCCTTAAGTTGAGCCTTAGTTTTCTAAAGCATTCACCAAAACAACAAACTGGCCCTGAAACAACAACACTCTTCACCTTCATGACACTTGCAAAAAGAAGAATATCACTCATTGAACTTTGAGGGTGTTCCCTCTCATGTGAGCCACCAATCACTCAGGTGTTATTTTCTTCCACACGTCTCTCAGGCTTGTTTAGCGATAAAGTGTTGCCATATCTCAACAACCTTTGAAGTGTCATTTCCCCAACGAGCAATTTGCTCGAAGGGGCATGACTTGTCAAGGTGAACACGTGCACTGGTGTCAACAGCAAGCTGGTGGAGGATCAAAGAGTCAAGGTACAAACAGAGAGATGTATAAATGTATGTCAGTCACACCCTGAAAGGAAAACAATCAATTGATCAACCCTTTGATTGGGTGTTACTTAATGCACCAAAAGACAGACCTCATTCATTGAATTGCACACATTTGTACATATAGTACAAATGTGTGCAATGTGTGTATAGTGTACAGCGCTTTGGGTGGTCAGCATGACTGGAAATTGCAATATAAGTTCAGTCCATTTACCATTCTTACCATTTACATGCAAAATAGTTTGGTTAAAATTTTTGATGCTCTAACTGAAAAGTCTCTACACTTTTTGCCGCGGCAGGTCAAAAAAGTACTGGCAGGTTTTTTTTATACAAACAAAACCAATGTTAATAGTTTTACCAACTCAACCGTAAACTAAACAGAATAACTTAATTGTTAAATCACTCTAGATCCAAAGCATAAAAAGATTTTTGGATGTTTGCCTTATTAAAAGAGGGGCATACAGTTTCTTGAATTTATTTGTTTCTGGTTGAGAAAAATGCTTTTTACACAATGTATTATGAGGTAAAAGAGGTAATTTGATAGTAATAATTGACTAATTGTCGACTGAGCGACTCCAGGCTTTTTTTTACTTGGAATAAGCAGCAAACTGGGGACAACCCGGTATAACTCTTCTCTGCCAATGGCAAAACGAGGGACATTCACCATTCACATATGGAAATATCATTTACTCGAGACGTAGCCATTTATGTAAAAGAGAGTGAAGAAAGACCCTCAATAAGCCTTGTGTCCTCCAGAAGATTGTGTATGAGCTCAAGGCTCGTACATCTCGACTGGGAGGAGACCAAGAGGGAGAGAAGCATGGACCGCGGAACGGGTAGGGCCAGTAGGGCCGCGGCCCTACCTACTTTTGATGATCAAACATGTAAAATAATATATATAAATAAAATTAAAATATTCAATAGCTATTTTTTTCAAATGCACAGTAGTCTATGGCAGCAGCATCATTCTCCAATGAGAAAGCGATAAATCATCCCATCTAAAAATGTATTGGCTGATTGTGTCATGTGATGTAAACAAAAGTTTTCCCACCTCTGCGCTGCTTATGAACGCTACTTCGTTAGCTTTGTTAGCTTCGTTAGCTTAGTTAACTGTGTCCACTGCAAGTGCTGAGAGGTGTTTCTCGTCCCTCCGTCGTATCAAGACCTATCTGAGATCAACAATGACCCAGAAAAGACTAAATAGCTTGATGTGCACCCACACACACACACACACACACACACACACACACACACACACACACACACACACACACACACACACACACACACACACACACACACACACACACACACACACACACACACACTCACAGGGATCTTTTGACCACAGTGGATGCTTTGAGGATAGCCAGGGACTTCTCCAGCATAATGACAGACGGAGACACTTTTTCGGGAATATTTAGAGCAGGGGTGAGTTTGACTTTTCTTTTTAAAGTATTTTTATTCTGTAAATATTGTGTTAGCTCTAATATAATGATTGTAAGTGGAAATAAATCCGGGGCGTGTGTGCTGGAACGTCAGAAAAAGTTAAATAAAAATTCGGTGCCGATTTTAATTATAACATGGCAGACACATTTATCATGCTCAGGGACCACAGCCTATGAGAAAGCAATAAATTCTGGTGTCTAAAAATGGATTGGCTTGTCTTGTGTCATGTGACGCAAATCAGTTGCGTGATCAAGGGGATGCTGGTATTTTATGTGTATGCGGGCGCGTGTGTATGTGATGGGTAGTGGTATTGTGTATTGCCTGATGGGCCCGACCAATTTGAAATGCGTTCCGCGGTCCATGGAGAGAAGGTTTCTCATTGAGCAAGAAAACTGTTGGGGGCAGGACTAACAGTTCAAACTAAACTGTTCTCCTCACTTGTGGTTTGAATTTGTGCAGCATCAGGAATACTTCCTTTAAGGTGAACAAAAGTATTTTAAAAGGGGGAGGTGTAAAGGATAGTGGTGTGGTGAATACTGTGGGCACAACAACAACCATTTCTACAGAGAGTGTGAGAGAATTTGACCTCCTCTTTGGGATGTCGAGTGTAGTCGACTGAATGGAGAGGGCGGGGGGGACCTTGTGCACGCTAAAGCCTGACCCTCCAATTCATTTCTGACACAGATGTAGTTTTGTGGTCTGTCTCACAAAAAGGAAATGGGTAAGTTATTTTAATTCAGTGTCAACTGTCTCCCATTGCCTTGAACTAAAGAAATTGTCTGCTCTAGGTGATAAGAACTAACCTGACCCTAGCCAAATGAATTTCGTTCCGCTTAGCTCCGCCTAGCTTCACTCACATCCATCTGGGACCTCTTCCATAGAGAGTGATTTCTTCAACCAACTTTATTGTCCAGCCAATCAGGACGCAGGGCTGGAGTTTCATAGTGGAGAAGCGACCGTGAGACTGTTTTGATTCAGACAAAAATGGCGGCTCGCATCGAGGAAGCAAGCGTTAACATTGATGCTGCTATTTCTTCCGTGTCGTCCAATCTACCTAATATTGTTTCATTAAAAGAACATCAGAGATTTCGGTAAAGAACATTTACCGACATTGTGCTGATTCCACTGTTGCTATATCCAAGATGTCGGCTGTTCTGTTTTGTTTTTTCCTGCATCGCTCTCACCAGCGTCACGTCGATAAAGATGACAGACAAGTGGCTTATCCAATCATATGCAAAGATTGTTGATAAGGCCCAGCCTTCTGAAACGCCATTCCTATGGATCAGTTCCAGATGGATGAGTGGAGCTAGGCGGAGCGAAATTCATTTGGCTAGAGACAGGTTAGATAAGAACAGGATATGGGTTATTCTTTACCAAACGTTGTTGTGTTTAACCAAGTTTAACAAATAGGAGCGCCCTATTCTTCTTTAAAGTAAAAGACCCTGGAGGATGATTACCACAAAATTAAAATGAAAGCAAAAAGCACATGTAAAAACTGTGTTGTAACTAATATTTATTCTTTTGAGAAGATTTTAATTTTTCAAAAAAAAATTTGTAACAATCTTATCCCAAGCATCAGCATTGTATCAGAAAACCTGACTACACCTAACCAGATATATTTGAGTTTATTGTCTGATTTTATTCCAGCACATGGATGCATTTAACAGTATTTTTTAAATCTGTTTATTTTCATGTGCAATACTTACAAAACTGAAGAACAGGAGGTACAAAATAATTATCCTTTCATCATGAAATTCTCAGTAAATTAAACTGTATGGATGCTGAAGTTCACATACAGCTACTCTTCAGTGGGGGCGTCTCTCAGAATCCACCCCAAACACAATCCATTAATGTTCTAATTAAAGAGAAAGAGGTTTATGGAATAGAAAATCAACCTTATATGCATGTTTTCTCCTACACACTCAACCTTATACAATCCATTAATGTTCGAATTAAAGAGAAAGAGGTTTATGGAATAGAAAATCAACCTTATATGCATGTTTTCTCCTACACACGATAAACTGGAGCAACACTAAAACACATTACAACGCAACCAAGAAATGCTAGTTTTTAATGAGTTTTTTAAGACAGCAGCAATATGAATCGAGCCAGATGTATCTTTAGAACCAAATGATTGAGCACTGCATGGTTTGGGTGTGTTGTTGTTGGAATATAAATTATCAAGATATTGAAGCAGCAAAAATAAGGATTTCTTGCGGAAATTCTGGTCTTACTGTCAAGAGAACATCTGGAATGTCAGTGGTTAGCAAAGGGGGATAATAAGGAGTTTTGCTTACTACAGTGAGTTCTTCAAAAGCTTTTGCTTCTAGTTTTAAAGTAGGTTTTACTTCATAAGTATCATTATGAAGTAATGGCACTGCCACATAAGTGCAATATTGGTGACTCTACCCGTCTCTGGATGAGTCAAAAGCCGAACAATCACAAAACTAATGAAAACCATGCAAAACTGATGAAATGGTGCCAACCATTGGGATTAGGGTGTGGGATTGAGGATATTCATACCTATTAAGTAGACTAGGACTCTTTTTCAGCCAATCCCTGATCCTAGATTCATCTGATCAGTCAGTGACCAGAAAACCATTATTAGGACCTCCAAATACTCAACACAATTTAATCCAAACGGCTCATATAAAGCATCTGCCAGTGTTATTCAAACCAAGTCAAAACACATATATATTAGAAATGACTCAACTGACAACAGCTGCTTATAAACTAAAGACAACAATGATGCAACTAAAGGTGTGTGTATAGAAACATAAAGGAAACAACACAATACACAAAGGAAATACGCAACCATGAATTAGCAATTATTTGGGGTGTAACGGTACACGTGGGTCTATTGAACCGTTTCGGCATGGCATGTTCAGTACGGGCCACCTGCGTACCGTTTCGGTCATTTGATTTTACTCATTGAATTATTTTATTTTATGTTTAGGAAGAGATTAAGCACCGTGGAACTAAAGTTCCTAATTGTGTTTCTGCATGGATGCCGTTAACTGTTGCAGTGTCTTTCAGAGTGGCATAAGAGCTGGAAGATCCTCACTTAATATGATTTTGTTCCCAAGCACGCGACACATCAGAGCATACTGTATGTCTGCTCCGTGCTCCGTTCTCTGTGAGTCTTGACTCATCCAAAACACAGAAGAGATTCTTATTCAAATGAGCTTTTCCTTAAACTCACTTTACATATTTTAAATTTGTTCATTTGTTTTTCTCAGACTTTGCGAATTACTTTATCTTTATCCGTAAAAGTGCTGTAAATAAAACATACTTTTCCAGTTCTGGCACTGATGAGTTTATTGAAATTAGGCTGTTTTTCCCGACACTGTTTAATGTGCTCAAAATAAAGATCAGATTTCAGGAAAAAAAGTATTATAATAGAGGTTATGGAACTGAAATAAGAAATTAATTCAGTATAAGACCTAAATGTGGGATCTGCTCTGCATGTTGCGTACACCTACTGTACAAGATCATTTAACAAGCTCACCAGGTTTCCCCTCAGCTTCCCCTTCAAGGCACCTTTCTTCACTATCTCAAGCTCATTATATAAACCCACATGCCTCACCTTGAAGAGAATTTCCCTACACAGCCTTTTCCTCTAAAAGGAAGCCCCTGCAGATGTGTGCAGGCAGCTGATTGAAGCATTTTAAAATGAGGGGTAAATCATACATGGATGAGCGTGTGTGAATAAAAACTGCTGAGCGGCAGTGAAGGGCTTGATTTGTGCCCATCCACAGTGATGCAATCTCACACAAGCAGATGACAGCAGCTATCCGAGGGAAACGTCGGGGTGTTGGTGTTCGTCACCTGAAGCTGTGTTGATGGTCCTGACGGCCTCTCTGGCACTCACTCTGTTGTTAGGGGGATAATCGGGGACAGTGTTTTGATAGCGTTTCTCCGGCATCCGTGGACTCACTTTGGCAGGTTGATGACTGAAAGACACAGAGGACGGGATTGAAGGGTGAAAAGGCTAGATATAAATTTAAAGGAATGACAGAGAAAAAGATAATGAAAGAGGAATATAACCATCTGATCTGACTGAGGTGGAAGAGACAGGAAAGAGGAATGTAGGTTGATAAAAATGCAGGGTTTGTGTGTGTTGAGAAGAGCGGCAGATGTTCTAACCAAAGCAGAAATGAGCCTGAAACACGGCCCAGTTTCCATTACAGCCACTGACAACCTGAGTTTTGCGCATTAAGCTGTGACACATGTGCACAACCATGAACAAGCACACATTTACAACAGATAGTTACAGCCTCACCCTGACTGGCCGTGCTGCTCGTCAATCGCATCCACCGCACTTTCCACAGAGCTCAGGAGAGACTGGATCTGATTGGCCGATTCCTTCAGTAGGAAGCGAGTCACAAATTGTTCCACATTAGTTCCCCTCTCATATACCTGAGAAGAAAAACAGAAAATTACAGGCATGTGTTAAACAAAAACAGACATTTTTAAACTAAAATCAATAAACGTACAGAACATCAAGTGGTTTGAACTCCTTTTAAAAGGGGCCATGACAACAAATTACATTTTAAGATTTTGGGGGTATAATTTGATCTGTTGTGCACTGATGAGGTTGTATTAATGTCAAAAGTGAACACCAAAGGGATTGCTCAGGGGGCGGTCAGCTTTGTTGCTTTGCTTAAAAATGGTCAGATCAGAAAACAGGTTATTTTTCTATATTCTCCAATCAGAGCACACCATCAGGCAAAAAGCCTCCCCTCCTCCCCCCAGATGATGCCCCGGCCATGAGTTGCGCTAGCATGTCTAACTGCTCCGCTGGAGAGGAGGAAAACAGAGGAGCAGCAGCCCCAGATCGCCTCCATGTATCAGCCCGAACAGGATCCAGACAACGCAGAAGCCCCAGAGCATAAATATCCAATATTCAACCTCAGACTAACTTCACAGCGGGTGCTAAAAAGGGGAGCTGATTTGTCCAACGGTGGTCTAAAATGCTTTAAGGTTCCACTCAGTTCTGAAGGACGAGAGAATCACAGAAGAGTGGCTCATGTTCATTTATGGGGACTTTTCTGAAGACAGTTTCTTGTTGGGGTTTTCGAACAAACAGATAAAAAAAAAAAAATTCTGTACCAACACGGAAGGTGGCGACCATAACGCTGTCATTGCCTGCAAGTTTATTTAATTTCTAAATGCTGTAAAATGTAAGGAACATGTGTTTGTAACAGAAAAATCAGGTTTACTAACTGAAGCTAAACCACTGCCAGTGGCATGATTTTGCCGTTGCTGCCCAGGAGAGCAAACTCTCCTCCACGGTGTCATCCAGCTAGATACTGTTTCTGTGTCGCAGGTAAGCAAAACCCGGTGAAGAACTGGATCCCAGCTGCATATTCCCGTGTTGCGGAATTTGGTCAGCTTGGCCTTGCCTGTCCAACATCCTACAACACAAATACTTCCACCAGCCAGAATAATGGGTTTGTAACAGAGTGTTGCACATATTTGAGTTTTCCAAATATGGTAGAGCTGCATATCATTACCACAACCAACCCACTGAGGAGGGACATTTGGCTTGACAAAGCAACAAGTTGACGTTCATTTTTTGATGAAATTATTTGGATAATTGACATATGCAGCAATATCAACTACATGAAATTGTTTATACAGTGATTTCATGGCACCTTTAATGACATTATGGAAAAGTGCAGAATTTCTTGCTGGAGCATTAAGAGGTTTTAGCCTCTCTGTCTTTCACTGCTGTCTCCCTATACTTATTAAAAGAAATACTAACTTGGTCTGTTACTTGTACTTCATTGTGTCCTGTTCCTGTGTACTTTTACAGGGGCAAAACACAAAGAGTTATGACTTAGATATCAGAGGAGCTTCTCTCCACAGACATCTCAGTATGCCCATTCATCTGTTCATATCACTTGTATCTTCTACCTGTAAACAAACATTTTGCACCAGTATATTTAGATGATAATTGGTTTAATTATCTTGTTAGTTAAGCATTTTGTGTTAAGAAGTCAAAATCTAAAATAAAAATGTATTCAATAATTTTTTCTGAAGAGTTCATATTGAACCCTATTTCCATTTATTGTTTTTCTCGGTTTGACGGATGATACCTGAGAGATCATGGCAACTTTTAAACATAAGTAACTAAAGAAAAGCTTATAGATAAAAAGCGGTCCTTTAAGGCAAGTAAACATTTATGAGGAACATCCTGTAGTAGAGTGCTGCCTTTTTGCGGTGTTTAAATCATATATGCTGAAGTGTTTTTAGTTCTGGACTTTGAATAGGCCATTCTAAGACATGAATATGCTTTGATCTAAACCATCCCACTGTAGCTCTGGCTGGATGTTTAGGGTCATCCTCCCCGAAGGTCAACATCGCTCTGGTCTCAGGTTCTGGCTACCTCTAAAAGGTTTTCGTTAATGTCCTGTATTTAGCTCCATCCATATTCACATCAACTCTGACCAGCTTTCCAGACCCTGCCACCATGATGTTTCACAGTAGCGTGTGTGTGTAGTGTTACTTTTTTTCCAAGATAATGTTTTGCAGCTACAGTCGGACTAAAAGTTTAATTTTCCTCTCATCTGACCAGAGCACCTTCTTATCCAGGGTCCTGAATGGCTTATGGCAAACTTCAAACCGAACTTATTATAGCTTTCTGCAATGTTTTTTTCCGTTTCCACGGCTTCTTCAACGCTGGATTTGGAGAGTACACAACTAATAGCTGTGCTCCCATTTGAGCTTGTAATCTGCATAAATCCTCCAGAGTTATGTTCTCTAACAAACCTCTGAGGCCTTCACAGAACATCTGGATTTAGACTAAGTTTTAAATACTCACAGGGAGGCTCAATTAATTAGCTTAATTAGTAACTGCTTAGCCTTATTTACAATTACATGCTGCTTGGTGTTGGTCTATCACATAAACTCCCAATATACACTGGGGCTGTAGTGTGACAATGAGTGAAAAAGTTCAAGCGGTGTGAATACTTTTGAAAGGTGTTTAGGTTTTGTTTAATAAAAAGAAATACCTGTAAGTAAACTATTGACTGAGCCTTGCTTAAGAAAAATGAGAGATAATGATCCGTGATCAAACCAAAACAGCAATGATCAACCGCCTGCTGGTAGAATCTGTTGGAGTCATATACTCTCATTCTGCTGCAGTAAACTATAACTAGACTGCAGAAAATTACTTTAAACCATCAATTATCTGCAAAGCAGGTACAACTTGAAAGAATGGTCAGAACAAAAGCATTTATTTCCCCTCTTCAACGGTATGTTTGAGCTACCATCATCTGATGATAACTGAAATCCATTATTAGAATCTCATGCCTGACCAAGCCTGGGTGTCTAGTGTAACAAAGTGCATGCAGGAAGGTGAGGAAATCTTCAAATTTGAAAAATAAAATGTATACTTTTCTCATTTAGGCAGTGCTTGAATGTGTCCCCTATTAATAGGCACCACTTTCTTCTTATTTAAGGTTAACTTTTTGTGGCAAGGCTGAAACAGTGATCCACTTTATTTCAATAAACAGCATAATAGCAGCAAAGAAGCTTTATAATATCAGCATCATTCTCCGCACCAGTAAGATACTGACTCACCCAAGCAAAAACTTGCGCTGTAGATTTATTTATTTATTTTTTACAGGGAAGGGCTGCTACTTAATTGCACAGAGAGAGAGACACAAAAAGAGAATAGTTGTCATAATTTAGCAAGACCTTTAAAAAACAAAAAGGAAATATCAAATAAAACTGCTACGGCAAGGACAAGAACACGTGGTACAGCTTAGATAAAACTGGGGCTCTTGCTTCAACTCCGATGACCTTATCTCTGCAACTTTTTAATTATTTACAGATATGGCTGCTTGCTAAAATAAATTCCTCCTCCGCACAGTCAGCGTTCACTCATGACCAGACACAGCCTCCAAGGGAAGTGGTGGAGTTCTTAAGAGTCATAGTCTGACACAAAATTACAATGTAGAGAACTACAGCTGTCATTTATGGTACAAAATGGCATAATGGGCAAATGAAGGAAAAAAAAAAATCAGAAACTTCTCTCTTTTCTTCCCTACTTGGTGTTTCACATAGTTATTGTATTTGAATGTTACTGATCAGAAGTAGCTGATCAAATGGTTAAATTACCTAATCTGTCTCTGCAGAGGCTTGATTCAGATGTGCTGGAGAAGTGTCTTTAAGACACCCTTTAGAGTCAGTTTTCAACAAGCCATTTTAAATCATATGTTAAGATGATTATTAAACTTCCAAAATCTGAATAAACGACTGTTTCAAAAAACTAATCAAGTAGATGTGGAGCCTAAACCTAATCCTAACATTAAGTGGCACGTAAGTCTTATGTGATCACTTCCAATTAGCCCCTAGGACAGTCTCCCTTAAAGATCTTATTTAGGAAACACATGTGAGCTGACTGAAGCTGGAAAAAACTCAAACACCTTCACATAACTGACTATGTGTGTCCTCCAGAGAATTGAGATAGTCGGTCATGTCAGCCTTTCAGTCAGAAGTCACAGCACAGTGATTCAGTAAGACAATTAAGGTTCCTGTTCAGTCAGCCGTTCTCTCCCGTGCACTAATCAAAGACAAACTCTCCCGTGAGACGCCAAGTCACACAAGTCATACTGACTCCCATTAAAACAGCCATACAGACACACTCGCAGATGCATGCAAACATACAAACTCATCCGCACCACCTTGAGAGGGTAAGGAGAGTTCTGCAACATCCAAATCACAAAAACATTGATACTAAAGACTACTACTGTTTTATGAAAGTGGAGCGGTTATACGTTCATTCAACTATTTACAGTTGTTCCATCAGTATATCGGGGGATTTTTTTATTTTTTTATTTCTGAGAATTGTCATATTCATCATTATATACATCAGAGCTAAGCTAACATAGATATCTTGGTTTCATTCAGACAGACAGGTCATTTCTGCACACTAACCAAATACGAAAGCCCCCAACAACAATGGCCCGGATAAATTAGGGGAATAATTGAAGATTATGTCTACACAATGGAAGACAAAGCTTTCTGGGTTCGGCTGGCTTAACCGCCAGGAGGAAAATTACCTGCTAGGACCCCACTTAGCTACTAACACATGGCATTCTGGCATTTCACTGTTCCTGGCCTCAAGCTTTCAGGGTGCATGACAGAAATTTGGACGGGTGAACTAATGTCAGGCAATTAGCGCGAGCAAGGCTTCAACATGTCAGTTCCTACTGTATTTCAGCATTTCCTGCCACTAGCAGGGTTTTTTTTTCTCCAAATACACTGTAATCGACCCTGAACATCCACATGAATAATTAAAAATGTTAATATGCAGATCCTGAATCCGCAACAGTGAACACAAATAACAAATTTGGAGCAAGTGTGATGTTTTTCTTCTTTTTGTATTCCATGTAGTTCTTTTATCAGGGTTTTCCTCTGCCAAGTACCCCCAAGGGCTTGGCTAGAAACCTTGAGAGATAGAAAACCTGTAATCTATAATTCAAACAGACCACTGACCCGAAACAAAGAGCACAGTCTATCCCCAGTCAGCTGCCAGGAAAAAAAAACAATTTACCGTTTGAATATTTGAATGTTTGTGTCCATCTCCACAACTAATCTGCGTTTGACAGGACAGCGTTCTGGAAAGCCCCGTTTACTCTCCTGTGAGTTTTCCAACTCAATCACCCTTACAAGGCTCAACATTTGTATGACAATCCAGGCCATGATTCTCGTGTCAGCGTACGAGAATTTGTGGATACATTTTCATCTTTTTGGACTAGCAGCAAATTCCTACATCACTAACCATCCATGCGTGTGCATTGGCGAGTGGCCTCGCCTCTTTTTAATGAACCCACACACATAAACCCAAACACTGTCTTTTGTGACGAGATGGGGATGGCTGATTACAGGAGATTTTAGAAAGCTGTAATCAGCGATTACAGAAGCATGGGTCTCGTTTGGGGAAATCATTTAATCTTGGTTGTCCCAGATGGGCACAAAAAGGCTCTATATAGAGAAAGATACGTGGAGCTCAAATTCAACTTTCACAGTCACCAGTACAATGACTTTAAACAGAAACCCTGCACAGATATCTCTTCCGAACTGAGATAGAGCAAACATAAGAAAAAAGTCAGACGTAAGCCATTTCCAAACAGGCTTTTTGGTATTCAGGTTATTTGGAGCAAGATAGTCTGTATGTGTATATACAGGGTTTTGCAAAATGCTCAGCATGTTTATAGAATATTTGGTAATCGAGCCTATTCACAGTGTGCTAAAATGTGTGTTTATATTTTGTTTCCTAGCACCCAGAATGTCTTATTCAAATTTGCCCAAAGTGTCGCAGCAGTAGTGTTGCAATAACAGACACCCGGCTTCTCCCCTCCTTGCAGCCGCTAACTTGACCAAAACGATGCTGCTGGAAATTTTAAGCTCTGTTAGCATGGCGAGTACTAGAAGAAAAAAAAAACATTTAAAACCCTCATTAGGTGCCAAGTCAAACACAAAAGCTTGTTCAAATGTACGTTTCCTATGAGGCAGACAAAATAAATGCTGAAGGACGCCACATGCTAGCTTGGTTAACGCTACAAGCTAAGGTTTTAACAATTACGTTTGAAAGCAACTTAAAAAGGTCAGGTAAAAATGATTTATCTGTAACAGGGAAGCAGTAAACCTTTTGGAGGACACAAGCAAAGCTTTCTGATTAAATATTAGCTTCAGGGACCGCTGAATAACGTTGCCTTGTTGGTCGGAGTTCCTCCGTCTAGATGCGCTACCCAGGGGCAAAGTTCCAAATCCAGAAGGCTTATTAATAGGTCGTGTTTTAATTCGATGATTGTATTATATTATTGTTGATTATACACAGTATTTTATTTTTCTGTTTCTTTTATTTTCTGTTTCATGTTAGAACTCAACTACTGTCACTACAGTATTATCAGTATTCAGTTAGAAATGTCAGTACTGTGCCCTTCTTCTAACCTTTCAAAGTGTTTTCGTTCAGCATTTTTCTAGGTTTTTCTGAAGGTTTTTGAAAGTTTTCCTTTCCTAGAATTCAAGTGCTTTCACTCTCCAGGTGGCAGCATATAGTGGAGTTTGGGCTTAAAAAAGGGGGTAAATAAAAGGCTAAGAAATATGTGGGACAATCAAAGACAAATCAAAAATCAAGAACCTTTATTGTCGGGGCATAATGTTTTCAAATAGTTTGTTGCGCCAACAGCCTTCCTGAGAAGATGAAAGCATACAAATGCTACTTAGCATTTAATAAGATTTATGTTTGAGTCAAAAGATAGCAGTCACCTTACAGATGATGTACATTACTGTGCAATATAGACAAGCATTCCCAAAGAAGTTAAAAGTGTGCAAATAGACAATAGCAAAAATGTGAATCTTTGAGTTAAACTGTGCAATTTGCATGGATGTCCAAACAAATGTCCCTTGAGAAACTACAAGTGTGCAAATAGACATTAGCATATGAGAGACTGTAAATAATTCTCAATTGGATCAAGAACCTGTGGAACCAATAGTATGTTTGTTAACAGTTTGCAGACATTGAACTGGGCTGGTTGTTTATTTGATTTTCAGCAGAGAGCGATGGCCCTCACAGCTTTGGGAAAGAAGCTGTTTTTGATTGAATGTTCCTGAATCGATTACCTGATGGAAGAGGGACAAACAGTGCATTGCCTGTCATAGCATAAAGCCAGATGCTTTTTCCACTCACATACAACTATTTGACATCCTGCATTAATTTAACCTTTCGCAAAGCATCATATTATTCATACCTCTGTCAAACTTAGGTTTAAAGTAATCTTCAAACTTTACCAACATGTTTCTCCTGACAGGATGTAATATGAAGGTTCTGGAGAGGCCCATTCAGAGTCCAGAATTGAATCCAACAGATAATTCAATAGGGTCTCCGGTCCAGCTCTCCACTACTGTCCAGCCAGTTTAAGATGCATCCCTGCTCCAACACACCTGAATCCAACTACTAAATTATCTGCACAGTATGCCATCAGGTTCTGCAGACCCTTGATAATGAGCCATTCATTTGATTCAGGTGTGTTAATGATGTGAAGCTATAATCATCCTATCTATAAGTTGTATTAAATTAAAATACAACTTAAAAGAATACATAATCGGACTTCAGAAAAAAATGGGTTGCTATATTTTTCCCCCAAAGAATATTTTGTTTTTAAAGTAACTTTTCTCTAAGACCTGAGAACCATTCAGACTTCAAAAGGCCCCTGAACTCACGAGTTAAACCAGTGTTGTTTCTGACTTTAGCACACACGTTTAAAAAGAACCAACTCTAAATTCAGATTTCAGACATATTGTTACAGGAATTCTGTCAAAAAGCATACAATTTGTTCTAATTTCTTAAGGTGAATCTATGGAAAAGAAGATGTTTAGTTCAGAAAAAGTTACTCCCAAATGGCTACTACTTGAAAACTTAGCATTCATTAGACAATTAACTGAAGGCTAATGCACATTTGACATCCTGTCGGCATCCTACTGTATTTTGTGCTGTTTATTAAATATTAAATATTAAATTTAGTAACAGAAACTGTTAATCTTATGGGGGTAATTTCAAGGTATGACCAAAGAGCCTGCTTTTTTTAATAGAAATAGTATATACTCTGATGGAAAATATGCTCTCTCAGTCTTCCACAGAACTCCGATCTCTTGACAAACTGCATTTATTTAAATACTCATTATAAGCGGCTCCGCAAAATTAGTTCTGAGCCCTTTTTAGCTTGTCTTGCTGTAAGAATCTATGAACATAGTATTTAGTATTGTAAGGTAACCATAACCAACCATAGCTCAAGAGCCTGGAAGTCAAAGGTGACAACCATATTTCCTGCTTATTTTATTTTTTATTTATTTTTGGAGGTGCAAGGTTTTGCAATCTGACCATTTTTCAAAAAAAGCTATCTTACAGCTGTGATGAAAGTGTTGCACTAATATAAAGCAAGTTTGACATAATCTAAATATTGGGTGAGAAAGAGGTCAGTTGATTTTAAAAGACACAAATCGAGTCAAAGCTCACGGAAAAGCAGCTCTGCGCTGCAATTTAGCCACAGCAAAAGGAACAACTTCATGACCTTCAGCCTTTCAGGTGCATTAGTAAAATCCATCTTTTTGACAAATGGAAAACTCTTAGATTAACATTCTTTCAAAAAGATAAATAGAAACTGTACCAAAACCCATGGGGTTCAAAGGATTTTGGCAAGAGCAGAAACTATTTTGGAATAGGGCCAAAGAGCGACGAGGCCAAGGTTCAGCGAAACAATCGGACAAATTCTGCCACTGTCTCGTACTTGAAATAAAGAAATAATTTTCTATTGATCAATAAATCAGCAGATTAATATGTAATATTATATTATATTCAAGCACATTAAGAGACACTCTTCTGTCAAGGTTTAACCTTTACTGCAATATGGACCCCTAAGTTAAAGGGTCCCTAAGCAGAATTACAACATAGTCAGTTTTCCTTGTGGTCTGCCCCATGTTGGACACACATTCTGTGAAGTATTTCATATCTGAGTTTATTAGGAAGCGATATCTAAAACTCATAAAATAGCTTTGGAGTCCTCCATATTTTATGGAGATATTAAGAAATCAGTAACTTAATCAGCTTCTGGGTAAGGTTCATTACAACAGTGAGATTTATTTCTTGGAACTCGATAAAATGAGCTCTAAAAAAAAAAAAAAAAAAAAAAAAAAAAGAGAGAATTGGACCCAGATGATCCCCCAATTTATACTCATCACATGTTGCCCCCTTTGTTGCAGCCATACCCAAAAAAACAGAAGGCAAGGAACCAGTCTGTGTGTTTTTGTCGATAATAGCAAGCGTCCGGTTAGCTGTATCCTAGTGAGCAACATTTTCTAAAGAGTAAGAAGCTTTGGCATAATCTTCTGTACTTCATAATCTGCTCTACAAAGGCGCGGTGTTCCAAACAGATCTGCAAACATAATGCATGTGCGTTAGAATGTCTGAACCACCAGATCTGTCGACCGCATCCATTGCTTAAAACCGAATGCTTTGTTGTTGAAGTAGCTCCTCACTACAGCTTTGGCGTCCAACATGTCAAAGTGGGTCATAACACACAGGAGGCTTGTCTGCATTTCCTTCACAGAAACTGTCCCACAAGGCATCCTGAAGACTCTGAGCAGTTTACCCTTTCTATACTTCACTTCAGCTGATCTTAATGAGGTTCAGAACATTAAAAAAACAAACATTAAAATCTGAGAAGGTGAGCTCCCTGGAAAAAAAATCTTGGGTTATTTTTGGAATATATTAATCCTGTTCAATTGGTTTGTGCTTTGTTGCCATGGAGGCTAATAAAAGGCTGTGCTGCAGTGAGACTGAGGAGTCTCATTCGAAATGCTGCGTTCTTGTTTTGTTTCACGGCTTAAGATGTATCAGTATTGTATCTCTCGAGTCTTGCCACTAAGCCAAAGTTGTCTCATTGCAGCAGATCGTTCTCCCTCTCTCTGCTGGGATAACAGAGGCTGGATGCACTGGGAAACCTCCTCCTCCCGGCTGCTCCACTATCTCTGAAATCCCCACAACCCCGCCACAGCTTCACACATATACCAATTAAATGGTATCCTAGCAACAACAGCCAATATGTCTCTAGGCAACAGCATTTTAACCATATGCAAATTATATCTAAGCACTTACACAGGGAAAATTATTTCTTTTAAATGTGTCTCATTACTCAATAAGAAACATCATTGCTTTGAGGCAAACTGTACACAAAACAATTTGAAAACACTCAACTAGTTCCAGTTTTGTCTCTACTAGACCCCTGATTTTTAGCTTTGGCATCTTAACAACATCCTAGAAGAAGCACAAGCCAGAAACACAGAGCTCAACCACTGTATGACAATGTGGAACTGGGAATGTGTCATGTTGAGCCTTGTTGGGGGGTTAAATGCCTTTCTACTCAGAAGATATCCTCAAGGGAAGTCAAACATTCTAACTTAGTAGGATACTTGGTACAAACATTAAGTATAATCAGCATCTAATAGCTCCTGGTATTTCATACCAATGTCTTGGTGCAAAAGTGGATCTTAGTGCAGAATTGAGCAACTATTTAATCCAGCTCATGACCAACAAACTCTCAAAGGTTCCCTCAGCTCAGAGCACAGGAGGGAAAGACATAGAACCCACATGCATTAAGAAAACACTTCAAACCTGTGG
The DNA here is from genome assembly GCA_037039145.1 of Fundulus diaphanus. Classification (NCBI taxonomy): domain Eukaryota; kingdom Metazoa; phylum Chordata; class Actinopteri; order Cyprinodontiformes; family Fundulidae; genus Fundulus; species Fundulus diaphanus. The sequence goes on along the minus strand of CM073134.1, from coordinate 13,201,365 downwards.
ATACCCTAACTGGGCTTGTGTGAAGCCTCTGGGATTTTAGGAAAGCATAACTAAGTCCAATAAAGGAGAACATGAGCAGGATCATGATCATCCCTTCTCGTTATATGTGTCTCCAAGAAATTGCAAAGCATATTTTCCCAGCACAGTATTCTGGATCATTTTAAACCCAGCAACACCCTCAGACAAAGATTGGTTTATCCCAAGAATAAAACACCTGAACACAATCTCTAGCAAAAGGTAGAGTCCAGGTTAGCGAGGAATGTGCAGGCGTCTATAATATACACCCCAAAACAGAAGAAACTGTAGTTCATCAACATCTCAAAGACAAGGGACACACAGTTGGTGAGAGGAATTAAATGTTACATCCTTCTAACCTGCAAAGCAGCATTAAGTCATCTCCCCAAGTGGTTTTAACCCCATTCAACACCCAGAAACATGTGACCAAAACAACTCACGTGTCGGCAAGTTTGGGAAGCATTTAGAAACTAAAAGTTATGTTTGGAATAGTTGACTCATGTTACCTAAGGTGTGCTGTTAGTTGTTATTTAACTACAGTTTATAAGTCTCCCAACCCATGTTCAGGACTAAATACTCTGTTTAGATAGGATGGTGAAACATCTTCAAGAAACAAGATAAGAAGTCCAGCTGGCTTCTCTTCAAGCACTTAAGAGTGGTTGTGTCCTCGATGTCACAGAGTCTACACCAATGTATTTTAGGGTTTTCTTCACAAATAATGGGAGGATGAAGTGTGAGAGACAGATTTTATTTTTGTCTGCAGTAACAAGGGAAATGGTCGTATCGGTCATGGTAAAGCATAGATGAAAAGGGAAGCTGTTGATTTACTGCTATATGTTACAACTCTTACCAGTGGTGAGAACAAGCTGCTAAAGTCTGCTTTTTTGTTAGTGTTAAAGCTTTGACGAGGAGCTCAATTTTCTGGGAGGAAACCCGAGTACAGTTACTGGTCCGACACATTGAAAGAGTCAGTTGAGGTGGTTCTGGGATCTGATTAGGATGATACTTAAAGGAGTCATCACCTGGATGACTTTTTCATGTTAAAACGTGTGTGTTGGTGTTGGGCATCAGTTAAAACCTTCCAGAAAATCAAGAGGATGAAAGTGACATGTTTTTTTTTTCCTATGGGTTCTTTGTACAAACCAGAAAACCCCACAAGAGTGCGTTCTCTACCAAGCGAGATTTTGGTGATCCTCCTTGATTTACGTAACTCATGGAAGGACGCTAACTTAAGCCACACCCGCCTCTCGTCAACCACCTGAAATCACTTAGTTGCGTCGCCGCCACTAACAAGTTGTGTCAACAGTAAAAATGTCCAAACGTCGCGCTCATGTCGACTTCTCCGTTGTTGGTCGCCAATGTAAGCATCTGTCAACGAAACTATCAGGGAGCAGTAGATTAAGTTCATATTTGATAACGATGTTCTGACGATTCAACTCTTTATGCATGCGCTTCACATTTTGCCTCCGGAGTGTTTCGTTAACCTGGGACAAAACCAGGTGAAGATGGCATCAAGCCTGCGTTTAGAGAAAGGGGCGATTCCAACAATCAGGGACTCATCTGCAGTGCAGTCGGTAAGTGTTGTTCCTTGTGTAACTTTCTACTTATTGTGTAGGAGACTAGGAAACGATGGTAAACAAATCATTACAAACTGCCAATGTTGCTAATGTGACATTTGTAGCATTTGTGGTTTAAAATCTCTAATTGCTTTAATATGTGGATGTTTATAAACTGCTCCACGTCTTTGTGTGTGCCTGAGCAAAGGAATGCTATCACATAAAGTGCTAATATCACGCTGCTAACCAGTAAGATCTCCATGGGAACACATGAACGCGCATTCACGCAAGTCAAATTCTCGCGCGTACCCTCGTGAGAAAGAAAATCAGTATGAAAATGGATCCGAATGAGCTTTATTTAAAATATTTTTCTCCTAAAAATGACTAAACATGATTTTAAAGACATTTTTAGAAGGATTGTATATGTAAAATACCAGGTTATGACTCCTTTAAATGATGTGTTTACTTTAAGCCTCATCTTCATGGCTGAATTCTGTCTGATCAGTGTCCCAACATCAAGATCAAGAGTTGGCACACTTTGCACAATTGGTAAACAGCATTTGATGCCAGTTTTTAATTTTAGTTTGGTGGCTGTTAGTTATAGTCCCAAAAAACAAAAAAAACAAAAAACAGGGCCGGTCAGAGCTCAAACTAAGTCTAATTAGAAAAAAGCCGACAAACACATCTAATCAGTGACATTTGTGGTTGTAGCGAGGATGGGAAGAGCAATAAAAAGCTCAGAATAGTACAAACATTTGGTTAATTAGAGGGATTTAACCAGCGGAAGTGAAAGTGTGGAGGTGGTTAGTAGGAGGCAGCGAGCCTGAGCTTGTTTCTAAACAGAAGGCGGGCACACAAACAAGCTTCAGAAACATGCAGATGCTTCAGAAAGCTCGCCAGCTTCTTCATTCCACTGTGAAGGAGACAGGAATGATGGGAAGGCAGCAGAGGAAGGCTGAAGGAAAATGATGAACAATAAATGAGAAGAAGGAATGGCTAGAGACACGTTGAGCTTGCTGGTTGGTGTGTTTTATTCTTTCATTCCCTCAACTCTGCATTAAATCCCCAAAGTGGATTTCACTCTCTCTGTGTTCTCCTTTCACCCAATTATCCATGCATTGCTCCATTTCTCTATCTTACTCCTGTGCATGCTTTCTCACTCCTCAAGGCCTCTGCATTATTCATGCTCAGGGTGTTACCTCATCAGTCAACAACACACACTCCTGCCAGCGCAGGATCCCACAAAGGAAATTCTCATCCTAGTCAGTCACATGCATGCTGGATTTGTCAGTTTGAGTCCAGTTTGAGCAGAACAGAAAGACTCAAAACATTGACATACATTTTTTATCTAATGATTACATCGGATTCAGACTCCTAGAATCAATAATTATCTTTTTTGTGCTTTCACTAAAGCAGAGCATAAATAAATAAACATGAAGTCTAACTATTGCTTTAAAAACAGATTCAGAGGGGATCTGATCATGAACGTTTACAGTATAATTAGTCAACCAAAGGTCTAACTCTATTAAAGGTTCTATCAGTGGCTGTAGCAGCAGTTCAAAAACGGTCACAATTTGGATTAGGGATGCTAACAAATAATCGATTTACGATTACCTGTTAATTAATGGTTTATTAGATTTGAGTTTGTTCCATCAGATTAAATGATAATGTCCTCTTAGGCGGACCGTCTTTCAGTGTTGTAGTATGGTCACCAACCACAAGAAGGCCTGCCGGTAATTCTGAAGTAGAGCAAGACCGTCATGGTGAACGCAACATTAAGCAGTCCGAACGGAGTCCGTTGTAGGATTATTTTTGCATTGTTTAGTGACAACAAGGATGCTAAAAAGCTATTTATGCGGCTCTGGTTTTAAATGTAAACACTGTGGAATCACATGTTTTAATTATAAGTAAAATAATTTTTCATTCAACTATATATCCGAGTTGTCTGCAGCGGACGAATGGTATTTAGGCGTAAAAGCAGAGGTTTGAAGGTAAAGAGATCAGATCGAACTGGCATTGTCGCAGTATTGCTGTAAGTGTTGATCTCCAAAGATATCTTTGTACTAGGTTTCATATATTAAATGTTGGGTTGATTTGCATTCACTGACTCTGTTGCCTTTCTTCTTTCTCATCAACGAATTTGGAGATCGTCAAGGGGTGATATTTTAACAACACTCATTAAGCTCCTTAAGTTATCAGCTCCATAGCTCCCATTCGGCCGGCCTGCCTGGCGGAGCAGAATCAGTTTCTCAAACAAAATTCTCTGATGTGCTCAGAAGGCAAGGATGGAGAAAAGTGGAGAGCATTGTGCAAAATAAATTTTACATAATAGAAAAAGTGTCTCATATATATTATTCTATTCAACTCATTTGTTTCTATTCAGTAACCTCATAGAATCCTGTTTTGTTATATTTTATAAATACAGCAAATTTAATAATGTGTGAGAAAACCACATTTTTTTATTCAGTCAGTTTTTCATACAGGTGGCACGACTAAAAATATAATGAAATTGAGCGTATTGTTAAAAAAATAAAAATAAACCCTATATGTTATGGAAAGACCCTCTTGATACAAGAGAAAACTAGGGGGTTTTAAGTAAATGGCCATTTATCAATTAGTCTTTAGTAAATCGATAAGATCAACTTTAGATTAACTCAATCGATAACTTGCATCCCTAATTTGAATATTGGATTCTGTATTGTGTCAACAATTCAGGAATCAACCATTAATTTGGTTCCCTTTTCAAAGCTTTTGCTGAAACCTAGACTAAACACAGTTCAGTGCTTTTCCCTCTGTTTTCAGGGCACTTATTTACTACCCAATAATCATCAGCGGTCTTTCTGGCACTCAGGAGAACTCGGGCCATAAAACCAATTTGAGAAGGAAGTGCTAACTTCACAGGTGTGATCTCTGCTGGCAGCTCAGTTTCCATCTACATTATACAAGAAGAAAAATGTTGCCATGAAATGTGAAGTGGTGTGCAGCTGTCCAATGCAGTGAAGTGATGAAACACTTGTGAGTTGAGTGATGAAATGAAACCATGTAATTGGTCTCAATTGCTCCCTTCCTGTAACTCCGTTCCGACAGCGACTCTGACATCGATTCTCACCTCTCGCCAACCTTTCTTTATTATTGAAACCATCATGTGTCCCCTGTTCTTTCTCCTAATTCCTTTTTTTTTTAAATCCTATTGTTTTATCATCAAATAAATCAAGTAGATTGTAAAAATGGTCACAAGGTTCAGCGCTTTGCAAAAGCACCTCCAATTCAAATCTCAGCTCAAACTGCATTCTTGCTACAGCCTGAAATTACTTATTTTTTTAAGATTAAATGAAACTAAGAAAGTATTTTCCATCTTTAGTAACAATCTTTTCCATCTGACCTCTGTTTCTACCTCACGTTAACTTTATTCATATACTGGATCTTCCATAGTGGAATTTTCAATGTGAATGCTCTTATTGACACATTATCCGTTTCTGTAGATAAAAGCTTTTTAAAAAGTGGCCTTTTAAAGATTTACACTATTTTTAATTCTCATTGAAACCACTGTAAAAACTGTGGTCTTAGCTGTACAAGCTGAAAGAGTCAAATTCATTCATCTGCTCTTTTCTCCTTTGTCTACATGGTAAGACCCGTTCAGAGCAGCTTTGCACTGTTGCACCTTTTTTATAATTAAGTTTAAAGTGAGATGGAATCAAAATAACAAGTATCTAAAGAGAAATAACTGCCTGAACAGATGGGTTTTACAAAAGGTAGTGTGTACAAAATAGACCAAATCTAAACTAGATCTGGTCCTTGAAGCGTAATATGGCAACTTTTACAACACATTCATGAAAAGAAAGATGTTTTATGAACGTTCTTCAGTTTAGAACAACTATTCACCTCCTAAAAGGATTTCATTTGATCTAGGAATGAGAAAAAATGTGATTTATGCATTAGACAAGTAGCAGATAGTAAAAAGGGAAAAGAAAAGACTACATGGTTTTCAAAATAGTTTGGAAATAATCTTTTGAAAATGTGGCATGCACACAATTCAGACCCTTTTAGTAAATAGAGTTACCCTATTGGCTATTTAATCTAAATTTTTAAAAGTTGTTTTATAAAAGTGTATGAGATTTGTTAGAGAACTTGAGCAAACAAATCATATCATGAAGACCAAGGTCAGTGATGAAGTTTTAGAAAAGAAAAAAGGAGGGTCAGATTCTTAACCAAAATTCACAATCTCTTAAGATTTTAAAATGTCACGAAGCACTGTTTACATCAGCCAGAATTGGAAATGTACCAATAAGTGGCTGTTCACCTAATCTGACAGGTCAGACAAGTGTATTTTTTAGAGAAGCAGCCAAATGGTCCATGGTAACTTTGGAGGAGCTGCAGGGATCACAACTGAGGTTGATGAATTTGTTGACAGGACAACTATTAGTCATGCACTCCATATATTTTGGCATAAAATTGACAGGAAGAACGCCATACAAAGTATTGTTTTGCAGTTTGCCACAAATCATGTAGAAAGATGGAAGAAGTTGGAAGAGTGGCAAGAAGAGGGCCCTTGTTATAAGAAAACCATAAGAAGTCCTTTTTGCAGTTCACCAGAGGCCATGTTAGGGACAAAGCAAAAATGTGGAAGGAGGTGCTTTGGTTAGACGAGAGCAAAATTTAACTTTTTGTCCAAAATGTAAATCGCTATGTGTGGCGGAGAACTAACACTGCACATTGCTCTGAACACACCATCCTTGCTGTCAAATATGGTGGTGGCAGCATTATGCTCTGGGGGTGGCTCTCTTCAACAGGGACAGGGAAGATGGTCAGAGCTAATGGATGGAGCCAAATGCAAGGCAATCTTGGAAGAAAACCTGTTGCAGTCTGCAAAAGACTTGAGATCGGGGCAGATGTTCCCCTTCCAGCAGGACAACAGCCCTAAACGTAAAGCCAGGGCTACAATGGAACGGTTTAAAACAAAACATACTTATATATACTTATAAAACGGCTCAGTCAAACTTCAGAATCTGTGGTAAAATCTTAACACTGCTGTTCACAAACGCTCCCCATCTAATCTGACTGAGCTTGAGCTGTTTTGCAAATAAGAATGGGCAAGAGTTTCAGTCAACAGATGTGCAAAGTTGGCAGAGACATACCCTAAAAGACTTGCAGCTGTAATTGCATCAAAAGGTGGTTCCACAAAATATTGACTCACGAGGGCTGAATATTTTTGCACAATGCCCTTTTCGTTTTTTATTTGTAAAAAAAAAAAAGAAGGTAATGTATAATTTTCTTTCTACATCATTTTATAGCCCTTTGTTGGTCTTTCACATGAAATTCCAATAAAATATATTTATGTCTGTGGTTGTGATGTGACAATATGTGGAAAGGTTCAAGGGGTGTGAATACTTTTGCAAGTCACTGTAGGTGTCCATATTTCTGCAAAATAAATTTAAATAAATAAGTGATGACTGCTGAGCAAATGTGCCACCAAAGATAATGTAAAACACAAGCTGGCCCTTCTCACTCATTTAGTGCTGAAGGCTAGAATAATCTTTCATTTTTATCCCTCAGTGGGGAAGTTTTGTACCAGGAGCAAGCGGCGAGCAGGTGGAAAGCACGCAGATATGCATTACAAAATCGGAGTTCATTATACACCGCCTTAAAAAGCTATAGAAACTTTGCTTTTATAATTTTGTACAAGAACAGACTATTTAGAAGAATATGGAAACCTGTGCAAATAAGAGCAGGAATGTAAAAATAACTTATTGTGTTTGTTGGAAGCAATGATGGGTATAGAGTCTAAATTATTTAATCATTTTCTCCAAGTCTTGTCATACCCCGAGCACACAACCTCTCTTCTTCTCCGAGACTCCTTTCTCCCCTGCTGCCCTCTTTCATCCCCCTGATCTCCTCCATCAATCTTCCACAGCTCATCCCTTACAGACGCTATTGTGTACGGAACAAAATACCCCATGCCCATCCTCGATCGTCTTCGGTTTAATCTTCAGGAAGAAAAAGGTGGATGATGCGCAGAAGTCTGCATTGGTTTGTCCTTGCAAGAATACAAAGATTAAAGGACGAGAGAGGAGAGAGAGAACAGAGGTGAGGGAAGTCAGAGAAGAGGGTCATTTAGAGGCTCCAGACTATTTTTAAAGGACAGTTTAAAGAAGATTTTATTTGCGGAGAAAATGAGTTGTCACAGTGTGAGGCGGCTCACTCAGCAAAGTGCTAAAGAGGGAAGCTCATTAAAAGTAGCATTTATAAGAGACAAGACAGGACACTTAATGAATTCTCCCCTTTTCCTTTTTGTTAGCTGCTTCACCTTTCACTGTCTAAAAAACACACACAGCTCAGGGGAGGAGGACGTTACTTATCTATGCCAGCTGGAGAGCCAATTAAAACTTTTTTGCATCCACTTCTGACTCCGATTGTTCAATAAAAGCTTTCAACACTGCAAAACAAGATAAACACTTGAAACAATAACGCTACATCCCTGTGGATAATGCATACGTTTTCAGTGCAAGTCATAGAGAAACTGATTCTGGGAATAAATAAGCCGCAGATAGGCAAAAAATGGGAAACTTTCCTTTCTTTGCAATCTTCATCTCTTTTTCAGAACTGATATTTATTACAAGCGCACGCCTAAAAATGCTGTCATCACAGCAGGCAAAAGTGGTCCAACGAAGGACCCGTAGTGAAGAGGGCCCCGGGAGCATAGGCTGGCCTAGTGGACCGATTGAACAGCAGACCTATTGTAGACCTGAAACAGGTGATGCAGGTTCAGACAGCACGGCACCTTTTGGTACCTTTGACAGTTTGGACAGCTGCCAACAGCTTTATCTCCATAAAGCTTGTCTGAAGAAGCAAGCATGAAGTGCTTGACACTCAATACACAGCGGACCAACAGCAAACGCATCACTGACAGTGGATACATCACACTGGACCTCAAACAACTTTGATCCTGTGCCTCTCCACTTTTCTGCTAGACCTACAATTTTCTTTTTCAAATAAAATACAACATTTATTTTCACGTGGATAGAGGACTGAAACACTGAGCAACAGGCCAGCACATTTCCAGCTGAAGCCAGGTAAAATCTTCCATCTAAATCCTTTGGACTGCCAATCCAGGTCCGTAAGCAAGACCCTTAGCTCCAGAATGCTCCCCGGCCCCGCGCAGAGGCCACTGCTCCCTAAGGGATGGGTTAAATGCACAGGTCAGATTTCATTGCAATGTAAAACGTTGCATTGATGCAAAGATGATTATTATCAAAATGCTTCCGATGACGCCTGTTTTTGGAGTAGTTTACCACAAGGACCGCTGCAGGTGTGGCCCATGTCCTAGATACTTCTGTGTGTGGTGGAATTGAGTCCAACCGCAGACACACAAGCTGTAAATCTTCCCTAAACATTTGTATGGGCTTTGCTTTACAATCCTCTCAAGGCTGAGAGGTGGTTATCACTGTGGGTTGGGCTCATTTTCCTGCCACACGTTTTCCTTCCACTTAACTGTCTAGAAAACAGCCAGCTTCTTTAGCAATAACATTTCATGGCTTACCCTAATTTTGGAGGGTCCCAGTGACTGTCTTGTCCAGGAGACACTGCTGACTGTCTTCCTAGTGAGTCAGTAGCAAATATATTAACATTTCTGTGTTAAAAACCCTTTTTATTGGTCTTTCACACCATTATATTCTTCTGAAAAACTAAATGATAATTTTGTATTAACTTCAAGCCCTAATGATCAAAATTAACAGAGGGACATAACAGAGCTATCTCTGTAATAATATTTGTTTTTTAAGTTAAATTATATATTTTTTTAAAATTTTAAAATTAACTTTTCAATGATATTCTGATTTATTGAGATTCAGATCATTTTATAAATATGTTGCCCTGGAGCAAGAAGGCACTGGATTCAAATCCCAGCCTGAGGTCTTTCTGAAAGGAGGACGTATGTTAGTCTAGTTTTTTATTTTTATTTATTTAACCCTTTATTTATAAGGTGCATAAGTGGATTCTCCCCAGGTACTCTGGCTTCCTCCCACAGTCCAAAAACACAACTGTCAGGTTAATTGGTCTCTCTAAATTTCCCTTAGGTGTAAGTGTGTGCATGGTTGTCTGTCCTGTGTGTCTCTGTGACCGGCGACCTGCCCAGGTTGGACCCCGCCTCTCGCCCAAAGACTGCTGGAGATAAGCACCAGCCCCCCTGCATGGTTAACAATGGATGGATATTTCCACTCATTCTTATAGTGTCAGGAACTTTCAAAGTCTGCAAAGGTTTCTGCTTCCCATGCAGAACGCCAACATCTTCTTAAACTCTACAGGACTCTTGTTCCAACAGCGTAGCTCGACTGACATCAATCCAAGCTGTATCCATGACGACAGTCCTGAGGTATCAAACCTCCATGGCAACAGTGAACATAGTAACCCAAAGAAAACTGGTGAGGAGATACCAGGCAGATATCACTGTTAAAAACAAAACTAACATTTCTGTATGCTTCACATCTTAATGTGCATCTTTTAAGGTTTGAAGTGACCCCAAATGAAACCTCTACTCATGGGAAAAAATTAAAATACCTAAATCATGTCCAGTCAACAGATCTACATGAAAAAAAATTCTGTTCTTCATTATGTACCTTAGTACTGCTGATGGGCTGACTGATTTGATAAGTTATGTATATTTATTGCTTTGTGATTGGGCGATATGCAAAACATCAAGACAGTTAAGCGTCGATACCCAACAGTTAAATTAACGAACCCTAAAATAACTGAGTGGAAATATCACATCTGCATAAGTTATTGGTGAGCTGGCTGCAGCTTTATGAGGAAGAATGAGAGCTTAATGAGCAATTCTGAGCCATGCTGCATCAATAGTCCCCTGGACTCCAACACTGGGTCCAACTACATCCTTTACAGCTGCAGATCTCAGCAGTTTTCTTTGTTCATGGCTGATTCCAGTTCTGTGTGAATTAATGGGTTAGACGACATTAAAGACACTGTATTTATTGCTTTATCATGATTTATTCCAGGAACTGTCTTTCATATCCCATCTTTCACTGCGAAGACTTGGCAAGTTTTGGGAATTTTTTTATTTATTTATTTTTTACAATGTAGCAGAGCCAATGCTGTTTTGGCATAAATTTGGGCTGAATAGTCCACAGGCCCGTTTTCATTTCCTATCCACCCCTGGGTGCCAGCCTGCTGTTTTACCAGGGAAGAAAAATCCTTTTGTGCAGTGGGCCTCTGCTGAGTGCAACTTCTGTCTCCCCATCTCACTCATTCTTTCTGTCTGTCTGTATTCATTCAGGTGGATGTGGAGGTAATCAATTCTCACTGGGCTCTAAAGAGAGCTTGGCTCCCGCTCCAGCCTTCTGCTCAAACTAATATCACGCTCTGTCTTCTGGCTCCTCCCTCGCCATCTCCTCTCAGCTGCCTCAGTTTTGAGATTTTCTGGAGAGTTTACATAGAAATGACAACTGAAATCTCTAGATGTAAAGAGAACCGACTCGAGAGGTTTTTACTCCAACTATTTTTATTATTATAAATACCTGTCATATAAAAGCAAAAAAGAAGAAGATAGCTGGTATTTCAACAGAAGCTGAAGTTGAAACACATGCAGCCATTACTACCAGTTCAGCGCCTTAAAGCCTTTTATCCCCATTTGTGCAGCTCTCAGACGGCTCACTCAGACCTTTTCCTGAGGAGCTGATAAGCCCCAGCTGCCCATTAGAAACCAGAGCTGGCTAACCATGAAGCATTTAGTGTTTCACGAGTGATAAGAAAGGAGAATCTGAATACAAGAGCCTAAGAAATGGGCATTTAGGCTGCATAAAATCGAAAGTACAGAAGGCAAATCCTTCCAATTTAAGAGAACCTGAGATTTTCCTGTTTGCTCTGTTGTACTCTGCAAGTTTTTAGGAACCTGAGCTACCTTCCAAAACATATGCAATAATAAAACCACTCAGCTGTAATTGCTATAAGATGAAACGTACATGCTGATGTTTCAGCACTGCTTTTAGGGCACCAGGACACATTTAGAAAATAAGTTGTATGAGTGGCGACAGTGGCGCAGGAGTTAGGTAGTTTGTCCTGCAATTGCCGGGTTGCCGGTGAGATCTCCCCCTCCAACTGTCGCAGTCGTGTCCTTAGGCAAGACACTTCACCTGAATTGCCTGCTGGCGGTGGTCAGAGGGTCTGGTGGTGCTGATGTATGGCATCCTCGCCTATGTCAGTCTGATCCGGGGCAGCTGTGGCTACTAACATAGCTCACCACCATCAGGGTGTGAATGGGTGAATGACTGATTGTATCGTAAAGTGTTTTGGGGTCGTCGGACTAATTAAAGCGCTATACAATTACAAGCCATTTAACATTTAAAAGGAAAATGAAGTTATTACTTGAAATACTTAAGTGAGTCTGGCTTCCATTTGATAAACAAGAAATAAGAACTACATCTGGCTAAAGAAGCATTAAAATCTTAAGATTTATTTCTTTGATCTTAAAAAAGTAAGAAAGTTGCATCACAGGAAGACTTATTACAGTCTAGAAAATGTTACTGCACCCAAAAACTACATCTTTAAACAGAATCCAGGAAGACTTCTTTTAGTTTGTGAAAACATCTTTTCATTTCTTAATTTCAGCCAGCTGGCTTTAGATCCTGCTCAAATCAGCATGTATAAATCCTTTTTGTCACTCACATTTCTAAGTACCCTGCATCATAGGGAACAAAGTAGCCATTAATAATATGACCATCCAGTTTATAAAGTATGAAAATTCTGAGGTTATCACATTTATATTGACAATGAATGTGATAACCTCAATGTAGCCTTTAAAGGCATACTATGCAACATTTTTCAGTTAATTAATGTGTTCCATACCGTTTTGGATGATTAAATGAGTCATTTCAGGTTGAACAAAGGTTTTCTCGGCCGCCCTGGGGGTCTGTGGGGGAAATACCGCACTTGCAATGCAAGAGCCCTCGGCTCGCACACACAGAAGTCTCGCTTTACGGCGAGAACTCCATGTGTTTTTGCCCTGCCATTCACTATATGCACGCGCGAAAGCAACAACAAAGAACCGCGTGTTAACGTCAAATAAACATGCAAGCATATCGAGTTTTATTATTATTATTATTATTGTTTGTTTTGTTTTTTTTATGTTGGCGAGACGCTACCGCGGCGGCCGCGGCGAGGTGGAGGCGGCGACTGCGGCTTGGCTAGGCGGCGGCGGTAGCGTCTCGCCAACATAAAAAAAAAAAAAAAAAATAATAATAATAATAATAATAATAAAACTGGCGAGGCGGCGGCGGCGGCAGCCGCGGCTTGGCGAGGCGGCCGCCGCGCCCGCCTCGCCAAGATAGCGCTGCGGGAAGCTTGATGTTCATACCTTCACTGTGTTAGTCATTGTTTGTACTGCCGTTTTTTTCCACTTTTCGTTGCGTTCGCCTGTCTGCTAAGCTCAAAACAACCGCGCCTGTCTTGACGGAGAAACCAGAACAGCTGAGCATCTTTACGACAGTGCACTTTTACTTTCGCCCTCTGGGGGGAGCCTCGCTGGAAAATCAACCCCGGTTGCATAGTATACCTTTAACACCATATTGGATTCAATTGATTTTGCTCAGAATGTGCATAAATCAACGCATTTTTTTCCTTCATACTATTTGGTGACCATACCCCAGGGGAAAATTAGACTAACTGCCTGAACTAGACTGCCTGAGGTCCCGCTGAAAGAATCTGAAAGTATTACAGATCCCCAAAAAGTGGAATTGTCCCAAACGACACAGGCAAAGTTCTTTTCTCCTATAGTCCAAAGAAGACGACATTGAAACAGCAGCCCTGGCACGCCTTGTCTGTCCTAGACGCTACATCGAGAGCAGCCGCCACATCTTCTCTGTTCATCAGAACAGACCACACAAAAGAGTACAATAAGAAGTTGTGACTGGGTAGAGAAAATTAGTTCAGGACAAAATAATTCAAATATTGTTTATTTCACTTTGTTTTACATTGTGGTGCACTAAACCTAATGCAATGACTGCAAAATGAGATTATTTCGTTTTATCATTGTTTTTCCTTCATCTCCTCTTTCTAACCTGTATATAATATTTCTGCATAGTCCTTATAAATGTGGTAAATTGTGTCTACCTTATGAATACCACTAAAGTAAAAAGTTCTGCTAATGCTAAATGTGTAGCCATCATTCGTTCTGCTGTTCTCTACAGAGCTCGTTCTGTTGCCACGGCAATTGGCCCTCGCACTCTGCCAAGACTCATACACACATTAATATCCTTATTAATGGTACTTAAAGGAGTCTGGGACTTAAAGGGGTTTCTTGATTAAACCACAGCGAAATAAATAAATAAACTAGTTGTCAGCTGAACTGGGAGCCAGGTGTTTGCGTCTTAGAGAGGCCCCAAAGGTCAGCGGTTTGAAACTCAGTCTGTCACTCTGAGTCCCTGAGCAAGACCCTTGACCACAGATTTCTCCCCGTGTGCCACTCAGCAGCATTCTGCTCCCCAAGAAATGTGTTAGACGCAGAGACAAGTTTCCCTTCTATGGCACTATAAAGAGATTTATTTAACTAACTCCGAACATCTTCACACCTACTGCCATCGGACAAATATAATTGCTATAAGCCCCCATTTTTGGAGTCCATCAGGTTGTCGGACATCCTCCATTGTTTATGAGAACCAGAGTACAGCTAGCTGACAACATTAAGAATCAAAAGGTACTGAGCCTCAATTGAGCAAATTATATATTATACAAGATTTTATTAAAACAATATAGATTTTTCCCCCCTTCAGCTGTACATATTTCTGCATATTTACACTGAACTGTGATACTGCTGCATGAATTTATTGGTTTATACTTTTATTTCCTTTTTCCTGTAGTTTATTCGTTTTCCCTATTGTTTTTATGTTTACTTAGTAGTTTAGTTTTGCGTTACTAGTCTAGTTATATAGTTTGTTGACTGGAGGATTTCAACTTGAAATTAAAGTACTCTGTTAATAAATTATTTAATTTAAAGAGAAGTTGTTTGTGTTTATTCTGTATATATATGAAGTATTTACTGTTGGAGAAGGCCAGTGCTCCATCGATAATATGACAGAGATTGAGAGCTGTCAGGCTATTAACTCCTGCTAATAAGCGGGTCCCTCAACTCCTTAATTCTGATCAAGATTTCCAACTCTGTTAATAATTACCTTTGTTTCGTGTTATAGTTATTTGTAGCAAAACCAAACCTATTGTTGCACAACTGTGTGAATGAGAAAGAAACAGGAACAAAAGAAAGAGAAACAGAAGAAAAGAGCACAAATGATAGAGCAGAAGAAGAAGACAGACACTGAACTGATTTATTAAACAAAGTGTGTCCATCAGAGAGAAACTAGGTGAAGGTTGTGTGTGGAAGCGTCAGTGTGTGTGCTTTAATGGGTCTGAGTGCTGCTGAATGGCCTGCTGCAGAAAGACGGATAAAGACAGAGCTGCAGGATGGAGATATACTGTAGACACAAATACTCCAAACATAAATGAAGGAGGTGTGGCTGTGGCCCAGATGCTATATTTAGTTTATAGGGGGGAACACTGGGATTGCACATTACTGTTCTCCAGCTGCTTCTCACAAAGGGAAACCACAGCAGCTCTCTGTAACAGAAACTCGACGTACCGTTATTTTGCTGCAGCTCAAACAGTGAGAGAATTAGATTCCAGCCCGCTAACAGGCACCATTACTGTCGGACTGTGGAAACATGCTCTCTATGCATTGCACTGCAGGTCTGCGGAGCTGTATGCGAACAAGCTGCTTCTGTTCAGCCAGGGCAGGTTGTCAGGGACTCAAGTTTATTAGAGGCAAAGGGAAATGTGAGTTTCTGCGGGAGGAATTTTAAAATATCTGCTGTTGGACATACAGTAACGGATCATTCTGTTCATAAGTGAGGTATAAAGAACAAGTAGACAATATGGCGCAAGGGTCCAGGCAAGCTTACATCTTCAATTACTCATTATACCTGGATTGAAATTACATTTTTATGCAAAGACTTGAAATTAATTTAGGGTCAATTTCATTCAGAATTTACATAAATGTGGTGGTTTGCACAGTAACACACAGTACATATGAAAGAGGTAAACAAATGGTGTCAAGTGTGGTCCTTTATATTTTGTCACAAAACACATATATGGTAAATGAGCATTTAAAAGGAACATACATCCAAAATTTAAGATCTCTATTGAGCTTCAACCAAAACAGGGCTTTGTTCTTAAACATTATTTTTCTTTGTGAAATTTGCCAAAAGACTGTATGCATTTTCTCCACCCAACAGAGAGCATCACCTGGTGAAAGTGAGAGCGAGCAGTTCAAAAGAGAGGCACAAGAAATTCCCAACATCCTGATAGTTTTATATCGCTGCACGTAATATGCATATCGTGAAGAATGACCTCGACTGCAGTTAGAATTAGCTAATTATTTTAGTACAATGCATTCAGGCTCTTAATACCTACAATACAACATAAAGGCTTTAGAAGGTAAAGCAATCCTAAAATGGTAAAGTCATTAAGAAACTACAACTAAATGTTACAATTACAGATCAGCAATTCAATTCAATTAAGCCTTGTTGTTGAGATAAAAAAAAAAATCTGTATATGGATAGACTACTCATTATCTGGGATTTATTTTTGCCATTAATGCAAAACAAAAAGACATTCACACTGTTTAAGTAAAACTTATGTGAACGTAGGATGTACTTATTAATCATTATCCCAACTTTCACCCATATTATCTCATATTGCATGTTTTACTGACTTTGAGCAATACTAAAGTACTAATCTGTCCTATAAATATTTCATATTCACACTCTGCACATGCAGTTCTGGTGCACTCAGGAGAGCTCTGTCCCAGTCTGGACCGGGCCAGGAAGGAGCAGTATGATGCATCAAGGAGAGGAAGTGCAAACAATTTAAGTCCTGTCACCTGTTTCATACAAAGAAAACCTCCTTGGTACACAGTGGAGTTTTTTTTTTTTTTTTCATTTGTCAGAGAAGTAACCTTCTCACCCAATGTTAAATATGGTGGCCATGAAGGACAAACATGAAACAGGAAATATACATGCATAAGTAGGAAATAAGATTGTCAGTTTAGCATGAAACAGGAAAGAAACAGGCCTGCAGAATTTTCTGCCACATTGGACACTACACGGATTCAGGAGCTATGTAGTTTTCGGACATGTATTTGGCTGAAAATGTACATAGATCCCACTGTCTTGCTGCTATTGTATCTTCATGTACATTAACAGTTGTGATATAAGAAAAGTAAAGGAGAAAAGAATAATGTTGAAGTTTATAGAGCTCAGCTTCAGTGAAGACACTGAAGATTTTAACTGTGGGAACTCCAACGCCACAAAACACCTGCTATATGTGGATCTGCTGGACAAAGAATGCTATAGAAATAACCCTTTGGAGAGCTTGAGGCTATGCTGTGTGATCTATTTTTTATCATTTTCAAAACATTCTGTGTTGTATGAACAAACGTTCAGTATTACAGATGATAGTTAGGGCCACAACAGTACCATTAAACCCCCATGAAAAAGCTGTTTTTGATTCCATATTCCTCCCTTCAAAATAAGCAGCTAAATTTCACACCTTTTGCTGTTTTTGGTAACATTGCCTGCTGCTGAATTGATGGGTGTGTGTTGCTGAGAGTGTACACTCTCAAAAAGAAATAATAATAAAATTAAACTGTGGAGCAATATAAACACAGACTTCTCACTGGCATAAATTATCAAAAAATATTTTATATGTATATTTCAGGCTAAAGTAAATGACCTGTTTAACATTGAAAAACTCTAAATATTACGGTTGTTAAAACCCCACAAGGGATAGATGTGTTAGAAAATGGATGGATGAATAGGTTGTTAAAATTACCGCGTTAACTATGGGGGTTATTTATTTACTTTGGCACGATAAAATAAATTAAGGCTAACGATCAATTTGAAAAGGGGCCCCTCCGCATTATCATATGCACTTCCATTTGCTCAGTCATGCTAGCTGATCATTTACCTGCAAGGCATGCCGTAATGTCCAAAACAGAGGCGTCATACACGAACCAGAAAGCAAAGCAAAGGCAGCGAGACAAGGAATCATTCGTCGCTTTCTCTCATATGATCATCGGAGGTGTTACAGCTCACCTTAATGACGACAACTGGTATCTGCACTCCTTTGTATTTTCTGTGAGTAAGTCTACAGAGTACCACTGTGCAGAGGCACGTGTGCAGCACATGCAGGCTGTCGCACAAGAATGGACGATAGAAAGCTGGCAACGCTTGGGACATGCAGTACTTGAAACATGACAGCAGCAGCAAGACTCCATCCATTTGCACATCAGCCTTGCACTGCACACGTTTTACAGAGAGCAACCGTTGTAAGTGGTGGCAGTGGAGGACGCCGTTTGTTGAAATGTTGAAAAATTGTTGGTCACATCAAGCACAGACTATTGCTTTTGTTTCACAGCCTTTTAAAAGTATATCAAAGAAAATAAATAAATGCCACTTTTGTTGAATCAATAACTTAATTGATGACTTGCATCTTTATTATAAACTGACATGAAATGTAATTCTATGTTTTTAACAGATGTGCAATTAATTAGTCTTACTTGGTTAACAGCTCTAATAAATATATAATATTTATGTGGCAGATTTAAAGAAGCCAACATCTCAATTATATAATCTAAACCAAGCTGTTTTTATGCTGCTTGACTGTCTTGTTTTCATCTCTTTAAAATAAAAATAAAACATTTTACAACAGGAATAAAACTTGCTTTAATCTACCCATTTTGGTCTCTGATCTTTTGGTTCAGGGTTTCTTACCGCCTAATGATAACATGGGCTATAGGTCTTGCAGCCTTCATCTCACTATGTAATCAGCATTCAGCAACCTTCAGTCATTTAACTCCCTGTTAAAGAAGTTTCAAATTGTGTTCTACATCTAAAGATACACTTTACAACGAACAGTAGTGCATATGGTAAAATAAATTATATTGTGAAATGATAAATAATTGACACCAAGCATTTTGTATTTAAAAAGTGAACCAGGAATATATTGATAGTAGAAGGCTGATTGTGATTAGGGGTTTACAGCTAAAGAGCGCATTCACATTAAATAGAGAGTTTTATTCTTTTTTTTCCCCCTTTTGTTGTGATGGGATTTTGGAGGTGGGGGAGTTTTAGTTACGCATTTGTCCAAAGTTGGTCCCTTATTTTATAATGTGGGAGCCATGGCCATAGCTTTCATATAGTCACGTATTTCTGGATTATTTTTTGTTTGTCATTTTTTTTGGTGTACTTTCAGACAATAATTGGCTTTTATTTTGGTCCTTTAGAGTTTCTACACACCTGTCAACTTTAGTGGAGAGGATGACATGTGCTCGAAGTTGCAATAATGTCAGTGTCTGGTCCCTAAGTAAGCATTGATGTCTTCAGAGAGTGCATTTTACAGCAAAACTGTATCGTCTGCAGTTCATGTAGTCAGATATCTACCATCATTTAAAGCCTGAACAGTTGACACTCATTCCTACCCTTTTGGTGAAATCCATTGCTCTCAGGATGGAAAGGTTCAGCGTCTCCAGTGAGGCCAGAACTCCTTCATAGTCTCCCATGTGCTTGGCAAAGTAGTCTGTTTTACAAAAACACACATTTACACGGCATTTAAAGGAACAAACAACTTGGCAGGGGCAATTTTAAAGGACGAAATGTTTTAATTTAATTGAAAAGTTAGTTTTATGAGTGTGACTTTGCAGGTCACTTACCACAGAGTTCCTTCGTGTCTACATTACTATCACAGCAAGCAGTAGGAAGGTGTGGAAATGGGAAGAAAGGAAGGAAAAGAATCAAGAACAGCAGGGTCAGAAACAAAGGAGAGTTTTAGCATGCCAGCTTACACAGATCCATAAGAAAATCAACAGAGTTTGAAAGGAATCCGACAATACACTGACAGCAGTCTGAGTTATACAGTCTTAGTTCAGCTCAGTGGGTTGAAACTCATTTGGCATCAAATGCTTTGGTTATTTTAAGAAACGCCAACCAGGCTGTCAAAGATGAGCTGGCGTTAATGTTTTTAAAGCATTTATGATATCTAATGCTCAAACTAAGTGGCAAGTCAGAGATTTTGAGAGTATAGCAGTGTTTGCTCTACACCTAACTACTGTATATAGAGTTAATGAACTCCGGACTTTTACGTGTAATCACTTAGGGTGGGGTGATGGGATCAAAATCATTCAGGTATTGTTTAAGAGTTTGGTTGGACTGTCAGTTCTGCTGACTGAACCTAGCCTGTCAACTTCTGAGTCAAATACCAACTTAGCCTTTTAAAAGGAAGGAAACATTGCAACAAGGTTTCTGTAAGTGGCCTTTTCTTCAAAACTGGTTCCAGTGCCTAACTGCGGGTAGTGATTACCTAACCCAGTTCTTTGAAATAGAAACATGAACTGCATGAGACATTCTTAATGCCGTTGCTCTGACTTGGCCCTCAGGTGGTGGAAAGGCAACCTGGCTCGAGGAAACCAGTTGAGAACCGTCTCTAGCAGCACTGGAACCACTTTTGTAGAAAAGCCCTATAAAAGTTTGCCCTGGTTTCAGAGCTCGTAACAAAACTCAAACGCTAAAGATGGATGGGTTCTTGGTTTTTTGCTCCTGATGATCTGCGAGTCAGAGAAATGCTTCTCCAGCTGCACCTGCTGCCTCCGGTCTGACAGGAAATCTGTGATCCACCTCTTGGCCCATTTTTGGCCGGAGTTACAGTTTAACTTTTGTTTATTTTTCTACCTGGATTATTGAGATGCATCAGGACAACTTGAAGAAGGCTGTGATAATTTTTTAATCTTTTGCCAGGTACAGTGCCTTGCAAAAGTATTCATCCCCATGGAACTTTTCATGTTTTGTTGCCTCCCAACCTGGAATTAAAATGGATCGTTTGAGAGTTTGCACCATTTCTTTTACAGAACATGGCTACAACTTTGAAAATGTATGGCTTTTTAATATCTTATATGTAATACCTCATATTTAATACAACTTTGCTACTAAGATGCCCATTCTTCAAGGGAAAACTGATTCAGCTCCTTCATATTGGACGTATTTGCTTGTGAACAGCAATGTTCAAGCCTAACCACAGATTCTCAATTGGATTGTGGTCTGCACTTTGACTAGGCCATTACAACACATTTAAATGTTTGTCCTTAAACCACTCAACTGTTGCTATAGCAGTATTCTTTGGGCCATTGCCCAGCTGAAAGGTGATCCTCGCTCCCAGTGTCAAATCACTTGTAGACTGACGGGCTTTGCTCAAGAATATCCCTGTATTTAGCACCATCCATCTTTCCCTCGACTTGGACCAGATTCCCAGTCAGCTGCCACCACCATGTTTCACTGTGGGGATTGTATTCTTGGGCTGCTGGGATGTGTTGGGTTTACACCACACAACACTTTCCTTTGTCACTGAAAAGTTGAATTTCAGTCTCATCTGACTAGAGCTCTTTCCTCCATTCATTTGGGGATTCGCCCACATGCCTTTTGGCAAGCTAAAATCACGACTTCTTATTTTTAACGCCAAGTAATGGCTTCTTTCTGGCTACTCTTCTATAAAGCCCAGCTCCATGGAGTGTACCGCTTATTGTGGTCCAATGGACAGAGCCTACAGTCTCTGCTGCGAAACTCTGCAGCTCTTTCAGGGTGAACTTTGGTCTCTGTGCTGCCTTTCTGATTAATGCCCTCCTGGCCCAGTCTGTGACTTTGTTGGCTGGTCCTCTCCTGGCAGGTTTGTTGTGGTACCAGGTGCTTTTCATTTGAATATGACAGATCTGAGGGAAACATCTAAGACTTGGATATTTCTTCATAACCCCCACCATGACTTGTACTTCTCAACAACCTTGTCCCTGACTTGTTTTAGAGCTCCTTGGTCTTCATGGTGTGATGCTACTTGCTTTGTGGTGTTTTTCTCTGGGGGTTTTCCAGCGAAGGTGTGTTAATGGGCTCAATACATTAACAGAGACCTAGAATTTTAACAGAGGTGAGAAGATTTTTGGGGGCCAATGTATATCTTGTTTTTGAAAAATGCTCTAAAATTAAGCTGAATCTAATAACCACCAAAACAAAACTAAATAGAGGGTGAAATCATCTCTTAAACATCCAGCTCAACTTTTAATTGTCACAGAATTTTATTGAGCTTCTTCAAACAAATATGATAAATATAAGGTTATAAAAGCTAAACTAAGAAAGTAGGTAAGGAGTAAATAAACCTTAAAACCAGGAAAGTTTGAGCCTTATGTCAGCTTTACGAAAATGTTTGAAACTACACTATCAAGCAATCGGTCATGTTCTAATGCCAACTTTATAAAAAAAAAGATACTAAACAAAGGTAAAAACATGCGTTAGTACATATAGCTAAAGCATTCACCGGCATTTAAAAAATAACTTTATTGACCCAAAACTAACTTAACTGAGATTTCTAACTCCCATACATCAAATGTTCACCATCAGCAAGAAACTACAGGCAGGACTGACAGATGCGCAATGAAGTTCTGAGGGCAGAAAGGACTGGAGGCAGGAATGGATGACACGTGGAGAGGAGGGTGAGGAGAATAAGGAGAGCGTGGTGTCAGGCAGAGTGACAGCAGAATGAAAGCTTGAAAAGGATGACAGAAACAGAGACAGAAAGCTCAGAAAATGGATTGAAAAGGTGATCAAGTTGAAGGGTGGTGGGAGGAAAACAGAGCATCGCTCAGTCTCTGCCTGCTTCGTCCCTCTCCTCCATCCATCAACTTCCTGCTTCAAACAGGAAACACTTAAATCCTCATTTCTGTTTCCACTCAGCTCAATCAATAACCTCATTTGTAGCCAAATGTCGCTACTTTTCGAACTTCTCTGCCCGTATCCACTGCGGCGAGGAGGTTTATAAAGTGAGACCATATCCAAGAGGCAAGATGACCAACATCCATAGGTGATGGCAGCAATCACATGGTCCACTTACTGCACTGATTTAAAGACAGATAAAAACTGCCAGCAGGCCAAGCCTGCCGGAGGATTTATAAGCTGGACCAGCCTCAACTCTCCAACAATGCTAACAGGTCAGCTTTTGTTCTGCTTGGTTTCCTTTTATTCACGACTCTGCAGGATCCTGAGCTTTTGTAAATTAACAGTCCGGCTCCTGATTATTCAGATCTCACTGTGTCAGCACACCTCTCCTCACTGCAGGATGGATGAGCTGAATATAAAGGGTCAAAGAACGGATTTAATGAGAGTCAATTAAATATAAAACGTACAAGGGGGGTTAATGTTTTGGGGGATAGAATTATGACGGTAAAAAAGACAGAAATAGAAAAGTGAGGAGGAAACTGGATAGCTGACATTTTTACAACGCAACACTACACAGCTCAAATATACCTTTGAACTAAACCTGGCGCCTGTAACAAGCACTGATGCGCCACTGGCAAGATGGGGTTTTGATGTTATGATAAAAGTGAGTTTAATGTGTATTATTAAAAGAAAATGACAATATAAATTAACTATAATTATATGAACTTTATATGACAATATAAACTTTCAATATGAATAATGGAAGTTGTGGAGAAAAACTTGTGGTTCGGTAGCTCAGCTTGTTCAGGTTTCAACCTTGTTATCCTAAACTTAATTGTGAAAAGTTTGTTTCAGCAGTGCTTATTTAGATCTGTCATTATTTATTTATCTTTTCAATCCATACAAATTCAAAGATTTTTTCTCTCCAAACTTTCACTTTTACACCAAATGTAACCTGGTTTTAATCTAAATGTCTTTAGACATTTCATCTGTCTTTCAAAGTAAAATGCTGACCAGCTTACCTGCGACGGCTTGGGTTTTATGCATTTCTAAGTTACTTTTAGTTTTCTCTCCATCATTTTGACTCATGTTTCATTCTCTTGACATGCTCTTATTAGAAATTTTATGTAAAATGCTTTGAGGCAAAAGGTTCAACCTGAACTAGGAAATTCCCTCAGTGCAGAAAAAGCAATTTTTATCCATTTTATCCCCACATCCTTCACTTACACACATCCGCCGTCACACAAACATGCAAACAAAACAGCAAACGGAGGCTGCAAAGCAGAAAAACAGCCTAAGTGCACATACCCTTTGGTTTCAAAACTGCTCATACATTTTGATAAAAATTTGACTTTGCGGTGCACGGCGCACACAAACGTGCACACATGTCCGTCCCTTATGTGGAATAATTTTATGCAGTCACTCAACACATTTCATGCACGCTTTGTGCCCCAGTGGTGTGTGTGGGAGCTAACCTAGTGTTATCAGAGTCGATGGTGTGAAACAGCTTCTCCAGCTCCTCCTCATTCAGCGTGCCATCAGAGAAGAAAGCCTGGAACTCATCCAGAGACAACTTTCCATCATCTGCAGAAGAAACAGAAAACAAAATCCCTATAAAGTCACACAGAGAAGGAAGTTCTAACAGATCTCATAATTATAGGTTTTATGTCCGATATTAGACATATGCCATTTTGGACATATAAATAACAGTTTTTATTTATTTTTTTAAATTCTCGCTCACCAAACTAATGACTGCTTTAGGTTTTATTTAAAATACATTTAGGTGCAGAAAAAAACAGAAAAAACAGCTACCACATGTAAAACATGAGGCAGTTAGTCACAAGAAATTCAAAAAATATCCATTAAATGGTAAGAAATATGTATGTAGTTTCAGTTTTCTCTAAAGGTTCACACTGTTAAAAACATTATTTTAGTTTTTCTCTTGCCTTGAGAAAATGAGTGTAGAAAAGTCAAAACAGTGAGTTACGTCCTGCATTCGGTCTCAGAAAAATCTGTCTTTTTGGTAATTCTCAGGGTTCTTCTCTGTTCTGATCAGCAGGAGCAACTCTTCTGCTGATCTGATGAACATCTCCAAAATCAATCCACTTCTCTCCCCTATTGACCCACAGAATGCAATTTATCGATCTTTCACCTGCAGCGTTAGTTTTACTTCAATCCCATTGACACTTTCTAAAAAACATGTAACTAAAATCATGTTATAGCTATATTTTCTGATCTCAGACTTCTTAATCTTAATATATGTTTGCCTTACCTTTTGCCCTACTACGCTCCCATGTTTATGATCATGCACGTTCACACTCAGGCAGACAGGAGGGATGCTGGATCAATTTTACTGCAGCTTGAACTAAATTGCATTTTAGTCAGCAAAATGGGAATCCTAGAGCACAAATACCCAGCCTGCTCTGGAAGCATTACTTTATATAAGATCCTTTCATGCAACTTCAGCTGATTGTAAGTTTAAATTGTTTTATCAAGGACTGAAGAGCAATAACAGCAGACTGAGTACCACTTAAGGCTGGTTTATGCTTGACACACGTACGGTACGTGCAGAAAAGCGACATGCTGCAGCAGCATTTATGCTCTGTGTGAGTTTTCCTCCGGAGTAGCACTATTCTCCTAGAGTCTAGAGCACATGTGTCAAACTCAAGGCATGCGGGCTAAATGCGGCCCGTCAAGGCAATTAATCCAGCCCTCAAGAGCCAAAATAGGTATATCATGTCATAAAGTAGAGGCATATATTCTTTTAAATTGGCCAAAACTGCGCCTCATGTAGCACGTTGATTTTTTTAAACTGTGTAGTAACATCATCCTGCCACTAGATGTCAGTTTTCCCACAACACCTTAAAACAACCCAGAAATGTCCAAAAAGAGAAAAAGTGATGCAGAATAATGAGAGTTTAAAGTGTAACTAATCCCATATATCAACTTTTTTGCTGATAAACTGTATAGACTGGGCCTAAGGGGGCTACTTATATGTTACTGTGCTTGTTTATATTTTTATGTGAACTGAAATAAAATTCTGACAAAAATATAATTTATACATGTGCAACTGGCCCTTTTAATGACTTCATGATTTCAAAGTGGCCCAATATAAAAATTAGTTTGACAACCCTGCTCTAGAGGGCAGCGTTGTGCTCCTATGCCAAGCGCACTACACCATTTTAAAGCCTCCTTCTGTCTTCTTGAGAGTGAACATGATTTCTCTCCAGGAATTGTTAAAAATTGGTTGATTGGTGATCTTTTTGGACTGAATCAAACATTTATAAATTTCTGAACCTTCGGCAGAAAGAGCGCTTGCTTCTCCACAGCGTGTTTTCTTATTGGATTGTCTGCATAGTGAGGAACTTGCCTAGGTGCACGGATCAGAAACTTGCTTGTGCAAGCTTTAAGCCTGGTTTATGCCTGACACACCCACGAGGTCCATACAGCCATGTCGTTTTGGCTATCATGCCCCTCCGCTAGGGCTGGGAGATAATTCAATAACAATATATATCGATCGATAGACGTGTGGCGCGATAGGAAAACATAGGGTCAATAAAAACTTTGATAGACAGTTTTACTTCCTTGCTACAGTCGGCACGCCGTCACAAAACGCTGCTCTCTCAAACCACAACACAGAGCATGTGAATATGTCACAGCAAGGAGCGGCGGAGGAAACGGTCCCAAAACGGGGTTTTACTAGTTCGCCAGCCTGATAGAAATAAACCACAGTGATTTGTAAAACTTGCAAGGAACCGGTAAAAGCAAAGTCTGGTAACGCAACCCACCAGTATTCATCACGTAAGCCGCTCACACCCGCAGCAGCGCGAGCTGTGCGGCTCCGTGTTGTCGTCGTCGGAATTTTCTGGAACTTCTCACAACATAGCAGGTACAGCAGCTAACCTGGGCTCCCTTCTTTGTGATAAAATGACAAAGCGTCCGAAGCGGCATAAGGACATAACGCATGCAGTAACGTGCTTCATAGTGATAGATATGTCTGCTGTTCTCTGCAGCTGAAAAACCTGGCTTCAAACAATTACCTGCCACTCTTGATCCGCGATATAAAGTTCCGGGAAGCAAGTTTTTCTCTAACAGCGCTCCCTAAATTGTGCAACACGTCACAATTTAGGGCGTTTTGCTCGGACCTCAGCCCTGCATCAGCCTCTCAATTATGAAACCTGATAAGTAACTAGTGTACTATTCCCACCTAAATAGGCTATTCTATTAATTTATTTGGTATATTTATTTTGGTCATTTTACTGGTCACTTTAGTTTATTCTTTGTCATTATTTAATAACATAACTCAGGTTTCTTAAGTTATTTTTCTTAAAAAAAATTCTGTTATGTTTAAAAAAGTTGATTAAATAAAGATTTAATTGGAATTCTGTGTTTGTGTTCTTTATTTAAATCAAATCATTTAGCAATATCATAAAATGTCCAGGCAGAGCTGCACATAAAATATGGTTTTAAATATTTTCAATAATTATCGATATCGATCAATATGTATTTTTTTTTATCGATAAGCTTTTTTTCTATATCGCCCAGCCATACCCTCCGCACAACCAAAAATTTCCATTTTTAACAATTTTGATCATCAAGTGACTGCTTCTTTGTCAATGTGGAACAAAATTATTCCCACATGATGATGCTGCCCTCACTATGCCTCACAGTGAGGATGGTTTGTTAAGGATGATATGCAGTGTTACTTTTCGGCAAAGCAGAGTTTTGCATGCGTGCAAAATAGTTACATTTCAAATCCCAACAAAATACATTAGAGTAGAAGGGATCTAAATATTTTGCAAGGTACTATAGTTCATACTTGGCACAAAACAGCATAACTGTGTATGAGTACAAATGTAGCTCCGGTTTAGCTTTCAGTTCAGTCCATGTTAAAAAAAAATGTTTACTTTACAATTAACCTTCACTATTTTACGCTGCCCCTAAAGCAACCTTATATCCTATATGCATCGTATAACTTGACAGCTTTTGACCTTGTGCAATAGTCAAGAAGGACCTCTTTATAAACATCATGAACCTGGGAAATAAAGATGAGACAGGATGCATTTGGTAGTAGTTGAAAACAACAACAGGTGACACTTTACTGTGTAATGGTGCTGCAGCTGGAGAAATATACGGCACTGCAGGTCATTACAGCTTAGCTTACTTTCATTGCTATAGTTAGAACCATTATAGACTTTTTTATTCCGCTTTCATTTGTCAGATAGGTACAAATGGACCTTCCTGCATATTGTGCAGTTAACAATTGTAATTCTTATATTTATACTATTAATAGTCTTGCAACATTGCAAGACATTACAATACATTTTTAATTTTAATAACATCAAAACAGCTGAAACTGATTAACATCCCCTCTACTTAACTGATCAGATCATTTCAGATGTTTCACCGACTTCAGATTATACTCTGATTAAAATAAATTCCTAGAATTTTTTGAGAAGTGTACAAACCACTGAACTTAATAGTTTATTTGTTAGTCCGAATATTTGGATTGAGACAGCGTAGCATATTTAAATATTATTTTATGAACACCTGTTTTTGCTTTTTGAACTGAATTACATTTCTGCTGAATTCACGGCGGCTGTGCAGCATGTCATTGTCTACATCTATCAGGTATACGGTTTGGCTGTCTGTCTCTCCGTGATGCAAAGCTTGATATCAAATATTAATCCCTCTGCCCTCAGAGTGGGTTCGACTTTAAGTGTGGCTGACTGGATGCAGCTCTGGGAATGCTGCAGAGCACAGGGAAACCACGAGGCCAAGAGGACTGCTGCTTTTTACAAAGGACGGAGTCTAAATGAGCTGCTCTTTAGGTCTGCCTCATTTATTCCCTCTGCTGTTTCTCAGTCACAGTTTTAAAGCTACATTTTCCGTATTAGTGAGCGATACAGCTCCATTTATCTGCTGTTTATGAATAGCAGGGTTACCTCATTACCCTACATGAGTAAAACTCAACCTGACTCCAGAAATGTAAAGATGTATTAAATTTAAAACAAGTGTTTGCATGTAACCGTGAAGTGGTGCTGGAACCTGATTCCAGGTCAGTTTTTACTAGAAATACAACTGTAAGAGTCGACCGCTTCCTCCATCTTCCTTGTTTACTCTCATCTTACTACAGTAACACACAGCAGAAGCTTCTTCTCAGACGTTATTGCATGTTTAATAAGACGCTTTTCTTTCAGTGATGCTTGGGGCAACCTTTAAATGACAGAAGGCGTGACTTCTGAAATGTCACATCTTGGTTCCACAGCATCTCTCCTACTGTGAATGTCCAACTGATGTCCACCATGTATTCAGATCCTGAGCCATGAGGAAGAAAAAAAGAAAGAAAAAAAAAAAGTGGTGTTTTATGCAGCTATGACCCATTTTTCAGCCCCATTTTCCTCCATCTTAACATACCACTCACACAAAGCCAACATCATACTAACCTACTTTTTCAAAGGCAAGACACACTCCTAAACCACATGTCTAACAAAACGTACATCTTCCCTGATTCCCATCCTGACCCATTTTCACCATTTTCAAGCTCTTTTTGTCATAGCAGCCGTGCACAAATGTAACAGCAACTTCCGCCTTCTCTGTTGGGAGCTTCTCTTCTCTTTATACTCCTAATAGGGCAGCGAGGCTTCAAAGGGCTACTGCTGAGCAACATCCATAGATAATTTCTGCAACTTCCTCTGCTACGAGTCCTGGTGCTGCAGCCAACATTCACCCAGCAAACCCCTCCATAAATAATGTATAATTCAGATAAGCACTCTCCTCAGTAATCACGCAAGTCACCAACATTAGAGGCTGTGATGCAACAGCATCCTGCATCCAGTGAACGATCCTCTGCAGAGTGGCATCGTTTGCTGAAACGGTCTTTGTTTTATTGTCCAAAAAGGTCCGTCAAGGGAAATGGTTTTAATGCAAAGGAAATGACACCCTCCTGCAAATGTACCATAGAGCAGGAGGGAGGAGACGAGAGGCAGGATGAGCAAAGCTGGAGCAGCCAAAGTTGGTCAGGGCCTTTTATTTTAATATGCTGTTTATTTACTTCTCAGCTGCAAAAATCACTCCATTTTTTAAGACATAATCCATTGTTTCCTTAAGATTTCCTTTTTTGCTTTTTAGAACTGCAACTCTCGTTAATGTCATCTGAAAAAAGAGCCCCATCGTCTGTTTCTTATTTTTTTTTATGTTTACATTATCGACTTAATATGATCTCTAACAATTAGCCATTTATTTTTTGTTTAGCTGGAACTGTATGATGCATATTTATAAAAATGTTTTTAATATTAAACTTACTAAATTTTGCTGTGTAATTTATAACTTGTTTGATTGGAACCTTTTCACTAATTAGACTGCTGGTTTTGCTTTTTTGCTAGGATTAAATCAGGTTATAATTAAGTAATTTTGTAATGCAGACTGGGAAAACATCGCATAATCAAGATGTTATACGCTTGATAGACGTCTACCGAAGACTAAATGGCTAAATTGAATCAGAGGGTTGCTTAAAGTATTTGTTTTAACTAGTTTGTGTGCATTTATGAAACCAGGTCATTGCAGCATTTTTTTGTTTTTTAATGTATCTCTTGACAGATAAGCTTGTTTTCCGTGGCACAGAATGTCTTCGGAAAAGTTTTGGAAATAAAGGTTTATTTAAACCACAAAAACCTGGCCTTTTAACGTGTTTAATTTTAACAAGAACCAATTAGGTGTTGAACTGTGAGTTAGGTGCAGCATTTCCCCTCTGATTCTCCTGTAACTAGTAGTCAGTAAATGTATGTTGACAAAAACTAAGTCACATAATGCAAACAAACATGTGTTGCATATACAAGTTACCTTATAGCAGTGGTTTTCAATAGGTGAGGCGCGCCTCCCCTGGGGGGCGCCAAAGAGTCACAGGGGAGGCGCGAAGAATGTGCTAGAGAAGAAGATATTTGTGCCTTTTGTTTCAGCGCGCAGGAACCAATCCAAGCGCACAGTGAGACAACGCGCGCCCGCTCAAAACCGGTCTGGCGCACGCTCAACTCTGAAAAACTTCTCAACCCCACGCTCTGTCCTCGCGCTCAGGCCCATCTCTGCTCGCGCGCTGGACCTGCTCCTTCAACGCTCAACACCAGCTTTGCGTTCGCTCGACTCTAGGCCCGTTTACACTACACCTAAAAACCGAGCCATGCCGAGACCGGTCCGAGCTTGGTCCAGTTAACTGAGATAAATGCAGCCGTTTACACACAAGAGTTATCTCGGTTATTTGTTCCTTGGTTGCTCCTCGCCCCCTAGTGGCGATCTGCGGTACTACCGCTCTTTGGGATTGAAGGCGGGACCGAGCAAATCAAAATGTCGGCACCCGTAATATTCAGGATGTTATTGTTAGACATAGAGTCGGCTTTTGGGACGTGGGTAAGACAAATGAACGTCTAATAAGGATTTACAGACGCAGGAAACAACAACAGACGCTGAGGTTCATAAGCAGAGTCATCTCTGGAAACTGTGTGGCACGGTAAGGAAGCTAGTATTATTATGAATGTCTGAAATTTGTCTGAATGGAGTGTGAATCGGGACGTGCAGCCAGACACGCCGGGAAACCCGCTGACAGTCAGCTGACTGTAAGGGGATGACGCGGTCTGCTCATGCGCTCCTCGTTATCAGGGAACCGGGCTAAAAAAAACCAGTCCGAGACCTGGTGGGGAACTGGTATGCAGTTAGCGCGGTCCGGTTATCGTTAGCGCGGTCTGGTTCAGTCTGCTGACCGTTTACACACAAGAGTTATCTCGGTTACCGAGCTCGGACTAGTCTCGGCTCGGTTAAAAAAGTGTAGTGTAAACGGGCCTTCTGTCTCTGTGCTCGCAACTTCAAAAACTGTCCACTCCACCAGCCAATCACAGACAGGTTTTTTTTTCATCCAATCAGCGTATGGCTTGCAAATACTGCATTCAGATGGATTAAATCAAAATGCTGCAGAAATTACTAAACATAACAGTGGGATTAAAGAAAGAAAAAAAAGAAAAAGTTTAATATTTTAGCCTAACATATTTAGTCTAAAATATTTTCTCTTTTCTTTCCAGCTTCTGGGAGGTGATGCAAAAGTTTATTCTGATCATAATCATTATCATTGTAATCATTATTTAAAGAGCACTTTAACACAAGGCAAAACAAAGTGCAAAACATCCGAAATACATCAGATAAGAAATACAATTTTTATGAATGTACTTTGTTAAAAGAAATACAATAAAAAACATGTATTGGGCTATCAGTTGTTTTTGAAACACAGTATTCCAGGAACACAAAAGAAAGACGCATTTACTGCAGGGACTTGTGTGGGGTAGGTTTGTGGTTGGTGGGACGGGTGTGTGTGTGTGTGTGGGGGGGGGGGGGAGCTTGGTTATCCTTACCTATTCCAAGGGGAGGCTCACCTTCAACGAATTCGAAAACCCCTGCCTTATAGAATTTGGTTTGAGAAAACAAACAACGCACTTCAAGAAAATCACTTGTAAATAACATCAAAAGTTGTTAGACTTGCTCACGTAATCTGCAAAGACCCAATCCGAATCAAATCTTGTAATTTGTTCAGTTATTCAATCACATTATGCAAATTGAGGCCCTCGTTGTTGCCTTCGTTATGCCATCAGGCCACATAAACAGACCACTTGTTTCATCAGAGGTCTTCAGTCTGAAAATGCCACAAAATGAATCCCACCTAAAAACTTCTTTGTTCAGCCAATCACAGAAAAAGGCAACTCTGCATAACCTCACATCTGTGGAGGAGCAAATTACAGGTGGTTGAAATGCCAGCAACGCACCTCATCATTTCACAGCCACCTAATGGCCGTGTATCAGTTCACAAGAGGTTCAGGTTTGATTCATCTCTGTAAACACCAGATTATGCACTCTGCAAGAGTAACTGATTTCATTTTTATTGCAGATTGTGCCCTTTTCAGAGGTCAGTGGGTGTTATCTTCTTTTTCCTGTGGGGAAAATCGGAAAGAAGAAGAAAGTAAACTCGCTGCCAAAGCTTTTCACCAACAGTAAAATGTTGTTTTATTAGTACTAAAATGTTCTAAAAGGTCATGATGTGTTTAGAAGTATTGACTTAACAAAAATGATGCAATTTTTTATTGAAAGTGTTCTGCTGCTCATTCCAGATTTGAATTAACAAGCTGTATGTTTTAAAATGAGAAATGTAGTCTGTCCTCCATGGTCTTGCTTCCCTTAGTCTTTTACATCATTATTTTTGGGGCACTGCATGATCAGTTGTCACGGCAACACCATGAGGGGGAAACTGACCCTTCTTCCAGACTCGGGAAAACAACTTCACCATCTGCAAGCAAGTAACACCTTTGATTTTCTTTTTCTAAATATATTGGTTTCTTCCACTTGTCTTTCTAAAAAGTGACAAAGCTAAAAAACAAAAACTCAACGCTTAAAAAAAATAAAAATGCACCTAGAAATAGTCAATTTGGCCTTTGTTGACATAGCAGTGCCTCTTCTAAGGCTCTACATGTTCGTATTAAATTACATCGACTTCCCATGACAGTCTATTCACAGGAACAGCAGCATGAATGAAGAGAATGGAGAATATATAATTCATTAGAGGAAAAAGCACAGTTGCTATATTTAGAAGAAGAGCAGCACTGCAGACAAAAAGGGAATAAAGAAAAATTATGTTGTTTAGGTCATGACAGCTGGACAGAAAGCCCTGGTGATTTTTAAACAAGACTAAACATCAAAAAATAGTTTCTGATGTGCAATCTTTGGTTGGTTTCTAATCTTTGATCATCTGAACATCAGCAGAGGTTTCCTGCAGACCTGGAAAATATCTGACCAGAGCGGTTCCTGTTCCATGACCTGTGGTTTCTTTGTGAAAAAACAAAAATAAAAAAATAAACACAGACCTTTAAAGTGAATGAATGAATAAAAACATAAAATTGTTCTTCATTTTCTCCACACAGTAGTGATGTCACCAGAAACCCAACTTATCTGGGGTCTCATTTCTAAAGCTTACATACGCACAAAATGGGGCCTGAAATGTGCGTACGGCACTTTCTACACAAAAGGTTTTTTTTATAATAATAATAAAAAAAAAAAAACTTGACGGGAAATTGTGTGGTCCTCACAGCATCTTTGATGGCATACGCTCATTTTGGAGATAGGGGAAAATTGGTGCCGCAGATGATAAAGTGAAGAATTGCATCATGATTCCTCTCAGATGTCCAATTTCACTCCATATCAGACTATTATCATAGATCAACTTTATCATAAGCATTCAAAAATGCTGGTGACACATAACTATACATTAGGACCTTTCAAATAAACAAAAAAAATGCCCATAAACCAACTTAAATATTAAAGGTACGGTGTGGAACGAATTTGCCGTTTTATTAGCAAAAATCAAGTGTAGCTTTCATAAATACATATTGTGCCAAACTAATAACAATCACATCAAAAATGATAGCATTCCCTTGCCTTAGAATGAGTAGTTATAAGTACACAGGTGGCAGTGCACCCAATAGAAGACGGCATGTTGTGTCGCTATTTTGATTACAGTAGAAAAAAGGGGACAAACTTGTTAGGCGTTTTACCTGTAAATGAACACGTCTTTTTTTTTCGAAAGAAAAAAAAGGAGAAAAAAAGGGAGAGAAAAAAAGAAGGAAAAAAAAGGGGAAAAAAATTAAAATAAATAAGTAAATGAACACGTCTTGTCAGTGGAGATCAATCTATTTGCAGTTTTCTGTTGAAATGGAGGGGCAAAATAGATACGGAGGTTGTAGGCTTTCTGCTGGACAGGTAAATTTAATCACTCTAACAGTGGAGTTTATTTTGGCATAGTGTTAGAAACAGGGCAGTGTATTCCAGCAACTACTCTGTCCACCCGGCAGAGATAGCTAGTTTGTTTGGCTTCGTCTCCCTCTCAGGGAGTATGTGTGTACGCGGAGGGACAGAGTGATATCAGCCGGTTCATGGTGTCTGTAGCGCAGCAGCGCTCTTTGCAACTTGTGTTTATAGTCGCTTATTTTAGAGCCTAAAAAAGTGACTTCACGTTAAGAAACAAGCCCAAAAGAACGTAACCCACGACTCATGGAATTTATATGCGACTTTAGAGAAAAACAAGCCCAAAGTCACCTAGAATAACCGGAATTGGCAACAGTGTCAAAAACCATTTCACACAACTACCGTAGCTATTAGCAGTAGCTTGGTACCAAATACACGGAGGACATACTTGTTGACATTGTCACATTTATGACACTCCGTGGCTTCTGCAGTAGTTATTACGTGCTTAAGGCGAAGTCGTTTGAAAATGTATTTGGTGTACCACTAAATGTGTGAAAATCTTACATACTGCAATCAACTTCACTTTTTAACAAGCTCTTTTAATGTGGACAACATTGTGATTTTCCCATTGAATAAACTGCTCTGTGAAATTTTCACAGTTTCTTTGCTTTTTGTCTGTGGCTGACATTATGTTGACCATTCTTGGTTGAATCTAGGCGTGTAGAGGGCAGAACATGAGGTGGAACCTGGTACGCAAACATTCAGGTGCAGCTGTGATCTATGACGGTAAATTGCGCAATGGTGTGCGTGCTCAAGATTTTCGGAATTTGTGTTGTAGTATGCCATTTTAATTTTTTGCCGTACGCACTTTTAGTATGGATTTTACACAAAGTTTTATAAATGAGGCCCTTGGTCTTTACCACGTTGTCACACTATTGAAGTATAACCACAGTGTCTTTGTGTAACAAAGAAAAGGCCAAAATGGAAAGTCTGTGAAAAACAGTATACTGGAAAAATCCTGCTCTAAGAGAGTCCTGCTTGCAGTTACGGTGACGTCTCTCTCTGCCTGCTCAGCTCAGCTCTGGCAATCAGGACAGAGCAGTTACATCTGCAGCAGCTCCAATTAAGCGGAGTCTCTGCACCTGGAGAGATCACTATATATTCTAACCGCTCCCAGTGTGTAACTGCCAGATTCTTGGAAGCCTTCATGTGAGTAAACCATCCAGGGTTCCTTGTTTGCCTGCCTTTGATTGACCAGTGTTGACCCAGTGAGTCCCCTTCTGTCTCTGCCCTGCACTCATTCTGTCAGAAGTGGATCATTAATTCAGTGATTTGGATCACCCAGATGGAGCCCTTGGATCCACCGATCAGAACCAGTGCAGCCTCCCGGTTTCGGAAAAGATTAGTGGCTTTTATTCAGTGCTCACAACATCACAAGAAGTTAGTCTCGGCCACTAACCTTATTCTCTTCCCTACAGTAGTTCTTGACTGTGCTCCAGTCAGTTCCTGTTCTTTAAATAAACCTTTTAAACCCATTCCTGTGATGGCAGAGTTATCGCGTCTCCAGCTTCTGAGCATTACAATAGAGGTGTGAGAATACATGGATCTACATTAATATATCAATTAAATGATTAACAATCCAAGTGCATTGATGAAAAATTAAAATATCAATACACATAAAATTTGAGGCACACCTTTATTTTGAAATTCACAAGGCATGAGACTAAAGTGAACAGGTGATCTATTATTATTATTATTATTATTATTATTACTACTACTACTATTATAAAATTAGAAGAATATTTCTTTGTATTTAAGTGCCTGCTTAGAAATAAAATGGTAAATATATATTTGTTTTTTTTAGTGAGTTAATATCAATGTAAATAATAGTGTTACATGGGCAGATGACATTGCATCACATCGATTGGAAATCATAACAGACTGCTATATTGGCAAATATCGTATCTTCATCCAAAGAAATTGATGTAACATCATATTGTGACAAAGCTGGTGATTTACACCCCTAGAAAAAGCCCTAGATATGTAAAAATAAATAAAACTGAAACCTTTAGAATTTAATCGGGCATACCGTCTTTTTACCCAAACTACAGCACACAAACCTGTTTAAAATCACTGTTCTGAATTTAAAAGATACACATTTTCTACCCCCCATTATAGAAATGGCAAAGTTTTTGCCTTCTTTTATCCAATTTAGCTCGAGCTAAAACTAATTGGATGGAGAGCATTGTGTTTAGGGTGAGGTGAACCACCACCACCACCACACTCTCATCTTCAGGCTCAAAACTTGTTTTCTTTTAAGTTTTGTGCTGTATTTAGCTCCATCCATTGTCCCATCAACTCTGATCAGCTTCCATGTCCCTGTTGAAGAAAATCCTCATCACAGAATGGTTCTGTCACCACAACATGTCACTATGAGGACAGTATGAAGTGTTGGTTTCCTGTCATACAGACTTTGGCATGTAGAACAAAAGCATTATTTTGTTATATACTTCTTTTGTCTTTCTTTCAGCAATGCCTTTCTTCTTATCACTTTTTCACGAAGTCTAGATTCTTGAAATGCATGATAGAAAATTGTCCTTTCAACAAAGGGGGGATCTCTGCAGCTCCTCCAGAGTTGGGCCTCTTTGCTGCTTCTTTGAATATTGCTCTCCTTGCGCCGCCTGTCGGTTTTGGTCAACCACAAATCTGCAAACATCTTTGAAAACAGCAGTTTTGCCATTCTCTTTCCATTTTCAGAAGATGGATTGAACAGCGTTATATAAGACAGCCAAAGCTTGGGAAGTCGTTTTATACGCTAGCCCTTCTTAAAAACCTTTTAATAAATAGTGTTCTGAATCACCCATCTGGCCCATTTCTTGGCCTTCATGATGCTGTTTGTTTAATAATGTTCTCTAAAGAAAACTCCAGCCCTTCAAAGAACATCCATTTCATATCAAAACTAAATCACACATAGCTGAACAATTTACCAATTGGGTAACCTCTGATGGCAATTGGTTGTACCTGTATGTTCATCTGGGTTTAAAAAAATCTCAATAAAAAAAATAGTTTTCAGGTGTGACATGACAAAAAGTGAAAATATTTGATAGGTGTGAATACTTTTGCCACGGGCTGTTCATCCAATTTGATTAGCATTTGTCAATAACTTTTAGTGTTTCATTTTTCAAACCAAAGTTTAAAACTGTTCTGAACTCATATATCGCAGCTGTTAGAGGAGACAAAGGAGTGTTTGTAACCATGTGTGAATACATCACTGCCGTACATCTGTTTCATCTGATAGATGAGGAACTATAGTGCTGTCAGTTCCAGTTTATTCTCAACATCCATCAAAACCACACTCCTGAAAAACTAGGAGCTGGTATTTCACACAGAGTTTAATAAAGCTAGACATTATGACCAGTTAGCTCCTTCTGCTGCTGCACTCGTTGAACTATGTCAACACCATTAATGGAAATGAAGGTGCTATTTCAAGAAATATCTGAGCAGCCAGTTGTTTGACAACTTTCAAAAGCACAAACATCCTTTTAAAAATTTAAACACAAGTCGAGCCAACTAAGCTGATGGGAGAAAACCCCTGAGTCCCGGTAACGGGACCCACAGGAGCATGACAACATCAGTTCTTTAAAGAAAACTGAGGGCCTGATAGCCATTTGTTCCCGCACGATCTTCAGTTTTACCCAGAACGTACTTTGTAGAACAGAAGTACCTTTATTATTACTAAATGGGGGCACATTTTTTGCCACGACAGTGGCAAAAAAACAACAACAAAAAAAAAACGTAGACAGGACACACCAGACTTATACACTAAATAATGTGAATAAAAAGGTAATTTAAAAATAAGTTATTTCTCTTCTGCTTTACATCTTACAAGAAAGACAAAAAATACTGCTCAATTATTAATTGATAATATGGTATATTCAGGTAAAAATGCAATTTTCAAGTTAAAATGGAACAAGACGGCAGCCGATTTACATAACGATGCAAGAAAACTGTGCAACATGTATATATTGTGCAAAAACTCCCAGAGAAGTGAAAAAATTTACAAATGGACATTGGCATCTAAGAGACAGTGTAAATGATTCTTGATCAGATCAGAATCTGTGCAACCAGTAGCATGTTGCACACATTTATTGAGTTTGTTGGGAGCAGCAGAGATTATAAAGTCTAATAGCGGCTGTGAGGAACGACCTGCAGAAGCGATCC
Organism: Fundulus diaphanus; assembly: GCA_037039145.1. Taxonomy (NCBI): domain Eukaryota; kingdom Metazoa; phylum Chordata; class Actinopteri; order Cyprinodontiformes; family Fundulidae; genus Fundulus; species Fundulus diaphanus. The sequence goes on along the minus strand of CM073134.1, from coordinate 13,163,000 downwards.
TTAGAGCATCTGGGTTGCAGCAGTCTGTCACTGAAAGAGCTCTGCAGCTCTGCAACAGCTCCATGCATCAAGTGGGAGAAATCATCTTTCAGAGATGTTATTTTTTTCTTACAGTCCTTCTGTCTCCCACCACCTGCACTGTGTCCAGGAGGCATCCCAGGACAGAGCTGGTCCTCCTAATGAGTTTATCCAGCTGGAGGCAGATAATTTAGCTATCAGGCTCCTCTCCTGTGAAACCAACTCCCAGTTTTGGTCCGTGAGGCAGACACCCTGTCTACTTTTAAGACTAGGCATAAAACTGTCCTTTTTGACAAAGCTTATAGTTAGAGTGGCTCATGTTACCCTGAGCTACCTCTATAGTTATGCTGCTATAGGCTTAGGCTACTGGAGGACATCAGGGCCTATTTTTTCTCACTCTACTGAGTTCTATTGTTCTCCAGTTTTGCATTGCTTGTCGTCATTTCAGCTTTTAACTTTTTGTTCTCCCTCTTTTTTTCTTCATAGTAGGTACACCTGGTCTGGCATTCTGTTAGCTGTGACATCATCCATCACCCGCTATTACCATCTAATGTAGAACAGATTACTAGATCAATGTGTGCTTCTGTGCTTTTTTGTCTCTCTTGTTGTGTCTCTGCTCTGTCTTCTGTAACCCCCAGTCGGTCGAGGCAGATGACCGTTCATACTGAGCCCGGTTCTGCTAGAGGTTTTTCCTTCCCGTTAATGGGGAGTTTTTCTTTCCACTGTCGCTCATGCTCAACATGAGGGATTGCTGCAAAGCCATGGACAATGCAGACGACTCTCCCTGTGGCTCTACGCTTCTCCAGGAGTGAATGCTGCTTGTCCAGACTTGATTCAATCAACTGGTTCCCTTAGATAGGAAGGTTTTTTTGACCCAATCTGTATAATATGATTGAATTTGATTTTGGAAAGTACCTTGAGATTACATGTTTCATAAATTGGCGCTATATAAATAAAATTGAATTGAAATTGAATACACAAAAAAACACAGATGTGCATATTCTTTAAATAAAACAGTTCTAAGATCAACATTTCTGAAAACAGTGATTCTTAGATCACCCCTGAAACATGAGAACAGTGTCTTTCAAAAGTTTGAATAACTGACCGTGGAGGTGGTATCTGGCTGAAAGTTAGACTCAAAGGGATTGTGCACAATCTTTGCTGCATGTTGGGGGAGTTAATTGGCATCTTATTTTTCAAACAAAGCTAGTTATCTGAGTTTTTGTACTTTCCTCAAAGCACTATTTAAGGGTTGAATAAAAAAAATTAGAAAAGCTATCAATATTATTTCTTTCTTAAAACAATTAAGCTATCGTCCTAAAATATGGGAAATCAAAGGCAAAACAAAGCTCAAAATTCCAATACTTCTTTTAAAAGTGCTTCCTGCGAGATTAACTTTATGATAATATGAACAAAAGTGAGGTCACTACCTAGGTTTCAGAAACCTGATAGAAATCTTCACTTTCTTCAGGTTCTGAACAGAATCTGAGGCAGTAAGAGGTTTTGTTCCACCACATGCAGAAGGCCAGGTTTCAGGCCATCCAAAATCTGCAGCAAATCTTTATCCAAAACTCATATTAAATATTTTTTCATTTTTTAAAATTTACTTTAAACACTGAACTCCTAATGTTACCTTTTTCCATTAGTAACCAAACATAAAAAACAGCAACATCAAAAAGCAGTGAAGTCAGAAAACTGCATCTCTAGCTTTATAATTCTACTTTTTTCCACGTGCCCTGTCTGTCTGTGTGTGTGTGTGTGTGTGTGTGTGTGTGTGTGTGTGTGTGTGTGTGTGTGTGTGTGTGTGTGTGTGTGTGTGTCCCTACATGTAAAAGTGTATTTATGTGTAACGGTCGCATGTGTGCAAGTGTTAGATGGTGAGAATGGCAGAAAGTATGGCTGTCAAATGACTCAATATTTCGAATATAATCAATGACAGAAAAATCAGTTATTCAGTGATGCTCATTTGTATCAATGTCGACAAACTGACTCAGTCACATTTGCCCTAATTGTCAGACTTCTTCCAGCAGAAGCTTGAAGGAACTTTCTCCATGAGGCTGGCGGACAACAAAAAATAAAGGATGCCACGTGCAAGATGCACAAGGTAATGCTCCCTGGTGCAAAGTTATGCAATGCTCAGCTTTAATCACACAACACTAAAGTCTACAGTGGCATGAATTAATGCAGCAAAATGCTAATCAGCTGACGGCTCAGTCGGCTACTAAATAGTGAAACAAAGAAACTAACTTGTGTGCCATCTTCTATTAATCCTCTGTTTAGTTGTAAAGCTATTGGAGACTAATGTGACTAATAATAATAATAATGAAAACACAAAGTTATGGTGGAGTCAGACTGAAGCTGATCACTGTAGAAAATATTCTGCAAAATTAGCTGAAACACAGAACTTGTACTGAGCTGCTGTTGACTGCAGAACAGTCCAGATCTTTGTTTACAATGTAAAAAAGATGTAGGTATGTGCCAGAACCATGTTTGTTTTGAAATACAATTTATTTTGATGTAGGATAAGCCTTTATTTGACCCCCAGTAGTAAAATTAGTTTGTATTAATGTCAAATTGACATGCAAATGGTAACACACTGGCACACTAAAGATTAGCAATTATAAAAAAAAAATGAAATAGCTGCATAACGGAATCAAAAGGTACACGCTACCTAAAAGGAAATTTCCGATTCTTCCGATTCTGTTTCCAGCAGCCACATGAAACAACACCTGATTGTTTCAAGAGTGTCTGGCTGCAGACCTCACGTTTCAGTCGCTTCCGCCTTCGTTCTCAGTCGCGTCCGTTTGCAGCCTTCCAGCTTCGTCTTGGGTTGCTTCCGCTTCCTTCTTCTTCTCTGTTGTCATTGGAAACGCGCAGATAATTGTAAACAAATCTGAAGAAATTCACTAAATAATGCTTCTAAATAATGCTTCTGTGTAAATGTTTTAAATAGCGTTTGTTTGGCGGGGATTAATGAAGTGATAAATAAATAAAAAATGTTTATGAACATATTATGTTACCGCGGTTTCAACCGTTTATTTTAGCATGTTGCATGTTTTTGCAGGTACATTATTTGCAATACTGTACCTGTTGTGCCATGTCAGGACGTGACAGACTGCATTTCCCATGATGCATGGTGGTCAAAATGGCCACCAACTCCCATCATGCAACGCGGCCCAAAATGGCCGGCGCCCTAGCAACCGATAACGTTGCTAGGGTAAAGTCGATAAAACTCAGTTGCACCCCGCAATCGATCTTCTTCCCTGGCGCCCTGCCAACCGAGAAAACACACACACACAGCTGTTTCCGTTGGGGTAATCCCACGCCACGTGCTCGAGTTTCTCGCTGGACCGAGATTTTTTTCGAAGCAAAACCATTCCCTGTGCAGACAGGAGGTCGACTCAAAAAGGTACCTTTAATTCCCTCTGATCAAATACTGGAAGCCGCCTTATCTCCCAGTGATCGAGAGAGGACGACGCGTTGTTTGGCCCAACAAGCGTCTAGGAGCCCAGAGAGAGAGAGAAAGACGAAGGAACTCTCTCAGTCTGGTCCCCGCTGCAGCCTGCGGACCCTGCGGTCGTCAAGACGCGTTCAGGACGTCGCGTGATCCGGAGCGCTCCGGACCGAAGCCGGGACTTTCACTCCGGACCACCTCAAAGTAACGGGGTTCTCCCCTTTTATTTCTGTCTCACCAACAGGGTGTTTAGAAGTGCCTGGGCAGACGTAGAAATTTGTAGGCTTAGGTTAATGCTTTTATTCCACGACGAAGTTGGAATTATTTTTGCTGAATATTTTCTTTGTATGTGCATGCATTTTACATTTGATTCTGCTGTGTTGATTTGTGATTCATCAATAACCCCGCCGTGGGTCATTGCTTCAGTTCTGTTCCATCTTCTTCCCTGCCTTCCCCCCTCTCTCTCTTTTCGCTTCTTCTTATCAGTTTAATCTCTTTGTCCGAGCTCATTCCGCGGCTTTGCTTTAAACTACCAGTTAGCCGCGCCCTCTCGAAGCGAGGCATTACCCCATCAGCGTAAGCGTGGTTACGTCATCAGAACCTCCCCTCACGCTTCACGTAAATTGATAGACCATACGTCATTTTAATCCATTTGTTTTTCTTTCCTTTCGACTAGATCCCAACAATTACAATAATCTCAGGCCAATTTCAAATTTACCTTTTATTTCAAAAATATTGGAAAAAACAGTCGCTTCTCAACTTCATTCTCACTTAACTCACAACAACCTTTATGAACAGTTCCAGTCTGGCTTCCGTCCCCGTCATAGCACTGAAACCGCCCTCTTAAAAATAATCAATGATCTTTTAATAGCAGCTGACTCTGGTCTAATTTCCATCCTCATTCTTCTTGATCTAAGTGCAGCCTTCGACACAGTTTCACACTCTACCCTACTCCATCGACTTTATACAATTGGCATCACTCACACTCCCCTAGCCTGGTTTCAATCCTATCTTTCTGGCCGCACTCAATTTGTTCAGATTAAGTCATATCGTTCCAACTCCTCTCCAGTTACCACCGGTGTTCCCCAAGGCTCTGTTCTAGGACCCCTACTCTTTATCATCTACATTCTCCCCCTTGGCAATATCTTTAGGAAATTCAACATCAATTTTCACTGTTATGCGGATGACACCCAGCTCTATCTTTCTTGTAAACCAAACTCTTCACTCCCACCTCCTTCATTAATCTCCTGCTTAACCGAAATAAAATCCTGGTTCACCTCCAACTTTCTTAAATTGAATAATGACAAGACTGAAATCCTCTTAGTGGGAACAAAATCTACTTTATCCAAAGCTGACAGTTTCTCCCTTTCATTTGACAACTCCATAATTTCCCCCTCACCTCAGGTCAAGAGTCTGGGTGTCATCCTTGATAGTACCTTGTCCTTCTCCTCTCACATTAATAACCTCACCCGCTCCGCTTACTTTCACTTACGCAATATCAATCGCCTTCGCCCCTCTCTCTCCACTAGCTCCACCTGCACTCTTGTTCATAGTCTGGTCACTTCCCGCATTGATTACTGTAATTCTCTTCTTTTCGGTCTTCCTCAAAAATCCATTCACAAGCTTCAGTCAGTACAAAACTCAGCAGCTCGCATCATTTCTAGAACCCCCTCTTTCCATCACATCACCCCAGTCCTGCAGCAGCTCCACTGGCTACCTGTGAAGTATAGAATTCAGTTCAAAATCCTCCTACTTACTTTTAAAGCTATTCACAATCTCTCCCCTCCATACCTTTCTGATTTACTTCAAATTTCTATTCCCTCCCGCATTCTTAGATCTTCTTCTACCACTCACTTAGTTGTTCCTTCAGCCCGTCTTAAAACTATGGGGAGCAGAGCTTTTTCACGTTCTGCGCCCATACTCTGGAATTCTCTCCCCCCTGACATCTGCAATACCGAGTCTTTACCCGTGTTCAAATCCAAACTCAAAACCCACATGTTCAAGATTGCCTTTTCATTATGATTTTAAATTACTTTCCTCTGTGTAATTTGTGTTGTTTCTTTTAATTATGACGACTGCTTTTACCATTTATTGTTTTTACATGTACAGTGACCTTGAGTGCTTTGAAAGGCGCTTGAAATAAAATGTATTATTATTATTATTATTATCGTAGCGGCCATCTTGGGAGGGTGTCGGATGACTGGGCTGTAGCTTAGCTGATAGCTTTGTAAGGCATCAAAGCGTCCGGTAGGACTCCCACAGCTGCTCTGTCTGTCAATGCTATGTCAAATGCCGATGTTCTGAATGTGGTTTAAACAACCGTGAGCTGAACTAAGAGCTGCAACCGCTCATTTTAATCCATTTGTTTTTCTTTCCTTTCGTTTTGTTTGTTTTGTTTATTCTTTTATCTCCATATATATTTTGCGTGTTAGTTAGTAGTGAGTAAGATTTCCAAAGTCGTTGAATCAGAGAATTACTGTAACAGGGAATTGCTTTTGGTTCAATAAAACACCACTGCGGAATAGACATTGTTTTGTGTTCAATCCAATTCACAGTTGCCTGGTTATTCAGAAATCAGAGCTAACCTCCTTTGGAGTTAACATCTGACATTAATACAGAGACAATATCATTGGATGGTGATAGACGAATAAGGATTTAAACTCTAATTGCAGTTACATTGGGGTTCTCACAGCCTGCCGGATAAACCTCGTCGGTCACAAGTCCGACCAGATCATTTATCCCAGCATAAATGAGTTCATAACAGCAAATTAACTAATGCATTAGTGGTATAAGTACTTACAAGCTTATAGCTAACATCACCACCATTTGAACTATATTTTGTTGTAGCGGAATTTTGAGTTGAATGATTTATTATTTAAATTATAATACCAAATTATAATTAATAATAATAATAAGCATATTCAACCATCTTCTGGCATAACAGTACCTTAACTTCAATGTGCAATTACTTTCCACTGCACTTTAATTTGGAGAGCTTCTGCCAAACTTTATTTCTATATGTATATTTTATATGTACGAATAAATATGGAGATGAATACTATTATAAACAGAATTTACAGATAGATTTGTACTACGAGTTTAATATAAGAATAACTAGTAATGTAAACAGATTCACAGCTGGATATGTACTGAGTATAATATTCAGGTGGATATCACCATAAAAATAGAATTTTAGCAGGTATGTACAATGGACATAATATTTAGATGGTTGTTATTATAACAGAGTTTACAGGTCAATATTTACTAAGAATGTATATACGCATGACTATTACTATATCTATAAACATGATTTTTAACGATAGATATACATAAGTTAGGCTAAAATGTGCAGTATAGCAGTTTAAGAAATAAAGTTTGGCAGAAGCTCTCCAAATTAAAGTGCAGGGAAAGTAATTGCATATTGAAGTTAAGGTACAGTATTGCAAATAATGTACCTGCAAAAACATGCAACATGCTAAAATAAACGGTTGAAACCGCGGTAACATAATATGTTCATAAACATTTTTTATTTGTTTATCACTTTATTAATCCCCGCCAAACAAACGCTATTTAAAACATTTACACAGAAGCATTATTTAGAAGCATTATTTAGTGAATTTCTTCAGATTTGTTTACAATTATCTGCGCGTTTCCAATGACAACAGAGAAGAAGAAGGAAGCGGAAGCAACCCAGGACGAAGCTGGAAGGCTGCAAACGGACGCGACTGAGAACGAAGGCGGAAGTGACTGAAACGTGAGGTCTGCAGCCAGACACCTCTCGATTGTTTGGCCACTATATATGGAACTTTGCCTCCAAGTCTAGACCAGTTTTTGATAAACAAGGCCTATTGTGTCTTAAGTTGTTTTAGTCATAGCGCCACTGCTCGGTTTGTTAATAAAAAACAAACAAGATGTGTGTCATAAAATGTCTTAATGAGAAGGATATGATTCTCTCTGCATCTCCACACCGACAGATGGATCCCTGGTGGGAAGAAGTTGCTCTGCGTCTATCTGGATAAAGAGATGAGCCACGGTAAATGTTCATCAGCCATCCTTATCTATTTTCTGTCTCAGTGGAGAGTGGAATGATGTGTAATCATCATCAATCTGCTGCCTGAACATAATAATGTTATTATTAGAGCAGCGTGCCTGCTCACAGTACAATACAAGCGAAGAAGATGTGTATCTGTAAAGTTCAGGAGTGACTGTGTGGGTCTATCCTAATGATGAGTAATCCTCTCTGATGGCAGATAATGGAGGCACCTGTGAGGATGATCTATGCAGCAGATCCCAGCAGCATCAACGGCCTCCCCCTGCTTCAATCAGTCCTTTGTGGTTGATTTGCATGTTGCAGTTTCGGTTCCAGCAACTGTAGCCAGTGATGAACTCGTAACTCATAAATAACAAAAATTTGCAGCACGATGGTGTTAAATAGGAGATAATAGAGCATTGGGAAATTAAAATCAACATTCATCCTGCATCTTGGGTTAGTTGGTTTTGTTTTCAACACCACTGCTTTATCACTGCCAACTTTATTCATATACCATATATAGCACTTTACTATAAACTATTTGTACCAAAATGCTGCACAGAGAGGACATAACAATTGATAGTAGTCACAGAAAGAACACACAGATGACTTAAATAAAATTGTTTAAACAAAAATAATATAAAAATGAAAATGACTAAGATATCAAGCCAAACGCCAAGGAGAAGTATATTTAAAGTGCCTTGAGGATGTATGGCATTATATGGCATAATTTAAATATGATGAGGCAAGACCATTAAGACCTTTAAAACCAGCTAAAGTTTAAAATAAATTCTGTAACGAACAGGAAGCCAGTAAAGTGTAGCAAGTACTGGAGTTATTTGTTCTCATTTTGTTGTTCCTCCAGCAGTAGCAGGTTGTAAAAGCTACAAGCAGTGAAGGGATGAATGAATCTAAACAGACATAGGAATTACAATAATCTAGGCAACCTGACACAAAACATGGATGAATCTTTCAAAATCCTTAGGAACACAATAGGACTTTAGCAAGAAGTTGTAGCTGAACAAAACTAATCTTGATAACTTAACTAATTTGCTTTGTAAATGTAAAAGGAGCTGTCAAAGAATATGCCAAGATACCTGACAGAAATGAGATTGTGTGACATAAATGAATCAAGGATGGTATCGGAAAGATCTGATCTCTCAAATAGCATAACCTTTGGTTTTATTATTGTGGAGGTGGAGAAGGTTTAAAGTTAATTTATATCAACAAGACAGCCCAATAACTTCAAAGAGTTGTTTCTTCTTTTTTGAATGGGCAGATAGATTTGAATGTCATCAGCAAAGGAGTGGAAAGAGGTCATTTATTTACCAAAAAATAGACCCTAGGGCAACAAATATCAGGAAAATTGACTGGCCCTAGGATGGATCCTTGAGGAACTCCACAAGTAAGAGGTGCTGCGGCTGAGGAGTAAGAACTGGATCTATCTGGACTGAGAGGCCCCTATTTGTTAGCACAACTTAAACCGCAGTCTTTTTAATGCCCACACAATGCTCACGCCTCGATTAAAAGGAAACTATGATCCACAGTGTCAAATGCGACACTTAGATCTACAAGGATCAGGAAAGTGGGAGTTCCCAAATCAACAATTATTATAAAAAGGTCAATAAAAAAAGCATGTAGAGAGCAGTTTTCATGTTGTGATAACTTTTAAAACCAGGCTGAAACTTGTCTTCTAAAACAGTTTGTAGCTGGATAGGAAGTTGTTGTTTTTTTGAGAATCTTGGAAAGAAGCGGGAGATAAAAAGACAACAAAATGATTTTGAAATATGACAGGACAGAGCAGTCTAAATGTTTCTTCTTGATCAGTGGCTGCATCAAAGCATGTTTAAAAGCAGCTGGAAAACAGCCTGAATAAAGGATCATGTTTATCAATAAATTAAATAACCCAACGGATTTAAATAAAAACCTTAAAAAGACAGGCACGAAACACTGTCTAAGGAAAAGTTTGTGGGCCACAAATTTTGAAAGACACAGGCTGAAAGTGGTTAAAAGCAGCAGAGCACAAAGGATAAGGAAGACACTCCCCAGTCAAAATGGAGGGATCCGTAACACAAATACTACCATGGACAAAAAAAAAAAATCTCTAATCCGAAATGCTTCCTTGAATAAAATCTAGAATTTATTCACAAAGTTCATTAGAAGGTGTAGCAAATGAGTTGGACTGATTTAAAGCATCATTTTAAAATATTAAAAATAACTTTAGGCTTATGACTGTTAGAGACCAGGCTTTAGAGAAAGCTAAATTTAGCACTCTTGATTTTTAGATAACAGTGCGCCCGGCGATAGACTGGCGACCTGTCCAGGGTGTACCCCGCCTCTCGCCCATTGACAGCTGGAGATAGGCACCAGCATCCCACGTGACCCCAGCAGGGATAAACGTGTTGGAAAATGGATGGATGGATAGCTAACAGTGCTTAAAGATTCCCAAGGACACAAGAAGTTAATCTTCCTCTCAACTTGTCTGCAGTCCTGCCTGAGTCTATGAATAGATTCATTCAGCCAGGACTCTGGTTGGTGGTTTATTCATGATTTCCTTAAGTGGAGCCACCATCTCCAGGATTTCAGTACAGATGAATTCAGCAATGAGACAAGGTCTTCAATGTTAGAGTTATGAACAGTGTTCAAACAGTTCTCAACAGTTGTTCATTTTTGAATCGGCAGATAGATTTCAAACAAGCAGCTATCAGGACCGACTGCAGCTTGCTTATCGTTGTGGAGTTTTAGATGCCATCATACACCTGCTTCAATAAACCCACAGTCATTTAGACAAGGCAGACAGCACAGTGAGGATCATGTTCTTCGATTTCTCCAGTGCAGTTAATACAATTCAGCCTAATCTGCTTTATCAGAAATTCCAGAAGACTCAGGTGAAGGCCGCAACAATCGCCTGGATCAGAGACTACCTGACACACAGACCACAGTTTGTGAGATTGAAGGGTTGTGGGTCTAACCGGGTACTCAGCAACACTGGGGCACCACAGGGCACTGTACTCTCACCATTCCTTTTCACGCTTTACACCTCTGACTTATACAATACAAGACAGATTCCTGTCATCTGCAGACATACTCAGATGATTCTGCAGTCGTTGGGTGCATCAGAGATGGACAGGAAGCTGAGTACAGGGAGCTGGTGGACTGCTTTGGTGCATGGTACGGAAACACTCATCTCATTCTGAATGTGCATAAGACAAAAGGAGATGATTGTAGATTTCAGGAGAAACAGGAATAGGACCAACACGATTACTATCCTGGGAGAAGAAGTGGAGGTAGTGGAGGAGTATAAATACCTCGGTGTTCACCTGGAGTGGAGATGCAACTGAAGCTGTCTACAAAAAAGGACAGAGCAGACTGTACTTCCTGAGGATGCTTAGGTCCTTCAGGGTTTGCAGCAGGATGCTGCAGATCTTCTATAAGTCTGTTGTTGAGAGTGTGATCTCTTATGTCATCTGTTGGGGTAGCAGCATCGACACAACTGACTTAAACAAGCTACACAAGTTTTTAAAAAAGGCAGGTTCTGTTCTGGGTACTCTTCTAGAACCTCTGGAGATGACTTTGCAAAGAAGGATTCTTCATATAAATGAAGAACATTATGGACAACACTAAGCATCCTCTTCATCAGACTGTTGTACATCAACAGAGTGTCTTCAGTCAGAGGCTTCTCCAGATCACCCCTCCTGCCTGCAGCCATCAGCATCTACAACAACTCGTTGAAGAAACCCTTTATGTGTTGCACCAGCATTTAATTTCCCTTTGGGATTAATGAAGTATATTTGAACTGAATTGAATGTCATCAGTAAAGGAGTGGAAAGAGATCATATCTTTCCCAAAAATAGACCCTAGGGACAACATATCAAGAAAATAGACTGGCCCTTTGATGGATCCTTGAACTCCACAAGATTCTATACAGGATTTCAGTACAGATTAATTAAGCAATTAGGCAAGGTCCTCAACGTTACAAACAGCATCCAAATTAGAACGCATACCTTCAATAAAGGCAGCAGAAAACAGGAAAACTGTTAAAGAGTCATTTCCAACCCAGCATGGTGGAGCACAGGGTAAATGAAACTAGAAAATGATTAGACATACCACTCTCACATATGTTATTTAGGTCTATGCAGAGTCCATGGGACAGTACGAGATCCAGAGTGTGTCCTTCATCGTGGGTCGGAACAGTCAATGAGGCCAAAGATTCGGCCCATCTCATTTAAAACCACCTCAGCCAAGAAATCAGTAAAATCCCTTAGAAAAATCATATTTAAGTGGACAAAAATCTGCTGACAACAGAAGCAACATTTGAATATTGTAACTAGGCCTCCACCCTTGCCAGTCACTTGGGACACACAACTGCAGGGAAGAAGTTCAGAGAAGAGTGTCAACTCACCATGTGTAGCTACGTATGTTTCAGTAATAAACAAGTCCAATTGAAGGCAGTTGAAAAACCCCTCAGCACAAAGTTCTTAAATACATAAATCCCACTGAAATAAAAATAAATTAAACTATGAAGTCTTGGCAGATTGATAAACACATAGGATACACATTTAATGTTTTATATTTTTGTTTCATGATTGCTTCGAATGAGTAATTGCTGCAAATTCTCAATACAATGAGCTGTGGTTGAATCTGTTTCTGTTTAATACTTTTCTATATATACTGGATCTGTTTTTCTTTTTAAGTGTCTTGAGATGAGATTTTTGTGAATTAATGCTTTTTAAATAAACTTAAAACAGAATCAAATATATTTGTTGACCTTTTACAAGCAGGGAATTTTTCTTTAACAGAAAAAAACGCCACCAGATGTTTTTTTGTTTTTGTTTTTTTGCCCAACACCATTGTCTTTGCTATAACGATGACTGGAATTTAACAAAGAAAATTAATAAAGCAAGACTAGTGATAATAGAAACATTCAGAGAAAAAAATCTTGGGTCTTTAAAGAGGAGGCAACCCAACAGTCCCTTTTTGAAGGCATTAAGGAAGCTTTTCCAGTCCTTAAAGTGAGTTCTGGGTCTGCTCCTAGAAAAGAAAAACACAGATGAAGCTTTTCTGGACGCATTCTAACTAAATCCCAAATAATTTCACCGTCTCCTTTCAATGTGGAGGAACAGCAAGCTTTAATCGGATGACACAGCTCCTGACCTCATCTGCAAGATGGCAAAAATGAGCCGTCTTACAGATGCATCTCTTTATAGCCGCTTGTATCCAGAGCCTGATACTTTCAACCATGATCCTGTTCTCATAATTATAGCTGAGGGTTGGGATGCAAATGCATCAGTAAATTGAGAACTTGGTCTTTCAGAGTAGCCTCTTCTCTATGGAAGACCAGAGTAATGCTGTCACAGCTACAGGCGAAGCCCCATCCAGCTATCCATCTCCTGCTCCATCCAATTTACTCAAATAAGAGGGGGTTTAACCAGTTTAGCTTGGTATACACAATTATCCAGTCCTGTTTTCTCTTGAGGCTTAAAATGTAGTCCAAAACAACCCTTGGTTTCGACCTTTTATTTCCTAAGACTTTATGCTCATTTTAGCTAACCAGATCAATTTATGACAATTTAAACAAAAATGAACTTAGTTTGGTCAAAATAAAGCATCTCAAGACTATAAGCATATATCTCAAAATAATGTTTGCATCATGTACACCAAGACACACAATAAAGCCACTTGGAGACTTTGTCAGCTTTTATTCAGTTTTTAACTAAATTTTCAAGATAATTTAATATCTAACCTTGAACAGATGGTTTTCCAAATAGACCGGGATTCAGATGAGAGAATGCATATTTGAATAAATGTTAAAAGAAATTAACAAACCAACTTGATTAACATTTTAACTCTCTAACCAGACCTGAATTCTTTGGTTCTTGGCCTCCATTTATTTTTTCCAACAGCTTCTCAACCTGCTTCTTTGCCAATTATACTAATGACCTTTCAGATGTAGATACTGGTAGTTATGATTAGTTTCTGTGTTTGCAATATAATAACTTTTTATTTTCTTGAAAGCAGAAAATGCAAGGACAGCAGAAGAATATTTTCCTTATGTAACCATAATGACATTTTGGTGAGACACAGCTTTGATTTGTAATTTTGTTTCTTCTTTTGAACACTTTGCCTTCGGTCTGATGACGCACTTACCAGCTACTGATAATGAAGTGATTCCTGTTCCGTGTGCGTACGTCTCTGAGCCATGTTTTTGTGCACACATGAAAACATTTCTAATATCGTCTCGAGTTACGCTTGTGGCGTTTCTGTGCATGATATTGCTTCAAAATATACCGACCCTTACAAAACACAGCCCATTTATCAAAACAAAGCCTACATAACTCTCACTGAAATAAATAATATTAAACCATAAATCAAAACTGCACCTCAGAAGCTTTTAGGCTATTGCTATTATCATATTTTGTTTGTTTTTTTACTCCCACTAAGGTTTTTTTCAGCCCTTCGACTGTCGCAGATTTTCTTTGATTGGCAGGATTTTGCATAAAAATGATTTCCTTAAAATTAAAAAATGGACTAGATTTAATTCTACGCCTTGACCTGGGTTTTTATGCATGGATTTATAAATATGTGAATTACCCACTGCAGGTGAGGGTACAGAAAGGGAGGTGGTTGGGTGGGTGGAGCTGAAAGTGTGCTGTCCACACAGGATGTCGTGTTTTTCTCATCACAATGCATACGAGGATTTTAGACCCCACTCTGGAAACTCAAACAACTGAATGCCAGAATAAAGATGACAGGTTTTAGGTTCTGAGGAAAATGTTGTGATGATATGGGACTGCATGTCAGGTAGAGGAGAAGGGCATGACCTCTGGAGGAAATCCACCGGTGGACATTTTCTCATTTCATCAATCTAAAGCAGGCTTGGTAATGAAGTAATTTTTCAGGATGATAATGAATCGGTTGTCTGAGCAGAGGACACTGAAACTTTTCTTCAAAAAAGGAAGATCAGCTCAATGAGATGTCTAGCAAACAGGCTCGATGCTAAAACGAGAACGCTTGAACCTGCTTTAACAAAAATATTGCTCACAAGTCTTACTATTTATTAGTCAACTCGATGCGTCCACTATAAAAAGGGAACTAAAAGTAAGTAACATTTTCTTGAAATTAGTATATTTTCCTTGATTTGAGCAGGTAAATAAGACTATTTGCCAATGGAATAAGATTTTTGCAAAAATAAAATAAGAACAGTTCATCTCCATCATCTTATTTCAAGTGCAGGATATCTAATTATCTTAGGGGTAAAAATACTCGTTCCAGCTTTACCTACTTTTAGTTCCCTTTTTGCAGTGTCAAAGAATATTTAAGAGGTTAGAAAAGCAGGAAAAGGTCCAATTAAGTACCGATTATGATGCTTTTTGGTGTACGCCCCCAAGAGAGTATGTTTTCCAAAGCAAGACACATTTGAATGCGTCACATTTTAAAATCAGAGTTTGAGCTTGTAACAGTCTTGCACTTCTATGGGTCGTGCCAAAGCAGGAGAGTATATTTTTCACTGAATCTTACCCAAATGCAACAGAACAGATTGTCATCTGGCAGACCTTTAGTCAACAAGGCTAAGGCAGAAAGAGAAATCATCCGTTCGTGTTTGGGAAGCAACTTCTGTCGGTCAAAAGGCGGTCGGAAAAAACAGATCTGTGAGCGGTGTAGTGGGACTGTATGTTTATTCTCAACAGATGCTGAACTATATGCCAGCTGTGAGGAGGGTATCAAATGTAGCTCGACAGAAAAATCATTGAAGTGTGTCAGTGAAAGAGGAGCAGCTGAGATGTGGGGGCAAAGGTAAAGCTGCACATGAGGAGAGAAAGAATTAGGGATAATACTATT
This sequence comes from Fundulus diaphanus, assembly GCA_037039145.1. Lineage (NCBI taxonomy): Eukaryota > Metazoa > Chordata > Actinopteri > Cyprinodontiformes > Fundulidae > Fundulus > Fundulus diaphanus. The sequence continues at coordinate 13,147,659 of CM073134.1, read as the reverse complement.
CAAACAAGGCAGCTGGCTTGATTGGACACAAAGGAGATGTAGCTCAGTCACTCAGGAGGTATACTTTTCTAACAGGGAACACAGATTACTCTTCCTCATACCCTCAAGTCTAGTTGTGGCAAAAATATCCAATCCGCTTGAACATTTTCACATTTTGCTCACACAACAAAAACTTCAGCGTTTCTCATGTGAATTTTATGGACCAACACACATTATTGCAAAGTAGTGAAGAGAATAATTCATTGTTTTCAATTCTTTTTTATGAGAAAAAAAAAATCGGATAAGTGTATCACGCATTTATAATCAACCCCATTTCCTCTGACACCTCTAAATAAAACCCGGTGGAACCAATTTAATCCAGCAGTAACTTAAAAGGTCCACATGTAAAATATAATCTCACTATTAGCACCTCAGAAGTTTCATTAGCGGACAAACAGCGTCGTGAAGACTAAAGGAACACGGCTGTGAGGCAGGGCTAGAGTTGTGGAGAAGCTGAAAGCAGGGTTAGCTTATAAACCAATACCCCAAGCTGTGAGCATCCAGTAGAGCATCTGTCATCAAAAATCAAAAGATGACAACTGCTAACCAACAGTGGTCATTTACCCAAACTAAAAGGCCAAGCAAGGAGAGATTTAATCAGAGAAGCAACCAAGAGGCAAATGGTAACTCTGGAGGCAAAATAAACTCTGGAGGAGCTGCAGGGGTCCACAGCTCAGGTTGTAAAATGGGTCAGAGGGATAACTATTGGCACCACTCCCCTTGGGGTAGAGGAGTGGTGGCCTTGTGGTTAGAGCAGGCTGCTTCCGTCCCCGGTTCAAATCTCCCAAACTGCCGCTCTGGGACTCTGAGCAAGACTTTTAGCCCCTGAATGTTTCTGGTAAAAAAAAAAAAAAAAGTTTATATAAACTCTAAAACAAATTATAAATAAAATAATAAAATAAAATGACATTATCTCACTGCTGCACCTCTCTCTCCTTCCATGTGGAGGCAAACCCACTTTAAACAAATCACCGACACCCGAAGGACGTGTCTTATCCATTAATTGTTAAATAGCCAGAAATTGCAGACGCCTTTTAAAATTGCGATTATATTGCAAATGCGATTGATTGCCCAGCCCTAACGCAGTGGCAGCCCATGTGCTCCCTAAGGGATGGGTTAAATGGAAAGGACACATTTCATTGGCTTGCATGTTGCAATGACAATAAAAGATTATTATTGTTATTATCAGCTATTAGTCGTACACATGACAAATCTGGCCTTTGGGGAGGAGTGGCAATAAAAAGGATTAGAAATCCTGTTTAAGCATTTGCAACAAGCAATGCAGGCATCACAGCAATGTGGTAGAAGGTGCTCCAGTAAGACGAGACCAAAATCCACTCTGCTGTATCCCACAGCTGCCTCTGTGCATCTAGACACATACATCAACCTGAACACACCATATTTCCCAGTGATTGATTATTGTCCTCTTATTTCTTTATCTTATGTGTTTTGTCCGTTTACTTAATGTTATCTTTTTCAAGCGTGTGTCCGTCTCTGGTGCTTTTATGCCCGTTTCTGTTTTTTAAGCCCACTTTGTGTTACACTTGCCTGAAGAAAAAAAAAAAAGGGAAGTTCACTCCGTTTCCCTGTGAAAGAGAATAGCAATCAGCATCACTGCAGTCCATAATAAGTACACAGATTGTGTGTTGAACACAACACAGTTGAAGCAAACTAAGCTACTCTGGCACCAATGGTGATATCCATTAGAGTCCAACACACCGATGAACAGTCCCCTCACTGAGCTCACTGTGTCTCAGCTGGTAGGCGACACCTGAGTGCAAATTAGAAACCGAGAGAAACAGCTGCACAGGAATGTTTATGGGGGGGGACTTTAGGGGGGTTAACTTTGGTGTCATGGCAACAGCAGGTCATAAAACCTCATGGGAGACAGAGGGATGCTGTAACCAGGGGCAACTGAGCGGTTACTAAGGGCGCTGGATCCCCGATCAGAGAACCAGGCTTGGTGCCTTATTAAAGAACCCCCTCCCCCCCAAGTGTTGAGATACAAGTACAAAAACTACAAAAAGACTTCTGCTTCCAAATGTATGTCTAAATGCAAGTGCATAACAAGCCAAGATGAATTCTGACGTGTAAGAATTAAAGGATCAGACTAACCATTCTGTTATTGCATTCGATAGACCTTTAAAAGAAGTTATTATGCAGATGACACATTTATTCAGACACACCCAGCAAGGCCACCGTGTTAATTATGTGGCATATAAATGTCATGCCTTAAGTACCCCTGTTGCTATAAAGCTCACAGCAGAAGACCCCCGCTCCTCTAATAAAGCACACAGACAAACCAGAGAGCACACATCATATTCTGAGTGGCAGCTCCCAGCCACCGCCGCTGCTCATTAAACACAGAAACAAGTCGAGCATTAGCAGCCGACTGGTTCTTTCACAATATGAAGTCGAGCTCATGGAGGAACAAACACCGATCCAATTTTGTTTTAAATGATAATCAGCTCTGCTATTCATCTAGTGGAGCTGTGCTTCTACAAGTAAAAGTCTGCTGATAATCTTTTTTCCAAACACTGTGCTGGGCTCCTCCTCAGCGAGCGGATGAGATAATCCATGTTTCACAGAAGGATAATGGATGCTTCTTCAGCACACAGCAGTGTCAGATTTCAGTCCTTGTTAGCTCATCTTCCAGACTTCTGGACTAAGAGTCAAACTTGTGAAAAGAAGATCGAATAAGAACCAGAGGCAGGTTTAATTTTCAGCATTTTCAAGAGGACTAAAGCCTGATTGAAACCTTGAAAAAATATGGTGTTTTGGGAAGGTATTTGGCCCCTTCCAGATTGCTTCCATTTTTGGTTTTGTCAAACTTTGATTTTTAAATTTTATTTTACCCAGAAACTAGGAGATGTTAAAGTCTGAGGTTGTTAAAATTGACAGAAAGCCTCCAGACTTCCAGGAACCTAAGTGGGAAAGTCAGAGGGTTCCCTCACCCACCCCAAACTCAAAATGTCTGCCTTTCTTAGGGATTAATCCAAGCAAATAATGTAACATCTATTCATACGGAACATTTTATAACAATAACAGATGAACAAAGTGTGTCACGATTTAAGACTTTTAGGAAGTTTTTAGCGCCTCATGCTCAGTCAGTCAAAGGTCGGGGGAAGGAGGTGGGTTTTTAAGAGACATTTAAATGATTTAACGCTCTGAGCGCTGTGGACGTAGAGGTAAAGTGCCCTCTGTGGGCCGCCACAGCGAAAGCTTGAACCCCTCTATGTCTTAACTTTGATCTTATAACATAGAGGAGAACCTGGCTGGTTGCCCGGGGGGTGTGGATATTAAGGAGATCACGTAGAAAGAATAGCGCTTTATACCATTTAAAACTTTAAAACTGAGCAATATGTGGGGCTCAGGGATAGAGCAGGTGACCCATGATCCAAGGCCTCAGTCCTCAGGGTTCAAGTCCCAGACCGTGGACCTTTGCGAAAGGTCTTCCCTCTCCCTCAACCCCATTTTCTGTCGGTCTACTGTCAAGTAAAGGCCGCTAGCGCCAAGACAAGAAATAAAACAAAAAGTGAGCAACGAGAGTCCTTTCGGCCGCTCTCTTGTTCAGAGGTCATTACAACTGGCAGACAGATTTTGAGTTTTTATGCTCCATGGCGTTCAACCGGGATTTGAACCCACATTCTCCATATCAAAGATAATAACATTTCAAAAATCAATCTGAAGACAGACAAGGAGCCAAGGAAGGGATTTAAAACTGGAGTCATGTCCTCATGCTTCCCGGTATCGGTTAAAAGACGAGCTGGAGCTTCCTGAAGTATTTGTAAACGCTGGAGTGAGGATTGATCTAGAGTAAGGAAGTGGGGATCGGGAGATGACATCTCTACAATTAACTATCTTGATAAACTGAGCAGATTTTTCAGGTTTACACATTCTTGGCATTATTGTAATATTACATTTTGTGTTACAGGAAGTGTGATATGTCAAAAATTATTCACATTGCTAATACATTTGAGATTATTTTATTGAAGATTTTTGACTAAATCCTAGCTTTAATATAACAAATTAATGCCTTTAATCATGGAAAATGATATGATTTTTTTATGAATATTTACAACTTTTCAACATCCGAAAACATCTTGCAAATGTGAGAAAATAAAGAGTTTCTTTGTGGACATGTACTCATCTGTGGCCAACAATTTATTTTCTTAAATCTACGATAGCTCTGATATGATTTTTTCTTCATGAGAATAAAGTCATAATATTACCAGAACAAAGTCGTAATATTATGATAGTAAAGTCACACAGTAATTTATGCTGATGTGCTACAAAGATTTAGTATTTCCTTATGTATGAAACTAATACCATAATATATTTTTGTGAGATACTCAGCTTTCCTCATTTTAACACAGGGGAAAGACTACAATGTTTTATAAGAGTTCTCATAAAATTATTACAATAGTCCAGGTGAGTGTTGATAAAAGTATGACTAACCTTTAGATCCTTAAGAGAGCGATTAGGCTTCACTTAGCAATTAGTCATAGTTGGAAAAAGCTTTAACTGATAACAAACTTGTCTGTTTAAGATAATTATCCAGAATAACAACCAAATTCCTCACCACAGAGTAAGAATTTGCGTATTTGCACTATTTGCTAAAAGAAGAACAATACATTATCTAGTACTCGAAGTACTGGACCTCCTCAAGATCCAAGTTCAAACCACAGATGTGAGTTCAGGAAATGTTCTTCACTACTCTTCTCTTTTAATAAGTCTCTAATGAAACAAAGATCAATGTTCAAGCACCTTTTTTGGCTGCAGCGGCTTATTAGCTCTACATTAAAAGGTTAATTTGTTCCCATTTAGCAAGCAATCGATACCAAGATTTCCAAGAAGGGTTAAAGGCAGCACGAACACCAGCGGTGGTGCTCAGGCCACGGTTTGAGAACCATGGATTTACAGCAGAGCTGAGCGAAATCATTACAATGCTCCGTTAAGCTTTTTAGTTTGATAATAAATATGCTCAATGCAAATGATCTAAAGACAGAACACACTACGTTATCATATCTCAAAACTTCAATACCCTAAAAAAAATCATTGCACGAAAAAAAACACCACCAAAAAAAAACTGCAAAATAATTAAAGATTACTGCAGACGTGAGTTTGTTGGTTTATCCCAAAGGGCACCTGAGTGAAGCACCATCCTGGTTGCCTTAATATTTGATTGGGAGTTAAACCGCAGCTATCATTAGTGTACTAACTAAACAGATCCTTGAACTGTAACATTCATCAAGGTCCATTTTCCTTTTTAAATTCAAACCATTGTTTTTTCCTGATATGATTCAGCCCTTTCAGAGAACCAAATTACAGTCAGATAATGATGGGAAAAAAACAACAACAACAATCAATTCATGACTAAGAAGCTGATCAATTCCCCGTCTTTTCGTGTAATAAATACAAAACTTCATAATACCCTTCCCGCACTACTTCCCTTATCAACTCTCACACACAAACACCCACATAATAAACGGCAGCCGGCAGAATAACTCGGTGTAATCTGTTCGGGGCACGACGCCGCCCTGATCTCATCACTGCTTGTTTGTTCATTTTCTCAAGAGTGTTTCGAGAGAGCATGTGTGTGTGAGGGGGCGAGCGGTTGAAAAGGTCACACCAGCGAATCGATGATTGTCTCTCATATTTCCAACAATAAAGCGGAGAATCTGGGTGGATGATTAAAGTGCTTCGTTCATGATTGCTTGTTTAGACTCATCATTTCCTTCGGTTACTGTCTTTTATTATTCCCCAAAGTTGTTCAGCAGCCGTCTCGAGTTTGAGAAGTGCTTCAAAAAACATTTTTAGACAAAAGGACAAAGTTTAGGAGAACGTGATAAAGGGCAGACTTTGTAAATAAGGAGGCAGATTTTCAGCTTCAAATAGTTTGACTTCGCTTAAAATTAGAGCGTTTGCTGTAGATCAGCTGTTCTTTAGTCTGGACTTTTGGAATTTTTTTCCATCACAGTGAGAAAATCAGTTGGAAACCAGAGAGACATTTAGACTGGAGGAACTAAAAAGGAAAGAAACCCTTCCCCAAAGGTAGATAATGAAGGCTGAGGGCAGGATGTTTTCTCCTTAGTCCAGGTAAGAGACCTTTGGCGTGTCTCTGGTACAGGAGTGGCTTTAGACAAGGTTGTAGGAAATGTCCTGAATTCATCTTTGCATGAGTTGCAGCTCATGCCTATTGACTCTTCCCTAAAACCCTTGAATGGGTTTTACTTCACACTCCATTCAAAGCTAGTTATCCCTGTTCCTGTAACCAAACGTTTTCCTTCCACTTAACTTTCCATTAATTAATTTGGATAGAGCACTCTGAACACTTCTTCAGTGATGTCCTATTGTGGCTTATCAATGTGTAAGGTGTTATTCACTGCCTTAACTTGCCCATTTCATTTGCCTTTAGTCACAATCATCAAAATCAACATTCCATTAGAGATGATAGCCCCATTTACACTACCCTTGTTAAACTGATCAATGCCGAGCTCGCACCGAGCTTGGATCAGTTAACCAAGCCGAGCTTGGTTCTGACGACCGTTTACTCATCACATTAGCACGGTTCCTCGCCTCCTAGTGACGATCTGCGGTACTACTGCTCTCTAGGATTGAAGGAGGGACTCAAGCAAATCAAAATGGCAGCGCCCGTAACATTCAGGAAGTTATGCTTGGTTATAATTGCTTTTTGCGGAGAGTCAGGCGAAGAAGGTAACCTTTGGTGAATTTACTTGACGGAGTCGGCTTTGGGGAAGTGGATAAGACAAACGAACGTCTAATCAGGGCTTACAGACACAGGAAACAACGACAGACGCTGAGGTTCATCACACTGCTAAGCAGAATTATCACTGGAAACCGTGTGGCACGGTAGGGAAGCTAGTATTTTTATGAATGTCTGAAACAGCAAAACGCGGTCTGCCCATGCGCTCTTTGTTATCTGAGAACCGAGCCAGGGAAAAACCAGGCCGAGCCCACACATGGAACTGGTCCAGATTTAGCGCGGTCCGGTTGTGTCTGGCACGGTCCAGTTCAGTTTTGCGATCCATTTACACTCAAAAGTTATCTCAGTTACCGAGCTCGGACTGGTCTCGGCACGGTTTAAAAAAGGGTAGTGTAAACGGGGTATATATGATTCTGTCTGAAATGAAGCTGAATGAAGTCAGTTTCTTCTGCTAATATCCAAATAACTGAAGTGATCAAAAAAGGGGGTACAGTGGGTTTGATCCCTGCACAGTGAAGGGCAGAAAGCAAAAGGAGAGGAAAAATGTCTTCAAAGAGCGTCTTAACGGACGGCCTTTGATCCAAATCCAGAAGACCAGGAAGGCAAATCCTGCTCGGTTAGACCTGCTGTCACGGTTTCTTACACCACCTGTGCAGAAACCTTTATTTTTTCCACCCTCAGCCTGTCCATCACATCTGTCCTGCACCACTTTTAAACACATTTTAGATCAAAGTTAAGATGTCGAGGTTTAAATCATAACTTATATTCAGTTAGGTCGGCCTGACTTTTCTGATTCGTCTCCTCATAATGTTCGCACATTCACAGGGAGAGTTCCTACAGCGTCCACGACAAACTCCACACCTGGTAACTACACTCATCTTCGCTTTTGATGTTTTAATAACTTGACGACCATCACGTTCATCTCGACCCAGCACACCGTTTCCTTTGAATTTGAATAAAAACAGCAGCAGAGTTTACGTTGTTTGCAGTGTTGAACGTTGCAACGACAATACTGACACTAAGACACAGTCTTTCTTTTCCATCATCCCAATGATCTCATCTTCAGCTTTAGGACCTTGGTCTGCAAGAGCTACGTCACATGTGAGCATAAAATACGTCAAAAGTAGATCCAAATACAACATCAGTGAGCAGAGTTTGAATGCAGGGGAACCCAAAATATTAATGCCAAGCAACAAAATCCATCCATGCAATCCTTTGCAATACTGCAGATGCTGAAATTGCAATGGTGGGCTTTAATATATTGGGCAGCTCTACTTTTGGTAAACAAGATCAAACATTTGTTGGAAGCTAAAAATACGATGATCAAAACCATCTTAGCAATATTTGATCAGGTTTCTGTCAGATAATCTGTCTATTATAAGCCCTTTGAGATACAGCATCTGTCATTAAGCATGTTTATGTTAATTCCCTGAATATGGAGGCAGCAACAATCTAAAACTTAAAAAAAAGTATTAAAACTTTAGCTTCAGAGCTCATTTTGAAGACTTTCTTGTGGCTCTGACAGAGCTTCCTTGCTGTCAGCTCATCTGTCTTCCTTGCCTCTCTGGGACTTGTTAGAAGCATTGTTCAGTGATTAAAGACTGGAGGTAATTAGATACACATGACACCAATCCGACTGAAGACCAGCAGATCTGCCAGCAGACAAAGCTAATGTTCCAGCTGGTGGAGAGTCACAGTAAGAGGCTTCAAAATTCAAATTCCTCCTCAACACGTTATGCAAATATCTCATTTGGATAATCAATCCATTCAGGGAAGTCATCAAATCCCTGACTTTGAAAACCTTTTCTGTGGTAATTAAAAAGACAGGCAGGCATTTATTTTTTGTTATTTTCTCCTTTTGGTCCAAAAGATAAAAACATATATCATCACTTTTTGACATGGTATGAAATTATCGCAGTTTACAGTGAGATTCTGCAGACAAAAGTAGAAATTTTTTATATGTTTTTACAGCAAACTAAAAACAAACATGAGGTACGGGAGATTTAAAGCCAATGAGTCTGTGCGTAGTGACTCTTGTTGCTCTGACTCCTGCCTTAGCTTGAATATATCTTGCTTGACAATCCTTTGAAGGCTGTGGTTATCCCTTTTTCTGGTGCACTCATTTTTAAAAAAAAAAAAAAAAAATCACAGTTTTTCCTTCCACCTAACTTTCTATGAATACAGCACTTAGTGAACAACCAGCTTCTTTAACAATGAACTTTCGCAGCGGGTTTCAATGACCGTCTTTTGGACATCTGTCAAATTAGCAGTCGTCCTCATGTTAGTGTGGGCCTTTATATTCATACATGAAAACTGCTTTTTCTAAAAACAGATGTTATGTAATGTTCTAATCCTCAGATACACTGAATCTCAGGTTTTACATTATTTGTAGGCCATAGTCATTAAAATTACAAGAAGGCTCGAAATATTTCATTCTGGACTTGGAGTTCCTGAAATAAGTGCCAAAAAAATTTTACTTTTTCGCAATATTCATATTTTACAAGACGCATGTGATGAGTTTCACCTTAATTGCTGAAAGAGCTTACGTTACTATGTTCTTGTTTACACATCTCCAAAGTAAGGAAAGGCAGCATAGTTATCAGAGGGTGTCACGTCCCAATCACAGCAACTCTCAAACAGCCGGGCCTTAAAACTCAGTCAGCACTATTCTTGGGCCATTAGTCCAAATTGTGAGGGTCATGAGAAGCAGATGAACTGACAAATTGAGGAACCAGCTGGCTGATACCAAGTCCGTCTGTCGGGGAAGCTCACACACAGCCTCACAAGCTTGTTAATTGCATCCTGATAGCTGCAAAGACAGCTTCTTTTGAAATGATTGCTTTTTGCATTTTGGAAAACCTATTTTTGACAACAAATTCAAAGAGCGAATCAATTATTGACACTTTATGTCCAGCTCTGGGGAAATGTTTGCAGACCTTATCCATCAAGCCTTGTTATACTGTTTGCTTCTGTTGGATAAACAAAACTCTCGAAACCCATCAGCAGTCTGCTCCGCCTTCACCTTCGCAGCTCTGGCACCGGTCCGCCTGGATTTTCTCACTTTTTCCTGCTCTTCCCTCATAACGCTTGTCCTCAGCTTCCCTCCACTTGGTGTATTTACAATCTTCATCCTTCAAATACTGCAGAGACTGTTGCATCACAGCAGCTTCTGCTGTTTGAGGCTCGCCACCTCTGCGACTATTTCTGTCTGTTTGAAGGTTATGGTTGCGCCTCCAGTCACACCCACATTCTGTGAGCTGGCGCACTTATCTGAGCTACTTTAAATGTCTTCTGTTAAGAAAATATAGGAAGCATCAACAGTGGAAATATTGACTCCTGAGGTTATTAAGAATTTGATATTGTTTTTGTTTTTCTAAACCACAAGAGCATCACGAATCCCAGCATCTCCAGCTTTACTGAGAAAATACCTGCAGGTTGTGTTTATTATCGCTAACATCAAATCAAAGACATCGACTCTGAGTCTCTTTCTGATAAAGAGGGAGACCTGTTGAGGTAAACATGACCTGCTACTCAGTAAAGAACTTTAATTTGGTCATTTCACTGCTCCTGTTCAACACCTATAGTTTTCACTTGATTATTTTACTGTAAACATTGTAAGAAAGTCACTACAAAATAACATTTCCTAGATTTATGTTGGGATTAAAGCCTCAAGATTAATTTAATGCCAATTTATTCCTTTATGAAGTGATTTTCTTTTTTCTTTTTTAATGTGAAGCCAAGATCTCATTTTACAGTTACATGCCCTCCACACACAATACAGACGTAAATGTGGCCAAAGTCCATTTTACAAACAAAAGCTGCACCAACATGTAAAGTCAAGTTATTTACAGCACATCTGCTAAAGCTGAATGCCAAAAGGTAGTTTCTAATTTATGAAGATTATGTTCAAAGATAATTAACAAATGCAAAATCAGAACATTATTAAACAGATCTGAGGATTGATAATGATCGTCTAAACACTGAGACAGTATGGTTGGACTATACAGAGACGAACACGATACGTTTTCTTAAACAATTAAGAAAAAATATGCGTCAACGAGGGAAGATGCAGCACAACTGAAAAGGCTGTAGTAGGTATGCCAGGCCCATTGGTGGCGCTGTGACACTGCCACAAAAATCATGCAAAAAAAACACCAGGCATGCCACGGACAACTCATGTAAAGGAAACACAGCACCGTGGCGCCCGGAGATCGCTACTAACAGCCACAGACTTATATACGTAGACGCCCTATAGACCCCTTGCAACCACGTGACTCCGTTACCCAGAACCCCTTGCGTGGCGGCCATATTGGTTGGCATGCCATTTTCTACACAACGCACGATATTCAAGACACTGTACGAGTTTTTCCCCTTTTCGGGCCGATTCTTCAGCCGTGCAAGCATGTTTTGAATTGGGCCGAATTTCAGCTTGATCGTACAGGGGGGAGGAGGGGGTACTGGCTTCTCACGACTACCTCCCGATCAGGAATCGGACGATCGGTGAAAATCAAACATGTTTGAAATTCAGTCGGCTGTCGTGAGGTTTTCGTGAGCGCATCCTGCTGTTCAAGCAGAGCTACGAGGGAGCGCCCTCCCCTCCTCTCCGTCCCCGCCAGGGGAGGGAGGTGAGCGGGCGTCCCTGAAGCGACCTCCGCCCGGCCCGCTCGCGGGGGCGTTGGGGAGGGCGAGCGCTCCGGTCCGCGCAACGCGCTGGCCGCCTGTTTCGGCACTCCTCCGCTCGCGGGCGGGCCGGGCGACCTGCCGTGCCGCGCGGCCGCCGGTGCGTCTCGTCCCTCCTCTCTCCCCTCTGTTCCCCCGATGCCCGGTGCCTCCTGCGGGCCTCGCCAGAGCTGGGCTCGACCCCCTGCTCTGGGTCTCTTTCACCCACCGTCGCTCGCCTGCCTCTGCCACCACAGCGAGCGTCGCGCCGCACAGATCGTGAGCGGTGAACTTTATAAACCCCGCGGTTCCGTCGTACAGTTTTTAGATGTATGTAAGTACCACGACTGAAAAACTCATACAGTGTATGTATGCCCGGTATTTGCGGACCCTTTGGCTCTTCCTGATAAGGATTTTTCTAGCAATCCCGATGATTGCCCAGCAGTTTGCTGTGCGGATCTGGTGAACTACCTTGTGTTGTCACCCACCCCAACGTACAGTGGCGATCAGATGAAGGCGTACAAGAGTTTGGGAGCACACAAACAGTTCACTGCCGGATGGATACGTGAACTGTCTGTTTGTTACCTGAATGATGTAGCAGTTGTTCGTGGAAGGGTGAGTTTAATGTTGTTTATTCTCATAACTTGGCTGCATATAGTCCGATAACATCTGACCCTAAACTGTAAACATTGCTTTGGCAACAGAGATGCAGTCTGTTTGCACCATATTGAACAATCAGTGAATAGTCTTTTGTATACGCTCCGCCGGCCATGCAAGTAATGAGGTAACTGGGCCAGTGCAGTGGTGGGCTGTCACGCTAGCGTGCCCACCAAGATGGAGGCACGCACCCCCGATCACGTGACTGTGACGTCAGATGCAAGGGGTCTATTGGGAGCAAGTGGTTTGCACGTCGACGTCACCGCCATATTGTATGTGGCAGAAAGTAGTCAACGCCTATGTTGTGTATGTACAGATTTTGAAGTATTATAAATAGGTATGTGTGTGTATATATATATATATATATATATATATATATATATATATATATATATATATATAGAGAGAGAGAGAGAGAGAGAGAGAGAGAGAGAGAGAGGTGTATGTTATGAATATAAAAATCAATTGGTTAAATCTAAACACTGGTCTTCATTTTTTCATAAAACCATGTGAACCTTTTAAGATCTGTTATAGTCACAGAGTAGGAACAGACTTTTTGGGGGAGTATTAAAGAGATAAAATTACTAATATGAGAAAAAAGTCATAGGAGAATAAAGTAAAAAAAAAGACAAAAGTGGTAACATTATGAGAAAAACGTCATATTATGAGAATTAAGGGGGAACATTTCCAGAATAGTCACAGTTTGCAGAACTATTTTAGTCCTTGAGTAATGGCCAGGTTGGATTCTTATAATTATTTTTATTCTTCACGAGAATAAAGTCAGGAGAATAAAGCCAAAGGGGTACGAAAATAAATTTGTAATATTACAAAAATAAAAATATTACAAATATAAAGTATATTCTGAGATTAAAGTCCCTCTTATACTGTTTAAGTGTCTGAGTCTAACAGCAGATTTGCCACATTCAACATGGCGGACGCTCTGACTCATCCGCAGCATAGGCACACCCCACCCAACGAAGCGTCTACGTATATGATGTCTATGCTAACAGCCATAACAAAGATGCAAAACTGGACGGTGCCATCTTTGTTGCTGTCTGTGAGAGTGAGGCGCATGCGGGTTACAGAGGAAGGCGAAGCTACGACTCATTTCAGAAAAGATTCAGTTCTGCCCTCATGAAATGTACCTATTCTGAGACCCGGTTTCAACATTGATCGTTACGGTGTCCCAAAAAAACCCGCCTTCATGTGGACTCACAGCCTAAACAACAAAATACCTTCATGGCTACAACTAATGTCTCCATGCAGACGGGGTCTGAGATTATCTCAGCACGTCACACAGACCCCACAGAACGAGAACCGACGACTAACGGCAAAAGAAAGTTGAGACTGACTTTAACTTTGAAATTCAGCACAACAACGAGATCTGTGACTTTTCATGACTTGGCTGTCTGCAAATCCTGCCTAGAAATTGCAATCTGAGCACAGAAACGGTCTCATATCTGGAGCAATAAAGAGGCTGACAGGTTAAAAATTATTTTATGTGTGTAGCAGCTGCACCATAGATCTATAAGTGATCTTAAATCCTGATTCAAATATTTGAAGAGAGAGATGCCCCACTCTCATCTAACAATTCAATTAGGCTGCTGCAACAAGCGACAATGCATTAAACTGACGATCCACAATTAACCAGACAAATAAGAAAATCAAAGCTGAGAGGCAAAAATCATCTAGGAACAAAAGCCAAAGGAAGACGGTCAGTTTTATTAATGTAACTGTGTGACTACAGCTGAGCGAAAGCAGCTGCATGTTTGCTTCAAGCTGTCACGTTGTAATTCTGTGTGTCGACAAGCAGGGACAAACAGGCCTCCCTAAACCCACACGTCTCCCGTTTTTACGTCAAACACTGAGGCGATAATTAGCAGATGGCTGAGAATCACAAACAAGAGGAAAGAAACTTAAAAAAAATTAATAAACTTACCCAAATAAGTTGTAAATAATTCCAACACGTGTCATCGGAGAGTTGCAGACCAGGTGGGTCACCTGCACAGGTGTTTTCATTGATTGGCTCATCAGACTGTCCTCAGCTGAGCAGCCAAGAGAGACAACAGGAACTTCCCATCATAATTTTCAAGCTTTAGCTTCAGTTTGATTAAATAAGTTTAGAGCACAAACTTAGGTGGACTTTATTTTATGTTACAGCAGCCAGGGGGACCTTCCAGAACAGGAAAGCTAAACAAGAACAATACATTTGATTTTGTGACATTATTAAATAGGGTTAATGTTTCCATCAACTCCTTTTAGACTTTTTAGATTTAATGTCTAAATACCAAACTTTGGTTAGAAATTTACATTTCAATCAAGACAGACACAACAGACAATATTTCCTCCCTTTTTTAATACACAAATGAAATCAGTTGAGTGCACTGACCAAGTGTGCAAATAGTTTTTAGGGTGTGTTAAGAGGCAAATCCGCTTCCAAAAAGCCATATATCAGTCCCTTTGCGAACAATATGGATTAGTACGTTGCTGCATGAATTAATCACTAAATGCTCCCTCGATGACGCACTCACTTAAATGTTGCTAAAAAGAAAGTTTTAGAAGACGTTCTCCATAAAATGAAGCAGACGCCACAGCATAACTGACATTTAATCTGTCATTTCTGCAATTAGATTCTTATTGGTGCCCTTTCTCAAACATTTAGACAAGTATTTTTGATGTGCTGATTAGCATTTTAATTTCCAGATTTTCAGACGAAGTTAAGTGACATTTAGGAAGGTGCTGAACACGTAATAAAACCTCTAAAGTAGGATGTGCCTCATCCATCCCTCATTTTATGGTAGGGTGACATCTTCATATTTGGCTTTTTCTTTGAAATAAGCAGAAGCCACGTGGGGCACCAGATTTAACCTTTCTCACATGTAGGACACTTTTCTAACATTTATGATTAAACCGATTAAAAAAAGATGTACTCTTAACTTAGTTGCATTTAAAATATCATAAAAATTTATAAATTCAATATATCTTGAATTTTAAGTAATATAAATATTACATATCAACCTAAATCAGACTTTTAATCTAAATGTATACACTTTGCATAAATCTTAGGGTTAAACCTAAAGTTCAATTAATCTAAATGTGAATATTGAATCTAAAACTCATACCTTCAGAAATTATTTTCCAGTCTTAGGAAATATGATAAACATTGTAAAGCACATATGCTTGGCATCACTACGATATGAGCACTATTCTGCTTGCCTTGAAGCTGGGCATAATAAATAGGGGGGAGACATATGATAAACACACCGCCCAGACTGATAAACTACTAAAACTGGGTTTAATTATTAATGCAGTTTCATAACAGAGAATAATTAATCAAAACGAAGGAAAGCTTTCCGTCAAAATTTATTTGCATCACTCACAATTTCTTGTGTTGCTCTCTTGACCCAGTTGCAGCCACTGTTTTCTTATGTTCTCCTCTTTCCATTAAGGCAACCTGCTTTCATTTATAATGTAACCCACTTTCAGGTTTCAGTCCGCAGTGTTTTTTTGCCTTAAAGTCGGATCAGCCGACACACAAAATGCCCTTTTAGCTGTGAAGATGCAGTCTGGAGCAGTCAGTCTGAGTAGAGCAGCGTCATTAGCACGTCAGCGTCAGCGTAGAGCAGAGGGAGCTATCTGACCGAAGCACACAGCTTGAGTTAAAGTCTCATCAGAGTTCAGCTAAATCCATTAGTGTTTATGCTTGTGATGGTTGGACAGAGAATGTGTCTTTCCTGATGTTGCTCCAAAACAACTGTGTTGCAATCTAATTGGATCCAATGATTGTTATGGATACTTTGTGACTCCATAATGCTGCTTTTTGTTGCCGTTAAATAGTGATCCATTTATATAGATATATGTTCAGCTCCCATACCATTCTGCTCACTGTAGTGGGTCTTTATCTGTTTACGAGTTGTTCTAGTACGAGTTATTTTAAACCTAGCGTTATTAGTAGATAAAGGTGAACTAAAGCCCCCAACTTAAAGTAGGAAAGTATAAAAAATACATAGATTTCTCATTTATTAAGCAATAAATGTTAGGGGTGTATTTATTATGAAAAGAAACACAATCTTACATACAGCAATAGCCTGAGATAGGCCAGTGCTCTCATAAATAATTTAACAAGCATCAACTTGCAGATAGAAATGTCATTCTAGACACAATGTTTTTAAATTAAAGCAGATGCAGAATGTAACTATACCTTAATGTCACAATGGTGTCCACGAGAACAGAAAACCTGCTGGATTTTCAGCTCTTGAACTGCCTGTTCCTACAGTGAACCAAAGTGCTGTAAAATGACGCAACTATTTCAAAGACTCGCTGGTTACGTAAAAACTCTACTAGCTGCATAAATATGTGTGCCAGGCATCCGTTGTATCACAAGTGTATGCAGAAGTCTACATCCGAACATCAGTAGAGCGTCTAATACCACGTCATATTTGCTGCTTGTATTGGCGATCGACATGAACACACACCTGCTCCTCGGTCTGCAGTTTCTGCATCCCTGACAAGCGCAGTACGAATGTAAAGCTAGACATTGGCCAAGTGCACCTAAATTCTTACCCCGATATATGATACAAGCTCTTACTCCCCCGCTCATCTTCAGCTCCTTTCTGCTCCTCCTCTCTTACTAACCTCCACATCTCACCCCTGCGACCCTCTTTTCTTTTTAACAATCTCCCCTCTCCCTGGTAGCATCTCCCTTCTCTCACACTCTCTCATTAAAACAGTTCCCGGGTCCTCTCCCAGGAGAGAAGAGCACAAGGGTAAAAATAGCTTCCTCTCGGCTCATGTTCACTGATCCCCCCCCCCCTCCAGCCTGCAGACTATACATCAAATAACAGCTTTTCTCCATAATAACCATCATCGTTTCTCACCAACACTCTTTTGCTAATGGATGCTGCAGCAATCCCCACCAAACTCATGCATGTGCTTTTTTAAAGACATTTTTTTTAAACCTAGAACTGAGCTACTGAAACACCCCGAGAGGCTGCTATCAAAAAGTCTCACGCAATCCAACAGCTCACTTGTGAAGTAGATGCTTGAACAAGAGGCCTGTGCTCCCAGAAATTTAGATCAGCAGGAATGAAAATGTGTCCTAACTAACGTTCTGTTTCAGAGAAGTTAGTAATTAGGTGCGGGCCCTTAAACTGTTGTCAGCTGGAGCTGTAGAAGCACAATCGCATCAAACCCCAAACGAGATGGGAACGTCATCCACAGCAAGGTGGAAACATCATTTCTGTTTGCTGATCTTCAGCAGCGTGCTGCCGCTCAGACAGTCGACTACGACCAATTAAATCCTCTTGGTTGGGCACAGATACGTTATGAAGAGATGAATATTGGAACCCTAAGCTGCAAAAAGGAAGAATCCCATCCACACATGCTAAAACAAACATGCATTCAAAGAGCAAATGACCATCTGGCTGCGGTGAAAAGCTCTTTGTGACGTATTCTCATTAGTCCGATCTTTTCTCTGACAGATCGGCACATAGTGAAGAGAGATACAAGAAAGAGCGGCTGAGAATGGGATGAAAACAGAACGGGCTAGAAACGAAAAGAAAATAGAAGATGCCAGAGGATATAAACAAGCTGCTTGCTGGCAAAACTCTAAAAAATACCCACTAAAAACATTTCAGTGTCCCAGGACACAAAGATAAATGATTGGAGGGTGCCGCAACAGCTCCGCCAGCAGACAGGGTTCAACAGCTTTCTACTGACCACAAATCCTACATCAGAACTGAAACAAAACCCATCCCCGCTCTCTTTTCTGGACCAATAAAGGCATGCATTCTATTACTCTTAAGAAGTTGTTTAATATTATAGGTTAACAGTTTTTTAAACCATTTTCAATGCAGATTTTCTAATGATCATGTGTTGCATTTTGTGCAATTCACTAAGGAGGAAACAAGAACTGTTTGGTCTGAAAAACATCTTTCATAAACAGTTTCTGCAAGTCCAGTCTTCAGGAGAAAAGAAAATAATCCAGCAAAAACCAGAGAAACCAGGTTTTCAGTTAATAGCTGTTTGGGAATGACCTTGTTGGAACTAAAATGACAGTCAAGACAATGTAACTTCATTATTTTTCACCTTTTAAACTCGATAAAATTATAAAGTTGTGTCTTTTATCCAGTTTATAAACTGGTTTGAAGTGACTGTTGTGTTTTGTTCATCCCTTGAGTTAAGGAGCCTTGCTGTGCCTTAGTAATTCAGAGTTAATTGGCTGAACACATAAAACCACTTCTGTCAAAATGGTCAGGAACTGATTTTAAAAACAAGTGAAAAGCAGCCAAAGTCCAAGGAGAAACTTTTAGTTTCATAAAGCTGGGACAGTTATTAAGAAATCTTTAAAAGATTACAAAAAACAGCCTGATTAAAGGTTCAGTTCGATTACAAATTTCAGTCCATTTTATAATTATAGTTAAAGTTGAACAAAAATAAAAGTTTTTAAAAGTATTTTACACAAAATAGACTCAACAGAGAGATGTATATGCATTCAGCCCCCTTGAGGCAACACTTTGTAATACCACCTTTCACTGCTATTGCAGCTTCAAGGCTTCTGGGGGTTTGTCTCTTCCAGCTTTACACATCCAGAGATAAAGATTTTGCCTTTATTCTCATTTGAAAATAGCTAAAGTTCAGTCAAACTGGATGGAGAGAATCTACAAAAAGAAAGTTTCAAGTCTTCAAGTCTAATCAGATTTAGGTGGAAGCCATTCTAACACATTACTTTGCCTCAATTTAGACCATTTCATTGTAGCTCTGGCTGTGTGCTTAGGGGTTGTTGCCTGTCTGTGAGGGGGCAGCTTCACCCCTGGTTACAAGACGTTTGCAGCCTTTAAAGGGTTTTCTTCCAAGATTGCCCTTTTTTTAGCTCCATCCATCTTCCTATCCACTCTGACCAGCTTCTCTGCCCTGCCAAAGAGAAGCCTCCCATTACATGCTGCCACTACGGTTTATCTGGGTGGAGAAATTGTTTTCAGGGTTTTAGTTTTTCACCTCACACAGTGTTTTGCATGTAGTACAAATACATTTTAGTTTCATATGACCTGAGCATCTTGTACATCTGTGCTAAGTCCCCTACATTGCTTTTGGCAAATTTGAAAGGAGAAAGACCCCCCCCCCAACAATTCAGCAATCTTGGAGCTCTCAACATGAAAGAAGGATTCAATAGATTGCATAATAGCTCTTCTGTCGACTGATCCCTTTGGATCTCTGCAGCTCCTCCAAAGTAATTCTAGGGCTCTTGGCTGCGATAATGTTCCTCTTGCTCGGGCTGTAAGTTTAGGTAAACAACGACGTCTTTTCAGGTTTGCAGCTGTGCAACCCTTTTTCCAACAGAGCTCTGTGGGATGATCCAAGCTTGGGATATTGTCTTATAGCCTAATACTGCTTTAAACTTCTGCACAGCTTTTCCCTGTACCTGTCTTCTGTGTTCCTTGGTCTTCACGGTGCTGTTTTTATAGCTGTATTTAAACTTTAAATTAAACAAGTCTGGACATTCTTTACAAATTAGGTTAATTAAGAAGGCATTTGGTCTGCACTGGATTTCATTTAGAGGTGAAACTAATAAAATACATTTAAGTCTGTGGTTGCAACAAAACAAAATGCAAAAAAGCTCAATACACCGTTGAGAGACGCTAATTATCTGCAAGATCTTTACAACTGTATTCATTTATAGTCCTACTGATAAGCCATCCTGAGGTCTTTTCAAAGAAAACAAATTACTCAATCGTTAAATATTTTATAAATGTTTGCATTGATACAGTATGAATGAACCACCTTTTTGTTTTCATTTACCAACTTTTTTCATGAAAAGGTTTATGAAATATGTGCAACATAAAATGCAACATTCACAATAGAAAATATATAGAGAATAGATAGAAAATCACTATAACCCAACATATTGTCAAGTGTGAAACAAATCACAAGACTTTATAATTTTACTCACCATCTTTGTCGGCTCTTCTGAAAATCTGTGAACAGAAGGTAGGAGAGGGAAGTTAGTTTGAGGCAAGAGTTTAGCTAAATTATGCTAAATGGAACTGCGTTAATTTAAAAACAGTGGCCCAGACAGTTACTTGTATATTTTTGAAGAGGTCAAAGGGAAAAAAGAAGAGAAAAACAAATGTACTGGGTACAAAATTATGACCACCTGCCTAATAGTGTGTTGGTCTGCCAAAACATTGAAATAGACTTCCTGAGGTTGTACTGAGCTAGTCCTGTGTGCTGCGAGGTGTGGCTTGTTTTTTCAAGGACATTCTACAGCTGCTCTACTGGATTTACATCTGGAGGTATTGGAGGCAAAGTCAAAACCTCTAACTTATCGTTGCACTCCTCAAACGATTCCTGGATGGTTTTGATTATTTTGTGGCAGATTTTGATTCTGCTGAAACGACCACAGACATCAGCGTAAGTACAATTTCCACTACAGGGTGTACATGGTCTGCAACAATACTTAGGTAGGTAGTAAGTGTCAAACTGGCATGGGTCCACATCCACATGGATGGCAGAACTCAAGTTTTCCTACCAGTACATTATCCATAACATCACACGGCCTCTGCCTGATTGAGTTCTTCCAGTGATATGATCTGGTGCCATGTGTTCCCCATGTAAACTTCAAATTTTTTCCATGTAATGTGAAAAAATGTGATTGATCCATCAAATTCTTTTCTTTGCCCTCTGGACAAGTTCTGATGCCAACATGCCATTGTGGGCTTTTCAGTAGTGGACAGGGGTCAGTATGAGCACCCTTATTGGTCTAAGGCATGGTCTAACAACAAGCATTCAGAATCAGCGTTAACATTTTTGGAAATTTGAGCTACACTGACTTGCCTGTTGGATTAGACTATGCGGGTCAGCCGTCTTCATGTGCGTCAATGAGCTTTAGTCGATCATGACCCTGCTGACAGTTTACCATTGTTTCTCACTTGCACCCCTTTTGATAGATACCAATGTAGACAAGGAACATGAGCTGCAGTTTTGGAGAACCTCTGACCTAGTTGTGAAGCAATGATAATTTTCCTCTAATACATCAAATCCATGAAAAAATTTTAATTTACTGTCTAATATATACCACACCCTAACAGTTGACCTGAGGAAGTGGTAATGGTTAACCCCTGCACATGTGCATGATCAAAATGTTGTGTTATATTTGTAAATACATGCATAATTTAACCTGGTACCTATCTTGGTTGATTTCCTGTAGACACTGAGTGACTTAAGTAAGGTCTGTGCCTGTAGGTAAAGCAGTGTATCATCTGCATAAATCATCACATTTCTGCCCTACAAAGCTAATTAGGCACTTTTCAGACGTGCTCTGTTCTGTTGTAGCAACTGACTGTGTTAATGCTATCTCTATAAGAATATCCTGATGATTTTTTGCAATAATTTTAAACAGAAATCTGGCTATATGTAATCTAGTGACTTTTGAAAATTACATTTAACACTTCTCAAGGTTTTCCCACAGAGTTTGTAAAGATATTGATTTTGATTACAATATTTTACAGAACTGTACAAGCGTGGAAACAGAATTCAGAGTGGGCAAAAATCTTTGCATTTCTAGACTTTATTTCCTCCTCTATTTTTTAAAAGCTCAATCCGTCCATTCCTCCATCTATGATTAGACATGGACCAGTTACTGGTTTCACGCTATACCGCAATATGAAAATCTCATGGTTTCAAAACCACACAGAAATAATCTCTGTCATACCACTCCTGTGGTATGACAGTTTTTTATGTCTCATCAGAGAGAAAGTGGAGGTGAAATCCCTCAGGTTGTGTGCAACCATATCATCATGACCCCTTCCGCCTGTGCAGCTATGGATCTATGATGGTCGTATAAAAGGATACTTTGGCTACCGATATTTTTGCCTAACGTTATTTTGTCAGAATCTAATACCAGCCCATGTCTATCTTTGGTAAATGGCCTGTTCTAGTATATCGCTTTTTCAAGTCCTCTAGGACCAGAAAAGTGTTTCACACTACATTCAATCAGTCACCTATTCACTCGCACGTATGCTCGTGGTGCTAAGCTACATTTGTAGCCACCATAACTGAACATATTTTTTCACCAGTCAGCCTATTTGTTCATCAAAACATCCATAAGAATTCCATCCATTTGCTCAGCTTTGTAATTATTTTCTCCATACATTCATTTGTTTTTGAATCAGTCCATATGGCTGACCATATGGACTGATTAGTCCAACTATCCAACTATTCGTCTGTTTTTTCATCATCCATCCACCTGTTCATCTATTGCTTCATTCATTTGGTTGTTTATCCACCCGTTCATCCGTTTTTCTTTTTCTGTCTTGTCCGACCAATCATCCATTTTCTTTGTCTATCAACTATTCATTCTTTCACTCATTTGTCTGTCCATCCTTCCCTCCATCTATCCTGTCTGTCAGTCCACCGTTCATCAAACCATATTTCATTCATACTTCCTCCATCTTATTTGCTCGGTCCATTCCTTCCTTTGTTCATTTGTCTGTCTCTGTCTAATCTGACTGCACATCTGGTCATACATCCATTTTTACAGGTTCATATTTCTAACATGTGGAGAATTTTAATAAAACAACATTTAAATCTAGAAGCTAAGATTCCTAAACATTGCTAAATAAAGTTATATTCACAGAATTGTTACAACAAATTGCTAATGGTAGTTTTACAGTGTGAAGGAGCTTTGTTGTGGTAATAAAATGTGAATAAAAATGCATATTCAAAGAAAAAAAACTGCTACCATGTTCCTCATTGTGAAATTCTCTGTTTTATCTTTCTTTTAAACAAGAAATTTCTTGAAATGTAACTGAAATGGTGTATGATGAGCCAGTTAACTAAAGCACAAGATGTATATTAGACCTACTTAGAAAGGGAAACTTGTCATATGCTGACCAGTAACCTCAGGTAAAAGTTATTGTTCTACAAGAAAACATTTTTGGCTGCAATATTAACAGAAAGAGAAAAACACAAAATTCTGCTGTGTGGACAAAAAAAAGATATGTTTGAGAATGTTACGGTGATAATGTGTCACACTGAGAAAGATCATCACCTATGTATATGGAATCTATTAAATTTGGAGTGTTTTGCAAAAATTAAAACAGTATGAGATTGCTGATTTATCTACAGTTAAAAAGACAAAATGACAAGTTTGCGCAAAAGAAACTCCTGTGTTATACTCCACAAGAGTTTGGGTTTCGATATTCATAATTTCCCTGTGGTTTATTATGTTCTATATGGTCTTGCCATACTTAGTTAATTCCTTTAGTTTTAGTTTATTTCTTATTGCTTGTGTTCTGTTCTCCATGTATTATAGTTTATTCCCTTAGGTCAGTATTTGTCTTTCCCCATTGGTTAAGTTTTTCCTTGACTCTCACTTCAGGTTCTTTGTGTTAGTCTCTCTCTTTCAGTCTCCCTGCTTATCTTCTGCCTCAGCTGCTCCACATCATCCTTGATTAACACATTGGCATCCAATGTCATCTTCCTCCCTTCCCTCAGTATATAAGTTCACTGTTGGTTATTGCCCTTTGCTAAAACCTACTGTCATTTCCTGCTACAGTTCCCATTATTATCAATTTCTCTGTTATCCTGCGTGTGACTCTGCTGTGTTCTATGTTTTGTAAGTTTCTGTTATTAATAAATCATCATTATACCCCCCTCCCTATAAAAAGCAGTCTGCCCAGCAGGAATAATGTCAATGAGTAGATACCATATAACGGGTGATCAGTCAACCATTCACTGTTTTCTTTTCTAATTTTGACAATGTCATAGTCTGAAAGAAGGGGTCTATTTCTTAAGCTTATGAGAAACTTGAGGTTCACGAGCATAAAACACTCACCAATCTACAGCTGACTGATTATGTACTGTGTGCGGGCGGGGCACCACATTAAGCTAATTTATAGCTTCAGTTAAAACTTCCTCCCACTGTGGAACTGAAAATGTCAGCAGTGGTACTTTCATCTGTGTTTTCTGAGAGCCACATGAAGTGTTCCTGCTGAGGGGAACGCCAGAATGATGAACAGGAGTGAAGACGGAAAGATAAAGGGAGCAGCAGCAGCAAAGGACGAAATGAGAAAACTAGCAGACAGAAATAAAAATGTGTCATTGTGTCATTCAAATAAATAAAGAAATCTGGTTTCCAACACAGTTTCCATCCTCAATTTCCCTAATTTTCAGTACATGTTTGACAATTAAAAATAAATTAATATTAAAGTCCATTATTATTTATGGTAACTTTCTTTACAGTGCTCAGGCTTCAAATATAATATCTGCAAAAAGGAAGGAAGGAAGAAGGAGAGAAAGGAAATATGGATGAAGGGGATTTGGATAAGGGCATGATATTCCTTTGAAACACTTCTACTGGGGTACGTGAAATAAAGTCCACTTGTATACTTTTTCAGACTGAGAATGGAGCCCTGGGAGAAATGTAAATTGCTCTATTTAAACTTATTATCTGGATTTTTTTTTAATATCACATTTGAGTTTTTTTATTTAAATCTAAGGTTAATGAATGACCTTTCATATTTCTAATTTAAAAAAATCACAATGCATTTAAGGCTAACCCTATATATGAGGATTTTAAGTTTAATTCGGTTTTAAATCATTTGGGATGTAATTTTAAGACTTAATACGTTTAAACCTTTTTAAAACATTGTTCCATATAAAGGAAATAGGTTGCTTATTTAAAAATTTTAGTCATATGCATTCATCCATTCATTTTCTACACCCACTTAATCCATGCAAGGTCACAGTGGGGCTGGTTTCCATGTCCAGGGATAGGGGGACCACCCGTCCCGCGTAGCGCGTGTGCGCACAGCGTTTGAAGCCCAATTCATGCGTCCCGCAAATTGAGACCGTGTCACGCATAATCAATGCTTTCTCAAAAAAAAGTTGGTCGCTCTATCCACCTTATTTTCGAACGACGAACTAACTATGGCCACAGCTTCAAACTATTCATGACTGAGAAGATGACATGAAGAAGTGCCTCATATAACGTACGAGGACATTTTAACCTGTTTTGTGTTGGTGCGGGCGGCTCTGCAGTGCGACTTTACCGAAGCGAACCTCCGCAGTGAAAGAGTTGAATCGGTGTTAATAAATATCAACATGGATAACCTGGTATTCATGGAGGCTGATGGCCGTTCAAGCCAAAACTAGTCCGACGTTCACTCTGCTGGATCCTGACTGCATCAACCGGCTCTACCGAGACGGCCGAAGCGCTCTGGTGCTGTGGCTCCAGGGGAAGCCTTCAGTCATGCAGCGGCGATCTTATGGAAGGTAGGCTGATGAATGGTCTGATTCAGAAACATCCTGGCTGTTGGCTCGTTGTGATTAGATTGCTGGTCAGTTAATTTTGTAATGTTTTGGATTAAACTGGTGTTATAAGTGGACATCTAAACATTCTGCCCACTTCATGTTTTGGCTTGAAAAGGTTTGAGTCCTAAAGGTGACTCCAAAGTCCTAAAAGTGTCCCCAGAACACTGAACAGTTTTTTGTTTTTCCTGCGCCTGCCTTTACCAACATCCAAGTTCACCATCCTTCCTCCCCCTTCTCGTTCTGTGAACCTCTGGAGTCGTGAGTTAAGACTTTTTTACAGTTCCTGTGGTGTAGAGCAACTACAATTCCTGTTAATCCTTTAATTTTAAATTATAATTTATTTAAAGTGAATAAATTGTAATGAAAAATAAATAAAATTAAATAGCTAAAGTAAATCGGAATTGGAAGTGCATCTGTTCATTGAATGTTCAAAGTATTATGAATCTTTATTTAGAAAGAAATACACATTGGTTGGCCTATTCATGAGCATACATCAGCAATTACACATGTTTATGGGAATAGGGCATTATTAATATACCATGTAAGGTGGTATGTGCTAGAAATGTGTAAACCACTATCAGTGAGTCTGCCTGTGAGGTGGGGGCACCGCCGCGCCAAGCAGTGTCCCACTTTGTCCCTCAGAAACATACCCCTTGTCCCCCCTTGGGCTTATTAGCAGGTGGTCACCCTATCCAGGGGTCATTGGGTGGAAGGCAGGGTTCACCCTGGACAGTCCCTCACAGGGCAACACAGAGAAACAGGACAAACAACCATGCAAGGACACACTCAGACGTCTAATCTTAAACCCAAACAAATTTAATTCACTCACTACCATCATGACAGCCTTCACAAAACACCAGAAAACTACTTTCAACAGCAAAACAACTAAACACCGATTATGTTCTATATTTTTGCTCCATTATTACAGAGGAGCGCATTACGACACTCTGCCATTGCAAGATAAGGTTTTGTAAAATTAAGAGGTGGATTCTTGCACCCATGAAAAGCTCAAAGTGAAGCTCATTACCACTGAGAAGAGACACACTCCAAACAGCAAGCTGTTCTGCATTGTTCTGCTGCCCGGCTGCACCCTGGGGCGCACTCAGCTCCACAGAAAACAGCCAGATCTGGAGCTGGTTGAAGGCAGAGACGCTTTGGAAGTGGAGAGAAAAGTGCTGCGTTGAGGAGGTGGCATGTGTTTGGGGGGAGTTACAACGGGAGCCCAGAGTTAAAAGAAATCAGAAACGACAGAAAAAGACTGAACAAATGTAGAAACTGGAGACAGCAGACGAAGGAAGCCAGGAGGGAAAGTGCTGCATCTCCTAACCTGATTAATAACGGATGCTTCTGAAGAGCGAGAGAGAGAGAGAGATAAGGAAGTGAGGAGAAAGGGGGGGAAAAGATGAAAGGTGTTAAAAGAACAGTGAGAAAGGTACAAAGGGTTAAGATGAAGGTAAGGAAAAATGGAGCAAAAAATAAATAAAAAACCAGAAGCTGGTCTAATGAGGAGAAATGCTTCATGAGGCTGTGAGCACACAGACAGACCCACCAGGAAACCACTTTGGTGTGTGCTACTAAAAACCAGCTGGGGATCTCATTTTTATGCTTTATGTGATGCCATTCATCCAAAGCTTTCTTAGCAGCGTTTGTTCATTCAGTACGCTTTTTAAAAAGTTTATATTATGTGGAATCTTATAGTGGAAAATCTTACTTCATTACCCAGCTGTGGTTTAATTGTTAATGTGCTTTTTTTGGGTGAAAAAACAGAGCACTGTAGAAATGGTGCTGCATGCGTGGCTCTCCAGGGGATTTTCTTTCTTGTAAATGGTAATCAGAAAAAAAAAACTAATTTGGCTGTATTGATGGGTTGACCTAAAATCACACATTGCGCTGCCCGATAGTTACTTCTGTGCAGGCAACACGTTCAGCTGCTAAACTGAGCGTTTAAAAAAGCACTGCTTTGAGAAAAGTGTATTCCATGTGTTGGTCTTTATTTGGATTGAATGTTGAACTACCTGAAACTACTTGTTATTCGGGTTACTGAGTAGAAAGGAGCACACTGGAAGGAAACCGGCACTGTTGTAAGAAACTGTGATCGGTGCGTAAGTGCGCAGCGCGCTCTGGATGTCTTCATCCACCCACCCATCCGCCCAACCTGCCGCTTCATACTCACATCCAGGATCACCGAGATGCCTCTCCGTGGCTCCGGGGCGAAGAACTGCTCCTGAGCCACGGCCACCTCCTCCTTGCTGGAGGCGTACTCCCGGCTGGAGATGTTCTTGTTGTCGCTCATTTTGGTGACGATCCAGCGGACGAGCCCGTCGATTCCACCGGGCTGGGCGCCGCTGTTTCCGGACTGCGCTGCCGTCGCGGACTCGCTGTCCTGACCGGCTACGGGTTTCGGCTGCTCGCGGCTTTCCTGGGCTCGAAGTTTGGCTTGTTCTTTGTTCAGCAGTTTGTGGACCCCGTCCCTACAGTAGCGCGCTGCCTGCTCACACATCCTTTTGCTGCGGAGCGCTCATGCTGCGCTCTATGGGGGAGAGAGAGAAGCTCCCACCCCCTCCTCTCCCCCAACACTTCGCCTGTTACATCACCGCACCCACCCCAACGCACACCCATGCACCCATCCAGCAGCTACACCCCCAATCTCTACAGCAACAAATTTGTGAGAATAAAGAACAGATTTATTGGCAATTTAAGTTACAACTGATCTGTTCATCATGCCATGAAGCTACATAAACTAAACTAACATCCTTCCTTTGAATTTGAATAGCATCAAAAAGTAATTTGATTAAAAACATTAAACTTCCGTTTCAAATACTGTAGATTAAGTACATACACAGTGATATATGCCTTGTTAATTGATGTTAATTGTGATTACAGCAAAAAAAAAAAAAAAAAAAAAAACGTAGTTCCTGTGAAAATTTAAATATTAAACCATACCAATAAAGATCATTTTTGACCTGCGTAATTCAGAGGAAAAGCTGGTAATATGAAAGTTGTCAGGAGTGTGCCACAAAACGTCGCTGCTGAAGAAGCTGGCTGTTAATGTTAAAGGAAAGTTGAGTGGAAAGAAAAAGCATGGCAAAAAGCTGCTCCAAGAGCCACCGCACACAGTTTTATCTGTAGGTTACGACTGCAGCACAAGTTGAGATATCAGAAGCGTCTTTCTTGGGCTAAACATAAAAGTGCAAGACTGGTTTACAGTCATGTTTTCAGATGAAAGGGATTTTTTTTATTTAATTTCCTCTGGAAATCAGAGTCACAAGGCTGGAGAAAGAGTGGTACTGCAAAAAAAAGCACCAAACTAGTATTAAGTGAACATGCTGTACAGTACATGCAGATACTTTTTAACAGACTGTATTAAAAACGCCTTTTTTTAATTAAAGGCTTGAAATATCCCTGTTATTTTAACTTGAGCGGTATTCTAATTTACTGAGATGCACCGGTTATATCCGGTAAAAAGTTTTTTACAGTTAGTCTACATGCTTGACATTATCTAAATTGGCATAACTGAAACATCTTGTTTTAAAGAAGCCAACAGAAGGTCAATCAATCAACAGCTGAAAATGGTTAAATTGTGCTGTGCGAAATGTTTTAAATAAAATGTTAGATATGAACAATTTTGTTCAACTGTTAAAACAGAAAGTTCACAAATTTACAGTCAAGCGGTTCTTTACACTATTTTAGTCCTATGTAATGACTGTATAGATTTCACTATGTTGTAATTCATTTATGGCTATTTTATGCAAGAAAAAAATGATCTTAAAGCTTTTTTGTTTTGTTTTTTGTTTGTTGTTTGTGTCATTTTCCTAGAAGAAATGCAAATAATTGAAATAACTATATGCAATGCTTTGTTAAAATTAAGAATTAAAAAAATAATGATACACCACTATACCATTAGAAACATATTCAGGATATTAGGGGAAAACAATAAATATTACAGAGATTACAGGCAAGACCAGTGACAAATAAAAAAAAGATAGTTACTTATTAATTAAAGTAATAAACATTGATTAAATAGGTCCTTGTGCGAATTCAGGAAGTATACATGTTAATTTTTAATTATGTATAATTATTATTAGTATTTGGCAGGGTTTTGTTTTAGAGATTTCACCTTTTCTGTACATTGACCCATAGTTTGTTTGCTCTGTATTTTTGTCAGTAATTTCTGAAGAAAGTAATAATTTCATTGTGTAAGGAAGTAAAAGTAACATCCTTCCTTTGTGGTTCTTGTCCCAAAGCATCAACTCATGTCCAACAAGGGATTTCTGCATCTCTGTTTTAATGTCCAATCTTATTAATATGACTTTACCTTTGAACAACAACAGCAGGAAGTTTTTCTTCCCAACAGGAGGATCAGAGGATTTCGCCTCATCCAGGAAATAGGAGTTTCTCCTGAACTGTCACTCCAGCTCCTCATTAGAGGTTTGTGTGCACTGAATGTCTGATGTGACACATCTAACCTTTGATAATGAGAGACTCCCCCAGATCTGCCCTTTCCGCTGGGTAGCGGGCCTTTGCCTCAGTGTGCCGTGTGTCTAACAGAACACAGAGCTGGTTTGGTTCAATTGAGTCCTGCTGAGGAGTCGACGGAGGGACCAAAACGAAGAAAAAGTCAAGTAAGACAAATCTTGGACACATCTGCGAAGCGCCCAAATTCAAATCCAGTCACTTGACATGATTGCCCCCATGTGGAAATGAGTATGCAATGACAGGAGGTGGTTCTCTGCACAGTTTATTCAATTGATAAGAACATATTTTGCAATAAAATAAATTAAGTTCAAAGATAAAATCAAGATAAATCTGTTTTACATTTTTGGCATTGACATGTAGATTCCAGGTTCAAAACTGTCTAAAATCCCAACACATAGCTAGAAATAACCTTAGCCAGATTAAAGAATAAAGACAAAGCTGCTTAACCATTGGGGTGTTTTCTTTATGCTTCTAAGGATATTTTATGTCCCTGAAGAAGACTGAGGTCGCTGGCCCTTCAGGTAAAAGACCCATGAACAGGGCTTGCCGGGGCCCACCAAGCGCTGGGTGCAGATTGTCAGCTTTCCAAACCACGGTCCAGGAGATCCTCCTGGAGGAGCTTCAAAGGACACCATGATGTTCTGTGTCTTTTTAGAGGGGATGCTGTCCACCTCTTTGACAGTAAAGCAGGGGTTGTCAACCTAGAAGCAACATAAATATCCTTAGGTTATATAATTACCAGACATGCAAACAAAAGAGAACAAATAGTTTATAGCTGCCAAATATGCAAAGGTTAAGTAAACGGTAGTGATGTGAGGAAAACTTATCAACAGGCAGTAGAAAGTGCTCAGAGGGAGCTCAGTTTGAAGAATCATGGAGGACATTCTCAGAAGGGAGTCAAGCTAAGAGCTGAGAGAGTTAAACCCATAAAAAACATAAATCCTTCATGAAAGATCAAGCTTGCCATTCACCCCTAACAATGAACATGTAGCCACGTCAAAGATTCAGCTGCGAACAGCATGGCTACTAATGCTTCTGTAAATCAACAATAGGGGTGAAATGCAGAGTAAACCACGTGGGGTCCAAATATCTTTTACACTTATTGTTTGAATGGACCTAAAACAATAAAAAAAAAATGAAATCTTGTCTTTATACCTGAATTAGATTTTGCTGCTCATAAGTGGGACATTTTAGAAGCTCCTGTTTATTGGTTGAGAAAATAATGCAAAACATAAACCCCTGGCAGCTAATTTACTTGTAATCTTTTTTTCTGGGCTGCGTAGCTGGAACCTCTGTACTCTTTAATGTTGTTAAGCGCCTGCTGAGTTTTACCTGCAAAGAGAAAGCTGTGGCCTGCAGGAACACGTTCTTGAAGGGGATGGCGACGCTGCCACCTGCTGTGATGCTGAACGGGCCCTGAGGTCTCGGGAAGGTGCAGACACCGTGCAAAGGAAAGATGTATTCCCCACCAATTTCTGAGGCCAGGGTGAGCCGTCCCCTCACCTCCCCCAGCTGCTGTGGTTCGAAGCGAACTTCCAGCCTCACCTCTGACCCTAAAGGAAAACCGGCCGAAGCGTTGATACTTCTGTCCGCGATAAAATCAGGACAATCAGTCTGTAGGCGAGACAGAACACAGGATCGCATTATAAATGACCATGTCACTGAGACAATACAAACACTGTTTACAGAAACATTTAGAGATCACAGATCACAGAAATGATTGGTGCATCTTTAATAAAATTAAACTCATAATATGTTGTAATTTGTTAGCAATGCCGTCTTTTTAACTTCAAAAACATGTATACGAAGCAAGATTCAGTTGTGTTAGTTTTTTACCTTACAGTAGTACTTGGTTACGAGGTGGGAGTAGTTTGTGAACTTAATGGGGACAGAGTGGCTGTTGCCCAGTGCAGCCTGGAAGTGGGCCGTCTCCTCTGTCGGCGGGGGCAGAGCTCGGAGAAGCAGATTGTAGTGAAAATGGCCCAGATCATTACTTAACAGGGTAAGCCGTGTGGTGGACTCGCCCACATGGAGAGGCAGATACTCGAGGCTCAGAACGCCCTGAGGAGAAGATATACACAGTATGAATTTGGTTAGCTTTACTCATTTTTTTTTTTGTCTTTAAAATGAAATTAGTGGTTGTTTTGGATTCACCTTGGACTGTCCCGGCACAGTGTGCTGAGGGGGAGCCTTGATGTCACCACATTTACACTCTGTGGTGAAGCTGGTAGCTGTGGACAGAGGGTTCTCCACATGCAGAGCAGCTGAGGCCACTTGGCGAACCGGCGTCTCCAGCTCGATGGTGGACAGGATGCCTGGAGGCCTGACTTTAAA
The DNA here is from genome assembly GCA_037039145.1 of Fundulus diaphanus. Taxonomy (NCBI): domain Eukaryota; kingdom Metazoa; phylum Chordata; class Actinopteri; order Cyprinodontiformes; family Fundulidae; genus Fundulus; species Fundulus diaphanus. The sequence goes on along the minus strand of CM073134.1, from coordinate 13,115,456 downwards.
ATTGACGAGGTAAAACAAGTACTCACCTGTTACCTCATTACGAAAGGTCACCTGAGTAGAAAGATTGAAATGTGGAGTAAGGGCCAGAATCAAGCTGCTGTCACACTGTTTTCTATCTCATGTTTGTCGGTGGATTTACTCCAGATCAACATGTTTGACATGGGTCTCAAATACGGAGCGTTGAGTTTGGTCATATCTGTAAAGTAAGTGTTGCTTATTACGCACTTGGTTTAGTGCGGTGCGTGTGTATCGGGATGAACAGTGTAAAATTCACACAGCAACAGAGCTTCAGGAGGGCGTATGTTCCTTTTCCTGTCACTGTACCATCTTGTTTTTTCATGGTTCACGGGGATGAAGTTCAGTGCCATAAACACCAATAATGGAGGCCCATGAATGGTCAAATAATTAGAAACTTAATGAATCAGTGAGTCAGACGGAGCCACTCTGACAGAGTGTCTGCATACTAGTCTTGCTGTAATATTTTAGTAGGTGTGTAACTGTGTAAATTCTGCAGGAGTGCCTGTGTGGCATATTTAGCACATACTGGGCAAAAATTAAGAGACCACTACACCCCCATTGTCTCAGAGTTAAGGCATCAACGCAACCGAAGTCTGGCTAAGCTGGGGATCAACTGGTGTATGTAAGTTTTTTTAAGGAAGGCATTTCTGAAGTTTTAGTTTCATTAAGCAATGTATCATCCTATACCTTTGAAACCAGAGGCAGATATGCAATAGTATGATGGAGGTATAAGAAACATACACATACAGAAATTAGTTTATCCAAACCTTGGTGCTGTATTCCCCCTCTCTGTATGCAAAGAAAGACATCTTATAGTCTCTTTTGGTCAAAGCGGGAACCTCGATGGACTCGTGTCCCTTGAGGAACACCGTTGGGTCGGTTTTCTCAGCTTTAACTATCTCTAGCAGGACGCAGAACCTGAAAACAGAAGAAAAAAAACAGTCTGCTTGCACTAAGAGGTTTACAATTGTGAAGTAGAAAGAAAATTATACATGATTTAAAACATTTTTTACAAATAAACTGAAAAGTGCACTGTGCAAGAGTATCCAGTCCTCTTTTCTCTGAGTGCAACCAATTACCTTCATAAGATGCCTGATATGATGACTTATGACTGAATAGAGTCCACCTGTAATCTAATCTCAGTACAAATGCAGCTGCTCAGTGACTGCCTCAAATGTTGGTTAAGAGAATATTTGGGGAGCAAACAGCATCATGAAGTCCAAGAAACACAACAGACAGGTCAGGGATAAAGTTGTGGAGAAGTTTAAAGCAGGCCTAGGCTATAAGAATATTTCCCAAGCTTTGAACATCACACAGAGCACTGTTCAATCCATGATCCGGAAATGGAAAGTGCATGGCACAGCTATAAAGCTACCAAGACAAGGCCGTCCACCTAAATTTACAGGCCAGACAAGGAGAGCCCTGATCAGAGATGTAGCCAAGAGGCCCATGGTGACTGGATGAACTGCAGAGATCCACAGATCAAGTTGGGGAATCTGTCCACAGGAGAACTATTACAGTATTACCTTGCCTCGCAGTATTTGTGGGTTCACAAATACACGAAAATCCCACTTGCACCGCTCCAGCTTCAACCGTTTGTGTCCGAACCAAAAACGGTTCGGGCCAATCACGTTGCAGTATTGAGGTTTAAGGTGGGAGATACCGGTGCGACAAAAGCAAGAACAGTTGAGCCCACAGCCGAACCAACCAAACATGGCAGTGCAGGAGGACGCACGAGTAGCTGCTGCTATCATATCTGTTTTTTCAGAATCCATGATTTCTTCTTTGAAAGAAGAACAGCAGGAAATGCCTTGACTAGCTCACCTTTGTGTCGTCGCCTGCAGCTTATGTTTTAATTCAATACCTTGATTGGCTAAAACCAACCTTTGGAAGTCAGGCACTAGGTGCTTTGCCCAATCAGCTTGGAGAATGTCTGCTGAATGTCCCTCCTTTAACCAAACGGATTTAATGGGAGCAGTCCCAGATTGATAATGTGCAGAACAGAGAGTGCACCACATAATCAATCTGGCAGGCCAGGTTACAACTATTAGTCGTGCATGACACATATGTGGTCTTTATGAAAGAGTACCAAGAAGAGGGCCCTTGTTAAAAGAAAACCTTAAGAAATCCTGTTTGCAGTTCACCAGAGGTCATGTTAGGGACACAGCAAAAATGTGGAAGGAGGTGCTTTGGTTAGACGGGAGCAAAACTGAACTTTTTGGCCAAAATGTAAAACGCTTTGTGTGACGGGGAACTTACACTGCACATTGCTCTGAACACACCATCCTTGCTGTCAAACATGGTGGTGGCAGCATTATGCTCTGGGGGTGCTTCTCTTCAACAGGGACAGGGAAGATGGTCAGAGCTGATAACCTGTTGCAGTCTGCAAAAGACTTGAGATTGGGGCAGATGTTCCCCTTCCAGCAGGACAACAGCCCTAAACGTAAACCCAGGGCTACAATGGAATGGTTTAAAACTAAACATATTTATGTGATAAAATGGCCCAGTCAAAGTCCAGAGTCTGTGGCAAGATCTGAAACTGCTGTTCACAAACGCTCTCCGTCTAATCTGACTGAGCTTGAGCCATTCTGCAAAGAAGAATGGGCAAGAGTTTCAGTCACCAGATGTGCAAAGCTGGCAGAGACATACCCTAAAAGACTTGCAGCTGTAACTGCAGCAAAATGTGGTTCCACAAAGTATTGACTCAGGGGGGCTGAATACTTTTGCACAATGCCCTTTTCAGTTTTTTATTTGTAAAATAAAAAAGAAATAATGTATAACTACTTCACAGTTGTATACCAATTTGTGTTGGTCTTTTTCGTACAATTCCAATAAAATATATTTATGTCTGTGGTTGTGATGTGACAATATGTGGAAAAGTTCAAGGGGTGTGAATACTTTTGCAAGCCACTATATTTGGAGTTGCCTTGATCTTGATTTTTTTTCTGTCATAGTCAGTATCTGACCATAGCGCCATATTGTGTAGTATGTGGGGGGGGGGGGGGGGGGGGAAGAGAGGAACGTGGACATGTATGGGCAAAAGAAGTGTTAAATTTGAGAAAACTGTTTCCAGAAGACGACGTATAACTGGAAGTCATGTTATTGGGAAACTAAAAAAAAAAAAAAAACAGCAAAGACATGATACAGGACTTCAAAGAGGCATCATCCTTCAGTTTCTCATCGACTGAATGCAGTATTTTCAGTTCATCTATGTCCAACAATCACACTGGAGATAAATCCTATTTTCCATAAAACTATGTAGTCTTTGATCTTTTTTTACAGATTCAAAATAACCAACAGCGATGGGTTACATTTAAAATCTGTTCCTTTGCTTAGTTGGCTGTTATGTGTGGCCACACCACTCGTTCATCCTTTGAGTTTAGCAAGCCTTTTATGCCTGATTGATCGAAAAGGCTTTAAAAAAAAACTTCAGAAAGTCTGAAAATCTGTTTATTAGAAAACCTTAAAAGGCAGTCTGGCTAATTGGATGGAAAATATAAAGAAATGAGGGACATCCCAAAGGCTTTTGCATATGTTAGATGAATGAATTTGCTTTACCTCTGCTGCCTGGGGAGCCAGTTGCTGACCAGGAGAACCTCACAGTGTTCAGTTTTGGCAGGCAGCTCATGCATGATGGTGTCCTCTGCTTTAGGAGGAGAAGCTGTTCCCTGCAGGTTGAAAAACATTCCCCTCCCAGCAGGAAAGGAGAAAAAAACTGATCCCTGAAAAAAAAAGTATCACAAGTCTGTTTTAGAAATCTTTAGAGAGCAAACTGCATCTATTATCACTAAACACAACAATATTTTTGATAAAAGAATGTATTTTATCTCTACCAGGTGTTTGCTTCCATCGGGGGTCATGGTCAGTGGTCTATACGTGATGTCAAATGTCTTGGTTTGGTTGGGTTCAAAGGTCAGAAGGAGAGCAGCACTCCACTGCTCACCCTTGATGACAGGTCTGATGGTGCAGCTCTCACTGGAGGGGTTGGTTATGGAGAGGCTCTGAGTTTGAAAGCTTCGCACTCGGCAAGAAAAACTCACCACCTGGAGACACACGGTTTTCCAAAATGTAGAAAATTAATCAAAACCATTTTCTGAGCATGGACTTTGATACACATTTTTAGTGCTGAGTTCAATAAAAAATAAGCTATGGGTTAAAGTCACTCGCTTTGATGTACAATTAGGGATAATATTCTTTTCCTTGTTTTCTGTTGTATTCAAAAGTATAACTTCTATAAACGATCTTCAAGCACTTTTTTTCCTTTTACGTTTTAAAATCTGAATCGACAAGTCAGATCTCAAAGAAACTGGAAAACAGTGGCAGCCAGTGAAAGCATCTTTACAAAGTAGGATGCTCATTTTCTTCTGCCAGAAAGACAGAGCGCCAATCAAGTTCTGCTGCAGCAAAAGATCCCCATATTTTTTCACCCTTTTTGAAAACCTTTCTCCTGTTCACTTTAGACAAATAGATGAATGTGGGAGAAATTAAACACAACCTTTCTGACTCCTCTGATTCCTCAGCTGCAGGACTTTAACGGCACTCCCTTAATTAAATCTAACTCTAAGAAGTTGTATAAATCTTTAAATCTGTCAAAAGCTGCTGAATGATCGAAATGAGACAAATCAATGCCTCACACTATGTGGAGCTGCCCTTTAAACCATTTCCACAATGAGAAAAAACTGCTGAGATGGCAGCTTTTAGAGAAAACGTTTAAACAGCAATCAATATAAATTACATTTTCATCATTATTTTACAGCTCATTTTTTATTTGACTTGATAAATATAATAAAATTTAATAAATTCAAGGTTTTTTACAGCACCAATATACAGCATATCTGCTCTCAAGGTATGCCCGTGCAAGTTCTCATTTATCCGGGTCATGTCAACAGCAAACAGGCTTAGATCGGAGGCAACCGGACTTTTCGGTCAGTTTTCTGAAGACGTTTCAACACCTATCCAGCAGTATTTGTAAATTCAGGCGGACCACACTTGAGCAACCTTTCATCTAACTTGGAATAAGCCTAGGACGATGGGCCTCCATGTGCGTAAAAACAGCAGCGCTCCAACTGCAGGTTGCTCAAGTGCGAGCCGCCTGAACTGACAAAGACTCCTGGATGGGTGTCGAAATTCTTCAGAAAAAATGAAAGAAAAGTCCGGTTGCCCCCGATTTAGGCCTGGTTGTGGTTGATCTCCAGGCACTTTACAAGACTACCGGCTCAAATTCATATTCAGAAACGAGTACTGAAATCAAATCCAACGCAACTAGATCATACAGACATATTCAAATGAAATGAGATACATTTCACATTCTACAGGTAAAAATGCTAACTGGTAAAAAGTAATACAACTAAACAACTTCCTCATCATTTAACTGTTAATTAAAGTGTGTATAAACATTTATTCTTGCAAATATATGATGAATCTTTACTGATCTACAAAGAGACAGAATTCAGGCTAACCTCTTTGCTGGTGGAAGCTGGAATGCAGGAGCCTGTGACCGTCAGTTTTACAGGTGAGGAGCCTTTGATGAAGCAGGACAGGTTCTCATATCTGATGTCATTACTGAGCTCCACGGGGGCAAAGGTCACCTCAAAGGGAACGTCCTTGCCTGGGCTGGTATATCCTGTCATTGGTTTGATAGACAACTCTGCAGGGCAATCAGTTTGCCAGTGAAATCTGGGATTTCAGTGGAGCGAAACAAAAGCAGAGAACAGGAAATAAATCCAACCAGAGTTAGTGTGGGATTCGAAGGACGTTAGCTACTTCTCAATAAAACTGAGTGCCGGGTATAGTATTCCACATTACCTGGCACCAGCGTCACCAGTGTTCATCATGACAATCCTCCTGCTGGTCTGGCAGTGCTGGACCACAGCTCCAAAAGTCAGATGGTCGCTGTCTAAATGGACTTCCACGCCCTGACAGTGTAAAATAGGAATTATTACCAAAGATCTCTTGATCCAGAAACGTTGCAACACAGGTTGATAACACATATTTCACTTTAGGGAATGGTGCTTATAAGGGCACATTCCAGCCAACCTTGCAGCAGCCCTCGATGGTCAGCAGGGGGTGCAAGAAGTCTGCGAACTTTGCCTGCAGCTCAGCGGAAAAAGGAGGAACGTGCTGATGAGGGGAGAACTGAACCTGCACCTTACAGGAGCCGCCACAGGATTTCAGTTTAAGCTCACTTGCTGGGCTGACAGACAGGTCCTGGTGGCAGGAAGTCAGGCATTAGGTCTGGCTTTACATGACTCCTGTTTGATGTTGGTATGCGTGCTTTTTGTTTACCTTTGGATCCAGTGGAGTATTTGTGCTCAGTGTCAAAGTGAAAGAAAGGTCTAAGAGGCTGTGATTGACTAAAACCACCTGTGTGTTCACCCTCTGACCCACAATTAGCGATCCCAGCCTCACTTTCTTTTGTTTGGGCTCCGTCACTTCCAGCTGGGACAGAAAGAGATAACTCATGGTCATGAAAAAGAATTTTGGACAAATAACTAAATTAAAAACTTTGGTATTGGTTGAGATTACTTTAGAAATTTCTCAAAAGAAACATTTCAAGAAATGAAGACTAGCCCAAGACCTTTCCCCTCATGCCTTACACATCAGTTTATAATTTATTTTAGAAATTGTTTCTCTCTGCTAACTTTCTCTCCTTTAACATAATTACTTGCAGATAATCAATTACAACAAATTTCTTTTTGAATTATTTGATCCACTCATGCCATTGATTCTATGTTTTTTGCTTAGATGTAGAGGCAGATCTCAGTCAATCAGGATACCGTTGGAACGTTAATTTATCTCAGTAATTCGATTCAAGCCTAGGAACTCACATAGGATAAGAAATTCCTCTTTTGTCACACAATGAGGAAATTTAGCAATGAGTTACACGCAGGTAATAGTAATGAAAAAAAACAAGCTAATCGAATCTAAAATTAGTTCTAAACATGATTTATGATTCATAATTTGAAGCATTTACTCCTTCTATTATAGCTGATGTTGGATTATAGCTAATAAAAAAGAAAAAATATGTTTCCTCAAAAATCTGATTGTTTGATACAACCATTAACAAAAGGTTTTTTAATAAAGATATGTTCTGTTATGGCCTATTCATTTGTAGGAAAGACTACTGAGAAAACAGTTCTCCAGCAGAGAGTTACTGTTCACAGAGTTCTTTATATAAAGATATTAATGGAAAGCTGAGAGGAAGGAAAAAGTGTGAAGGCTGAAACCGGAGTCTGTCTTCAAGATCCATGTCACCCAGATCTATCCAGGTCATACGCTACAAATGTCACATTCCTTGTGTTAACCCACTCTTGAACCAGAGGAGGCACACGTGATTAGCATTAACTTAATAAAAGTGTTTACAGAGTGTTCTTTTGTAACAGAGAATCTCTGACGGACAGATGTACTGTATTAAAAGCAAGCAGCAGTATCCTCAGTGAACTGTATTCTTTAATCCATTCTTCCTTCTCACCTTCAATTCAATGCCTTGTCCCTCTATATCCACATGCTTTGAGACGCAGCCGTTTAAGACAAAGTTGAGCTTTTGATTATAACGGCAAGTCTTCTGAGGGTAGAAGGTTATTGGTATCTCCATCACAGCACCAGGCTTCAAAATATCTGGTTGGAAGTCCACCTCCAGGAATGCTGTGTTTTTGAACTGGCATTGGACACTAATGAAAATAATAAAAACACAGTGTTTGACATTTTAAACCCATAGAATTGTTGATATTTAAATAAGATAAATATGATACAGATTGTTTCACCCACAGTTTCTGTTCATTTTATGCATTAGTATAGCTTTAGTGTATTTCCATACAATGGGCAAAGTAAAACATGACAAAAAGTTCAACATTTCTAGTAACCAGATTTGAAATATGGATTATAGTGGGCTTTCAAAAATAAGCTCACAGGTACATGTCCAAATAAAAGTTCCACTCATTATAAAAGTACATCATAAATCCTACTAGGCTGAAAAGAACACGTTGTATTTCTGGGCAACATAATAATATTAAAAAGTGTCAGGTTTAGGTACATTAACTATCCACAGCTACCTGGAAAACAGCTCGACACACACCTGACTTCCTTTCTGTCTTTGTTGTGAATGAGAAGAGTTTGAGACGAAGGTAACATGCCCGGACGGAACAGGAAACACTTTCCAAAGTTGAACTTGGTGAAGGAGAACTCGAGGCTGGGAGCTGTAGCTTTGCCTTTAATAGAAAGAGTGAAGGTTGGGCCGAGCTTCACCTGGTGGGATGAATCAAGAGGGAGAAAAGGACAAAACAAAAACAGCCAGAAAGAAGAAAATTAGGCATATATGGAACAACATCATTTGTTCAGTAAATTGACAGCTAACAGTGTCAGCTAACTGACACATACAGGGATTGTGCTGAATCAGTTCATTATTGTTATTGATTGCATGTGATTCTTTTTTTTAATTTAAAAACTATAACAAGCATTCTTTTTATGTTACAATGCGTAAAAGGTACAGAATACGTCAAAACTCAATACAGGAGTTTTTTTTCCGTTTTGTTTTCATCTAATACATGATAATGTTAATTTTTCTTTACTATGGACTCTTGTTCAATAGTTTGCTTTTACCACAGACCTCAACTCAAGTATGTTTTTTTTTAAGCTCTGATTCACAACAAATGTCATGTCAAGGCATTTTATGAGACAGACAGGCTCAACTGATTTCCACAAAAAATAAAGATCAGATCAAACCAGTATAACAAAACAGAAAGATTCAAATACCAGTGTATACATTCCATTTAAATCCTACTGCAGTCAAATTCAGTTTATAATATCAAATAAAGAAGCTATCTGTTTAGTCACGCCACGTGTATATTACTCAAAGAATAATTAGCCAAGTTGTTTTCACATTCCTGAACAACTTGAGAGAAAAATTGCCTTATCTAACAAACTCCTGCGCTGGACTGAAAAGCTCGTACATAATTTAAGTAATGTTATCTTTATCTTGCCTTGACAATTAGTTTGACATCCTGAAGGTTGCAAATGCTCTGAGGGGAAAAGGACACTGACGCCTGGAGCTGCTTCCCAACCTCGACAGCACCAGTTTGAGGTTTCAGCTCTAACTGTTGGAGTTGCTCTCTGAGACCCATCAACTCAAAGCTTGTTTCCAGGGTGAATCTTGAAAGATTGGAGATGAGGAAATTATAGGTGCATTGTTCTGAAATCCCCATCTGTGATTTGTGAACATAAAGACACACAGAAGAGACTGTTCGATTAAAAGCTCAGATGTGAATGTGTATAGTTTGTGTCTCAGTGTGTCTGTGGTGTTAAGGTGTGATGACCTTTCCAAAGTCAAGTGTATCTTCGTGGTTTGGGACGATCTCTCTGAGACTCCCGTCTCGCTCCTGAATTTGAACTAAAACGCTCACGATGAAACAATCTGCCTTAACGGTGAGTAAAAGTGGTTCCGACTTCTTCTTCACTTTCAGGTTGAGTCTGAAGTTTACATATCCTTTTAAGGAAGGTGTAAAGCACACCAACAGCGGTAACCTATGACCAGCAGATGACAACATTTCAAGAAAACTGACTTCAACAACACTGATAAAAATGCTTTACCATTTTGTGAATGTGAAACATAAAACATAAAACTTCACATTTTACTCTAAAATGTTAAAAATATATCATGGCTGCTGTAGGTTATTAACCTGTTTTTGGACATCACTGTGCCATTCATGGGCTTCAAAGTCAGGCTGGACTGCTGATCTTCAGAGAGAAGAGACAACGGCAGGACGGAGAAGTGGAAAGGTTCCTCTTCTGCATTCACCAGATAAACCGTCTGCTCCACTTTATGTCCTGCCACAAACAAACACATGCTAGCTTGTATTGTTTTAGCATAAAATGCTCCTTTACTGTGAAAATCTGTATGAAAAAAGTATGAAAAACATACTTGTTTTATTGTTGTAATAATTTTGTTTGGACTTTTGTATTTTTGTTTTGCATAATTGTGGCCTATAGAAAATTACAGTTGTTGGATACATAAATAACACACATTATGCCAGATGTATAACCACCTAAAGCTAAGACTGTAGTTAGACCAAGGAATTTTGCTTTGCCAAAGTTAAGATAAAACGTCTGCGCCTAAAAGTGGGTTATCTACAGATTGAACACTGACTGCTGTCAGAATGAGATCAGTTCTATCAATCAGTGCTAAAACATTGAAACTGCTGATTTATCCTTTTAATTGGTCTCTCTCTCTCTCTCTCTCTCTAGTCAATTGCGCTAATCGTTCTAAATTTGCAAAATGCTAGTATAAGACGCTAAACATAACTTAAAGTGTGAACTTACATCATTTTTAGCTTTGTTTTTACAATAAAAAATGAAGCTGTTTAACTGCAGACCTGTGTAATAGGCACATCTTTCTTTCATACAAAAAGGGTGACATCTGAACGTGGTCCTAATACAAATCAGTAATCATTATTCACAGAAATGTTTCTAATATTGCTGTACAGTTACAAAAATCTAAATGTATGCTGCATTTTTCTGTTTTTAAACAAACATTTTTTTTAAACATGACTGAATAAACTTGTGTTCGTTTTACATACCAACAATCAATTCCCCAAAGTCAAGGTAAGGTCTGTCAAGATAGACACATGGTTCCCTAGCAGTCCCCACGCAAAGGAAGGGAAAAGAAAGGGACTGATTCTCAATCAAGAAGCTCCATAGTGACTCCACTGTCTCCTGGTGTTCAGCGACATATTCAAAACACATCTGTAGACACAGGTAGTTACATATGGATAGTACCTTGAGAATTGAAGGGAGTTTGAGATGGATAAGATAAATTGTTTGAGTGACAGACAAAAAGTTCTTACTTCCACTTTTTTTCCTGGTGGAATAGTCCCAAAAGATGTTAGACAACAAAAAGGACTGGCTGCTGTGTCTTCACACCTCCATTTAAAAAGGTAAGCCCTCCTGGTCGGATTCACCACATTAAAAGACCTACAGAGTCAGACAACAACACACGATTTCAGTTTCTTAATTCACGGTTCTCAAACTGCTCTACAAGTACCGATGGTGGGCTGGCTTTAGTGGTACCTGGAAAATTGTGAGGATCATCGTCTTTATTTGTCATTGCAACATCCAAATTAAATTTGTTCCCTGCATTTTAGCCCATTCCTTTTAATGAGTAGCGGGCCTCCAGTGTGCAGAACTCAGGGAGCATTCTGGAGCTAGGGGTCTTGCACAAGGAAGTAGCGTGGCAGTCTGTGGGATTTGAACAAGGGAATTTCCGCCCTGCTCTAACCACTAGACAACCACAGACAGAAAACTATCAAGAGGGGAAACTGCAAAGGAGAACATCTTAAGAACTCCAAGAACGAACTGAAATAGACGGCAGTGAACCAGGAATTAGTGACAATGCCTGTATTATGCATTCAATTTACTACTGCAGTCAGAACTTGCATCTGGGGATAATGTCACACCCCAATTAACCATGTTTGAAGTTGGAAAGGGGAAAACAACAGTATTCACCGGTTGATTCAGCCTTGTGACCAAACTGTGCTTCGAAAGATTACCTGGTTATTATCAGTATCAGTATGATCAGTACCTGTTTTTACTGCAGCTAATAAAATGTTTCAAATGAATGGCAGCCATACTGGGTGTAGATTAACCTCTGGCTTTTCCATTCAAATTTCTCAGACCTTTCTGTTAATTTTTCCAATTTGGAAATTTGAGAGTATTGAATAGGAATATTCTTTTATTGTTCCTCATGGAGGAAAATTAGGTGTACAAGCAGCAAAGTGACTTTCAGATGGAAGCATGCATATTCACTCCAGGTAAAATAAAAAAATGTAAAAGAATAAAAGAACGTGGAGAAAGGGCAAATGTACAAAACATTAAAAATACTGCAAGTTATTCAAAATAGCATACACAGCTTCAAAGACTAGGATACTATTCTAGATTTTCGTGGCTTCTATTCTATGTTATAACTTCTAAAAAATTAACAAAATGTGAATATCAATGCATTAAAAGAATATAAATGCAATTTCCTTAATGGAACTGAAAAAGACCAACCGTTGTTGTTATACTGTCTCAAAGTGTCAGTACTGTACTACCTATTATTCAACAAATTGAGAACAACTGACATATCAGTGTGGATAATAACCTTCTGACAATCTATTACCTTGTTATGGGTGCTGAAAAGCCAATGGCTTCGAACAGTAAAACTCGAGTGCTAGAATCCAGAGGCCGGCTAAACCTGGGGCTGTGGCAGTTCCTGCTGATGTAGTCCGATTCCTCCAAATCAAAATGGACATTAGGCAACAGGCTTTGACCAGACACAGTGATACAAGGCGCCCGGTCGGTGTTCTGCAAGTTTGGAATACTGAAAAAGAGAGACATCCGTAAAAAATGTGTGAAAACTGTCCCCTTATAGATGGCTAATAAATAGTTTTTAGATGTGTTATTAATCAATCTGTAAACACTTTAGAACTCATTCACAAGTTTTTATTATCCACTAATTAAGTTTTGGGGAAACCTTTAAAATGCTGACCACTGGAAACTGGAAAGCATAAAATGCACTTTCTTTTAAAGCCTTTAATTACCTGCAGAGTAGTCTTCCCTGAAACTGAGCTACCTCCACAGGTGAAAAGCAAACACGGAAGTTCTGTGTAACACCGGGATTTATGGTTCCGATCCTGGGCTCCACGCTGAACGGGGGTGATTCAGGGTTTCCCGTGACGAGTGACATCACACTGCTACAAGCACTGGAAGGCCTGGCTGAGCTGCAGCCAGGGCGAGATCTCGAGCTCTCATCTGTCACCAACGACACACACTCCAATTCACACAGAATCCTTTTTAAAGCACTAAAATGTGAACTGATACATTCTGTTCAACTTGGAGCAAGTTGGGGAAAAGCATAAGTGATTGAAGCTAAGATAAAAAAAACACATTTTAAAACAAATTCACTACACAATAAACTCATTAAGAGCTCCTCTTACCGCCTTGTTCTGGATTTGTAATCTTGTTGCATGAATCCATTTGGAATTGCCACGAGAAATCCACTTTCACACAGCCCACATTGATGATCTGCAGTCTTTACATACAAACAGGCAAATGAATGTGGAGTATGACGTGAACAGATATATTTCAACCCGTTAAAGCTGCAAGCTAAGTTCTCTGTAAATGTAACTACACTCATACTGGGTATAATTTGTCACAGCTTAAAGAACATCTGATAAATTTTTATATTTTCTGTAAATTGCTTTTTTAATCATGATGAAATCTAAACTTTAAAAAACAGGACTTCACACACACAAGCTTCTGATGACATCACGCATGAGTTAGGCAACATATTCGAGTTCTTCTGAGCATGACCATTTGTACTTTGATGTTCTTTTTTATTTTTTAGTAACATGTTTTTAATTAAATGGCATCTGAAAAGCTGGTTACATTTATTCTGCATTGCGGTCACTAAGATGTTGGGACTTCGATAACAACACTGCGGTCTTACAGAAGATTTGGATCTTTTTAGAGAAGATCAAGGCAGACCAGAATGGGCAGATTTCATTATCAAAGTTATTCAGTGAGTCAAATCCTCATAAAATCCACATGGTCTGCTAGATAGGTTGCATTAAGATGTTATTAAAGTCCTAATGATGTTTCCTACAGAAATGACTGCTGGTTCACTTACATCGTCCACCAAAAGTGAACGCCAGCCAGACTTATGAGCCCAGTCCTACCAGTTAGGCACACCATGTATGCACCTGCAGTACAGAAAGCTTAAAGGTATAGTGGACGATCTTTTCCGGATTCAAGTTCCGGGGGTATGGCCTTATCTATTGGTTGTCCCACATCCCAATCATTGTGACACGCCCACATGATGCCAATGTGCGACCACATTCCTTGTTAGTTTCCTCTTGCTGCGCAGGTGCACTTCTAGTGTTTCCATCCATCCATCCATTTTCCAACACGCTTATCCCTAATGGGGTCGCGAGGGGTGCTGGTGCCTATCTCCAGCTGTCAATGGGCGAGAGGCGGGGTACACCCTGGACAGGTCGGCAGTCCGTCGCAGACTTCTAGTGTTTATGTATCCAATTAGCTTCGGTGTTAGCCGAAGCTGGACATTGTTCATTGTAGCTCCGCTGCTCTCATCATATACTTTAAAATGGCTGAGAGTCGCAAGAAGCAAACTGTTACAAGTTTATGAGAAAAAGAGGAAGGCCTCAGTAGAAAAAAATTGAGACCAGAGTGGATTTGGAAGACTTTTTCATGTAATCTCCCTAAGGAGAGGAAGAGCGAGGTAAGATGGTCGCATTAATGCACAGTTATACAAAAAGGGACTAGGACGTTTCTTACCTACATATCTGGAAAGATCGTCCATTCTACCTTTAAAATAGTTGTCTCTAAATTGTTGAATAAGCATGCATTTCAAACATGTCTATGCCACACAGAATTATATTATCCTCAGGCATAATGTGTTGGCAGAGAGTGTTTCAGTCTGACTTACTGGTGGAGCCTGGTTTGCAAAAGCATGGTGTCTTTAAACTGGATGGTGTCGATGCTGCAGCTGAACTTTGAGTAATCACAAACTGCTCTGATTCCCAAATCCAGCTCCCATTGAGAGCCCTCAACCACAGAACAGAGAGGCTCAGGATCTGTCTCCATCACCTGTAGGAAAACAGGCAAATGAATTAACAAAGCTAAATAACTTACAGGTTCATCTCAATAAATAGGAATTGCTTCGATAAGCCATTTCAGCCATTTAAAGTTTTTCTTTTAGTTAATTTTGAATATCATGGCATACATCTAATAAAAACCAAAATTCAATTTCTCTGCTTTTGTCCCTGTTATTATAATGTTAAAACATGCCATAAGAACATCAAAAAGTATTTTTACTTTTTTGATGTCCAGGCCATGTGAATCCTTTCCAAATTATTGAATGGGCTTGAAGGCTGCAGTTATTGCTGCTAATCGTATCACCTTTTTCTATCACACTTTTTCCTTCTACTCAATTTTCTGCTAATGACTGTCTGCAGTGTTCCCCATGTTGAGTAGGCCATATAATTAAAATTTATAAGACACAAGGTTTTGGGATTTTATTAGCTGAAAAATCACCATCATCAAAATAAGTAGAAGCAAAATATTAAAACATTGTGTGTATTAAACCATATATATCAATAAGACACATATATATGGTTATATTTAATAAATCAGAATAAGCATTCTGATGAGGCCCATTTTTAAAACAAATAACCTTTAAGCAGGTATTAAAGATACTTTTAATTGAGCCTACATTTCTAGATTAAAGATGTCTTTTTTAGTAGTGTGATGTAATATTCTGATCTTAAATGTGGTGTTTACCACGGCAGCTTTACAGAAAATTTACAGAGAGACCATTTCTACCTTTTTAATCTCAGGCTGTTGAGACTCTTCAGAAACCATGCTTGAAGCATTTTGCCATTTCATTGTTCTGTGACGGTCATCCCAGTCAGCCACCTCCTCTATTGGCTGCTTGAACTCCACCTGGCAAATCTTACATCTCACTTGCTGCTTCAGAGTCACCGGCTGACTGGAACAAAAGGTGACGGTAACTTCCTTAGAACAACCAGCATGAAGGTGCCCAACCTGTGTAAAAAAAAAATCTACTTTTAATATCATATACTTTGCCTAATAATAATTAAATTCATGAAGAAGGGGAATATGTTCAGAATGGAAAAATAATTAACAAATAAGAAAAGACAATTTACCAAAAAACAGACAACAAATGTAGGCAAAGGGGAGCCCACAATAGAGTGCAAGCTTACTAAATAAAAATATAAAAGGGTGATTATATTATTTCTAGTTGGGATATTTTGTGATTTAGTTTGTGAAAAAAAGCTTTTGTTGACATGGATTTTGTGAATAACACAGGGGTTGTGGAGTTAATATTGATGTTTGTACAATTGAATAAATGGAGTTAATCTAAAATGGATGTTAGTTCACTGTTTAAATTTTCTATACATTGAAGTGCTTTACCTGTGGCGAAAACGTGACATTGGGTCCACCGTGAGGCCACTGAAATCTCACCACTTGGCTGCTGCTGTGGTTGGTCAGAGTGAAGCTTTCCTGGTATATACAATCCATATGGCAGTCACCAAAATGAAGTGTCTCATAATTACCTTTGAAAAGAGAAACAGATCTTTTAGGAAAATATAAGGTGTGACACAAGCCTTTATTTTTCTACATTAAATAATTTTCGTATGCAGTTTCCATTCCCTCTCAGTCATCCTTTTTTCATACCTTCCACATCATCTTCTCCATCCTGCAAAGACCTGCTGATGTTATCAAGAGACACCATTTCCTGATAAGCCTCTCCCATCACATGAATCGTGGCGTTACTGTACTGGTTGTCCTTCACCTGCACGGTCATTGTCGTCTGAACAGTTACAGATTTGTTGGAGCAAAAGCTGACCTCAAACTGCTTCTGTTCGTTCACGTTAAGCCTCACAGTGGCTCTGTGGACCAACTGGCCCTCTAGAGGGAACAAAGTTTGTCAGGAAAGTGACAGCAATATGAAATATTTTTGTTACCAAGCTGCTCTAAAATCAAACAGCAATGAAACAGCTCTGGTTTTAAAGAAAAAAACATTTAAAAATGGAAAAAAGAGAAAACTATGAAGTATAGAAAAACAAAAAGACACCCTGAAAACGTTGGATCTGCAAAACCAAGGAGCACAGAACAAGACACAGCTGAAGAAAAAAGGTTTATGTAGCAGTTCCCAAGAAAAGATTTATTACCTGATGCAGGGATTTGATGAATCGTTGCCAAGTGAACAGAGTTCTCAGTGTTGTCAGTAGGTTTGATTGTAAACACATCATGTTTATCCACAATGTCAATCTGGACCTTTAGCAACAAATACAAAAAAGATTTTATTCAAATTCTCTCTTGATTATTTTTTCTTTGTCAAAATCTTACAGTTACACTCCTTGTATTTATTATAAAATATCTTTGAACTCGCTTAAACTGGGAATCTAGATTGATTTGTTAAAAAAAGACAAAAAAAACAGATAAAACAAAGAACCCCATTTGGTTTTTGGTCTGAAGCCATTGGTGGGAGTTGTGGCCTACAGGTTAAAGAGCTGGGTGTTTGCGTTTTGGAGACACCGTAAAGGTGAAGCTCTCGATTTACAGGTCGATCTACGTTCCTACCCTCATCTATGGCTATGACATTTGGGTCGTGACCAAAAGATCGAGATCGCGGATACAAGCGGCCGAAATGAGTTTTCTCCGTGGGGTGTTTGGGCTCTCCCTTAGAGATAGGGTGAGAAGCTCGGTCATCCGGAAGGGACTCATGGTAGAGCCACTGCTTCTCCACATCGAGAGGAGCCAGTTGAGGTGCCTTGGGCATCTGGTTAGGATGCCTCCTGGACGCCTCCCTGGTGAGGTATTCCGGGCACGTCCCACGTGCACATAGGAAGACCCAGGACACGCTGGAGGGACTATGTCTCTCGGCTGGCCTGGGAACGCCTTGGGGTTCTCCCGGAGAAGCTGGCCCAAGTCGCTGGGGAGAGGGACGTCTGGGCCTTCCTACAAAGGCTGCTACCCCCGCGACCCGACCCTGGATAAGCGGAAGAAGATGGATAGATGGATGGATGGATGGATGGATGGATGGATGGATGGATGGATGGATGGATGGATGGATGGATGGATGGATGGATGGATGGATGGATGGATGGATGGATGGAGCCCGTAAAGGGCGCCGCTTTGAAACTTATTGTGTAACGCTGGGTCCTCGAGCAACAACCTTGACCAGATTACTCCATGTACGCCATTCGGTGTGGTAAGGGATGGGTTAAACACACAGACAAATTTTCCCACTGTGAGACTATAAAGGGAAATATGTATTTATTTATTTATTTATAGCAGGGGTGGCCAACCAGTTCAGCGTCAAAAGACGTATTAAAATCCAGCAACATCGCAAATAGTTGCACAAGAAAATGTCCACACATTTTTGTTAAATCAAAAAATAATTAACCTAAATGTCATCTATTATAAATGTTAGGGGCTCTGTACAAAATACATTATAACACCATTACGAGGTTTTAACCAAAACTGACCTCAGCTACAACATTTCCATCATTGAGAAGCACCAAAGGTGAAGAATGTCTGCGGCCCACTAAAGTCCGACCGAACCGTATCACTGGGTTTCCTTTGTTGTTTTCCTGAGCTGGACGCAGAACAATGACACTGGGAAGAGTACCCTCTCCAGTTAGCTGAAACTCCAGGGCTTGGTTCATGAACGCCTGTTTTGATCTAGATTCAACAAAAGAAAGAAAACTCCACAAAAGTCTTTCACAGAAGCTGTGGGAGTATTGCTGCACTCTTCTCACAGGACAGTTTTATTAGAGTAATGAATTTCACCTGCAAAGCCCCTTTATTGTAGCCTCAAATACAGCACTGTAATGCCGGAGTGCTTGTGGTGTGAAGGTGACCACAGCAAAAGCATGCGACTGGTTGGATACGTTCAATGTTGTAGCAGACAAGTCAAAAACCTCCAGCTGTCGGGATGGCTGAAAGCAAACACATCATAGAAACATGTAGCTAACAGACTCTTGAAACATATAGCTAACAGACAACTTTAAAAGTGTCACCTTAGTCCCTCCATATTTGATGGCCAAGTTGAGTGTGCAGGGGACCTTGCTGTTATTGGTAAGTTTGAAGCGGGCTTGAGCAGATCGCCCCACCAGAACTTTGTTGAAGATGAATTTTTTCTCATCCAGGACAAAAATTCCTTCAGCATTGCAGAACTGCTCAGAGGAGAGCTGGCTACTGTTTGGACACAAATGGCATTCTTCAAAGATGGACGCCGGGTCGACCACAATGCCTGAGCAGAAAGACAGAAATAAGTTTTAAAAAAAAAAACTCACGAAAATGTGTTGACTTAAGAGTTAGGAGCAAATCTAGTTTTGTGGTCAGCTTGTTTTCTTTTTGACATAAAATTTGCAGTTTACAACAGTTCAACCACATAGATATATTTAGGCAGTTTTATTTTATAAGTTTTATCTATCAGAATTTTTATATATTTTATATATCGGTACCTGTAATCCTTTATCAGTTTGTTTTGCTTTTCTTTTTATATCTCTCTTTGCAGGTGTAGAAGCAGACTTCAAGGATATTATCTTGTTCTCTCCTTTTCCGTTCCTCTATTTTTTTCACTTTTTCCCCCTTTTAGCATTTCGTGTTATCTTTTCTTTTCTTTTTTTCTCTTCTATCTTGCGGTTTTTGTGTCCCAGAATAAAATCTAATGAAGCTATATGCATATATAAACCAAGCGGAGCACTATAGTGGAAGCAGTAGTGCTCCACAAGTAAAATCTCTTGGGTTGTTTTTGGCATTAAGACAGCAATTCTTAATGCTACACTTGCCAGACAGGACAAAAAAAATAATTTTAATATATATTTTCAATGTTAATGTTGTTCCTTCTTTTTATATTTTCCAATGGGGTTCTGGTATGTAATATCACATTTCTGTACCCAACCAAGCCCCACACAGCTCATATGTACCCCCAAGCTTTTCTTTTGCTGTTTGCCAGTTAATTATGAAACCACTTTCTATTTGCCAAAGACCAGAGATCAGCAAACCTTTGTTTTCTCTTCAAACTTGGGAAAGAAAGAATGTTACAGTTGTTCGATAAAAAAATTACTCTCCAGTAGAATGAGGCCAACTGAATGCTTTCCATGTGTTTTGGAATTAAGAAAAGTAGGTAGACCTCTTAAAAGCAAGTGGTAAATGACATAAAAAGGACTGGATAAAACACTTGTACCATTAGTGTCATAAAACATTCAGAAGGACTGCTAAAAACCGATTGTCTCTCTTGACCATGATCTGCTTAAGTTGTTATTCTGTAAAATGTTTGGTGCCTGGCTGAAAGACCAAAATGTTTTTGGATATTAACAAAATCACTCTATTGACAATTTGCCAATTTCCTAGATTTTTCATCGATCTTTGAAAAATATTTGTAAAATACTTTACAATTTTATGCTGAGAAATTATAAGTGTATAAGTGCAAACAGATGAATCTGTTATCATGGTTACTTTCTAAAATCCTCACTTAATATCTAATCATGTTACTCACCGACGGGAAATTATCCCATTTGTATGTGAATCATGCATATATATTATTTTTAAATTAGATTTTTTAGATCAAAATTTTTTTTTATGTTGCAACCAGGGCTTTGAACCGGTTCAAGGAACGAAAACGAAAACCGGGAACTTTTTGTATTTTACAGGGAACAGGAACGAAACCGGAAACGTTATTATTTTTTATGTTCTGGAACTGGAACACTTATTTAAAAATAATGGTAACCGGTTAATACCGGTTTTATTTCGTTCCTCAAAGTTTTCGTTGCCTAATTAACTAAAAAAAAAAAAATATTTTCCTGCGCACGTTACCATGACGGCTGAGGTTCACTTCCTGTGTGACATCACATCACACATTCGCTGACTGAATGGAGCGAGAGCGGTGTCTCCACTAGAGCTACACATCTTAAATAAGAGGTAAATTATGATCAGTGACGGACTGGACGGTCTGGCATTCGGCATGATCGTCGGGTGTGCGCCGCCCCTTTCACCCTGTTCATTGTAGGCCTACATTTTCTCTCGGCCCACTAATAAGCCAAATGCAGGGTTTCCCGCAGCACTGTCTTGGCGAGGCAGCCGCCTCGCCAAACTCACGCTACCGCCTCGCCAACATTCCAAAAAAAAAAAAAAAAACACAAAAAAAACCAAACAAACAAAGAAACGAACTCGATTTGCTGCATATTTATTTGACGTTAACACGCAGTTTTTTGTTGCTGCTTTCGCGCGTGCATATACTGAATGGCAGGGAAAAAACACATGGATACGCCCCCCCCCCCCCTCGGTCCGCACAAAACTTGTCGTCTCCCCCCCCCAACGCACCTCCTCGCCTAAGCAAATTCCTGCGGGAAACACTGAAATGCCTCTTGGTTCAGTTTTCATGCATATTAAAGTTAGAGTTCAACACCAATGGGGCTACAAACCTGCGTGTTATTTCCGTGCATGTGAAGTTATATCTGTGTGTTGCGGGCACGTGCAGGCGCGTGCGTGCGCGTCCCCATGTGGGCCGCTGGTTGGTGAAAATGCCAGGGCCGTTTTTTAATCCCAGTCCGTCACTGATTACGATCCATCGTTAAGTAAAACACTCATTCCAAACAGCTGACAGGAACGAAATTAACCGTTCCGGGAACAGTATTTTTTTGTTCTAACCGGTTCGGGAACGTCAATTTATTGGTGGAACTCATAACCGGAAACGTTATAATTCCGTTTCTGTTCGGAACGAACCGATTGGTTCAAAGCCCTGGTTGCAACACATCTCTCACCCGGTTTGCAGACTTCAGCGAACAGCCTGTATGTATCAGGCTGGAGTGAGGGGCCGCGGCCACCAATGTCGATTAACAGGCCCTGGTTCCAGGCGCCAAGCTGCTCAGCCATGCAGACCACATTTATCTGCTGCTGAGACCCAGGTTGCAGGTTTCCAGTGCAGGGAGACACTGAGAAAATGCCCAAGTTTAGACAAGCCTGGATGGAAGGAGAGTTAATGAGACAACTGAGTTAGACAAAAAAGGAAAACTTGCATCTAACAAACTCAAACTGTGATCACAGTAGCTTACATTTCATTTCTATTTAATAGATATAGAAAACAGTCACAGAAGACAAAATATCTCTTGCATTATGATGTAAAGCAAGCTATGTCTGCTAAAAAAGAACTGGCACCAGTCACTTACTTCCCGAGTATTGAATTCTCTCACAGGAGGATCTTGTCTTATTTCGAGAGTGGCACCGGTGGACTTTGCTGAAACGCTTTCTCTAGGTGCCACCCTACCTCGTCCTCTAAAGTCACATCAGAAGATACAAAACTCGGTTTAATTTTAAATCTTCAAATAAACTTAAATCCTGATGAGCAAATAAACAATGAAATTTGTCATTTATTTCAGGTAGTAGTAGATGGAGAAAACATTTTTTACGTGACAAGTTGCTCTTATCAAGGTTTCAACTGTGAAATGCCCTTTACAGTTATGAGTTGCTAATACATGTTCAGCACTTTCTTATACTCAAAATGCAATTTCAAAACAGAAAAGGAAGTTACATATATGATGCATTCGCAGTGTCAACATTGTTATAATTTTGAACAACTTTCTGCAGTATAGGTACTGTAGCGTATTAAGGAAACATTAAAACATTTTTTAGAGTTCAAAGGCTCTTCTTAGCGAATAAAAACACAAACTATATTCCTACCCCGGCCATGCTTGGTTTCCAAGTTCAGATATCATGCGACTGAGGATGAAATGTATTGGGAAGAGTCCGTTGTTTTCTATTGTGAAGCTCTGGGTTTTGTCTGTGCCATAAACCAGCGGACCAAAGTCGATGTCGCATGCAGGTGTTATCTTGTATCTGAAGAGACACACACAGAAATGTTATCCTCTTCACTAAAGATTCAAAAATAAAACTGGTACTGGAAATGTATTCATCCTGTATTACACAGTAATGTTTCTGTTCACAAGAAAATGAATTATAATGATAACAGTAACCTGGGTAAAACAGCCTCCAGTGAAATCTTGATGTCTAAGGTGGCTATTGTTTCTCCTCCATTAATGCTGGCATCAATCACCTGCAGAAGAATATGTCACTTATTATTTCAAGAAATTCTGCTTTAGTCCAGGGGCCTAAAAATCCAAACTTATAGATGCTTCCTTTTCTAACCTGTAGCTTCTCACCATGTTATTAAGTTCTACAAAGGCCCGGTAATGAGGCATTCAATTTATTTAGGTGTTAGAACAGGATACATTTAA
This sequence comes from Fundulus diaphanus, assembly GCA_037039145.1. Lineage (NCBI taxonomy): Eukaryota > Metazoa > Chordata > Actinopteri > Cyprinodontiformes > Fundulidae > Fundulus > Fundulus diaphanus. The sequence goes on along the minus strand of CM073134.1, from coordinate 13,092,624 downwards.
ATGTTGTAGGACTCTGGTGAAGTTAGAGACGCCTACTTTAGATCAAACTTAAACTTGAATTGCTCAAAGTATTTTACACATCTGTACAGCTGAATACAGTGATTAAAACTTTGTAGAGTCCTTTGATTTATTTCGCTTCAGTTTAAGCTCTCGTTAACCAAAGAAGTAATCTCAGGGACTTTTACAGAAAAGTCGCATACTGTTGCTGAGATGCTGACAAGCAATCGTTATCTGCATGAATATCATGCTGATTTAGTGCTTTTAAGTACTTTAACCATTTGTGGATGAAAAAATTACAGCTTGGCTCCTAAAAGTCACTTCTCCCCTAGAGTATGTGAGCAGAGACACAAGGGCCTGCTCATTAGCTCCACTCTCCACTTATTGCCTGCTTTGTTGGGGTCATTGCTTGCATATTTAGTTGTTTTTTTGTTATGTCTCACGGCTAAGCTTTAGCCTGGTCTAGCAGGGTGCAAGAGCGGGGAGCCAGTCGGAATCGGAGTGCGAGTTGGGGAAGATCAGAGCTGAAGCTGCAGCTGGGCTGTGGGTGTGATTACTTTCAATCTCTGCTCTGATTCTCAATAAAGTGCTGGTAACTTGATCAATTCACTGTTTACTTTTATTCAATAAGTAACTGGGGAGTCAGTTACCATTATTTCCCACAACACCATAACTGTGTGGTATGGGAGCTGCACACTGAAGGAGAAAAGAGACTTTGCTCAGGTGGTGAAGACAACACAGGGAATTGTGCATTGCAAAAAAAAAGTTAAAAAACAAACATTGATATATTACCAACTAATATTAGGTGCCCTACACAAGTCTGATTTTTTTGTAGCTTTTCTCTAATTCACAGAAAGTCAAGATTATACATATAGGCAACAATATATAAATATTCCCCCACTAATATTTGGTAATATACCTTATTAGTAAGTTACATCTCGACCACATGCCTTTTGTAGCCATGAACCAGTTAATCTCAAATAACACCTACAGAATTAAACCTCGACAAACAATGGTATTCCACCAGGAGGTTGATGTCAGATAGAACCAGAGAAAAAGAACTGAAATAGGTACAGTCTGTTGACGCTAAGGTTATGGAATGGTCCTGACCTCAAACCTACTAAAAATTTGCAGATAAGTGATTAAAAGCTGTGTTCCTGGAAGAAAATTTAAATTAACACAACTAATTCTGCCAAATAGAGAGATCAAATATCCAGAACTATAAAAGAAGGATATAAAAGGCTACACTATGAGGCATATTAATTTATCAACTGAATTATTATTGTTTTATTTCACAGTTTGTGAATAATTTTGAGAAAACCTTACAACTTTGTACCCATTTCTTGTTTTAAAAATCATTACGGTTGTGTTTTGGCATAATGATTCCACCACGGGGGAAAAAAATCCAAATTTTTAATAGCTCTAAATTTCTGTGACATTGACGGTCAAGATGAGTAGATTGAACACTCTGAACGGAACTGTATTAAGGTGGAGGACAACATTTAGTTGAAGATTATTTACTTTTCTTGAGTCTAAGAAAGAAAATCTGAAAGAGAAGAATGCGACCTGGCAACTTAGGATGGGTTCTTCTTTCAATGAGATTTCTTTATCTGGGCTGCAGGCAATCACTATGGCTGTGGGTTTCCCACGGGGCAACAGAGTCCCACTCTGTGGAGACACTATGAACATGGACTCCAAGCTGGGAAGTGTTGGGTCAGGACGCTCAAATGTAAATCTTAAAAACAAAAGCAAAAAGCAGAAAGTAAAATCATTGGTATATAAAGGTTGCTCTACCTAAAACTGAGAACAAAAATGTAAAAAATATTCATGCTCACTTGAAGGCTAAGTCATATTTTCCCTTGTTTGTCAGTTTGAGCTGCTGTTTGACTTCTTCAAAAGCTCTGATCATTCCAAAATCCAAATTAGCCGCTGTCATGGAGACAAGAGTGTTTTGTTAATATTTCAGAAAAACATCTCAGCGACTAAGTAATAAACCATATAGATTAGCTGAAAGATATTGAGTTAAAGGACCAGTCTGTAAGATTTGTGTGGCCAAGCTGTGAGATTGCAAATTGCTGACAGAGGAAAATATCATCACCTTTTCCTTTCAAATATTAAAATATTTTAGCACAGCACTTTTATAGTTGTTTCGGTTTCTTTATTCTTTGAAGAAAATAGAGTCAGACTGTATCGAATAAAAACAAACCTGACACCAGAATTTATAGAGAAATATAAGCAGAGCCATTATTACTAAACCTTTGTTTAAATATTTTCTAGAGGCCATAAAAAAGAGGTTTCTCAATTTATTCCTACATGCTGGATAGGTTGAATACTAAATAATAATTTTTCTGTTTTTGAAAATTTCAGAATTAATGCATTTCAGATCCATATAAATTCAGTTTATCATGACCGAGCATTAGAAAAAAAAACTCTCTCTTTCACACCCAGTCATATCTGAACAGGATTAATGGAAACATTTAAAGAAAAGGTTTAAATGTGCTTTTACAGAGTCCTTTTCTTGCCTCACCCGAAATAGATTTATAAGTCCAACAATTACAACCCCTGGCAAAAGATATGGCATCATTACTCTTTAAGGAGGCTCAGTTACATGTTTTACTTTGTTAAAAACAAAAAAATATATAGTAACATAACTCAAAAACTTTATTTCTATGGTTATAATGATTCTGTTTTTCAGGTTAGGTGAAGGAAACACCTTTAGAACCTTTTAGTATTTTGTTGCAGGTTACTTTAGGCATGGACTTCTCAAGGAAAAACAATATTCTTCATCAGACAGTTTCAAGTCAAGTAATAGGTAATACCTGAGTAAATGGCAAATAGCCTGCACTTCTATAGCGCTTTATCAAGTCTAACGACCCCAAAGCATTTTTCACTTCCTTTCACCCATTCATGCACACATTTACTAGCCTGGCCAGCCAGACTAAATTACACGGAGCATAAATCAGTCTGGTAAGGCTCTATTCCCTCCGGCCCAAAACAGATCGGACCGATCACAATGCGGGAAGTGGGACTTTACGATGTGTCACTCTCAGCGGCAGAAGTACCCATAATCCAGCAGTACTTTTCTGCTACCATAACAGTCAAGATACTTATGGAGATTTTTGTTGCTTGGTGCCTTGGAAGATTAAGAAAGTGCATGTGAGTACATCATGTATCCTCTGATTTTTTTTTAGACAAAAGCAGCAAAGAATTGTTCACTGGAGAGTTTACTAGGCATGTGTCAAGCACTACAAATAAAAAAAAATAAAAAACAGAGTACGTCAATTGGAATTTTGAATTTTGAAATCAAGCTCTACCAGCTCCTTACCAGACTTATATGCAGTGAATACGGTGCACTTCTATATCCTTTTTAAAATATTAAGTTATATAGAAATAAAATAATAACAATAATTAGTAATTATTATTACAAACTATAGAAACTGCAGCTGGATGATCAACTCTACAGCATACAAACTTCTCATGTATCAACTTCCGCTATAACTCTTTATTTGGATTGAAATCCCAACATAATAATCTACTCTGTCATAATTTGGAGGTGTCTGGTTATGGTTTTGATTTAGATTCATGTTTTTCTTGTCAGGTACACTTCTTCCTGTTTTAGATTTGATAGATGTTTTTCCTTATTACTGCATTTCTTTACTTTTTGCCTTTTATTTAATTCTTACATTCATTTGTACTTGGAGTCTTGTGTTTATGTTATCAGTCAGATTATGTCCTTGTATTTCTATTCAGCTCAATTCAATCTGCCCACTCTGCTATAGTTTCAGCCAATTTACCGTATTCAATTCACCTGCTGCTGCCTCCCACAGTAACTCACGGCCAGATTGCCAGAAAACTATTGATTGAGTACGCCTTCCAACATTCCTTGGCTGCCTGCCTGCTTTTGACCTTGTCTCAGGTTTTTGGATTTTCCCTGTTTGCCTGGCCCTTGCTGGACACCTCATCGGCTCTCTGATTCTGGACATGACCTTGGACTGCTCTGACCACGATTCCTGCCCAGCCCTTTTGTTCTTGTCTGCCTTCTCCTTCCTGTTATCTCCTGATGTGAGCAGCCTGCTCCAATCTGGACATTGTCTGATAATGTTTAATTTTAAAATAAACTGATCTACAGTGCATAACAGCTGCCTTTGCTGAAAAAAAGTTGGGACAATCTTTGTTTAGTGATGCATTATCAACCTTATCAGCAAAACTACAGTGGGTTGATGGAATGTGAAAATGTCCACCTAAATGTAAAGATTTGACATGGTGCTACATACTGTCATTGACTCGGGAAATAGAATCGTTTAATTCAGACAGCCATAAGTTTGTTTCACAAGGATGGCACCAAACCAACATCATCTCCTTGGCTTATGCAGATACAGGATTCATCATGAAATCTCACATTTCTCCATTCCTCCACAGTCCATGAGTGCTTCAATTTAGCTTCTTAGAACTTTTTGTTGGTGTTAATTATTCTAATTTCATATAGTCTGCTGCATTGTTTAGACTGTTTAATTTGGTCAACCAGCCAGCAGCAATGGTTCATTAAGGTCTGCAAGCGCTTTTTTGCAGGTCTAATTTGGGAAACTAGTAATTGTCTGTTTCAATTTTTAAAATCCTCCTTAATCTCCTTGAGCTAGAATGAATGTTCAGCCCTGCAATTAAATGTTTCTGCCATATCTGTGATTTTTTTTCTGCATAGTGAACCAGCAGATTTAGCATCCTCTAAGAGCAATATTTCCATATTTTGTCATGTGTTTGTATTTTAGTTGTGACAGAAAAACTTTCAGAAACACCTACATTTTTGATATAGTTAAAATGCACCAGGAACTTAATGTTTCTTTTCAAAATCAAAGCCATAAAGCTTAGAGATGAGTTAAACTGATATCTTTTGTGTGTGTTTTATAGTTTGTACCTGGTTCGATCTTCAGATCTACATCATAGGCTTCAGCATTAACTGTTATGTTTTCAGTGTGCAGAATTCCTATGATTTTCTCCACGTCGTATACCTAAAATAAAATACATAAAACAAACTGCAAAGCTTGACAACTGCTCGTGAGCAAAATCATACATTTTCACAATGAACATACAGCTCCAGCAAGTAGATTTAACAATTTCAATAATTTTAGAAAAAACAAGAATTTGGTGCACAAGTCTAATCCACACAGAAACAAAGGTATACATGCAATCTTAAATGGATAACAATCATTAAAGGTGACATATCATGCTTTTCAGTTCTTCCTTTTCACTTTAAAATCATTCAGTTGTGGTCTATATAAAGTGGAGCTGCAATGACTTGGTCTGATTTTCTTGTAGATCAACCCCACGTTTTACCTTTCTTCTGATGTGCGCCTGAGAGCAACTCGTCTTGGTGCTGTCTCTTTAAATCTCAGTCTATGGAGCTAAATTGGGGCCATAAAGTTTGTTCAAAAGACAAAAAAATTACCTTAAAAAATAAAAGTTTGCTCAAAAATTTGCAACTGAAAAAGCAAAGATGTGAAACTGGAAAAAAAAGAAAATTCAAAACTACATTACACATTCAAGTTTTTTTCTCTCGCAATTGCAGATTTTTTATTTTCCGGCTTCAAACTTCTGATATGTTACATTTGATGTTTCACAGTAAAGTGCGATCCAAATTCTGCGCATGTAGTCTTTTACTTGTAAACTCGACCGACTCACTGCTCTAGATTAATGTAGAGTCGGCACAGCGACTGGCAAAAACTGAACAGCTGCGTCTTTTAGAAAAGTGGCGAGCACCAGCGCTTCTGGGAAGCTTCAGAAATGTGCTCGGCATGCTGGGTGGAACCTATCTGACTGACTAGAGTTGCAGCGATCAGCTGCAGAGGCACAGCACAGCAGCATTGTGGCACTCCCGTGACGCTGGAACCCCGGGTAAAAGCAGATCCCCCCCCACTCCAAGTCGCAGAGTGTTCCACTCCGATAAAATGAACACCCGAACATTTTCACTTATCCACTTGTAGCTTCATCATCCTTCAGCTTGGACTACAAATCACTTCAAGAAAAGAAAAAAATGGCAGACTTGCGAAATTGTAAAGCCAAAAATCCTGAACCTTGTTTAGCAGCTGTGCAGCAAATACTATGAGGTAATTGTTAAAAAAAAAACCTGAAAGGCTTAAAAAATATCAACCAAAAAGAATGTAAAGGTATCACAATACCTGGAGAGCTGATTTAGCTGTGTCACATCACTGCTAAAGTCTGACCACATCAGATAAATGAAAATTGGTTTGGATGTTCAGGAACAACCTAGGAGACACCAAGGCCCAGCCTGCTATGAATCTGAAATGGCTGGAACACCTGTGTCGCTGAGAGGGTCCTCCAAAAGAAAGAAGCCACAACTCGATAATGAAAACCCATCAAGCCCAATGGAATTTGAGGTTGTCAACATGGACAAGCTAAATCGCTTCTTGGCAAAGGTTTGACACTGCTAAAGGCGCGTTGGTTGTGGTCAGGGGTGAAAATAGTCCCCCCCCCCCCCACACACACACACACACAGAGTGTTATTTACTAATTTACTAACATGCTCAAAGAGCACAACACATAATCAACTGTCCAGGTATGCTTCCTTTTCTGGTGGGATATCTGACTTAACAAAATTCCAGTGGCTTGACTGCAGCTGTTCCAGAATGCTGCTGCTCATCTTTTAACAGCCACCAGAGAACGAGAGCACATTTCTCCAGTTCTATTCACAATTCATTGGCTACTGGTTCACATTCATATTGATTTTAAAATTATTTTGTTTGTTTTTAAATGTCTTCATGGCCTTGCTTACCAGTTTCTGCCAGATCAGTTTTTATTAGTCATTCGAAAAACAAAGAGAGTGCAAAGAGGTGACTGCACTTTCTTGTTTTTGCACCAAAACTCTGGAATGAACTAGCTTTACATATACAATTTTTAGTGTTTGTTTTGTGTATCTGCATTTTACTGTAAATGTTATTGTATTTGCTGGCTTTAACGTATTATTCTGTTTTTAATGACTAGTTTTTAGAGTGTATAAAGCACTCAGGGCAACTGAGTTTTATTTTAATGCGCTATATAAATGATGTTGAGTTGAGAATATTAATAACTTTTAAAAAGGGGGAAATATGGTTGGTTTGTAAGCAGACGTTCTTCATAAACAGCGCAGCAACATAGTTGATTATAAAAGGCAAAACCTGAATTATAAGATTCACATCCATGGAATGAAAACACCCCTGATTATGATACGGGTTTGTTTATCAATGTAACCTATATAACCTCATTTGTGACTGTGGGTGAGTTTCATCAAGCCTCTCTATGGTCTGACATGTCACCCTCAGCTGTGACAATTGAAGCACGCGGGGGTTACGCTGCGTCTTTATGCATGATCCAGCTGCTGATTTTTTCCACTCTTTTCTGCTCCATGCACTTCTACACTGTTACAGTGTCTAACCTTTCTTATCTCAGCCTTCGCCCTGACCAGACATTATATCTCCTTTACTGCGCAGGGCGCTCTGGTGCTTGATACGCATGCTTGTTACGAAGGTTAAGTATGAAGCTGCTCTCCAAGCACATGTTTTGTTTGTGGTCCCAGCGGATGGAATGATAACATTCTGCTTTGCTTTTAGCCCACTAATAGTCTTAAAGCCCAAAGCCTATAGGAAATAGCGCTTTTATTTATGTATTGTAACCCCAGATTCCATGAAGTATAGGTGCAGCTTTTAAAGCTCTGTGCCTCACTGGTTCCTAAGTGACTGTAGAAAAAAACTCTATTTGGGAACTGATTGTCTGGTTCCACCATAATTTACTCTCAGTGATACTGGGTTCAGGCGTTGAGTTGGGTGGATTTTTTTTTCCATTGGTGCACTGGGCATGAGAGATAAACAGTGGGAAAAATGCAAAAATAAAGATTATAAAGAGCTCTTTGAGAGGGAAGAGGAGGAATGAGGGGTTTGAGCTAAAGCCCCCAATGTTACAAGTTCCTGAAAATGTCCCTTTAAAAGCACCTAAATTGCGTTTGTGCACCTGAATTCAAGTGCAAGGCGACGCAGCAACCCACCGCAGTACCGCTCGTTCTGAGTCATTACGTTGAACGAAATAGCATGAAACACAACTACTAAATGTCCTATTGATTTTATTTAGGACATTTTGCTACGGGCGGAAATACATTAAACACAGTGTTGCATGTTTTAACGCTAACAAGAAAAACTTATTAACAGATTAAGTGGTGTTTTAGACTGCATGTCCTTATCAGATCTATTTTCCAATCCAACGTGCAGCCGCAACTTGTTCTGAATGAAGGCGTACCGCCTCTGATTCTTTTAGTGGTACGCAGGACCAGACCTTGCTGGCTTACTTTCACCCCTGGTTGTGGTATCATAAAGTGGGGACAGTACTAATACCCGTAGTAGTGGTGCACTTCACATAGAGGAAGAAATAACTTTGACTGAAATCAACAGTTACATGTTGGTATTCCAACAATAAAGAGCACAAATCCAAGTTGGTTTTAAAATGGATGAGGCATGTTCTTGAATGATCCCAACCGCAACCCTGCTGAATATCTGTGGTCAATGCTAAAAGGTCCTATTTCATCAACTTTTCTGAGCTTTTAACTATGTTATGATGCTATTCCTTCATCAAAATCAGATTTGTGCGGGAACCGTATTAATGGTCCCAAAAAAAATAATAGACTTACAGTACAAATCATAAACGACATGTCAATATCCATTGTGACATGCATATATAAATGAGTGTTTATGTACAATTTTAGTGCTGTTCAGATTAGAGAACATCCATGATACATCTAGACTTGTGCACTCAGTTCTTGTGGTTGAATTTTACATAATCATTAAATATGGGAAAACGTCCACCTCATAGAAGTTATCAAAATTTCAAAAATAATATTGTAGTCATGCTCCTGATATGTGCCTGAAAAAATGCAGTAATTTAGATAAATATAGAGAACTTCCAGCCGCAAATTTAAACTTTACCTCAAAACGTAAGAGTTTCTTAACAAGGACTGGCCTTTTGGCCTTGAAGTGCACGCTGAGAAGGAAAGAAGAGTTCGGCTGGATGACGCCTTGATCTTGTGGCATCATAAACTCATCACCCAAGGCGTCCACACCATGCAGCGTCCAAGACAGCGGCAAAGCGGTCTTATTATGCATCATTATGCCTCGGCTGACGCCCCTGTAGAAACAAAAGGTGATAAAACATCAGCAACGATCAGAGAGTGCAGTTTAAATTTACTGCAGCTATAGTTTGTGACTTTATCACAAAGACATACTTGGACAATACGTTTTCATACTAAAATTATTATACTACAATAAATATAATAAACTAGTACAGTTAATATAAAGGTGTTAACCCACAACAAGAAAAAGGTTGCCTTTATGATAATATTGTATATTCAGACACAAATGTAAGAAATTATATAAGGCAAGATTTAACTACAACTAAAAATGTAATTGTGTAAATTCTGTCAGGTCTAACTCAAAAGACTGACAGCTGTAGTTGTAGTTAAAATTGTTTCTACAATCTGTTTGAATAAGGGTGGCTGAATACAAAATCTCGCAAGTCTGATTTCTGAATTTCAAATAACATTCCTTTTCTTTCTTCCACACAATTATGCAATACTTTATGTTGGTCCTTTACATAAATAAAATCCTGACAAAATACATAGAAATAAAATCTGTGAACATAAAATGTGACTTCTTTGAATACTTTTGCAAGGCAATGTAAGTCTCCAAACATAAAAACAAATGTTTGGAAAAATGGCGAGGTTGTAGAGAAAGTGTAATACAAACTACCTAACTGTATTGTTATGGATTTGTTTTTCCATCTGTATTTTTGTGTTAAACTCTGCAGACTGGCATCAGCCAGGGGCTAAATCTGGTACAGGGCATTCTTTCTTCACTAAGATTAATGTTCCTTCACATTTTAAATAAACTGATATACATGTCCAGGGGAGCAATTTGAAAAACTTTTCATTGACCCCTTGAAAATATTTCAGTACTGTCTGGTTGCTTGGAGAGAAAGTTTATGGAGACAAGCAGAGATGTGTGTTTCTTTTGGTACTTGTGCAGCAGAATCCTGCCAAAGTTCAAATTCTTGTTCTCCAGCTCCAGTTGTGGTTGGACGCCCCAGCAGGAAAAGTGGATGACCACAGGTTCGGGATTGTCCTTGATGTGGCAAACTAAGCTGTCTTTTATTTGTCCCTGCATTGTTGGGAACGCCCAGACTGTCAGCACCTGATGAGGAGAAAGAATATTTACATGTACAGGTTTTAGCCATGTCATATAAATGAATTGATTAATATTATTGATATAGTAGCACTTCTTTCTGTCCGGGTGTGAGGGTCATTGTGGGAGGATCCAGCAGATAAGTTGTGGCCTGAGTGTCATGCTGGAAACTGAACTGGACCTCTGCCTCCAAACCAGAGTTGTTATGAATTACCAGCCTCTCAGAGTTCTCTGGATATGTGTTTTTCTTGTATCTGAAGACAATCGTAAAAATCTGGCATTAAAAAGTAAACATCTGATACATCCCCATTTAAAGCCGTTCTGTCTCTTACCTTTCTCTCGTCTTGCTGCAAAGTAAAGGTCCAAACTCAAAGTAACCAGGTTTGATCACATAGGTTTTCTGAAGGCCTTCCTTCTCCTGTGCTACCCTCTTACTGTGAGCAAAAAGAGTCCTGTGGAAAGATTCATGATGTACCATTCATATCTGTGGGGTGGAGACTACGGCAAACAACAATGTCAACACTGACATTGTTGCAAGAGTTTGAATCAACAAATCCACTTGTGTATTGTTTGATGACTCTTTTTGGACACACGTTTAAAATAAACAACTATATTCTACAGAGAGTCTACTATTTAAGATGGTGGAGAAAAAAAACCGACAAAGGAACAAAGTAAGAAACTGCATCATGGGAAACCCAAAAACTCAAATGCTAAATTACTTATTACACTAGTGAAGCCAGGATCTATGAAATCACTCCTTGTATAATAATTCTGTATGTTTCTAAAACAAAATGTCTTGCTGTTTAATTCTGTCCCAATTATTTTACATTTATTGAATACATTTATTGATGTACTCATTTCCAGATTCAATAAATAGTAATACTTTTCAGTCACAAGGAGTTATAAGTTATCGAATTGTAGAAGGTTTTATCTAAGGAGAATTGACTGCAGTGCCAAGTCTACAGATGGATGGATGGATGGAGGAACGTGCAAACACTATATGAGACTCCAGTGAGCTTATCAACAAAAGCAGGAGAGCAGTCAGTGGAAGCTCGTATTTCATTACACCAGCCAGTATTGGCAGGCAGCTGTGACGCTGATGCCTAGAGGAGAGCCATCCTTTATATGTAAGAGAGACACTACATCACACATGCAAGGAGGGTGAACTGGTGGGATATCTTACTCATGCAGCCAGAGAACCAGGATTATGTATGGGACCTTAACCTTGAATCATTCACTCAGTATCGTACTATGGGTCTGTGCATACTCCTAATCTTGCCTGCAAGATTAATTCTCTTGTACCATCTTGTACCACTCCGCGTGTCTGAACCAAAAACAGTTTGGGCCAATGACGTTGCCGTATTGTGGTTTAAGGCATACCGGTGTGACAAAAGCAAGAGCTGCTGATCCCACTGCCGGACCAACATAAACATGGCAACACAGGAGGAGGCACGCATAGCTGCTGCTATCACACCTGCTTTGTAACAATCCACAATTTCATCTTTGAAAGAAGAACAGCAAGAAGTGCTTGACTAGCTTACCTTGTGGTTACTCATTACATCTCCTGCTTATGTTTTAATTTGATACTGTGATTGGCTAAAACCAACCTTTGGTAGGCGGACACTAGGTGTCACCTCGCCCAATCAGCTCAGAGAGTTCTGCTGAATGTCCGTCCTTTTACCAACCAAATTCGATGGGGCAGGCTCAGATTGATCATGTGCAGAACAGAGAGTGCAACACACTGTTATATTGCCCCCATAAACTGTTTCGTAATCTGACTGCTGCTCACTCAGGTGAAGGCACTTTGTTGGAAGCAGCTGCACTCAAAACTATGCCAGTGTGGGTGCAGCAACATCTAAACTATAAAATGCTGCAAAAGTGTGTCCAGCCTGCAGCTGAACATTATTTCCTGGAGAGAAATGCCCTTGGATCAAGCCCTGAATGTAACTATGCCACTAGAAGAGGTAGCACAGAGATCATGTGGTGTCTGGAGATCTCTGCTTTTGCAGGCCAAAGCTATAGCCTCCATCAGCCAGCAGAAAAAGATGCTGTTTGGTTATGAGCTTGCCAGTCTGTGGCCTTGACCATGATACAAATACCTGGTCTGATCTCCTAAAGCCTCGCTTCTTGTCCATCCATTCATCCGTTCATCCAGTAATGTGTGTTGGCTCGTAGTTTGTGGATTTAGTTAGTGGTTTCTAAGGCCCTGCCTCCTGAGGGGAACAATGGGCACATCTGTACATTTCAGAAATACCAGAGAACTGCTAGATAGGCCAAAGGGGAGCACTGTGTATTTGTACACCACACAATGAAACACAAAACGTAGGAACTACATGTGTAGTGGGTATATTGGTACGCTCTATTACAAAAAGTATTTGCTCACCCAATTAAACAATCAAAATCAGGTGTTGCAGTCATTTGTATGGCCACAGGTGTATAAAATTAAGCACTTAAGCATGCAGACGGTCATGGCTGGCAAAATAAAATAAAAGCTTCTGAAGGCTAAGCAGGGAGTGTACCTCATGGTGAGATAATGTGGGAAAGCTTGAAAGAGAACCTCCCATATCCCATATGAGTTTATTGAATAATGCGTACTGACTTGTGTCCTTTGGAGATGGAGGGGTAGGTGCAAAGGCCTCTGCATGTGAGTTGGTAGAGTTTGCGGCTTCCAGCTAATTCAAAATTGTAGACCTGTTCGAATATTCCTGGTGACTCAGAGAAGAACCAGATCTTCAGAAGCACCTCACTGTTAGCAGGTAAAACCCAGCGAAATGTTGCCAAACTACACATGAACACATGAACACAAACACAATTAGACAGCTGGACTACTACCATGACACAATTGAGAAGTTTCAGTGATGGTGGTCAGTAAATCCCAAGGAAGAGGAACTGCATGAAAGTGTGTTGGACCTCTCTGAGCTCCTTGATTTTATCTTGCTCGAATGTTTTCTCATGCTCATCTGACTCTCTTTGCCCTTTTTGTCTTTAGTCCTGTTATCTGGGTTTCCTTTTTGACGTTTAGAGCCTGCTGTCTTTTCCTAAGCACATCAAAATAAAGATGTATTATTCGAAATATCATAACATAGAATAATGATAAAAATTTAGATGACTGTTAACATGGATTTCCTTTCAGCTGGATTCTTATCTTTACTTTTAAATATAATACTTCTACTACTACTGCTACTACTAACAATATATAATAATAATAATACAAATAATAATAATAATAATAATAACAACAATAATAATAATAACTTTATTTATAAAGCACTTTCATTCAAAGTACTGAACAGTATGTGATAATAATACTAAAACAAGACAATACAATTTAAAAAAAGGTAAAAACATAAAAACAAAAGGAAACACCTGTTTTCTTGAACAGTATACTGATAAAAACAAATATTATATGACCTGTGCAGCTGTTTTCTGAGTGCATTCCTCCAGATCCTTCTTTTCATCATCCTCATCCTGTCCGGGTGGATTCAGGAAGGTAAAACATGTCTGATGAACTTTAAGTTGTTCCCTGTGTTTAGGGAAAGCAACAACAGAGAGAGTGGTTGGAGGAAGAACCACAGGGTCACTAGATCCTAAACCCAAGTCGTTCAGTATCTACAGAAGGCAAAAGACAGAAGCAATTTAGGTTAGGAAATTAAGCTAAATAAAATAAAAACAGGAAAACTACAGTTGAAACTTTACCTCAATGGACATTTACATTTATGAACAAAACCTACCTCATCCAGAGGCGGAAGTATGTTGTTGTTAAGCAGCTCTGTGGAACTACCACAGCCATTTGGTGTTACGTTCATCACAATGTGAGGGATGATATCCGGTGCTGTCTGGGCGGCCTTAGTAGTGCTTTTCTTTGCTTTCTTGCTAGCAGCTGCCTGTGAAAATTAAGTAATTATTCGTGTGTGATGACTTTTCCAATGTAATGTAAATTTCAACATTTTAATTACTTGTCTTCAGTATAATTTGTTTATATAGCAGTGATTTACAGCAAATGTCCACTCAAGGTACTTTACAATATGTTTCAGATATTCAGATATGTTTCAAATGTTTCCTTGTTTTATTCTTTTAAGATTGCAGTTATCTTCACGTTATTTGGTTTTCAAAATTCAGACAATTTCAGATTTCATGATTTGAAGTTAATTTTTCACACTAAAGTTCACCATGAATTTATTGCAGATATTTCTACAGTCAGCATGTTTTAAATATGAAATCTGAATAAAACATAAACTGGAAGAACAAAAGGTGACTATGAAGGAAAAAAGAAAGAGGATACAAGAGATGAAGGTAAGAAGGACACAAGGAAGGAAGGAAGGACAAGGAACACAGAGGGGGGAAGGACACAAGAGAGGCAGCAATGAAGGACACAAGGAAGGAAATAAGAACCGATTAAATGAGGGAAAGAACCAAAGACACAACGAAGGAAAAAAATGCACAACATGAGGAAGGAGGGAAGGATACCAGAACCCAAGGAAAGGACAAAAAGAGAAAAAGGAAGTAAGGAACAAACATAATAAGGAAGGATGGTAGGAAAGAAGGAGGCAAAAAAGGAAAGAGAAAAATAAAGAAAAGGTGGAAAATAAGGATGGTAAAAATGGGAATACAATCTAGGAATACAAACGTTTTGCCATAGTTATTCAGACTTAATAGTTAAAGAAATATAATTACATAACTTTCTTGTTTGCATTGTCAGTTTGATTTCAATATGTTATCAAATATTCCAAAACATAAAAACTAATATTTAACTCCAAGGATGACAAATGGACAAAAACTTAGCTTATCATATCAAATTATAAAAAAGAAAATGACAACGATCATATTTACTTTTTTCTCTGTCATGGAATCATCTGAACCTGGAATGTTTTCTTCAGTAGGACGAGACTCCAGGAGCAAGCCCTGGACCCGGTCCCACTGCTGCAGGACCTGGTTCACTACAGCCTGACTCTGCTCATATTTTTCAAACTCACACTGTAGTTCATCCCCAACGTTCTGAAAAAGGGGAAAATTGTTGATGGGAGAAACTATTAATCAAGAAAACTTTATAACAAGGGTGTCAACCTTGTGGACCAACATTCAGATGTGTTGCCTTGTGAGCATGCAACCAAATTTTACAGAGTTCTGCTAAGGACTTTATTATTTGATTCAGTTGTATTTAAAGAAAGATCTAAAAATTATATATTACCCAAATTTGTATTTAAAAGAATCCGATTTTCTGAGTAGCAGTGGTAAAATATTCATACACAGACCTGCTTTATTTCCAGCGAGGTTTTCATCTTTGGGACTTCCAGAGTTTCCAACTTTTCATCCTTTTTCCTTTTTTTCTTTGATTCTTTTTCTTTCAGCTTCTGATTCTCATATTGCCTCCTTTCTTCCTCGTCCTTTGCCTTCTGCTCCAGCTCCCTAATAGAATGATGCAACCATGGAGGGAAAAACAACTTATGTTTACAGAGATTAAGGTTGTTGTGGAATAAATTAGATCTTTGACTAAATTTTAACTCCATCTTAAATTAATTTCTTTTAGGAGCAAACATCAGTTGAAGCTGAAAACCAAGGCAAGTTGTCGTTTTGATGTCCTTTATACCCATTATTTCTCGTTTTGATTCTCTTATTGTTGAACAACAACAACGTCAAACATCCGTGCGAAATGTTAATAAATGTCAGTATTTAACTAAATTATATCTCTTAGGAGAATATATTTGTATGCTAATTTTAATGCTTAAAATTGTAACTATCCATCTGGAGTTGACGACTTTGTAATCCACCTTCTCTGCTCTTATTTCCGTTTCCTATTATAAAACCTCTGCTATACCTTTCTCCAGCTTTCAGAAATGTAAAGCCTCATCCTTATAATTAGTCTTCGACCTGTCAGTTTGACCCAGTTCTCACACACCTTCTTAAACCTTGTCCATCTTTACTAAAATTATTCACTTATCTCTCTCCACTAGTTTGACCTAGAAAGCTTTGCAATAACGTATATCCTTAAAACAATGCAGCTGATTGTAATGACTTAAATAACTTCTAGCCAATTTCTAACCTACCTTTCATATTAAAAAAATACTTGTAAAACAGTTGCAGCTCAGGCCACAGCACAGAAACAGCTTTGGTAAAAATTACTAATGACCTCGTTATTGCTGCCGAATCCACACTTCAAATCTCTCTGTGATAGTCAACAATTTGCTAAGCTTGAAAAGTTAAAATCACCATCTTCCCCAGTCACTTCAGGTCTACCTAAGGGTTCTTTTCTTGGTTCTCTGCTTTCACCATCTATCGTCTTCCACTTTCTTATTTTCAGAAAATTTTGTGATCACTTACTGCTGCAGATGAAACCCAGCTTAAGCCCCACATCCTTATTTTCGAACTGCTCCTGTGATCATGGTGTATTCAAAACCTCCCCAAGCTGAACTCCAAGAAAACCGAATTTCTCTTTGTTGGCAACAAGTCCACTTTAACCAAATGTTAAAGGTTCACAATTACAGTTGATGGTTCCTCAGTCAAGGTAGAGTGTGGATGTCATCCTCGATAGCACTTAATCGTTTGAATTTCATGTCAACATTACTTGGTCTGCATGTTTCCATCTTGGAAACATGAACTATCTCCATCCATCTCTAACACCCACCAGCACAACCATCCTCATCGATGCACTTGTCACTTATTGATTCATTTACTCTAACTCCCTTCTTTCAAGTCTTCTTTCGTTGTCCAAAACACAGCTGCTCGGATCATCATTAGAACCCCCTCCATAAAAGGCATCACTCCTATCCTTTAACACTTTCACTGGTCACCTATAATACATGTCGTCAATTTCAAGATTCTTCTCCTTACTTTCAAAGCTCACAATATTTTCACCCCTCCTTACTTCACGGATCTTCCTTGTTAATCGGTGTGACACTGATTCTCCTTATTTTAATCTTACTTCAAAACTTCTTTCAACTTGCTTATTTTAATCTCATTTTCTATCACAACAATAGTTGTTGTTTTTAATTTTGTCTTATACTGTATTATTGTTTTTCTGTTATTGTGCTTGCATTTTTTCTTGTTTGGTGTACTTGAGTGATTTGAAAGGCACCTTTAATTAAAATGTAATATCATCATCATCATCGTACTGTTACCACTACGTGTTAGATACCCTGTGTATGTTAACGTAGATGAACAGCAAGCCAAACTCGTTTTCACAAGCCAGGATCTGAGCGTCTTGCTCCTTTATTGCAGTCTTCTTAAGAAAGGTTACAATGTAACATTGCAGATTGAAAAGGGCAAGTGAAAAGCCATTGCTTTCGGAGATTTGGGTGAGATGTAAGAAACAGGAGGAACTTGAGCGTGAGTAGACAGGCTTTCTAAAAAACTTTGCTGTAGACTGAGCTTCCGCTACCCACAATGCACTGGAACCATGCACTAAGCTTTTTACAATATAATAAAGTTAAATCAGCACTGACTGAATGATTATTTTTTTAGCATTATTTTAACATAAATTGCAATAAATTAATTATAAAGATTTATCACAAAGTAATATGAACCTTTACCCTTCTTTATGAAACACATTTTACTGAAGGTAGAATAATAATCATCATCATCATCATTAGCCAACTTTTAGTGTGCATAGTTAAATATGCAACTAAATTAAGAATGACAACTTTCCATTTAACATCTTTATTTTCAATGCTTAATATAAAGAATATATATAAGAATATAAATAAACATATCAAAATGTACAAATTAACATTGACATTTTACTGATCATATCAGCAACAAATGTGGCCACTCTTTTAGTCCAACAATAGTCACTCGCTGTTCAGAGATGTGCAATGCTTTTTATTCACCCTAAACCTCTTCTTTAAATATATAGAGTTTTTCCTTTACCACTTCTTAAAGAAAAACATCCTCAAAAAACTGGCAGTGAACCTGGAGGTTTATTTTGAGGGTATCTTTAAAATAAAAGGTCCAACTAGCTTATTGTTGATGCCACCAACCAGGAGTCGCTTCCCTCACTCCAACTAGTGGTGGACCTTTGTGCCCATTACTGATCCTGCCATGGACACATCCATGCAAGAGTCCCTTCATTTTATAAGTTCATAAAAAAATGGACCAATCTGTCTTTAGATATACTATATTGTTATTTGTATTGTATTTGCTCATCTGCTTTCACACACAAATTAACTTGAGTGACATCTCATTCTTAATCCATAAAAGGGCTGGATACTCAATTTTGGAGTGTGATTCAGATAAATGACCTAATTATAAAATCATAACAAAATCAACTGTTCTATATCAGCTTTCAGATTTATTTGATATTATTGAACTCATTTGAATGTTTGTTCATGTCAGTTGTATCGAAGACAACTTCAGGTTACAAATGCCACAGACCTTATAATAAGCATTTACTTAGGAATGTAGCGTAATAGCACATTTCCTCTGAGTTGTTATGCTGCAATAAATAGAGCTCAGGCAAAAAATCATTAACTGCAGTTTGTGTGACTGTCATCAAATATTTACAAATAAAAAAAAAAAACTCTGTAGCTCAATTTGATGAAACCTGTTGGTGAGGCTACAGATACTGACACACAAAACCATCTGAAAACTAATCTGTAGAAATGCTTTTTAAAAGGTAAAAGAAAAAATAACACTCTTCACTATCTCTGGCAAATGTACCAGATCAGTAATTGCTTGGTATAATCTGGCTTTTGTAAATAATGTTTAAATTAAATATAGCTTTTAAATATTTGCCCGCATATTGGCATGCAGATAATAAGATACAGATCATTTAATAAGTTAAGGGACAAAAGCTCAAAAGGAAAAAAACATTTTATACGTGTCAGATGATTACCTCTGCTTCTTCTGACGAAGTGCCTCCAAGTGCCGCTGGGTAATACTCTCCTTATCGTCATCAGGCAAAGCATCAAACGTCTCCTGATCCAGTTCCCACAGCCACCTCTCCTCCTTCTCAGCCATCTGATTCCGCAAGGCTTCTGCAGGAAAAGTACAATTAAACAAATCATGTTCTCAACCGCATACACGACAACTTTGGTAATAGAAATATACATATAAGACATTATGTGGGACCTCGTAAATGATTTACCCTCAGCTTCTCTCTGTTGTCTTTCACGCTTCTTCAGGGCATCGTAGGTGTCAAATAAGTTGACCACATAGATGTGCTTGCGGTTATTGAAGGCCTTAAGCACAACTTGAAGTGTGCGTGGTACACATTGGGTGTAAATAGACTCTAGACTGTTGATAACTATTCCACGGTGACAGTCGTTTAACTGTTAATAGAGAAATGATAGGAACACAAGGAATAGGAATGTCAAGACATATAAAGAAAACTAAAGACAATACATGTTAACGTTGACCTTCTTTTGAAGATAAGCAAATACAATCAAGGTAAAAGGTAAAATTGGAAATCTTAACTATAAAATTTGAGGCAAAAGACAAAATTTCTGGTCGGCATCCATTCTTAAGCTCTGGTAAATACTGCCTCAGATGAGTACCACCTTAAATTGTGAAATTTACAGAACAGAACATCCAGAAGCATTGGGAGAAAATCTAAATCCATCCATCCTGCTTCCACAGGAATTTCTTGGCCTTGGTTTCTTGTTCATGGTTGATGGTAGGAGCGAACAGGAGGTGGATAATCGGATTGGGGCTTCATCCACAGTTATGCGGGCGCAGCTCCAGTCTGTGTGGTGGAGAAAGAGCCGAGCCAAAAAGCAAAGCTCTCAAATTACTAGTCCGTCCACATTCTGACCCTGACCTATGGTAATGAGGTATGGATCATGATCGAAAGAATGAGATCGAGGATAAAAGCGGCCCAAAAGAACTTCCTCTGGTGAGTGGCCGGGCTCAGCCTTAGAGATAGGGTGAGAAGCTCTGTCATCTGAGGGAAACTCAAAGTAGAGCAGCTCCCTTGCATTGAAAGGGCTCACTTGGGGTGTTTTGGGCATTTGATCAGGATGCTCCCTGGGCGCCTCGTTTGGATGTTTTCCCAGCATGTCCCACTGGGATGAGACACTGGGGAAAACCCCGAAACTTGCTGGAGGGACTATACAGTATATCCTTAAAACTTAAATGTGTTGGAACAGAAATACTGCTGTGAGACCCTAAAATAGTTGTTCAGAGACACATCGGCAAACCTCAAAGAACTCAAAGAACTAAAACAACGTTGTAAAGAGTGGACTGAAATTTATCCACAACAATATGAGACTGATAAAGTCCACAGACCACACCATTGAAGGATTATTGCTGCTAAAATATAAAAGTATAAGCAGCTGAATTATCAGGTGGACTTAGTTTTCAGACAGTGCCTCTGCATTTCCCAACGAGTAACTGTTCGATTGTGCAATTTAAATTATGTTTTGGTTTACTTTTTGTGTTGTCTGACATATTTATAGTCCTATTTATAAGGTCCTTGGGAGTATTGCTCAATACAGTTTACTGTACCTGAAATCGTTCTACAAGGATTTCAATAAGCAGCTGTTCAGGTGGGAAAAAACTGAATTGCAGCACGTTTCCTCCCTGCAATCAAATTCCAACAAACAATTATAAACATTTGGATTGTGTATAATTTAACATGTGTCTCAAAGAATCTGCAGTATCATGAATAAGTGTTACATGAAGGACACAAATAGACAAATCTGAGTATATGTACCACACATATATCTTTTGTTGTATTTCCTGACTTTTGGTGAGCTGTAGAGACATGTTTAAGGCAGCTGGTCTCGCTCTGCTCTGCAGGAACATCCACAGTATCAAGGAAAGATGGAATTAAATCAGGATCTGAGCTTTCAGGAGGTGCTTTAGGGTTTGCTTTAAGTTTTTCTTCAGCGGCCTTGGCTGGAAAAAAAGTCAAAGAATTTCTTATTTTAGTGATGAGGTGACTTAAGCTTTCTATATTAACTGCTTAATGCATGGAATAGTAGGCTTACCAGCTTCTGCAGCCTTTTTTTCTTCATAATCAGCAGCTGCAGCATCATGAAGTTGTCTTGCTGACAGGCTAGCTGGAGACATTCCATTTTGAATCGCCTCTGTGACCACAGCATCAATACTCAGGCACGCTGCCTCATAGTAACATGCCAGAGCTGCTGCCATGCTGCTTTGATCTGAAACAATGTAGGGTAATGGAAAAGTTAACAATTTGCTACTGTTTATAGTTAAATCAGTTTTACATTGACAGAACAGAAGAAGTTCAGCATTTTACCTGTATGAGGCGCTCCATATACAATGATAGCAATTCCTTTGTGGTTCTGTGTTGTCAGTCCCTCGGGTGAAAGGTCCAATTCCATGTGGCGGGCGATTGCTCTGGAGACAGGGGTCATCTCTGACTGTCCTAGACTCCCATTAATTCCCTCTCTGGCCAACTGTGAAAAAACTAAATGCAGAGAACAATAATAACTTTATAGTGAATAGGACATCCTTTTTTGTTGAGCTGTGTTGTATAGCCATTCTGCTGCTGCTATATAATACTTACAAAATTCGCTTTGTTTCACACTAAAGCAGCTCGTCTCATCTCGGCCATCATTTAGTTTTGGTTTCTCCTCGTGTTTTACTGTGCCATCTTTGTTCGAATTAGTTCCCACCTTGCCTACATTCAGCTCTGTTGACAACCAAAAAGGTACAACACAAAGATGTGCGGCCGTATAACTTGGTAGGGATTAATGTTTTAGTGACGTTACCATCATCTTTTAGCTGAGGGCAATATTCCTGCAGCTCCACAGGAAGACCCTCTCCAGGGACCCTTGGGGGAAGCAGCAGCATGTTGTTCTCATCATATTCCTGTATGAGCCGCAGGATCTGAAAGAAAAAGAAAATGAGGAAAAGCACCTAAACAAATAATGGGTATAAAGGACAAAAATGGTTTTGAGTATTAATTTGCCATGTTTAATATCTAGTTGTTCCTGTGTTTCTTATTTGAGTATAATTTAGTTCCAATTAGTTTGTTGACATATAAGCCCAGCATTATGCATATCCCTGGTAAAATCAGATATATAATTTGCTTCTAATAAATCAAGAAGTATTAGAATAGCAAATGAGACAGGCATCTCTCAAAAGATATTGAAACAGATTAAAAAAATAGTTTTGATTAATATTTAAATTTTCAAAAATGGCATTTTGAAAATTATCTACATTGTTCTCAATAATTAGTGGAACCCTTCTTATAATTGCTGACAGAATTATTGTGCATCCACTCTTGTTTTATCCATTTACAAATCTTGTCATTAGATTTTTAATCATTAAACATTTTTGTCATAATCAGTTATCTCTTTTTTTAATTAAAGGTTCTTTTCTTCTCTAACCACCGTGTCGTCCTCTCCCCATTTCTTGGTTTTCAAAATCTGAATGTATAAAAATGAGGAAGGCCACATATAAATTAAAAAAACTCAAGACTTTTCTCTTCTCTTAAACAAATTCATTATACAAGCTCAGAATCAAATGTTGATGTAGACATGAGGCTGTAAAACAGTAGAGTGTGAAACACAATTTCTTTTCTATTTTTTATTGTTTTATAATCCATCTCTGTGCTTCTTTAAAACTCCTTTAATGTACTGATTTCATTTATGTACAGGATGCTAACCTAAATTATTAAAGCAAGACATTAACATTCACTGAATAAAAATACATTTTTGACAGTCTATGACTAAATCAGAATAGACATTATTCTGTTTTAGGTTAATTAGGCTTACATTCTACACAGTGAAATAACTCCTGCAAAAACATTGCTAAAAGGCCATTCAGCAAAGAAGAATCTATTGCTCCAAAAACCCAAATTAATGTTTGCAAATGCACTAAGGGACAAGACGTAATGTGGTCTGATGAAACTAAAACTGCAACGTTTGGCTGAAAGGAAAAAAACGCTTCTAAACGTGAAACAACCATCATGATATGTGGTTATTTTTATGCAGTACAGAGTTGTATATCATACAATTGATGGCATTTCTGATTGTATTCTGACAGGTTGAGCAGATGTGCTCTGAGTCATTGTGTCCAAATTTTAAAACATAGCTACCTCTTCTTCCTTGAGGTACTGTGTGTCAAACTCCAGGGAGTAAAACTCGATGGGGAAAGACGAGAGGTTTTTCACCGTGACCTCAGCCTTAGCCTCTGAGCTAAAAGGAAGACAGGGCCCAAGCTCCAGGACAGATGGGCAGAACTCGAGCTGCGCTTCTTCAGCCTGACCCTGAGCTGTAATGAAGACCTGCTGGGTGCTGTCTGAAACATGGACCACCAGCCGTCTCCTGTATGAGCACTGGAAAACAGAACAAGTTTTTCATCATCACTATTTGAATCCTGTTACAGTTGTTTAAGCAAGTGGAGCTTTGGGTCAATACAAAAAAAAGAACGTCACCCCCTCGACAGGACTGAACTTGATGAGGACGTTCACACGTTCCCCAGGCAACAGCACGCCAGAGCAGGGAATCATCTGAAAAACCGTTGGAGTCGGCCGATGCTCCTGTAAGAATATTTGCCGTTCACAAAGAGGCAAGAACTTATCAACCTTATCAGTCCTGTCAAGCTGGAAAAAACAGTGCATTATTTCTAACACTAAACCACATTTTCACAACTTTAGTAGGAAAATGTAAAACAATACAAACACTAGATGAAATAAAACTGTCACACCTTTTTGAGAGATTTCACCTCTTCAGCCATGCTCCACTGACATGACACAGATTCACAGTTTTGCAGCTGTATCATTTGAATCTGTGCAAAAACATTACCAAAAATGGTTAGCAAGTTTAAATATAGTGTGAGGTTCACTTATAACAATATTTTTTTTTTTTTGTTTGAGGTAAAGCGGGGCCCTCATGCTAAACCCGCTGGGGATTAATATCAGTTAAACATATTGGCAGCCAAGGCTCATGCGTCTGAGAGTGTATGAATTAATTATTTATGTATGAATACTGTATGTCATCATAAACTGTTCCTTTCTAGATGCCAAAAGTGATCTGTGGCAGAATTAATATTGTTTTACCTGACACATGCCACACTGCACTGTGTCAAACTGCAGCGTGTCTTGCGAAACAGTGATTGTCGGCATGGTAATGACTGCACAGAGTTTAACCTGCACCACGGGACCATCTGTGAGCTTTAAAACAAACCAAAACATCTTAAGTTAGTAACCTGTTAATGGGTGACAGAATCGGTAGACAGAAAAAAAGAATTCAAATTAATTGTGAAAAGCTGGGATTTTATGAGCATGTAGTTTCATGATTTGGCGCTATATAAATAAAATTGAATTGAATTGAACATATTTGTGAGCACCTGTATTGGCAGGATGACGCTCGTCTGCCCCGTCTTTCCATTGGAAGAGTAATAATCAAATTTAATTGTAAAAGTCTGGATTTCATCACAAGGTAGATTCTTCACGCTATCAAATTCTGCTGTAAAACCTGTGGAAGACAACATCAAAACTAATTTAAACCTCAATTCATTTTAGCATCCATTTCTGTTCTCAATGTTTTGTAAGTAAGAAGGTCTTTTTTAAGTATAAGTACTTTTTGACCGAAATAAAAATAAGCCCGGGATCTCTCACAAGGCTTCACGATGCAAAAAACTAAAATCTTCATCACAAGCTAAAAAAAATATTTAAATATAAATTATAAGGAAAGAAGACAGATTACAGCTGTGCTTGTTTCACCTGTGCCTGTTAGATGTTTGCAGTGGGCATAGAAGGACACGGGTATTGGGCCGTTATTAATGATGTTCACTGTCTGACTGAAGACTTTGCCTGGAATCACTAGGCCAAAATCCAGCACGTACTCTGGCAGCTTGAACCTGGGAAGAGAAAAATGCTTATAAAACTTTGGTAACAACTAAGATTTGTTTCTGCTCTAGGTTTTATACCATTGGTTTTAAGGGGGCAGTGTGTAACTAATTAGACTTTTTATTAGCAAAAATCAAATATTACTTTCATAAATACATGCCAAAGTTTAATGACAATCGCATCAAAATGAAAGCATTTTCCTGGCTTAGAATTAGTAGTTTATAAATACATAGGTGGTAGTGCTCCCAATGGAAGAGGTGCTGTCAGTGGAGGAGGAGTAGAAAACAAGCAAAGACGACCGTAGATCATTCTTTTTGTCGTTTTCTGTTGAATTAGAGGACCATCGATATTCCATGCTCAGCGAGAGGGAAGAGAACGTAACCAAGAAAAGAAAAGAAGTAATAACCAGGAGACAACGAAAGTCTATATCGACGCAGCTATTATTATCCGGAGGAACAGAGGTAATTCACGAGGGAGCGGGGATTTAAAACGGATGCAGAGGTTGCAGGCTTTCTGCTGGACAGGCAAGTTAATTCAATATAAAAGTGAAGTTTACTTTGGGTTTATGTTTGAAACAGGGTAATGTAGTTCAACAACCACTCTGTCCTCCCGGCAGGGTAGTTGCTGTAGTAGAGTTGCTGTAGTAGAGTACTCCCAGCTAGTTTGTTTGTCTTCTTCACCATCTCCCTCTCAGGGAGAATGTGTGTATGCGGAGGGGTGGTGTGATATTTCATCTAGTTCACAGTGTCTGTAGTGCAGATAAACTAATGTTTAAAGTTGGTTATTTTAAAGCCCAAATAAGCGACATCACATTCAGAAAAAAGCCCAAAAAACTGCACTCATGGAATTTACAAGCAACTTTATCCCAAAGTCGCTAATAATAAGTGGACTTGGCAACAGTGCCAAAAACCATGTCACACGATGACCCTATTAACGGTAGCTTGGTACCAAATTCTCAAACAGGCAGGTGCATGACAACTCTTTCAGGGAATTATTAATATTATTCGTACACAGAAATTCACAGCTTAGCAGTTGCTCTGGGAATTACTGGGAATCCCTTGCTACTGTAATACCACAGACTGCAGGTACAGAACGAACAGCAGATGGTGCTGTTGTCCAATTTAGCATGATTTAGTGTCCTCATGGACCTTATTAACTGAAACACGTGTATTTTCTTGACAAAAAAAGCCAAGGCTTTGCTTGCACCCTCCCTGTCATGCCTTAATTACAGGGCAAGGTTGGACTAAAAGAACAAAGAAGCTGTAATTTATGAGAAAGATAGCTCTTCAAAGTCCTGAATCGGGGAGCTGAATGCAAATGCACACCACACTTTTTAGCAATGTATTTATTACAATACATATCAACACATATCAACTTCTCACTTAATGATCATGTACAACTTAGTGTTTATCAGTCATATTAAAAACCAATAACATGACAGTGTGGCTATCCTGTGACACAATCAAAGAAAAATACTATTTTCATAAGACACTATAGAATCAGAATCATAGTTACTTTAATAATCCCAGAGGGAAATTACTTAAAACAAATCATTAAATATTTCCGTCAATTTATTTTGTCTCTTGTAACTATTTCTAGGTAGAAAATCACAAACAAAAGTAAACAATTTAAGTCAAATTCCAGTTCAAGATCATCTGTAAAACCAGAGATTTTTTGTTTGAACTTACTTGCTTAGTCTCTGCCACTGTGATAGAGGACTATGTGAGTCCTTAAACTCCAGCAGCCTATCAGCCACACGGAGGGCATTATCT
Organism: Fundulus diaphanus; assembly: GCA_037039145.1. Lineage (NCBI taxonomy): Eukaryota > Metazoa > Chordata > Actinopteri > Cyprinodontiformes > Fundulidae > Fundulus > Fundulus diaphanus. The sequence continues at coordinate 13,065,886 of CM073134.1, read as the reverse complement.
TTCACCAGCAGCCTCTCAACTTCCAGGTGGATCAACTCATACTACAGAAAGCAGGTGAAAAGGAAAACACCAGAGCAACATAAAGCAATAAATAAACACAATGGCAGAGTCCAATTGCGCTGATTGCGATTTTCTCTCTGTGGACAGCAACTAATGTGTTTAATCTTTGTTTCATGTGTAAATGAATAAATGCAAAATAGTGGCACCACTTCTTTTATAGAGTTGGTCCTCTAGAAAGCAACAGATTGCGTCACATTGGATTCACCCATGAACTGCCTCCTTCATTGAGCCTCCACTTGCATCTATCTTGTTTATCCCGCCCAATAATAAATATACATGCATGTGTTGCTGCGTCTATCACTTAAAGCCTTTCTAAACAAATCAGCCTCGCTGTGTGGTTAGGAACTATCGACGGCTTCATGACATCACGTGACCACCTATCTGCCAGATTTTATTTGACAGTTTGTCTCCATCTAGCACTTGTAAAGCTAAACAAAGTAATCAATATAACACTTGTGTTTCTTGCCAATACAGACTGTTCAGATTTCTTTATTTTGGCCATGCTCTGACCATGGCAGAAAGATCCCCTTCACATGTCAATGTCGCTGGGCAAGGCACATAATCCCAAGTAGCCTACAGCTCTGCGTATGGGTGTATGAATGTGAGCGTGTTAGTGAGTACGATTGGGTGAATGTGGCTATACTATAGTGTAAAGCTATTTTGAGTGGTCAATAGATAAGCGCAATATAACTTCAGTTCATTTACCATTCTACATGAGGATGGATTTGTCATTAACAAATCCATCCTCTGCCTGCTGCCTTCCTATTTGTATTCTAAGATATCACCAAAAAGACAGTACAGTCACAATCTACACTCTAAGGACTTTATTTCTTTCAGTGTCCCCATAGTTTTAACAGAAATTAGGAAAAATGGCTTCTTCTATTAAAATATAATAGCAGAAGGCAAAAGGAAAATTGTCCAGTTTGATCCATCTGGGATCATTTATGCAATTTTGGGGGGAAAATGGGTAAAAAAAATTCTCATTTCAAGGCTGTTCTTGTTTTTAAGTTGTGTTTATAACTGTTCCCTTTTAAATGCCAAGATAATGTTTTATGATGATTGTGTTGCCATCTCATGTAACTGATGTCTTACGTCCATGTTACAGGTCTCTCTTCTTAATGGAACCACCAGTCTCAATGAGATTACCTGTCTCGATAGAAGTAAATATATCAACGACCCTATGTGACAGTGCAAATGCAGGTAAGGACTGAGTGTGCAACAGGATGGAGAATACTGCTTATCTAGACTGTATATAACCCTAAAAAAGTGAGCACATTGAAGGCCCTAAATAGGCAGAATCTATGTTTGAAATATTTTCTCCCTGAGATCTCTCAGATCTCCCGTCTTTGCAGTTGCTGTCTAAAGTCTATATAATCAGCTGCTACTTTGATATTAAAGGTGCTTCTTCCAGAACTGTGTTCATGTGTTGGCTCAAATCTTAGATCTTTATGTTGCCGTTTCCAGCGTACTAAATTTCAAATGTTGTTTTTGTTTTTCACGTGTCTGTTGTATGTGCTGCTACTTTGTGAATGTTCTCCTTCTAGTTTTACTTGCTTTTTAAAAAATAGTTTCAAATAGGACATTTTTTTACGCAGTGTGAGTTGTATTTAAATGTGCTTTAAAAAAGAATGAACCCAGTTATTTACTTGAGGTTTGACTGACCGGACAAAATCTTTTTGGACAGATTTCCTTGATGAATCTAACTTTGCTGTCTTGCTGAATTATTCATTTTATTTATTTAGCTTTCTTACTCTCTGAATCAAATTTTTTCACATTTTTTCTATTTTCAACCACATTCAATTACAAACGTTTTTTTTTTATGTTTCAGAAAAGAGAAATGTCTTCAAGTTGGAATTTTTCATCTGAACTACATAAAAGGACATAGGTTTTTATCAGAAAATGCATGCTTCTGTTACCCCCACCCATTATCTATACCTGTTTATTGACCATTGGGCGAGAGGTGTGGTATACCTGGACAGGTCGCCAGTCTATCACAGGGCTACACACAGGACAAACAACCATGCTCACATTCACACCTATAAGGACCAACTACAGACCAATTAACCTCAAAGTCATGTTTTTGGACTATGGGAGGAACCCACACATTCACAGGGAGAACATGCTGGGATTTGAACCCAGGACCTTCTTGCTGCAAGGCAAGATTGCCACTGCATAGCCCATTTTCTGCAAGCAGATTAAAATGATTTTGGCCTAATACATTTAAGCCTTTGTTTGCATAACAAATTGTATATATTTAACTTAATAAGACATTACACAACTATTTTATATCCATGTTGTATTTACTGACCGTTGGCGCACAGTCAGCCTGTTCTTTAACCCCCCCATCAACTGTGATCCCATCTTCAGGCTCCTGTCTGGCTCGCTGTGCTTTCACAGCTGCTTGGGCCTGCTGCACCACATCTCTGTAGCATTCCTCTGCTGCAAGAGAACCACAAAGGTACTCCCAGTGACTATTTGAGGTAATATTATGTCCATCAGTGCAAAGATTTGAGTATAAATGGATAAATGAGGTATAAAATTAAAAGAACACCAGTGGGAGAGGGATATAAATAACTATACTGTCATGAGCCAAGTGATGTTTTTCCAGGTTTGAACATACACAAGTTTCGTGGTAAATTCAGTTGTATTCTTGGGAACACTCCCACCCCGGTCAGAATGATCTCCTGTGGTGGTAAGAAAGCCACTTGTAGCTGAAACTGCTTCTCAAACTCTTCAGGGATGCCAGGCAGGTAAAGTACACGAAGGTGCTTCTCAGAACCAGCATCAATGTAACCCTAGAAACACAGACACGATGTAAAACAAAAAAAATCCCACCTTCAAAAATCTACACAGGTTATTGTTTATGATGGACTCACCACAGCTGGAATGACGATGGGCCACCCAGGTCTGATCTTCAGTGTCTCCGGTTGTTCACTGTTTCCTTTGAGTTGCTGTGTACTTCTGTCCTCATTAACTGCCACAATCAGTGCTCCTTCCCCTTTATCAACCCCTTCGTCCCCCTCTCCACTTGGTAGGTTTATGATGCTGAACTCAAAGCCCACTTTGCCAGTATTCCTAACACACATTTCAACTTCACCCACGCAGTGAAAAAGCTGAAAGAAACAGAAAGGAAATTAAGAAAACGAATCAGCCAAATGATCATGTGCAACAGCCCTGGGACATTAAACAGGTAAACTACTTCATCTACTTTTATATAGAATGGTAAACACCGAGAGAAAAAAATGGGCTTGTGGTTCCTGAGAACAAAGGAACTGAAAGGAATTAGATAAAAATAATACAATTTTGTTTATTTATGTGGTGCCATTTCACAACACATGTCTCAAAGCACTTTACAAAGTCAATTCAATAGAATCATATGGACAGATTTAAAGTCAACTACATACATTCCAGTTGATCCTCATTCTCAAACAATGCAGGTAAATTCAGTTTATTATACTAATTGTTTAAAAAGTTTTCTATCTGAGGAATCCCAGCAGATTGCATTGAGTCAGTGACTTGCAGCATTCACTCCTCCTGGATGAGCATGAAGCAACAGTAGACAGCCACCTGCATTGTTGTTGACTTTGCAGCAATCCCTCATACTAAGCATGCATGTGGTGACAGTGGAGAGGAAAACTCCCGTTTAACAGGAAGAAACCTCCAGCAGAATCACGCTTAGTGTGAGCGGCCATCTGCTACAACTGACTGGGGACTTTGAGAAGACAGAGCAGAGACACAAAACGAATACAGAAGCAGGGATCTAGAAATGCCTTCAATGTGAAAGAAAAGTATGGCAGTACTAGTTTCTTTAGGGGTTTTATCTTGGAGAAAACCACACCTAAGCAGATAAGCACTAAGCCAGTTTTCAACTCTAGGGAATGAACAAGCACACATATAGTTAGTTGCAGTATAATCTCAGCCAGTAGCCATGTCTAGGAGAGAAACTGGGTTGAACACTGAAAGATAGGACTCACTATATCATCTATAGAAGGAGAACATTAACTTGTTGGCCGCAGTAGCTCAGCCGATGCCCCCACAGGAAGGTGTTACAACATAAATTTGAAAGTTGAAATAATAGCTAATAATGGAAAATTAGAGAGCAGTAAGAGAATGTAGCAGAGTGAAAGAAAGTGGTCAGTATGTCCTCCAGCAGCCTGACCTTATAGCAGCATAACTACAGAGATAATGCTGAACACCTGACCTGTTTCATGAGGTGCTGAGTTATTTACATAATTCAATGCTAAACAGACAGGAAGATTGGAGGAATGTTCAACAGCTCAGTCGCTTTTTCACCTAAATAAGGAATCAATGTGTTCTTGTTCTTGAATATCAATCGGTCACTGGACCGTGGATTTTGTGGATGATAATTCTCGTCGGCAGGTTAAAGGGGGGGGGGGCCTCATCAGTTCACAACAGATTATATTATACCCTCAAAACCTCAGAAAAATTAAATTTGTTGTCATGGTCCCTTTAAAACTCATTTCCACTTTAATGATATGCAAAAATCGGAGTTTAAATGACAACTTTTAAGAAATGTACAGCTCACAAGAGTGCTTCAGAACCTCTCTGTATGTGTGAGCTCAGAACTGTCAGAAAACAAAAAATCTAAACTCCACAAATTAAATGTACATACCTGAGAGCCAAAGTCAAGATGGGTTGATCCAAGACTGTAGGAGATTGCTGAAGCTTCTCCTCTGAGTTGGACGTCATATGTTGGTCCATCTTCAACAGAGCACTGAGCCACCACTTCTGTGCAGATGTTTTCATGACCGAAGAAAGAGAAAGTGACGAGCTGTTGGTCTTGAGGTTGCAAAGCACCATACATCGGTAAGATATCAAAAACCTACGTACACCAAATATAGAAACAGGAGAAAATTAGTGCAACATGTTTTCATGATAGGTGAGCTCAGGCAATATTCTGTTCAGACCTGTAATAACATGCATGCTGGCTGATTCGAACAAGCCTTTAGTATGACCGTTCACATCCGACATTAGAATCTAGGAGGTTATTTTGATTTGATCAGGAGCATCATCTCTCATCTTTAGTGTGAAACAACTGGGCTAAATGGGTATTAAAATCACTATCTAAATATATTCTCACACAACATCTTTGTAAAACTGTGTTAAAATGAACAGTGATATTTGAGCATTTTTATGAGCGATCCACTAATGAAACGTGCAGAAGTCTATCAGCCAATTTTTGATTTATTAACACTGACTAGTGATCTGGACATCAAATGCTGACAAATAATTTTTCTTATTTTCTATCCTTTAAATGCATTAGTTAGCAACAGTGACATTTTTCCGATCTGTAAACCCATTATGCAGCATCATGTACTTGATGTAATTATATTAGGTTTAATAAGAAAGTTAAGTTACGTGATTGAAGACAAAGAAAATTCTTCAACCCATTTATCTTTATTTGAAATAGAAGTGAAATCCAGTTAAACTGCAGGGCTGTGTAAGCAAGACTACTCTCTCCCACATGCGGTGTGATGTTGCCTCTTGTCCTAATTTGAGTACTTAATGATGACAGGGGTCTTAGACTAAAAATTTTGTTTAAAATAAATTTATATATAATAACATGCTTTAAACATTTTTATTTTAAACAAGTCGTTAATATGTTTACTATAGCTATGATATTACTCTGCCTCTCCCACCCCCCACACCCCCAAAAAAGGGGAGTACCAGCACTTTTTTCCCACTTAACCCCTCTGTCCTATACCATGGTGAATTTTCACATATTTGTAGATTTTCACTGATACACAGAGAGACAGCACTGGAACTTTGGGGTGTTTTTCGATGATACTCTTGTTTAATTTGACCATACATAGCTTATGGTAAAGGCAATTATCCAGAATATCAAAAAAAATGTTTTAGTTATTATTGAAAAGTCTTAAAAAGAAATTGGAAGTTGTAGACAAAGTCGCTGGCCAGGACATCACTTCTGATTAACATTTTAAGATATTTTTTAAAAAACATTGTATCCTTTATCTTCCATTTCACAAATATGCACTAGGAGGTTCTATTGGTGTAGCAAAAAATAAATAAATAAATATAATAAAATAAATTTACATTTGTTGTTGTGTGACCAAATGTCAAAACGTTTCAGGGGTAATAATAAATATGGGTAAAAGCTTGAACAGTTCATGTATGAGTAAAATAATCTTTAAATATTTGCTATTTATAAGTTATTATAATTTTCTAAGATGTGCATTTATTCAGCAGTATCAACATTAGCTGCTGATCGCTTCTTGGAAAGCCCTAAATTGTTTACTTGTCTACTTGTCCACATTTACCTCTTCCACATGCACAGGGCACAGTGTGCTGCTCTGATCATCTGCTTTACGCCTGGGGCAGGGATCGAATAAAGCAGCTTCAGCCTGAATCTCTGGATACTGATCTGGCTTCATCTTTACAGTTTCTGTCTTTCTGCGGAGGCAAAAGGATATTAAAACATCCATTTAGCTGAATAATTATTTTTCTCCCTAGAAAATCGGAAATTGGGGATGTAAAGAAAGACGATTTTTTAGAATCTTCATCCTACAAGAATGACATCTAACATACTGAAAACAGACCAGACAAAAATTGTAATTAAGAAACTGCAACACATCCATATCGCAATATGCTGCGGGGAAGAACCTGTAAGCGTGCGTTGTATACCCAGTTCATCATTCACAGATAATGCAATACTCAAGTGAAGGAGAAAATACTAAGCCCCCACATCCCAAAGAACTCAGACCCTCATTTTCTTTTAGCACTCTCGTCTCTCCTTACCCGTGGGATCACACTGGATGCATCCATCAAGTTAATTAAACAGAGTGTTCTATAATTAAGAGGAATTTTAATAGGAAGGCAGCAGGAAACAGGTCAGGATAGATTGCAGTGAAGTGCTGAATAAACATGGATGAGAATGAAAGAGATGCAGCAACTGAAACCTTCTTAAAGCTCGTCAGGAAAAGCTATATATCAAATCACTGAAGAGTGGTTTCCTTACTGCTGTTAAGAGTGTGTGCATGCATGCACGTAAGTGTTGAGTGTGCATACATGTAAAAGAGCACACACATTGTTACAAGAGTGCCAAAGACTGGCAGCATTGCTGTCAGCTCATGCTGGGTAACAAAGGAAAACCACCAGCAGGGGGCTCTGTTGTATGATCACACTGATGATGTTGTTTCAGCCTCTTTCTGGCCTTGAGGATCACATATTAGAGGAAAGTAAGGCACATTGTGGCTTAGTAACAGTTTAAAGAGAGCTCAGTAAAAACAATTGGGACCCTGTGTAAAATAAAAAATCACTTTGTTTATCTTGAAAAGAATTTAAAATTCACAGTTGTGGACAGAGAAACAGATGGCGAGACAGCACATGATGACTCTGCAAGAACTAAGCTCAAAACAGAGACAGCCTTCTCTCATCTGCTATATATTTTTGTGTTTACATTTACCAAACAAAGGAAAAGGTAATCACATTAAAAGATTACACTGCAAACTCTGTTTTCAATTAACGTGGGTGTGTTTGAGAGAGAGAAAATGAACAATGGAAAGTAAGTTCACAGCTGGCAAAACAAAAATCACTTCAGATTTCATTTGTTTATGAACTCATTTGTTTCAGAGTTTAATGAGCTTTTAATTACTTTTATCATCTTTAATCCCTAAACATCCAAAAGAATAAGTCTGTTTATTATAGTACTCAGACTGGAAGAGAAAATTTGCATTGTTGCAACAGCAATAGGACAATTGGAAAATAATAAGTGTATTAAATAGCAACACTGCAAAAACAACAATAGGAGACATATAAGAATACAGAAATACACCAAAGAAATATAAAAAGAATACAAAACCTGAAGCCTTCCAGACTCTTAACAGCCTGGCCCCATCCAATTTATCTGAATTATTAGGTCTTTCTGAAGATGACATATCCCTGAGATCATCAGATCAACTTTTATTAGATGTTCCAAGAACCAGTCTTAAGCATTGGGGTGACTGGGCATTTTCAGGGGCAGCACCCCCACTTTGAAGCCAACTTCCAACAAGCCTGTCCTGACTTTTCCAATTGTTTTACAGGTGCAAATCTGCATTTTGAAAAGTATGTGTACTATGTTTTATTGTATTACATCAATACATTTAGAAAAAGTTTCCCTACTTCCTTTCTGTCATGGTGCAGTTTTGGCCTGCCTGTCTCCCCATGAACTTTTCAGCACTTTCCACCTCTCATGCAGCTCAGTTCTCACTCCACCTCATTAGTTCCACCTAGTGATGTTATACGTTATGTGCCGAGGCTTCAAGGCGTGTGTCGAGTAATGGAGGGGGCGTGTCCGTAAAGCGCGTATCGAGGCTTGCTTCATTTAGGGGAGGAGCCGAAAACGATGACGTCCGAAGCCTCGCTGCCCGGCTGTACCACGTGACTGCTTCGGGAAGTGGTTCAGATTTCGGCGCGGGGTTTGACAGCTTTAGAAACCCCACAGCAGTGTTTCCCGCAGCACTATGTTAAACTCACGCTACCGCCTCGCCAACATTCCAAAAAAAAAAAAAAAACTAACTCGATATGCTTGCATGATTATTTGACGTTAACACGCGTTTTTTTGTTGTTGCTTTCTTGCGTACATATAGGGAATGGCAGGGAAAAAACAGGCAAAAATACATGGATACTTTGAAGCGAGAAGCGACTTCACCGACGCCCGCCCCCCCGCCACCCACCCCCCCCCCCCCCCCCCCGTAACCGCGCGGATGACTGGCGCAATACTATATTACAAACACACTATCACAATTTTTGCATGCTGATGCTTGCTTGTTGTGCAAATAAAGACTTGTAACAGACACTGTATTTATTCCCTTTTAACCAGCCACCAGAAAACAACAGCTGGAGTAAGCTCTAGTCTCCATGATAGTGAAGGATACCCAGCCTTTCACTATTGTGGATGACGTTGGATTCAGGACAGGCTGGAGAACCTCCTGGAGTACTGGGCTAATCATCGGTCACTGTACCCCAATCTGTACAAACTTGCACTTATTTATTTATGCACCCCGGCATCATCTGTGCCTTGTGAGCGTGTCTTTTCAAAGGCTGGAGAAGTAGTATCAAAAAAGAGAAATCGTTTGAAACCAAAAACTGTGGAGAAATTGTTGTTTCTTAATAAAAATGCATGAAATCATCCAAGTTACACAAGCATTAGCCTATTCATTACCCCCTCCCTAGTTCCATAAGCACTTTCACTGTCCTCTGCCTGATTAAGCCCATGCCATTTTTTTAGAATCACGGAAAAACATTATTACACAACATGCCATATCACATGACACTACTATTTTGGGAATAATTACACACAGAGAATACATTCAAACAATATTTTATTATACACATATGTGTATACAAAATTTATGTAGGCAAATGATTTCGTCCTACACCTTTTGTGAAGTCATTCCCAAGAGCCATAATAGACAAAAAATCAATGCATCACACGTGTTAAGATACAGCTGGCTGTGATTATACACCTCGCCAGTAGGTGGTGTCGTGTGCACATGAAGTGTCAAGAAATGAACCCTTTCTCGAACCAGTTGGCTCAAGTGGTTCAATGCCTCATGAGGCTTCATCTCACCATCACTAGTTCCACCTGCCATTCCTAATTAAGCCTGGACTCAGTACACCTGCCAACACCTCTACTTAAACCTCCCTCAGTCTGCTCTTCCCCGCCGGAATGTCTTCATCTAAATCTCGTCCTGCCTCGTGCTTCCCACGTCTGCCTGCCAGAGTTCCCTTCGTTGATGCCTGCCTGCCTGCCTGCCTGCCTGCCTGCCTGCCTGCAAGTACTCTCTCTGCTTTGCTGCTGGTTCTCCTGCTACCCCACCGCTCCAAGTACTCTCTCCGCTGTGCTGCTGGTTCTCCTGCTACCCCAGCGCTCCAAGTAATCTCTCTGCTGTGCTGCTGGTTCTGCTGCTACTCCAGCGCTCCAAGTATACTCTCTGCTGTGCTGCTAGCCGAACCTCAAAACCCCAGCGCTCCAACTACACCCGCTGCAGGCTGAATCTCACCCCAGCGCTTCAACAACTCTCACTGCTGTGCTACACCTCAGCGCTCCAAGTACACTCTCTGTTGTTGAGCTTTTGGCTCCTCCTGGACCTCAGTGCTCTCACGCCTGCCCTGGATCCTCCCGGGCTCTCAGCATCTCCTTGGACTCACAGCTCAGCACCCGCAGTCCTCCAGCTCCTGCCATCTACAACCTTCTGTTCATGCACTCATCTTTCACCTGCTCCAGCCCGGTAAAGACTCTGGTTCAGATCCTCCACAACTCATCTCTTTCAATAAACTCTCAAAACTCAGCTCGGTGTGAGGTGTGTGTTTGGGTTCATCGTGACAAATCCTGACACTTTCAAAGGATAAAACAATACTGACTGTGCCTGATTAAGGTCCTAAGACTATTAAGACTTTGAATTCATTATTGATGTCAAAGTTTTGATCTGAATACCTGGAGAAGTGAGTAACACTTCTAATTAAAGCATAATAAGGAAATAGGATTCAGCCCATATCAATTGTACAAACAATTGATTTTTATTGATTTCTGAAATCTCTCTTGAAAGTATCCTAATTGTCTGGTTACCAGAATCGGCTGATTACTTTATCATTTTCACATTAAGAGTGAAGAAGAGAGGTACAATGATTATAAATTGCATTTGGGTATTTGAAAAAGCCATTAAGTCCACAGTAAAATTTCTAAAAATTAAAAGAATGTGTAAGAAAAGAGGAAGAGTTTTTTTTTTCATTTTAATGTATCTTCCTAGTCAAAAATTTAACAAATATGCAAAGGCTATTGTCTACATCACGGGTACCCAAGTCCAGTTCTTTGGAGCTATTTTCCTGCAACTTTAAGATGCATCCCTTCCAACACATCAGAATCCAATGACTGAATTCCCTCATCAGCATGTCATTTAGGTCTGCAGATGCCTGGTAGAGATCTATTAATTTGAATCAGGTGTGTTAAAAACCCAGATACAATCTCTCCTTGTTAATATTAGAAATCTGCTGGGCAATGGGAGCCGACAATATTAAGACCGCATCATAGCAAGACCAAGTCAGGTAAGAAGAAAGATGTACAGCTATTAACAGGGGTGTATCTAAATTATTATTTAGATACACCCCTGATCTGAACCAGCTGAATCAAATGATTGAATTACCTGTTTAGCATGGCATCAAGTTTGGCAAAGGCCCGGTAAAGGGCCTTTTCATTTGATTCAGGTGTGCTAGAGCAGGGATGCATCTAAAACAAGCAGGATAGTAGTTTTCGACGGCTGTAGTTGGAGACCCCTGATCAACATGATTGTTTTTTTTTCTTTTGCCAACACAATGACAATACAATGAGATACAACATAAATGTAACGCAGGAGATTAAGAGTTACTCCCAACACCCTGGGTTTAATACGGTGTTCCCTATGTTACTTTTGTTTACACTGTAATGAAATATCTATGCAATTATGAACCTGGATTGCATTATAAATGGATAAAAAAAAAATCTTAGACCTTCTACTTTCTGTCTTGCTGGAGTTGTTCCAGATGGACACACTGCAGGATCTATATGTCCTACTGCATACTGCATTTATCTCTTGATAGGATAAAAGAGTTTGCTTTACAGACAATCCCATCTCAGAGGACTGTGGTGTAATTACTGATAGCAATGTAATTAGCTGAACATGACAAGATAACGCAGGTTTTGTGTGAGAGAAAGAGACTTTACAGGGGTGAGGTCGACATTTAATTAGCATGATGACCTGTGAGGATGGTTATTAAGAGAGGAAAAGGGTGGAGAAAGAGAAGAGGGATTGGATGAGTTTAAGTATTAAAGAGATGCAGAGGCAGGGCAGAGGGAGCACGGGTGGGGGCAAAGAAAAAAAGACAAATAAGCAATGTAAAGCCCTGAGAGGAGAAGAAAGGAAGAGACGAAAATAAAGAATACCAATAGATGGAAGAGGCTGAGGGGAAAAAGCTGATTGAGGGTGATAAATCTTGCAGAGCTATTAGTTATTTGGTTCAAGGCCACAAGCAGACTACTACAGTATTCACAGTTCATTCCAAAAGATCCAAAGCAGAGGCCTGAAAGAGGCAGACTGTAAAGTTTATAAAGCACACCATCAGTAAATGTGTCTTCCCCAGAGAATTTATAATGGCTTTGGCTCAATTCAGTTCAGAGGGTTAAATGTATAGCGCTGTACCGAAGCATCCCAGTGGGCAGTTTTAATGCATGACACATCCATTCTGTTCTCAGACCTGAATCTCATCTTTTCAGTAACCGACTGACAGATTTCTTGGTTCTAAAATCAAGTAGATCCGGCAGAGAAAGTGACCTTTAATCTCTATTTGTACATCCCAGTTATAGCAATAAAAATGAGAGCTACTGGTACAGCTAAAAAAAATGTGGATATTGTGAAAAAGGCTCATTATTCTTTTGAGTCATTTCAAAAAGTGTAACTTGTGTTAAAGATTTATTACACATGGAGTGAAGTATTTAAAGCCTTCATTTATTGTAATTTTGATTATTATGGTTTACAAATAATCTAATAAAATAGGATCTCAGAATATTAGAATATTGTTAAACTGTTAAATATTTGAAACTCATGGTGTCAGGCCGTAATCGTCTAATTAACTCAAAACACCTGCAAAGGTTTCCTGAGCCGCTAAATCAGGGGTTTCCAAAGTGCGGCCCTCAGAATAATAATAATTAATTCTGTGTGGCCCCCCCAGCCACAGTTTAAGAATGGCACAAATTTGGCCCTCCAGCAAATCAAGCTGATGCGGATGAACACTTTTTGTAACTTTCTTAAGATAATATTTTCAATAACAAATTTATTTTCTTAAATGGAAAAGGCTTTGCACAACACAATTTTTTTTTTTAATTAGCACTGTTTTCTTTGACACAAACATCCTGTGACTAACGCCATTGATCAGTCACTCTGCTCACGCTTCATGATTCAGTATTTTAAATTAAAGGTAGCAATAAAGGGGCAATTCCAATATACGGCTAACACCGAAGCTAACTGGATTCATTCGTCCACGCACACTGGTGTTATGTGAGCATGTCACAAAGACTGGAGTGATCCCCCCAGAACTCGAAGCCAAAAAGATCATAGAATATACCTTTAACCTAGATGCTGCTTTCCCCCATCCTGAAAATAACTCCCCCCCCCCCCCCACATACACACACACAAACCTACCCCCGCCCATCCTGCTTAACTCCGCCCACTTTGGTGGAATTTTTCAAATCTGTCTGTGGTCGGAATAATGCTTTTACATGGGGAAGAGTTACACTTTTAGCAGTTTAGTTTCATGTTCTTGTCACTGGTTCCTCCTGTATGCTCCACCTGGTGTTTCCTGTCGGTTTCATTTGTTGTTCCCCCCGCTTGTAAGTTTATTTTACAAGCTTTCATCTGCTGCTGTGTTTTATTCAATTTGTGTGAACTATGAAGTTTCCACAGTCAGTGATGATTTGGGGTGCCATGTCATCTGCTGGTAGTGGTCCACTGGGCTTTCTGAAGTCCAACGCAGCCATCTACCGGGAAATTTAATGCACTTAATGCTTTCTTTTGCTGAAAAACTTTATAGAATGCTGATTTATCTTACAGCAAGACTTAGCACCTGCCTATTCTGCAAAAGGCATCAAAAGCTGGTTCTATGACCGTGGGGCTGTGCTGGATTGGCCAGCATACCTGCTGAACTGAGCCACGGAGAGAATCTATGGTATTGTCAAGAGTAGGATGAGAGACAACAGAGCCAACGATACAGATTACCTGAAGGACGCTATCAACCCCGGCTTCCATTACACCTTAGCTGAGCCACAGCCTGATCGCCTCCAAGCCACACTGCACTGATGCGTTAATTCATCCAAAATCTTATGTGATATTTTAACTTTCTGAGATACTGAATTTTGGGCTTCCATTATCTGTGAGCCATTATCATAAAAAGCATAGGAATATATGTTGAATATAGGTGTAAACTGGTGTAAACTGCAGAAGTGACTCCTTTTTGCTTTCTAAATAACTTTGTGTAGTGCATGGCTAACTCTACCAACAGATCCTCTTCCACTGTTACCATGGGCCTTATGGCTACTTCTTTGAATAATGATGATCTCTTTGCCTTGTCAGTCAGTTTAGGTGGCCGAGCATGTCTTATTAGCTTTGCAGCTATGTCATATTCATTTCCCAAACCTGCTTCAAACTCACAGAATACCCTAGGATTTGGTTGCAACAACAAGCAGTTTTCTGGCTGTGTGAAAACGTTTCATAGGTAATTCTACAGTCAGTGGATGTACTAACACTATCAACTACTAGGAAATTAGGTGCTGAAATATTTTACGTTATTCATATTAAATATATATATATATATATATGTATATATAAGTATGTGTATATGTATATATGTATACATATATGTAAATATATGTTTTTGTATATTGTTATTTATATATTTATAAATGTTATACAGTATATATTTAAATAAATAAAATGCAAAATATTTCAGCACATGTCTTTCTCAGTACTTAGAACATAACGTAAAAGTATATGCCATTTGACATTTTAAAAGTTTTAAGCCCCCCCCGAACATGAGAAAATCCTTGTTATTCGATGCTGTAGCGCACATATTCCCTAGTTACTGGAGGAAAATAGGGAGTACCAATATGGCGGCTGGTGGCTTCAAAGCGACTCGTTCTAACAGCGGGCTATTAGCACTCCAGTGTATAATATAGCTCAGTGGTTATCCCTGACCTGTTTGGTTTGTTCCCATGTCTTCATAATGATGTTGGTCTATTACCTAAAAATCTCAATAAACTATAAAATGTTTTTTCATTGCAAAATGTGAAAAGGTTCAACCAGTTTCAATACTTTTGTAGGTACTATAACATTAAACACTTATTTGAAACATAAATGTTTCCTGCATTTGCTGCATTTTGAACCTGTAAGAATGTTAAGCAACAGTATTTCTACTGTTATTTTAATTTCTAGCACGTCAGTACCTTGTAGGCTTCCTCTGACTTATGGCATAAAGAGAATAAGGAGCAAATATCAAGCTTAGTCCTCTTGCTTAAATAGTTTGTAAACCTGTGTCTAGTTACTCTGTGAAATAATAAAGCGAATGCTTGAGGAAACCATATGATGGATGCATTTACTGCAAACATTTCATTCAAACAGTACATAGCTGTAAACTTTGCAACTCTACACCACTTATCACCTCTGATGACAACATTTAGTAGCAGTAGACAGTACATAGTTGAAGAGTGTAGAGTACAACAGACACCAGTTTTGTTTAATATGCATCTTTTCATTGAAAACATACCTTAATTGAGTGAGTTTTTGGTCCTCCAGAAAAGCCCAGCGGTAGGACAAAGGCAGTGGAGAGCAATTGGTGATTGTTATCGTTTTCTTTGTCTCCGTGCAATTTTGCACACAACCAAAATCCAGTGTGGTTGAAGAAAACTGAAGGTTCGGAAAGTGGACCTCAGCATGCAAATTCACAGTATCTTGCTGTGGGTGTTCCAAGTAATTTATTTTAAGTGTCTGTGAGGCAAGGAAGAGAAATATTTAGTTATTTTAGTACTGAAGGATTTATATTTTCATCACAGTAACTCTTAAACTTTTAAGAACACAAGGAGAAAACTTTTTCAAGTAACTGTCATGGTCATTACAGAAACCAGCAAAACTACAAGTCCCAGCATGCACCAGAGGAGTATGGTTAACTGAAGTATTCATGAAAGAAACTTAATGCCAAAACCTGAAGTCAAAGTTAGGCAACATTTCAAGAAGGTCCAAGCCAAAAGCAGACTCATATTTACAGATTCTTAACTGAAGCAAAAAAGGAAAATTTTATTTAGTCTGATGACTCACTGAGGTTGCAACTGGCAACTAGGACACTTCAAGAAACAAAAACCTGTATAAAACGCGCCAAAAATATTTATATATATATATATATATATATATATATATACCTCTATAGATGTGAGTTTGCCATCATCCTTGCCGGTAAAAACTGCCATCAAATGTTTGTGTTAACTGGGAGTAACTCTTTTAATTAGTATGGAGTAATTTTGGCCCTGTTTTCTTTTAATTCAGTTGCATTGGATGAGTCATGCAACAACACCTAAAAGATACTTTAACTAGGCCACTCCAAATCTTCAATTTCAGGTTTTTTGTAGCATTTCAAAGGTGGACTCGGTGTGTCTTTGATTATTTTCTTGCAGCATTACCAAAAAGTGCTTCTGCTTAAGGTGACACACTTGACTTTCTCCTATAGGCTTTTTGGTTAAAGAGCAGAATTCAAAGCTTTATCAATTACAGAAAATCCTCTAGGTCCTTAAGCAACAGAGCAACAGAGACCATCACACTAGAACCACTAACTTTGGCTGCCACTACGATGTTCTTTTCCTGAAATCCTGTGTTAATGTTTTTGGGCAATGTGAAAATAGCCTTTATGTACTTTTTTCATCTGTGGCTTTTGCTTTGAAACTCTCCCATGAATGTCAGTTTTATCTGAATCATGAGAACTGAGCTCAACAGAAACAGTGCTTTAGATGTTCAACTAGTTCTCTCGGAGTAACTGTTTTTAGAACGGCAACTCCTGGAAAGTGTTTCTCATTTGTTTTTGGATTTCTTTAGATCAGGGCCAGATGAGTTTCTTTTAAAATATACTAAATGCTGCCAGTCAGGTGTGGCAGGACGGATGAGACTCGTAAAATGTGTTCCATCTTTACAAAAACCATTATTTTATTCGGTTTAATTAATGATTTGACAAGGGCTTGTGAGGATTATTTTTTACATAAGGCCAGGTTGTTTGAGATACTTTTTTCCCTTAATAATTAAATATTTGTTTGAAAACTGCTTTTGATATCAATACTCAGATTATCTGTCATTGATATGAAATAAGTATTATATTTTGTTTGAGTATCTAAAAGGATTAAGTGTGACAAAAAAAGTAATAAAACAAGCTGCATTTACGTTTTTAAAGCTATTTCACTGCAAAGCATTCAACCACCAACGTCAGACTTACCTCATCCAAAATACGTGGTGCAAAGTCCTTACAGAAAGATGGATCAAAGCAAACCCAGAACTCAAACTGCCTGTTGTTCTCTAAAACATAGAACTGGAGAAAAAAAAGACAATTTGTTTTCATACAAAATACAACAGTAAAAAATAAAACATTCAACAGGTTTGAAAAACTGAAAAATATCAAGCCTGCTTTTTCAGAAAGCATGTGCAGTGTTGAAAGAATTAGGCAAAAAAGAAAAAGACCTAACCACCAAGTCATTGACCAAAAGGGTCTTACCAACTGACATTCCCTTTTCATTCTCACCTCTTACCATTTCCTTCCTTCCTAATCACATTTCACACCTATAAACAAACCATTTTCTACCAACGTACTTTTCATATGATTTTATCAGTACTCTAGGTTAGGTATTCTTACTAAATTATGGCATTATAGATTCTTAAAATGTTCATTACTCAAACATTATTGTATTTTTGTATAATTCATGTTACACCGTTTCTTTTGACTGTGATTCTAGTGAATCTTCTGGAATTTTACAGATTATGACCCCTGACCAAACCAAAACAAAATGAACCTTATCAAAGTTTATGACAGTAAACTAGACTACGAGCAGATTATAAACAATTACTTTAAATCATCAGCTGTCAAGACAGGTAACTTTTGGGTACAAATTGCCACAAAGTGATTCTTGACTCTTTTTGATACCTGAAAAAGTTGCATAAGACAACGGCAAAACTGGAAAAGAACAAAATGGCAAAAATACAACACATTACCGGCCCCCGTCATCGTCAGATTTAACAAAGACTCTTGCATACACAAAGTTACAGTGGATGTCGGTTAACAGAGAGGGTGACCTGAAACAAACTGTAGCGGCTTGAAATACAGAACTTTTAAATATCATCAGCTGTCATGCCTGACTTCCAATAGGTTAAAATAAAAAAATCAGTGAACAGGTATCACAATAACGACATTGAATATTTACTAGTAAACTGTACATTTTATTATTAGGTCATCACATATTAATAAACTAAGATGCATAAAAAAATGTCTACAATTAAACCTGCTTAAAATAAAAGTAGAAAAGCATGTTTAGGACAGTTTATTCAAACCATTTGACAAAAATACACAACGTAAACAGTTAAGAGCTTCTTATTTTGATTTTACCTAACTTTAAACTTTAAAGACGAGCACTAATCAGTCGAGAATAAATTGTTTTCTCCAGCTGCGTTGATCCGTAATCAGCAGGTCAAATACTGAAAACTGATTGCATTTCTTTTATATGAAATGCATTCAAACTAAAAACTTAAATCTTTTCAGTTAGTACGTAAATGCATCAACAAACCATTTTCTTTCATGTACTTTGTTTTGGGTTCAGATTAAGGTTCGGAAAATTAGCTTTGATGAATAAATTGGGATACTGTTGTATTGCCTCTATTTTCTGACTGAAACTATGACATTTATCAAGACACTTTTATGAACAATTTTTGTTACATTTAATGAAATTGGCAAAGTTTAGAGTCAATTGTGATCATAATTTATTTCAGTCAGAAGAAGTACATGCATCTCTATTTATGCATCAGACCAAACACAAGAAACAGCTTTTCTTGACTCAGTCAAATAAATACATTTTTAAAAATTACTGTAGTGGAATAAACACAAAGCTAATTAGGCAACAGGAGACACAAACCTCATTCACATTACTATGTTATTATACAGTGAATGAAATAATTGAATTATAAGAATTGTAGTAAAATTACACTGTATGGTGACATCAAATTAGCAGAGCTCCTTTTCCCAAAACTACAATTATAGTAACTAAAACAAACCTTAGTTGTAGTTGAGCTGTGGTCTCCTAGGGTCTCACTCAGAGAAAAAGGCTCTGGGAGAATGAGTTCCATGGACAGAGGCAAAGTGGACACATTGTGCAAGACCAGCTTCTCGTATACAGGCAGCAGGCTGTTCCCCTGAACCTGTAAACAAGATGTATAAAGAACTGTCAAATAGCATTCAGATATGCTTTTGCTTTCTTGTCACACTTACATGTTTCAGAGCATCAAAAATCACATTTTGATTAAACAGAGATAACAAAGCAAATACAAAATGCAGTGTTAAAATGGTGATTGTACTTGTTAAGAGAATAAGCTATCCAAACTAACGTGGCCCTATACGAAAAATAAATCACTCTTTGTTAAAGCATGATTTTACTGTGATTAATCAATTTTTTTTTTGGGAAAACTGAGTTTGATTTCATTAGCCACACTCAGGCCAGATCTGTACAATGGCCGTCCTGCCGACATTACTCCAGCAGTGCAGTGATAATTCATCCAGGATGTCTAAAAATCCCAGGACAGCATCTAATGCATTGCAGGCCTCGCTTGCAGTGGTCATGGTTTAACAATAAGAACTCGAAAACCATTCCTAATTAAAATCAATACGAAGGTCCAACACATTACTGAAAAAAACATCTTGATAATCTTTAAGACATATGCGAAACTATTCTGTAAACTGATGAGACAAAAGTTTAACCTTTTGGAAGCCCATTACTGTACATCTGGCGTAAACCTAATACAGCGTTTTTTAAAAAAAGAACATCAAATATGACTGAGGCTGTGTAATGGACTGGAGCTGCTTGCTGCTTCAAGACTTGGACAATAAACACTAATTAATTAAATTGTGAATTAGCACGATGCAAAACACTCATTGCCAGTAAGTGCTTGATGCTAGCTGTTACCACCAAGGCTAATAAATTTATTTTCATCACGGCATGAAGAAGGATCTTTGTTATATGCAGGACTTGAGATTTGATGTTCTTAAACATAGATAAAAACCTATAAACAAACAAAACAAACTAACAAACACATTAATGTCATTTATATAAGGTCACTAATACAAATACTTTCAGACATTAGGCAGTGAAATAAGACTGAATATAATTAAATAAGAGACAAAATCATGACTAATAATTAACCAATTAATGGTCAAAAATACAACTTTTTCATGAAAATTTGTACTTTTTTTTAAATAATACATCCACAGAGCATCTGGAGTGATGCAGAATTAAAATATAAATTTTATTGAAAAATAAATATGTAGTATATAAATAATTGTTTTATAAATTAAAAACAGGTCCAAAATATATACATATTTACTTAATAAAGGATTCTGCACCAATAGGAATAGTAGGTTGGAGTCCCGTGAGACGGAGCTCAGGCGTTGCAGATTGTAGCAGCTCCGTGATAGCGCTGAGAAATGGCTTCTTCTCTGTGTTACATTTCTCAGATTCAAGCGAACCAAAAAAATAAATGAGGGTGAACGTCGGTGAATCTTTTGAGCGTTGGTGTCCACTTAAGGAAGCAAAGGGGCTCAGAAGCGAGCGCAAGTGTGCCACCTACTGGCTGGGTGGAGTTAAACTTGTAGCTATCTCTAAGAAGTTTCTTTTAAAATTTTAAACCATATCAAAAATATGATAAACTTGAGTTATTTTGAAACCTGACTCACAAACACTGTTGTATTTGGGCAATACTTTTGGATAAACACTGTATATCCAGAATGGTAGGCGGATGATGAGTTTTAGTCAAAACCAACCTTTGTTACGTAAAAGTTGAGCTGCTTTGAAGAAATACTGAGCACTGGAGCAACAAAACGACACTTTACTTCCACAGACATGATGGTCTTCTGACAACCGTGGCCACCAATGATGCTGTTACACACTAGATGCTCATGAACAATCTGGAAATACAAAGAAAGACATAATGTAAAAGTGTACAGTGCCTTGCAAAGTAGTCATAGCCCTTCAAGTTGTTTAAATTTTTGTCACATTACAACCAGAAACTGTAGAATGTTTAACTGGGATGTGATAGACAAACATAATGAAGTGCATAATTGTGATGTCGAAGCATAATGATTAGGGCTGGGCAAGTTAACGCGTTAATTTCGAGTTAATTCATTAGACTATTAACGGCGATATTTACTTTAACGCGGGTTAACGCATGTTGCTCACATGCTTTTATTTTGTGAAGGTCTGTTGCTGCGGTATAGAGGTTTGAATCAGAACAGTAGGTGGCGATAATGCGCCAATAACCTCGCTGTCAGCCCAGCCTCGGATTCAAAGAGGAAGAAAGGTGCTGGCTGGAAAAAAACAAAGCCGACATGCGGAAGGCGGTGTTTCCCGCAGGAATTTGCTTAGGCGAGGCGGTGAGTTAGCGAATGGAACAAGTTTTGTGCGGAGCGGAGCGGGGTCTGCATCGACGCCGTCGGTGAAGTCGCTTCTCGTTTCAAAGTATCCATGTGTTTTTGCCTGTTCTTCCCTGCCATCCACTATATGCACGCGAGAAAGCAACAACAAAAAAACGCGTGTTAACGTCAAATAACCATGCAAGCATATCGAGTTAGCAAGCATTTGAGTTTAAAGTTCTTCCAGCATCGAATATGACAGAAACAAGTTAGTTGTAACCACTGCCAAGTTAAACTTTGGTATTGAACATAAAATGGTAATGCTGCTCCCTGCGGTTACCTCAGAAATTGCCTGTTTTTGGTAGATTTTTTCCCCATAAAGAGTCAGTGGCAATAAGCTTTAATTTATTATTATTGCTATTTTTTGTTTTACATGTTTAAGTTGAGCTTTACACTAAATATGTGTTACTGATAAGTGCTACCAATGTTACAACACTTTTGTTCATATGGCAGCAGAACATTAAAATAAAAGTGCTCTTTACACTACTTTTGAATTAATTCTTGGAGTTTGCGCATACAATGCGATTAATCATGATTAATCAGGCAAATTATGCGATTAATCACGATTAAAGATTTTAATCGTTGCCCAGCCCTAAGCAAAATATTAAAAAGCATAGGAGCTTTGCATGCTATACTACCGTATTTTCCGGACTGTAAGGCACACTTAAAATCCTTCAATTTTCTCAGAGAGAGCTGTGTACATGAAGGGGCGGAGTGATATTACACACTTGGGAAGAATATTTAGTGCGTTTTATAATCCGGTGCGCCTTATTGTCCGAAAAATACAGTAACTAGTGCTAGGCCCCATTCTTTTGTCAGTGTATGAGCTGTGTGTATGAAATGCAGAGGTTTTATCTATCCACTTCAAATTCTACAAGCACACCTTGGGGGAATCTGAGGATGCTGTGAGGACCATGTCCACAGAACAGCCAGGAGAAAGGTCCACACAAGCGGGACTTAAACTGAAAACAGCCTTTTCTCTGTTGGAGGAAGGTAAAGATCTACGTCTCAGCTTGTCTCTCTGTCCAGAAGAGCTGATTGGCGGTAACGCGGTTCTACCGGAGAAGTTCACATGTTTTGGAGAAGCCAGGAAGCCACCAATCTTCCAGAACATCCGATGATGCCGCAGACCATGGTTGGTCAGCTTGAATGGGTACTGGTACGAGACATGGCTAAAAAGATATAAATAGTACAAACAAAACCTGATGTTCACAGTTGTAAAAAGCATGTTTTAAGTCAAATTTAATTTAACTAGTGTTCCTACTAGAAGTGTGTGCCCAGGTCAAGATTCGGCCCCAAAGGTTTGTCACTGACGATTGTTGTCCCAGTTCCTGTGGCTGAAAGGGAGACAGTGTGTGTCTGACTGTCCCGTACAGATACTTCCAGCTTGTCCAGAAAGCGGAGTGTGTCCTTCAGATGTGCTACTATCTTTAGCTCCAGCTGGCTCTCCGGTGGCACCACTCCTTCACTGGGTTCAACACGCCAGAAGGACTGTTTATGGATCTGTTAGAAAAAAAAAAATAGAAACGGAAAGACAATCTGAATGTGGTCAGGTGAAGTTCAACAGCATCGCATCAACCTTTGATGTGAAACATGATAAAGCCTCATAAACAGTGACCGTTATGGCAGAAATTAGCAAGGCTACTTAAAAATGTTTATGTATGAAAATCTTGTCAGACTCCTTACTAAACTTTATAAATTTTCTATCATTCTCAAAATCAATCTGAAGGAAAAAAATGTTCCTTAATCCGTGAGGTCTAATTGCATATAATTTTATAAATATATTATGACATAAACTTTTTCGTAGAATTACAATAATAAAATTTTACTGAAGAACTGAATAATAATATTAATCTAGTCACATATATAATGAATAATTGTTCTATTAGTAAACACACTAATATAGCTTGAACATTCATTTATTGAAAAACTGTTGAATAATTGATCTTCATAATATTTAAAATAATAATAAACAAGAATGATGTGCAGAGAATTGTCAGCTGATAAAAACTAACTTGGTCAAAAGTACTATCAATGTCTGCCTCTCAGAAACTCAAAAATTAGGTATCACACATAATTTGTAGCACAGTACCTGAATTAATAGAAGGAAGACTTTGGAAGAGAGAAAATGAGGAATGAACTCTTACTCAGTCCCCTTTGAATTAGCTCTGGCCACTTTTGATCTGTCAATGTAAACTGATAAGAGGTTTCCTAACTTTAGTCCGAAATCAGACAATCAGGCTATGGTTATTCACTTATCTCTGGTAGTCGGATTTGGGCCTCAGCAGGTGCAGTTTCCACAGTCCCACTGCTGACGGGGAATATTTTAACATGTACCTGTTTTTTTGACCATTTTTTGGACTGGTGTTTTATTTCACAGTACTAATCTCTGTTTCAATGGTTTCCTCACTTGGACTTCAGAACCCAATTTTAATCAGTACAAAAACAGCAATCTTGCTGGATAAGCTGGGTTGTCTCTAACCGAATCTTAAAACAAGGTGATCAGGCTTGTCTCAGATACTGATCGGGCACTCTTCTGGGTTCAGGTTCTGTGTCACTTTTAGTCTGACCCAGCATGGAAACCTTGCCTCCTCACCAAGGGGAACAGCACATAAGAATAGAATATACTAATAATGTAACTGATATCTTTATTTCTTCAGGGAGAAGGAGCTTCCAAACCCTTCATAAGGATATCTCTGACTGGAAGCAGAAGTCTCAAGCTCTACTGACATTCATTGCTTCTAAAAAAAATTAAAAATAAATAAAAAAATAGGCAACAATGCATTCATTCAAAGCTTATTCAGTTGCAAAGTAGCAGAAAAATATCACTCACTTCAACAAACCTCTGATCTACTGGTTCCACTGCTGGAATTAAAGATAATTTTAGCTTAATGTAATATCATGATGAAGGCCTTCAGCAGTTTTCGCCAAAGATTTAAATGCATGCAAAAAGTCAGTTTCCTCTAATGCTACCGCAACCAGCAGCCTTTTCCCACACTGAAACGTGATGCATTAAAATAAGGAACCTACCAGGTTACCCTCCTCCGCCCTGTGGTGCATTACTCTTAAAACTTAACCCACCCCTGGGAGATGGATGTATATATCGAATAGCTGTATAATCACATCAACTCTCATTGCAGCATGAGATCCTCGAGGTAAAAGAGGCGCAGCAACTCTCTGCCTCGCATAAGTAAGATAAAATACATCATTAATATGACATTGTAATATTGTAAAACAACTTGCCAGGAATATTACAAGGATGTGGAGGAAGATGGCTACTTGTGTAATCGTAGTATTAAAAACAAAACAAAAGAGCAAAGTCTCAGGAATTTCCTTACAGTTGTACGTCTGTCTTCTTAAATTGAAAGAATCCCGCAAACAAACCCTTATAGCCCTCATGTTAATATGCATTTCTGTGCTCACTTTACTGTATATATATATATATATATATATATATATATATATATATATATATATATATATATATATATATAAACCAAGCAGCAGTCAGGATCACAATCAATGTTTTATCCTGCATTGGTGCTGATGGATGGCTGGAACGTAAACTTTAATTGACATTTTGACTAGCTTCTAAGAGATGCTGAAGCTTGGGCGCTCTCACTGCCTGTAGGACAACAAAGTAGATTATCGATCAGTGTGAACACACTCACGCTGCACCTTCCATACTGAGGTGAACCCTGCACATACGATATGCGACACTTTATTTCACATAAACATTTGAAGAAAACGCTCCACACTGGCACACGAAACTCAGCCAGTGGGTGACTTTGGGAGTCATAGATCAGTTTCTCAGTGTTTGCACGATCGAGCAAAGGAGCTTGAGAACGCAGATGGGGAGAGGATCGATACATGGGTGATCACGGTTAAAGGGGTGGGTGGGGTCAGGAGAGGAGAAGGAGCCTTGACTCCCCGAAATGAGGAGGAAGATGAGAGGAATCTAAATAATCCCATCAAACATGCTGCGCCCCACAGCTTGATTAGCATTGATTAGAGGCAGCGCAAAGTGGAATTCAAATTGCTGCCGTATCCACAACAGCTATCAAAGATATGCTCTGCAGCTATCACGTCAAATATATTGAGCCACATAAACAACAATCACCATGAATTTCTGTGCTTCAATCTTTTTTTCTATGAGCCCTGTCAAATATCCAGGGTTTTGTGATCTGAAGAATTAGATCAAGATAAATCATATCAAAACATTTCCCAGTTGTTGGGGGTAGAGAGTGACACGGGAGTGGATTTTCACTCCTGTCCCGTCCCACTCCCACTGATAAAAATTGTGTCCCGTCCCAATCCCGGGCCAGAGTAGAAAAAAAAGTCCTGTCCCGTCCCGCTCCTGGTAAAATTAGTCCCACTCCCATCCCGCTCCCATTCCAAATGACTCCCGCTCCTGCGCCACTCCCATTCTTGTTGTTTTCATTAAGTTTTCTGGCAATACATTAAACCTGAATGTCTATGAAGGGTCAGTTAAGTTTCTGCTTTAGCTGTAGTAAAGGCCAGTTAAAGTAAAAGGAATAATAATAAATAAATAATAAAAGTAACAAACAAGAAAACAGACCATGCCTATCTTAGTTGAATAAACAAAATGTACAATGTTGCCTTTTACTAATTCATTAAGTAATTTTTTTCACATGAACAATGAAGTTACTTTTATGTATCAAATTGCTGAAACTAAAGAATAATGCACCGAGAAAGAGATCTATACTCAATTAAGAAAAAAGTGCATGATGGCATTACTTTCAGAATTTAGATAATGTACCTCAATGGTTCATAAACTCAGTTTAGTAAAAGAAAAAGTTGAATATCATTCAAGCATATTAGTATTTTTCCATTTGCAAAAAAATATCCATGAACTAATTAGGGTTTACTATCAGAACCAATACATTCATTGAACATTAAACACATTCTTAGACAGACCTCTCAACTTTAATCAAAAATTGAAACCTACATGAAGTAACAATGTAAATGGATTTTATTGTAGTTATTTATACCTTGAAGAGGGCCAGGTTCACTGTCTATTGAAAGTGAGAGTATGTTAATTTTCGGGGGTGATGCGGAGCTGGAGGCGGAGCTAACTGGACCCAGGAACAGCCGGTCCAGTCAGCTCCGTCTCATTTTTATCCAACCAGACATGGAAGTAGACATGTTTTACTTTTGTTAAAAAGTGAAATAGAAGTGTTAACACATTGTTCAGTTAGTGGGTTAAAACAGAAAAAAACACAACTGTTCAAATAATACTAAATAAAATAATAAAGTAATTTTAAGTTATTGGCCGTATTATTACACTGTTGCAAATTGGAACATGAGTCCACGAAACACGTTTTACAAGCAGGGTACTGAGTGTTAACACCGTGACATTCAACTCTCCTCAAGTTTGTTAATATTTGCAAATTTACAGTCGCTCTGTGAGTTTAATAGATAAGTCCTTACTTCTGACTTTGCGTTGCAAATCCAACTTTTCCAGGTTGAGTTCGCCACTAGAAGTTGATCCCCCCCATTCTGTTTTTGAGCGCTGGCGGAAAAAATAGACCGGAAGCACTGTTGGCTTCTGGGTCGTGTAGTTCTTTTGACTTGCATTATAGTTTAGGTTTCTTGGAAAAAAACTACAAAATGGCGGCGGCGAACCTATATTTTTGATTTTCTATTTTATCGATAGAAAACTAGGCATCGATCCTAGTTTATTGTACCTGCTATTGGTTTACTCCCGCTCCCGTCTGCTCCCGTTGATATTTAATCCTGTACCGTCCCACTCACGTGATATTTACTAATGTTGACTCCCATCCCGCGTGATTCCCGTGGGAATCACGTGACCCGCGGGATTCCCGAAAAAATGTCAGTCTCTAGTTGGGGGTTAAATGAGTATGCATCCTTTAAATAATACTTTGTTTTATGCTTCTTTTTATCCAAGTTTACCATTTCTTCTTGGTAACAACTTAATATCAATTATTAGAGAATCGGACGAACCTGAAATAAAGTTTAGTTTACAGCGTTATCTGGAGATTTCATCAAACCTGATGAAATGAAAAGATGGAGGTCAAGGAGGCCTTCAAGAGACCAACAGCAACACTAAAAATGCTGAAAGGTTCCCGACAAGTTCCGGATGTGTTCTGTGTGTTATAACAGGCTCCAGCATTGTCCAAATGCCTGGAATAAATAACTATAATATTCTAAAACCTTGTGTGTCTTTGCGTTACAGTTCCAAAATGTGTCTTTGGCTCACAAACAACAATGAGCATCACCAAAAAAACTCCATAACTTCAGCGGCCTCAACACATGGTGGTGGTAGCATCATGCTGTGCGGTTGCTGTAAACTGTAAATTGAGTTATTTTTTTTGTCAAGATGAATGACATTATGAGCAGTTCTAACCAACCAGGTGTCTGCTAGAAACCTGAGGTTGAAGAGGTATTTTATTTGAACAGCTCACATCCTTCAACTGAATAAAATGAAGTTATGGAACGGCCTAGCCAAGGCCAGAATCTGAAAGAAAATCTGTGGGGTGAGTTAAAGCTGGCTGTGAAAAGACACATCCTCATATTTTAACAGCTTTAGAGAAATGTTGATAAAGTGAGCAAATATGCTGGTAGTCTTACCAAAGAAGCCAGAATCCAAAGTCACTTTACCAAAGTATTTGTTAAAGGGGGTCCAAATACAGCTTTTATATTTTCTAACGGGTTTTTTAACCAAACAAATGTTTTTTTATTTTTATTTTACTGGCTATATCTCACATTCAAGGTGGGGACGTTTTTTGTTTTTTTCATGGTGACATTTTTTACATCACAAAAACAAGTAGCAGAGGTGTGTAAACTTTTACAAACTGCTGTACAGAAAGTTTTTATTTTGCTCATTTCCTTCAGTATGAGACAACCGTATGTTTAATTGTGGGGTTCTACATCATTTTGACACTTGTAATAATTATCACAGGCCTTGGTCAGATTAAGGATGGAGATGCTCTTGCAGATGGCCACTTAAACAACCAGACTTAAATATCTTTGGCAATATCCCTGCAATCGTCCATCAGCAGCTCCATTTGTGTAGCTCTTTGCCAGCCAATTGACCGTGATATAATGTAATTCTGGGAGAATCTTCATCGACTGACGTCTGCGAATGCAGAGGAGAAACTCCTTCCTTCAATACACTGCCTTAACGGAGAGGACAGGGTCACACCAGGCTAGCCTGGAACCGTTTTAATTTAGGTGCGTCCACTGTTGAGTCTATACTGACAAATGGGTTCACTTGGAAGAGTGTTGTCAGTGGATATCAGGCAACGCTGATAAGGCGATGCAGCAAGAGAAGAGCTTTCAGGAAGGGAAACACTGAATACAGGGCACAGCAGTGCTCAGGCTGCAGCACAGCTGAGTGTTTCCTTTAAACTGAGTAAGAATGACAAACTGTTTAGAGTGGGAATTACTTAACGTATGGGAATTAAATTGTCTTTCCTGCATTAAATAACTTAAAATGGGTCAACTGTTCAAACACAGCTGACTAAAAATTTAAGCAGTTTCACTAAGAGGGAAAGTATAACTGTCACCTTTAAGCTGCAAAAGGTGACGGATCACATTACAGCTGACATATTGCCATTAAATCGCTTTGCAAAGTTACGCTCGGCTATTTCATTTTGGCCACGTCTGACTCTTGACACAAAGAGTTTCAATCTGGAAAGAATGCCTCTGAAATGGCAACTATATACTTGTAGAGCTTAGAGATTTAAATTCATTAACTCATTATTCGTATGTCCAATTAGACTGAAATGAATTAGTCAGAGGAGAAGGAATAAATTGATAATCATTTCTTATAAGACCTTATCAGTAAGATTTCTGGATGGCAGATGTATTAAAAAGAAGAAAGAAGGGCTATGTTCTCAAAGACTGTAACATCCCATTATCTGACTCTGAAGAGTAGAGCTTTATTGATTCCTTGTTGTATCTAATTTCACAAAAGGTTTGTTTTTCTCTGTACTTTAACCATATGCTTGTCTAACTCTTGTCACTCTACCAACGTATGCCATGAAAGATGAATTTGTTGATCACTCTACCATATAGGTGTTGAAGTAGGCAGGAATGGGAGATTGGTTGAGCAGTGGCAGCGTTCGAGTAACATCCATCAGAACAGGAATACTGCCAAACTTCAGCTGTGTGACGGGAACATAAACAACGGGTCCCTCTCCAATACATGACAGAGCGACTTTCTGGAACAGAACAGAAAAAAGGTAGTTTCGAAAATGCATGTATTTGCCACAAAGTACTTAACCTGCAGTAGCACTGACATTCCCGGTGAAACTCACTGACCAGAGGCTGCTGAAGGCTGCCAAACACAGCGATACGTAGAGAGTCCTGGATCCTTCCTACAGCACGAGCCGCCATGAACACAGGAATCTCCTTTGAACTACCAGGAGGAACAACTCCTCTGGGTACAGAGCTGCCAAAAAGTACTGTTGTGCTTTCCTCAATTTCCTAAAGACACAGTGGCATGGAAAGGTATTAGGCTTTTTTTACCTAGGGAAGCAGATACAACCTTTGTTGCAGCAAATGGACACTTTAAAGGGAGCATGAAATTAAACATTTCTTTGAAAAGTTAATAACTAGACAGTGAGAAATTGGCTGTTCAGAACTGGACAATTTTCAGGTTGATCAGCCCTGAGCGACAAGCTGGCTGGCCCGAGCCCCTAAAGTCCCGACTTTTTGTCATCAGTGAACACACCGTGGTAAATGCTGCCAGGTTATGCTGACAACGACCGTCTCTGGTGTTGTACGCAGTTATGGGTGGAAAAAGACTCAAAGCTACATGGTCAATGTGAAGTTAGAAGAAGGACTGAGACCTAAGACTGATTTTTATAAGTGTCGAAACTCTGCAGATAACAGGTAGGCTGTTCTGAACTTTCCTCAAAGTTAAGGATCTACATTGTCTAAAATATTTAAACGGAGACTGTTGCACTTACAGTGATATTAATGGCTAATTTAAAATGCTAAAGCCACAGTGAACTCTTAATCTTTTTGTCTGTTCATAAACATCAGTAAAACCCGTATACAGGAACTGCTCTCTCCCATACTTGGCCTGACATCGTCTCTGCTCCAAATATAAATAACTAATGACTGCTCACGTCAGGGAGGCAAGGAAATATAATTTTAAGGTTGTTTGTTTATTTTCCATTTCTACAGTTCTTAAAGAGGGATCAGAATCTGCTATAATTTGTGTCAGTATTTCGAAGCCTTAGCTAAACCTGAGATTGGAAATCTGGCTGGTGCAACTCTTAAAACAACTCAATCAAAAAAGTTGCAAATTACATAAACTTACTTATTAAAATTTGTGGCTCTATTTCTCAGACAGACAACATATTTATAACAGAATTTTGTAAGAGTGAGCCATAATTGTTGCTTTTGGGCCTGGTAACCTGAGCACTCTGGAAAACATGCTTCACTCAGGAACCTGGTTTAAAGACCAATCTTTTGTGGTTGTTTATACATAGACATATTTTGTTTTATTAACTCTTTCCAGAGAATGACATTTGTGAAAATAAGACTTGTGTCTCAGCAGCATTTAAAATGAAACAGGTAGAACCACGGTGCACATGCTCTGAATTTTACATTAAACAGAAAGTGGCTTCAATAATTACAGGTTTTAAATATTTAAGAAAAACAACCTATTAGTTAGTTGATGAATCGATGAGGGAAAAAATAAAGTTAATACATTATGTATGAGTGTGAAACAATACAGTTTGGGTTTGAAAAGGATTGCATATGAGCATATACATTCTGCTGAATGTTTCTTTTGTTCTCATTAATGATTCGGATGTCCATTCCTCTTAATGTGAACGCAAATCAACTGTCTGTTTTCCATTAGGTAAACAAATTTAAAGGTTCGGCAGAGCATTCTCAATCAGGATGATTCAAATGGCTGTTCAGGATGAACTATTAGTTATTATTAATCTATGTCAAAGAATAAAACAATCCCTTCAACAATCAGGACAGACAATGGACAAACCCCACTGAGGTAGATCAATGCTTCTTGTTTAGGTGATATGATCATTCAAAGACAGCTGAAGTCCGTTGGCCAGTCAGACACGTGACAAAAGGCAATATTCTGTATACTAATGTTTTTGTTGTTGTTTACTAAACTCGACAACAATAAAGCATGACTGTAATTCGGATCGTTTGGTTTCTGCAAAGCTTAGCTTCACCTGATCAAGCACACCGTAACAGGCAGGAAGATTGGTGGAGTTGATCAGATGCACATTCTGTTCATAGGGAAGATCCAGGTAACATCTTTGGAAGTCCAAAACTGCAGGCTCGACCACAATCTCAGGGACAACACACCTGTCAACAGAGGAAAAAAGAAGGAGAAAGATGGGGAGGGGAGAGGAAGCGACGGTGGATTTATCTGTAATCTGAACAATATTTACGCTCCCGGTTGCCAAAAGAAAATTATATTCTCTGAATGTTGTCTCAAACTATATATCTTCTACATCATTTTTCTGTCGCAACATAGATTACAGCTTAATGTAAATGAACTGATAAAATTAACAGAAGGCATTTTCAGTTGTATGACTGGTTTTATGTAATGTTAATCGTCCTTTTCGCGCAGTCTAACTTTAGCCATTATTTTCTTACTGTTGCCCTGAACGCATCACCCGCTGTAGGGCACCGTTAGTTGCCTCATCAACAAAAAACAGCAACATCTCCCTGGTCAGCTCTATTTAACTAATTTTTTAGTTCACATATGAAGAGCATGTATGAAAAACAGGCGGATATACTGACTAAGCAACAAGATGAAAGAAATGTTGGGCAATGCTCTCAATAATCACAGTTAGGCAGAAATCTGTACAAAAAGAAAATGATGATGATGATGATGATGATGATGATGGTGGTGATGATGGTGGTGATGATGATGATGATGATGATGATGATGATGATGATGATGATGATGATGATGATGATGATGATGATGATAGACTACATTAGATTACAGCAGTAGCACGTCACGCAGTAGCCAAGAGTTGTCCATTTAAAGAATATATAGTTGAGTTTTTTTAGATAAAAGAGCTGAGAACTTGTGTCCAAACATTGGCTTTTAGAAACTTGAAAAAAACGCTGAAAAAGATCAGTCTCTATTCAAACATACATTGATGAATTCTCAATCTCATTTACACATCTGTCAGGAGAAAGAAAAATATATGTTTGAAGAGAAACTGATAGTTTTCAGGTATCAAAAAGCATATGTTTAGACTAAAATTATTGGGTCTTATGTTAAAACTGATGAAGACTAACATTCAATTTGTCCTTTGCCATAAACAAATTAATATGGAGGCAACTTTTCCAAGTTTAGGTGGTAAGTTTAAGCTTTATAAGTGAGTGAACTAATATTTCATCTTTATCTGAAAAAAAACCCACTTCTGCCTAAATGTAGTTCATTTTTGAATTTCCCGTGTCCACCTACTCTCTTGCTAAACTGGCTAATTGTGAAATTGTGGTAATATAAATAATGTATACAGCTCAGCTGAATGGGGGGATTGTGATCTGAATGTCTGGGTTTAGATTTTCTCCTTTAAATGAACTGTAACTTTGCTAATGCACATTATTCAGTTTATCTTTTAAATCGCAACACACTTGTCTTCTTTCACTATAAACAAAAGAAATAGTATAGCTCCCTACATAGACATATCTGCCAAATGTAGTCTTCTGATAAAATATAATTTTATATTTATCTACTTATTTTAGAAGAAACATATTTTTACATTACTAGGAAGAATGACGATGAATAATCAGAACAGATCAATATTTGATAAACTTAAAGTATGACATAAGAAGAGAAAATAATATCTATTTAGGACTTAGATTTTCTGAGTGTGTTTCTGCTGGGAATTGTGAGCATGTGTCTAACCTGGCATTGAGAGGTAAAATCATGACTTCCTCTCCGACGCCTTCAACATCCACCGCCAGCGCCAGTTCGTATTTCTTCACTGTGTTGGAGCACAGAGTCACCTGGTGACACGTTTAAAACATGAAGGAAAACAAGGATTTTTTTAAATTCTTAGATATTTTACATCAACACAGAGGGAATTAATTATTTAATCCCCAGCTGAAGTTGTATCTTTGCTCCCTTTTAAAGAAATTAACCATTTCTACCTTTCGTGGTAATTTGATTTAAAAAAAAAGTATTAAACTAAAATTCAATCCAAACACATAATGTAAAAGTAAAATCTTATTTTTTATTAAAAATGTAACTATCTTGTACAATACATATTGGAGATTATTATTTTTAGTAGGAGAAAAAACTTGCAAAATCAGCAGACGCACATATAACTATTTACTTACTATAAATGATGTGACTAAAATGATGATGCATGATAAATGCCCCATGCTTTATTCAGAGAAATGTTTTTCGTACTGCTATCATAAGTTAAATTTGGCTCACTCATTTCCCTTCTCTCATTATCTTTTTCCTCACAAGTCTATCACAAATTTTAAAAATGTACTAACTTATTGAAAAAAACAAATCAGAAGCAATTAATAAACATTGCCCTGAACATCCACAAAACTGTTTTA
The DNA here is from genome assembly GCA_037039145.1 of Fundulus diaphanus. NCBI lineage: Eukaryota > Metazoa > Chordata > Actinopteri > Cyprinodontiformes > Fundulidae > Fundulus > Fundulus diaphanus. The sequence goes on along the minus strand of CM073134.1, from coordinate 13,032,016 downwards.
AAAACTCACAAACAAGATGTGTGCAGCTTTCCAGGGTAATCTAATGATTAGAGGCATTTTGAATAAAATTTTAATCACTTTAGTTATATTTAGATTCATTAATTTTAATTAATAACAAATGCTGTAAGGTTTTGGAAAAACTGGAAGCATTACAACTCCAGTTTGTTGTAACATATAACAAAATGTAAGTTTGTGTATTTTGCTAAGTGACGTCTTCAGAACAGTACGTAATCTACAAACGGGACATTTCCACTTGGACTTCGAGTGCACTAGGTTAGAAATAAGACCAGCCAGGCATATCAAACCGTGACGGTACCTTAATGGTGACATTAGACATGGCGTCCACAGTGCCAGCTTCTGGATGGACCTTGAACTCCGCCGGTCGCAGGTGAGGGTCTCTACACGCACACCCCTGCCAGATCTTCGGGGACAAATCAGACACCTGTTCGCTACTACTAACGCTGGGAGATCCCAACCCGTCACCCATGACATGTAAAGCAAAGACCATAGGAACAAAAGATGTGTTGTAGAGAGTACATGTCTGTGTTGTTGGAAAACCTGAAAAAGAAACATTTTATAAAACATAGAGCATTAAAAGAGAGAATGGGGTGTCTAATGTTGTGATTTTCATGATGATCATCAAAGCAAAACTAGATACATGACTTACCAAATGCGACATCTCCAAAATTTAGCTCATAGACATTAAAGTGGAATGTGGGGCCAATCACACAACCCCTGAAGCAAAGATAAATAAAAAATAATACATTTAAGCAATCTCTAAACCATTGTGAACACATAAGTCCTGCTAATGCAGTTAAAAGTATCAACACAGTTTATGATATGGAAACCTATAACATCTTTAAAGCCTGTTTCTAATTTACTTAGACAGTATGTTGACGTGCTATCTTCACCTGAAGGTCAAGGTAAGAGGCTGAGGCTGTCCTGTGACAGCTAATTGCAAATCCTCAGAAAAACTTCCTAAGATCTGACTGTGAAAGGTGACTCCTACAGTCTGGCAGATCCCAGGAGGAACAACACCTTCCTCGGGACTAATGGAAAAACACCGGCCAAATGTGGTGTCAGGGCGAGAAAACCTGAAAGGGGCATCAATCAGCCCTTTGTTTGTCATCTGCACCTAAACGAGGACAACAAGAAGACATTTTGTTACATGGGCCCCAGCTCCAAGGAGCGAGAGAAACTTTTGATGCATACGAACAATGCAAGACTATCACCTTATACGCATAAATTAAATAAAGTAGGAAAAGTCCCAATTCAGGTAATCTGAACTGAAAACAAAGTCATACTTATCAAAACAGAGCTCTCAGTATAAATTAAAATAACATAATAATAAAAGTTTCTCAGACCCTTAAGACTTTTTTTTCAATACGTTGCAGAACCTGCTGTCATTGCAATTAAAGCTGCTAGTCTTTTGGAGTTTCTACCAGCTTTACACATATAGAGATTGAAATTTTTGTAAATTCTTTGCACAAATAGTTGACGCCGAGTTAGATTGGATGAGAGCTGATGTGAACTGATGTTTACAGCAGCTATCATCTTAAGTCTTCAAGTCTTACCCCAGATTCTCAATTGACTTTAGATTTGGACTTTCACTGGAACATTCGGACACATGGAAATGCTGATCTAAACCACTTCTTGTCCTGCTTAAAGGTGAAGACTACTTTTTGCAACCTCTAGCTGTTTTTTCTTCATGTATTGCCCTGTATTTAGCTCCATCAATTGTTTCTGACAGCTTTCCTGTTCCAGCTTTCTGTCAGCATGCCATATTTCATTTAGCCCAAAAGGTTGAATGTCGTTTTTATCTGAACAGAGCACCTTCATCCACATGTTTGCTGAGTTCCCTAAAGTCGTGTTTGCAAACTGCAAACATGACTCTTATAACTTTCTTTGAGCAATGGCTTTCTTCGTTACTCTTCTCTCTGAAGAACAGATCGGTAAAATGCACGTCTAACAGATCAGCAGATTCTTTCCACCGCGGGCACCATGTTTGTGACCCCTGCTCTAGGATGTTACTTTGCAGCTAATGATAGGGAGTCAAAAATGTTTTTCTAAAATTAGCCGAGTGTGTCAATTATTTTATTTAGTAAATCTTATCGTATTGTTGTGTACGTTTTGGTTCAACTGGAATTAAGTGATGAGAAAATACCCGATGTGTGTCTTCAGCATAAGAGTAAATAAGGGATAACCATTATTTCACTGAAGTTATCTTGACCACATTAAGACCAATATGACTTTTACCTTGATGGTTTTAAGTTGTTCAACCAATTCTTACCTCATAATGGTCTTTGTCACCTATAAACACATTTTTCATGTCCATTAGGTTATAGTTGAGCTTCAGTTTCGGACTAAGGCCTTCACCTTTGATCTGAAGGGGTAATGTTGATTCACTGCCTAAAACACAAACACAGAGGGACATTGTCATGATAAAGGCGAATTAGAAATAGATAAAAATGAATGTAATTAAATGTAATTAAATGATCTTTTTTGGTCACTTGAACAATGTTAACATAAAAGCACCAAAAACTTTCCAGAGACACACAATGGTAACACTTATGTTTTTACGTTATGTTTAAGTACTGAGTATCCCCAATACTCAATACTTAAATTGTTCTGTTGCGGCCATTTACTGTACCGTATTGCCTGTACTCACTGTATATTTTCACAATACGATCCACAAATTTTATTTTATTTTTCATAATATCATAAACACAGTTGAAGCTCTGGGCAGCTGAAATTGCTCCATGAAACTATGAAAGAGGGGGCAGATGTAATCTAATTCACCGTCTAATTGTGTTAGCAAGGGTTACCTCCAAGCATAGTGTGAAGTCATCATTGCTTTGCTTAAAAATGGCCTCACATGCATCTTAGAATATTGCAGCTGAAAGAACTGTTGTCTGGACAATCAAAAACTTCATGTGTAGAGGTTCAGTTGTGGTGAAGAACGCTGCACAACATCCAAAATTGTCCAGTGAGCTTTAGCAGAGTCTCCAGCTGAGGGGTGAAGTGCACAATAATGTTGCCACCAGTGCAGAGCTTGCTCACCATCGGCAACAAGTAGGCCTAAGTGTATTTGTATGCAAAACGAAAAGCCAACTTGTGGACATCGGTGTTGTGACAAGAAAGCCATGAAACAAGGACAATGAAATTCTACAGGTAGTACGAGGAAGGAGGATGGTCCACATGTCATTTAAGTGGCTTCCTCCCAATTCCTCCTGAGAACAAGGCCATGAAAAAAGAGATGGATCAAAGCATCTTCAGAGAGCAAGGTCTTCCATCAATCCAAGTGTAGTCTGTTGATGATCTGTGCCTGAGAAACCTACCCAGATCTTTACCCCAAAGAGAACCTGTGGTTAGTTCTCAAACGTCAGGTTTAGAAAGAGAACAGAAAACAAAAAAACTGTAAATAAAGATTATTTTCATAAATTAAATGTGTAGGTAAATAAAAAACATTATTTCTTGTTTATTAGCTGCTCTTCAGTATAAAATAAAAACATGCAATAGCAACAACAACAAAAAAACAAACAATCTAGACGTATTCCATCCTAATATAAATTGGTGTTGGTGATAAACTTTCGGCCATGACTACAGATGCTTGTTTTGCTTCATTATTTTATAAAGCTTTCTTGCAAAGTCAGGATCTAGGTCACAAAGCTGTAGAACGGATGTCATATTACTTGGTGAGAGCCTCACTCGCCGTCACTTGGCATGGAAATTCATGTAAATTTGGAATCCTGCTCAAAGGAAACAAAAGAAGGCCACATTCAAAGCTGCCAACTGCCTTTCGCTGCCACTGGGATGAGATAATAGTCTAAAACAAACTGCACTTAAGTTGCTGCTCAGAAAAAAAAAATACTTTTTTAAGATATTGGACAGATTTAACATTACTGTATATAATGTATCTAAATAAGTAATATTGTCCTGTAAATGAAAATTATGGGAATAATAATGAGATCAAACAATAATCAACAAAGCACAACAAACACAAATGTGTAAATTGTGATCTGCTGACTTTGAGAGAGAAGGAAACAAGGAGGAGACGGTTTACAGCCAAACTTGTGATTTGCTATTCAGACTCATATTTGGCTGTCTAACCTTGGTTGGCACAGAATTACAGGGGAAAGAAGATTATTTTATGAGAAACCCAAAGGTATCGATTTACAGAGCAGGAGGGATGTGCTCTAAGCCTCAAGTTCTTGAAACAGTCAGCTGCAAGACGGTGAAGAACTAACAAAACAAAAGATTTATTGCTGGTTCAAAGATACTTTTCATCATGAAAGAAGTTATGTTTTTTTATTTCACATATTAAATTTAGCAAAGAAGTATTAACCCGTTAACAGGGTCTCTCAATTTGTTTATAATAAAGAATTTTTAAATACTTAAAATACTTTGCAAAATCTAATTTCCAGAGTCCTTGGCCCTTTTTAGCATAGTTCTAAAGTAGAAATACAAACATACAATATGAATTTATGCCGGATATTTCCACAGTAGTCAGACTTTTGCTTTTTGTTATCGACTTATATGGCTATAGTAGCATAACAAAAACAAAATATCAAATCCTACTTTTTTCTATTTTCTACTATAATGTTTTTGACTGAGGTGTGACATTATCCCTTACCTTCAACTTCCTAGACAAATCTGAGCAAGTTATTAAAACATATGAATTTTGTGCTAAATTTAAACATACTACAACAAAAATTTATAGTGAAATGAAATTTTAAGCATTACCAGGTGTTGTGGCAATCTAGACTTAGTAGGTTACCAAAATAAATAAACCTGAATGTGACATTGTTTTATTGCAAGACAAACAAAAATTTAAAATCCATGGCTTGTGTAGTGTTGACTAACCTGTGACATCACAGTAAATGGTGTGTTGGTAAACTTTTGCCTCCTCTGGCTGGAAAACAATGATGAAGTTTGCTGTAGTGTTAGGCCAAATCTCCCCCTCCTGAAGCAAAAATAGTGATTATTTTAGTGGAATGATGTGCAGAGCATATGGAGATCTTTTGTAACAGCAAATACAAGAAGAGTCGATATGTAACAGAAAATAATGATGCCTGTTACTGGTTCTTCAAACAGCACTCTACACCCTCAGAACAGTGTGGTTGAATAAATGTTTGTGCTCACTGCCATTTCTCTTGCTGTGATTAAACTACAGAGTTAGATCTTTTTTCACCGATCTTTCGCAGACACTCTGTCTACTAGCTCAGTATAGCCAGCTACCGTTAGGGAAGCTGGCTATACTGAGCTCTACATACAAACACGACACACACACACACACACACACACACACACACACACACACACACACACACACACACAGCAACTCAGCCATGACGCTGTAGGTCACATAAAATCACTAAGAGGGGACAATGGATGCTGATCCATAAAATACGAAGAGTTGGCCAACTTTTTGCAGAATCAATAGCTACAGACCTCCAACCTTTTGCCTTCAGCTTTGCTCAAGGACGGTTTATAGAGCTTCATGAAATGTGTTTCCATGTCTGAGCGGCTCTATCCAAGCCTTACTTCCCCATGTTAGGATGTTGAGATGTAACAATGTAATGCATTCTGCCACTTGACTCTAAAGTGCTCCCTGAAGTAACAAATCATTCCTCTCTGTCTGACAATCCAGTGGACGAGTTGGTTTGGCAGTTGCCCTCATTAGTAAGCCCCCTTTATATCTACAGACACATCATAACTTTTGCAGCTTATGCTGCAGCTTACGCTCTAGTAGCCTTATCAGTCCCCTTGTCCCCAAAGCTTGTATCTCAATTGGTCGCACTTCTTTCCATTTATCTGCTGCAGTTGACTGGAATCATCAACAACAGACCCTCAAAATCTGACCATTCATTCCACTCTTTACGATCAATACCAGAGGACACATTTAAATACATGCTGCCATCCGTATGTCTAGATTCTTTATTTTACTAATTCTGTTATTTTTATGTCTCTTATTCTTTATTGTTAATTTGCATCTGCCTTGTTTGCTGCCTCTTAGCCTCTTAACCTTCCTGATTAAATAAAGATTAAATGAGTAAATAAAATAAAAGTTCCCTGACTGCACTGTGTCAAATTTAATGTTTTTGGGCAAAGAGCATAGAGGTATGGCACTCTCTTTTGAAAATCCTTTATAGCAGATAATATATATGCAAAAACATAGCTCATTTAATATAAAACACCTCTTCCTGAGTATATTTGACATCCCATTCTTATGAATGAGATGTCAAATATCAGGCAGAAAGCAAGTGAACATTTGTATTTACAAAGGCAAAAGTAGGCAAACCTAAGGTTTCGAGTGAGCTTGGAAAGGGCTATCTATCTATCTATCTATATATATATATATATATATATATATATATATATATATATATATATATATATATATATATATATATATATATATATACTGTATAAATACATAAAAGGTGCAAAGTGAGAACAATATTTTGTATCAAACACACCGCTGGCTCTAGTGTTATGCCGCCAAGAGAGAGGGTAGGGAGGCAGTCATCTGCTGCTTGGCTTTTGCGCTCCTGCAGGCCTCGGGACACCAGCGGGAGGTGATGGATCGCTGTGGGGTCAGACTCACATTGAATAGGTCGACACATATTTTCCTCCTTCTCCTCCCTCTGCTGATGCACTGAGTTCTCCCTAGAGAGTGGACAGAAGGTGAAAAGTAAAACAAGTGAATAAAGAGGAAAAACTGGTTGAGAAGAGCAAAAAGCTGCTGACAGAAAGTGAATGCAGTAAGACAGCTTGACCATTTGTGCATTTTCAGCTTTCTCTAATTCAAAACCTTGATAAGTACGGGTCGTCCTTAGCCTGACTTGGCCACACTGTCCATCGGTACTGAAGAGGAATATCACTCCGGTTGGTGAGGGATACTGTTTCAGAGCTGGCCAGGGAGATATAAGTCTTCTTCAGCTTTACATGCTCAGGTTCAAGACAGATGTCCAGTTCCTCAGAAGTCCCAAACAAACTGATGTGCACAACTTCACCTGAGTGAAAGATATAAAAAAACAACCAACAATACTAAGTGTTAGAGTTAAAGGTGCCGTCTTTTTTATTGTTTCTTTAGTTTGATAAAAAAAAAAAAACAGTGACAAATGGTGTAATGTTTACAGTCTTTCTTTTTTTATACATGAAATTAAAGGGAAATTTCAAGAGCTGGTAGAAAGGTTCTGGTAGAAAGTGTCTCACTGAAGGCGTGTCAACCAAGGCGGTCAGACAAGCTATTAGGGGTAGGGTGTCCTAACTTTCTTAGAATACACATTTTTCTTGATAGCTTTTGCTTCAGTAAAACAAAGTTAATTTTTGTGTTTGCCAGTAGTGAAATCACCTTCTTTTCCAGAGATAAAAACAATCAGACATTAATATGCAATTATTTTTTAAAAAAGAGGTTATTATTTTGGGTGATGTCCTTATTTTTTCACGACTGTATTAAGATGAAACCATAAAAGATGCCCATAGAAAATGTGTACTCAGGTGGGGAAACACTGCTTATCATTGAGTTGTAGTAAAAAAGAAAATGGCAAACCCAATGCAGTCAAAGTGACGATCTGGAATACGAAGAAGAATCCCAATTGCCTTCAAGAATTTCTGGAAGAAAGTTGCATGCAAACAAACCCACTTTTTCTGTCCTTCTGGCCTTTCTGAACAAGAACAAATATGCTAGGAAGAAATGTTGTTGAGTAAACAAAGATATGATTACCAACAACAACAACAACAACAACAACAAAATTTTAATCATGTGAAATTTATAACTTCAAGACTGGAAAGACTGGAAAATCAGCGATCAACATGGAACCATCGCAAGGTGACCCATCACGGTGCTTTGACTTCCCCTCTAAAACCAGGAGCAACAACAGCCAGAAGAGAAAAAAAAGATGCAAAATTAAGTTTTGTATAAAGCCACCAGGAACAAGGTGTCATGTAAATCCAACAACCCTTTGTTTACATTCAAATCAGAGACAATGCAATTTAGGCATGCAGAGGTCTTTCTGTTCGTCCTTAGATGGTTCATATTTGTTTATTTTTGCTGTTCAAATCACTATTAAAAGGAAAGTATTCCAGCATTAGTACATCTGAACACATACAGATTTAAAATGTATCATCCTGAATATGATAGAAGCAAACTTTTGAGCGTTAAACAACAATCACAGATACATTGGTTACCAAAATTACTAGAAATTAAAAGGGAGAATAAAGTAAAAAGAAATGTTTGCAAGCAGCTCAATTGGCCCAAAGGGGATTGTATTTTTTTTCTGACTGTGCTACTTTTAATGCTAAATAAATGTGGCAGCTCGACATTAATTGGGTTCTATCCAGAATGTTTAGATCAAACTCAACCAACTAGTGTCCAAGTTACGTTGGCTAAAGATTTGGTGGATTTCATCAATAATAAGTGATTTTGAGGGTTTACTGTTGTTCTGATAGAAACAACAATCAAGCTTTTGTTTACAGGTGTACAGTGCAAGATTACCGCTTTACTGATTTACGTTAACCTCCCTTAAATGATATCGCGAGATTTGTCTAAGGTCAAAAAATATAAGGATTACTCAACACAGTCATTAATTAACTTAATTAATGACTGTGTTGAGCAATATTTATATTTGAAATTAAAATTAACCCATTACTAAATTACTACGGTGTATTTTCGGTTTCCATAACAAAAATCTTGGGGTTGCTTAGCAGTTGCTAGGCCAAATCTTGGTGTTGATATAGCACTTTCATCTTACATATAGATCCTAGTTATAATAAAATGCAGAGAAATTCAGTTTTTAATGTCAATTGGTCATATTTATCTAAGGAAGCTGAGTTGATTGCTTCTCCCTGTGCAAGATTGTGGTGACAACGGAGAGGAATGACTTTTTTAACAGGAAGAGACCTCCAGCAGAACCAGGGCTTGTAAACCATCATTTACAGTGACCAACTGGGAGTTGACATAAAAACTACAAAGTAGATTAATAAAATTGATTTAAAGGAGCAATAAGTAAGATATTTACTGTAAAATCAACCTAAATCATTCTCATGTCACCTGGGATGGAAGTAACATTCTCTGTAAACAATCGGTCCATCAACAATGTCATGTACACATGGAAGCCAGTAAGAGAAGCAGACCAGAAATAGAACAGAATACAACATCATATACTTGTCCCTTGTAAGTAAAAATTCACAACAGTAACACACCGTTTAAAAACAGCATATTAGACTGCTGTGGTTGGCAAGCTGTTGTACCGATTTGAGTCACAATGTGTCAGTATTACTTAATTCAATTTAATTACATGTTATGTATATAGCGACACTTCATGAAAGTGGCACTTTCCAAAGTCAAATTTGATCAGATTATACAGATTGGATCAGATTATACAGATTGGTAAAAAAAACAATGTCTTATTTAAGGATAGGACTTGTAGCTCCTTTAAATGTGAATAATATATTATCATTATATTACATTGTGTTGGCATGAAAATGGCTTTGTCTCCACCTAAAGATAATTACCTTTGTGTTATAATGAAGCTTTGCACTTTGGTTATGTAAAAGCACTATTCCAGTAACTTAATTCACAAAGTAAAACACTTTGTATAGAGTAATTCAGACTAATGTTATCAAGCCTTCAGTTTTATTAATTCTGATGATTTTCTGCTTACAGCAAATGAAAACGCTGCATATAAGATTAGAATATTACATCAAACCAATTAAAACATTAATATAGAAATGTGGCTTAATGAAAAGTATGCTTGATACCAGCTTATACGTTGTTGATAAGTGAGTAACATTGGAATGCATGTTCTTTTTTCTTTTTTTTTTTTGAGTCCTGTCTGGCAATGTGGCAATAAGAATTGCTGTCTTAATGCCAAAAAGAGCCCAACAGATTTCACTTTTCCCAAGAGGAGCCTTACTGCTTTTGCCATAGTGCTCTGCTTGATTTATATATGCAAGAAGCTTTATTAGATTTTATGCTGGAACTAGTTCATGTTCAAAAGACACTGAAACCTGAAGGTAGAAGAGGGAAAAAAGAACAGGAACAAATGCTAAAAGGGACCCACCCAGCTCCCAGGCCAGTAACTCACGTCCGCCAGCGCAGAAACCCCCCCAAGAGCCTCGGAAGTGGCAGCCGGAGGCCGCCCCAAGGCCCCAAAAGCCCCAACCCAGCCGGGGGGCAAAGACCCTGGCGCCGGACCCACCAGACACCCCATTCCGGGCACACCCCAAATCAGCCACCATGCACAGGACACAGACCCCCCCACTCCCACTAAGTGATGGAGCCGATCAAAGGAGCCCAGAGAGATCAATCTGATGTGGATACAGATTCTATCTCAAGACTAATATGATCCAACAAAAGACTTTGTGCAGCACCCCAACAGCATTTCAAGAAAGATTTGGCCCACCAGCACAGGTGGCTGATTCAGATGAAAACTTTTTATCTTTCATTAGGGCAAAATTATTACATACAGGTTAAAACCTTACAATTCAAAATGTTATCTACATCATAAAACATTCATCTTTTACTAACCACACTTTTTACATTCTCTCTAATCTCATAGTAAATAGGACAACATCTATCCAGGGTCTTTTACTCAAATGCAGATTATGTTGCAGTAAAACCGGATTTGAATTAATTTGTTAAATTGGCAGAATAAAGCAAGTGTTTTCAAAGAAATACTGACCCAAATCATGTTCTTATATTGCTAGACCAAAATAATTTACAAACTAGATGACCATCTTTTAATAAGGCAAATGACTTTTCGGATCTACAACTGATTTGCACATCCTTTTCCTACAAAATATCTGACTCATTTGTTTTTTTAATTATACTTTGTAGATGAGGTAAAACGAAGACACAACCTGATATTTTTTTTTTTCTTCATTTTTTGGCCTTTGACTGCTTTTGAGTCCAAACTTTTCGGCAGAAAAGTTTGCAGTAGATTAACAATTATATCAGACTTTTGAAATATATAAAGATAATTATCATAAATGTATAAAGATAATTATCATAAATGAAACATAATTTCTATTCCAAACAAATTGAATAATTGAATTTTATTTTAAAGCTATAGTTGGCAATCCTGTTCAGAAACACTTTTTATTATACTGGGTAAAATCGTTCTTATATCCTGAAAGTAGTCAATACATTATGTATTCAGAAAAAGGAGGTTAAAATAATCGATCTCTGTGGGAGCTGCAGGTCTGTAAAAACTCCAACCAATCCCTGCTCTTCACACCGAAGTGCAGGGATTGATTCGAGTTTTGTTCCTGCTCTCACCCCCCTCTGTCCCTCAAGTTCCAGGGGTTTCACCTTATCTATTGGTTGTCCCACATGCCAACCATTGTGACGCGCTCATGTAGCACACGTTCCTTGCTAGTTTATGCTTTCTGGCTGCGCACGCGCACTTCTAGTGTTTATTATCCGGTTAGCTTAGCAGTTAGCTTCAGTGTTAGCCGTTCATTATAGCTCCGCTGCTCTCTCCATATACTTTGAACATGGCTGAGAGTCAGAAAAGGCAAACTGTGTTCAAGTTTATGAGAAGAAGAGGAGGGCCTCAGTAGAAAGAAATAAGACCAGAGTGGATTTGGGAGATTTTTTTCGCGTGATCCCCCTGAAGAGTGGAAGAGTAAGTTAAGATGACACGCGCAGTTATTCAAAAAGGGACTTGGGGAAACTTTAGGAAATAAAAACAAAAAGTGAATGTTCTTCATACAGCCTGCACCCATTTTTCATTATTACATTCCATTAATCAGTGGAGTTACAATTTATTTTCCATATGGTTGTCTTGAACCAGCTAAGAACCTGAAAAACAAAGACTAAAAGATCAAATAATTTTAAAAATCTCAGCTATTTTTCAGGTCTAAGCAGTTGCGTCTGTTGCATTTTTTCCTCCAAAAGAGTTGTAGTTATTGTAGTTAATATCCTATGTAAACATTCAGGGAAACAACGTGGAAAGGACAACTTTAACCTTCAATCATGACATGTAAATCGGGTGGAAAAGTCTTCATATGAAGACGTTTCAAAAATGTCTTCAAATGTTGCTTTGTTTGAGCTACATTTGAATAAGACAAAAGTGTTGTATATGATATGTAAAACTTTTATTTTACATATTTTCCTGGTCTTAATAATGACAATGGCAGGCCAAATCTAAATATCCATTAGAATTATAAGCCAATATATTTCCAACATGACCCAAAAAAAAGATGCACCGAATTTTGTAGCTGTAACATTATAAAACTTAAAAAGCTATTTGTTTTTTAAGGCATTATATATAACCTGCAGCTTTCAGTTACATTTCTCTATTTCCTTTTAAGAAGCAAAGTGTTGAGTATTTTTGAGCACTGAGTAGTTGTTGTTGTTATTTTTTTCTTACATTCGGAGATTGTCAGGAGTGCTAATGAATGAAACCTCGAGTTAAAACAAGAACACCTGAAGAAAAATTAGGTTCTAATATCTGATTCAGCTGGCTGCTTCAGGCAAATGCAGCAGTTCAAACGAATGATCAGTCAATGAAATTCAAAATCCTTCAAAAGGCTAAAAGCATGTATTAGAAAATCTCTTAAGGTTTAAAATTTTGCTCAGTAAAAATACAGAAAAGCATTTATGTCATCTCTTGCTGGCTATTACAAGGACTAACAGAATCTGAAATACCTTTCCTATTACCGACTTGGACCCTTACTTGTAAAGAGATGCTCCAAAATAAAATAAATAAGCAACGTTCAGAAAGCAAAAAGTGAATAAAGTTTTTATTGGACAGAGAATATTTTGACTTTGACAAATGCATGGATGTAGGAAAGTAAAATCTGTGCAGCAGCTGCTTGTGATTTAACATAAATACGCATATTAGCATTTTAAGGGTGCTCAGGTTTGCCTCTAATTATCACAGAAATTTCTATCACGCACCGGAAGGCAGAGAGAGGGAATATATAAGAAGTATGGCACAGAGCCACAGAAAGGCCAGCATATTTTTGCAGGAACGTCTGTGAATTGGCGAGATATCATCAATGGAGTAGAGGCAAAAAAAAGAAAACATATAAGGCTGAGGATGAGTGATGGACGGAAATGAGAGGAGGAGATAGAAGAATTGTTGGATACAGAGAGAAAAGCAATTATCTCTCAGGACTATGATGTTATGACAGGAGCTGACAGGCAGGGAGAGCTACAGCTTATTGCTCAGCTTTCATCACGGACGTCTACTACCCTCTTCTCTCCCTGCTCGCTTTCTTTCCTTATAATTTCTCTGAGAACACAGCAGCAGGGCTCATCAACTCACTCAATACGTTGATTACTGCAGATCCTGCAGGAGGTTTGTGGGAGAGTACAAGGACGCACACATACTTGACTCTGAACCCCTGTATGTATGTTTAGGTGCGGTTTTTGTTGGTGTGTGCTGATTTGTCTGAAATCGTTTAAGCTGGTTGAGTCCCATCGGTGCCGAAGACCTGTCAAAGTGAATGCTTCAGTGTCCTACTTTTGCTCTAAATCAGCAGCAGTGACAAATGTATGTTGTTTTTAAGACACAGCAAGGGTTTTCAAACGTGTAACAATGAAAAACAAGACAGCAACCTACTTTTATGATTTGTGCGGGTGCTGGTCATTTCAGCCCTTCACTGTCTTGCCCCTCCTAATATTGCCCTTTTGGTCGCTTTAAGTAATGTAAAAGAGTTGTCTGCCTTGGGACATTTTGTACTGACTTCAATTTGGAAATTCCAAGGGAATGCTTTATACAAGCTTCGGCAGCCGACATTTTGAAGTATGTCTTATTTTTTTACTCTTAGTCTACCATCAGGAAATGTGGTTATCAAACAGCCACACATGGGATTCTCCATCATATAAAAATAATCAGAATTTGCTGAAAATTAGATTAGATTTATTCCTGCTTCCGGTATTAGTATCAAAATAGCCAATTATTAAAAACAATAATTCAAACTTCAAAGAACACATTACAAACTGAACTGTTTTACTATTTACTGATTAAATGTACATACTTGTTACATTTAAATCTCTTGTTACCATCAATGATCTTTGTTCTCATATTTATATTATTCTGTCACTAAGATGTTTCACCTACATTTTTTCTAAGTTTCTCCACAGTCATTGGGTCAAACTCAAAGTCAGCTACACTGTACTATGTACAGTAGGATTACTGTTTCAGCTTGTGACTTCTCCTTCAAATACACACACTTTCTGTTTTTGGTATCTCTCAACACGTAGTTGTTAAATGGAGGAATTTGTCTACCTAGATGATGCATAGCTAACAGGATTAAATTTTTTTCTTTTCTTCGGCAGGTGTGAAACGTCAGGGGATTCAGTGAGTTTGAAAATAGCTTTAAAAGAGACTTTTATGTGGCCAGCTTGGGTCAGAAGTAGAGCTTATTTATCCCAGTCGCTAATCTGTTTATGGTTTTGAAGTCACTATTTTTAGCCCCCCATGCTTAGCTAGCATGCAAACATCTCTTGTTCCTTGGTAAAAAATGACTCCCTTACTGCAAGCAAAAGTTAGGATAGAACCGCATTTAAAACAAGTTTGTAGAATGCATGGCAGAAAAGTCAATGGCCTTTCATCTAACGATTTTTCATTGTGGGTTTGTTGGAGGGTCTGGTGCCTATGTCCAGCAATCACTGGATAAGACGCTGAGTATATCCTGGACAGGTCGCCAGTCCCTCACAGGGCAACATAGAGAGACAGGAAAACAACCATGCATTTATACATTCAATTTAGAGAGACCATTTTATCTAACATGCTTATCTTTGGACTCTGGGAGAGGCTCGGAGTACGGTGAAACCACTACATGCATGGGGAAAACATTCAAACTAGGGTTGGACGATAATTCAATACCAATGTATATCGATGATAGACGTATATCGATGATAGACAAAAAAGGTTGGATGAAAAGTTCAATAACAGTTTTCCTTCCTTTTGCATTCTAGCCAAGTAGGTTAATACTACAGTCGTTACATCATCCCAACCAATCACAAACGCAGACCCAGGAACCAAGCTCCACCCCCTTCAAAGAGTTCAGAGAGCAGGTGTTCTTTTTTGTTTTTTAAAAACTTGCAGTTTTGGTAAAAAGTTAGTTGAATAAAGGGTTGAGTTTGGATTCAGTGTTTGCGTGTTCTGTAACTAAAAATAGGTTGCTAAGCAACAGCACAAAATGGCCAGGGCTGCACTTAAAATATATGTTTTGAATTTGTTGATAATTATTGATATCGATCGTGATATTGATGATTTTTATTTTATCTACCTCCTTTTTCCCTATATCGTCCAGCCCTAATTTAAACCTAATTTAATCCTATCACAGTTCCACGCTGGGATTTACTGAGCTCCTGAGAGCAACCCGTTCTTTCACAAATGTTTGTAAAATCAGTCTGCATGCCTAGGTGCTTGACTTGCTTGACACCTGTGGCCATGGAAGCGATTGGAACACCTGACTCCAATTTGGATTTGTGAACAAATGCTTTTGGCAATATAGTGTACTTGTAAGGCGTGCCTTATATTTTTGTAAAAACATTTTTTTTTTTAGAATCAGATACATTGTCTAAATTAACTTGTGTTTAAAATGTTTGGTGTATTAAATAAAGAAAACAAAAATGATTCTGGAACATTCCACTAGATGCAGAAGAGAATCAACAGAGCTCACAAACGTAACTTTACACACAAGATCGGGTACGGTTGTGGTGCAGGGCTAGTGTGTGGGACCCATGTACGGAGTCCTTGACAAGGCCGCCCAAGGCTCAACTCCTGGCCCATGGACCTTTGCTTCATATCTTCCCCTTCTCTCTCAACCCTATTTCCTGTCAGTCTACTTAATAAAGGCCACTAGTGCCACAAAAAAGGTAAGTCTATGTTTAATTTAACTAGAAGAAGCACACTGAGGTTCCCTTGGGCCCTTTGGGACACTCAAGGTGAGATGAGGGACTGAGTGGTATGGGGGTGGCAGTCGCAAGTTGCATGGTGGCAAGCAAGAACACACCAGCAGCACCCCAAAATGG
This sequence comes from Fundulus diaphanus, assembly GCA_037039145.1. Classification (NCBI taxonomy): domain Eukaryota; kingdom Metazoa; phylum Chordata; class Actinopteri; order Cyprinodontiformes; family Fundulidae; genus Fundulus; species Fundulus diaphanus. The sequence goes on along the minus strand of CM073134.1, from coordinate 13,016,016 downwards.
AAGCCAGAGATCATGAGTGAAATTCATAGGACATCATGTAGCACAGTTTATTTTTCATCCTGAAAAGTCTTTAAGTTACAGCTGGATATTTCCATAGACTAATTGTAATAATTTTATAAAGTGATACTTTTTTATCTCAGAATAAAACCCTGCTCTGTACAATCTGCAGTAGTAGATTAAAAACAATATTTATACAGAAACTCCATCCAGATGTGATCCTTCCTGTCAGATGTTATTTCATCCTGGACAGGAATGAAACAACCACATATGCACACATTCATGCTTAAGAGCAGTTTGGAGAGATCCATTAACCTCACTTTCATATTTTCAGACAGAACGTGGAGAACAGACAAACTCCATGCAGATAGCCCCAAGCCAGCAGTGTGAGCAACTACACAGCCATCCAGCCATAAAATTACACCAAATGGATTAAAAAAATCTCAGTCTTTTGATCATCCACCAGCTGCTGCTGCTGGTCACTGAAGAGGAGAAAACTACGACCTTGATGTGAAGCCAGGTGCTAATTAGTCAAATTTGTTGCATATGATGGATGTGTTTAAATCGGCATGTAATAATTGTAATCTGCTTTGTAAACTGAACAAAAACAAAGCATTTACAACAAAAAAAACTGGAGACTGCACTGCTTCATGAATTCCCACAAAGTGCAATGTTTCTTTTGAATTAAGCATATGTACTGGTCCTGCCTTATCTCCATTATCGTCATATGGGGAGATCACCTGTTTTATATACCTTTGCGTTTTCTGCGTTTACATTTTTGCTGTTAATTTGTGTGTGTTAGCATTGTGCTTATGTTCAGTTCTGTTCAGTTTACTTCTATTATGTCTTCCAGTTTTGAGATAAAATAAACCTTACTTTTCTGATACTTCCTGTGATTCCTCAGCCCATCAAGTGTTTTTTTTAAAGGAGTTACGAAGGTGAAATAAAGTAACCAAGTTGCGTGTTGGTAGTATAGACTGAATGAGAAATTTTGATATCATGCCTCCTGTTTCTGATGAGGATTATTATCAGCTTTAATTATGCATGGTAAAGTAATAACCTTGGGGACTCTTTGCAAGGCTATGAAGATATTGTCACATAAAAACAGGAAATAAAATCAAAAGCCCGTCTAACAAAACCTGAGATGCAGTAAAGAAATTATTGCCACTGCTTTTATTGAGTTGGTGTTTGTGTTTGTGTTGATGGTGTGCAGCAGCTCTGTTTTGCTCCAGGGTCAGTGCAGCAGACTGAGGATCTTGTTAGGTTTTTTTACCACTGTGATTACAGTGAATATATTTTCTTCCTTCCAGTCCTATTTCATGCATGCTTCAAACTGTTTCTAGCCTTAATTTGTGTCTTTAGACAACTCATACACATAACCTAGCATATGTTAATATTAAAATAGATTCTCTTTATATCATCATATTTAATGTTAAACATTCATAGCAGAGTTAGCTCTGAATTAAAGTTTATATATTTTTAATGACACCAAGTTTATCAAGAATATAGACATAAGAAGTTTCAGTTTGCCAAATAAAAGTATAAAACCTCCAGAAAGCCCATCACTTCACATTCATTTCACCACTTACAGTGTGCAGGGATTTTATTTTAGAAGAAAATAAACAGATGACGAAAAAAAACATTAAAACTACTTTAAATAGCAGATCTGCAAAAAAACGACATTTGAATGCAAATGAAACGGAGCTTATCAAACCTATTCTTTAATAACGTGCAGGTAGAACAGAGGCCACGCCCCCTCCAAGCAGGACAGAATGTATTGCTCAGGAAAGTATTTTAGATGAAAGGTATTAATATTTAATTTGCAAAATCACAAGGACGTCTGTCTATTAATAATTATATTTATGCTTGTATATAGTTGTTCCCATCCATTCCCATAATTCTGGTGGCAAGTTTGTGATTAGGAATATTTCAAGTCCAGACTTCGGAAAACAAGTCCAGTTGCTTCGTTTTTTACTATTTTTGGAACATTTCAATATTAACAATCTTAACATCGAAAGGAAGTTTGTGGAAATGTTGTACCCGTTTACAAAAAGTTTATTTGTGTCTGTAGGGTTAAGTCTCACCAGTGTCGTAGTGCAGAAGTAGGTCTTCTTGAAAGCCTCCAACAGTCATGGGGTGAAAAACCACGGTCACCTGGAAGCCTTCTCCAACATCGAGGGTACCAGAGGAGGGCATCACTGAGAACGGACTGGAAAAATGTTTTTTTATTTTTTTTTTTAAGACACTGACACAAGAAACGCAATCTGGCATAAAACAATTAAGACAGAAATCCACTGTGATTACTGTAACTTACTAGATTTCTTCCCAACACTAAATATAGCTCTTGGAGATTTACTAAGCAAAATGCTCACTTTCAATTATGAGCAGCTGGATTTGCTGGATTTGCTTCTGTTTTGTAAAGAAAATATCCCAGAAATATCTTTCTTTATCTGTTGTACTGGCTCTAACCTTCGCGTGTGCAACTTGAATTTGGCCTTACAGTTGCCTATGTTGCAAACAAAGTGGGTTTTCTCTGTGGATGCCTTCACTAGACAAGGAGGTAAACGAATCTCATCTCGAAAGTCAAGAACGGCGCGTGGCCCGATGGCACGAATAGGAATCTCAAAACGGTCTCTTGGTGTCACACAAACCAGTCTGTGGTTGTAGTCCTAAATTGGGACAAAAGATAAACAACACACAAATTAAAAAGACAAAACAGATCTAACCACTGAATAAGTTAGAAGTTTTTTTTAATGTAGATTTAGGTAAAATCCCTCCTCTCTGTTTGTCTCAGGTTTGACAGAGAGCAGTAACTATCCACTTTAAAGGATCTTTTTATATAGAACAAACAAGAATCACCTCAGCAGCTGTCCACAATGTAAACTCTTCTTAAAACTCACCTTTTTAAACACAGTGCTGTGGAGAAATACCCCCCTTTCAGATTTCTTCTGTTTTTGATTTTTTGTCACACTACACTTTTGCAGATAAAGCAACCTCAACCATCGTGACTCAATGTGAATGTAAGCAGGTTTCTTCTTGTGTAAAATTAACACCTCAATTCAGAGAAAGAAAATTATGCAAAAAGTCAAACATGGTAGTGGTGGTGTGATAATCTAGAGCTGCCTTTCTGCTCTTTACCAGAAAATCATGAAGGAGGATGTTCAGCTGTCAGTTTGTCACCTTAAGCTCAATGGCTTTTGGGTTATGCAGCAGTTCTGAATAGCTATAAAAAAAAGCAACATATTCTGGGGTGGCCTAGTCAAAGTCTGAACTTTGAACCTTACCAATAACAGGCTGTTCTGGCTCCAAAACCCTTCAGTGTGACAGAAATAAAACAATTATGTTGCGATTTAAATTTACTATTTGTCAGCTATAGCCTGATGGCAATTGGCGCTACCAAAGTTATTAGGTTTGAGGGGCAGTAACTTTTTCACAAAGGCCCATTCATTGGAAAACTGCTTTTTGTGTCTAATTAGGTTGTTTTTGTCTGATGCCAAAATTAGTTTGATGACCTGAAATATTCAAATGACAAAAACAAAAGAAAAAATTACAGGGCAAACACTTTTTCACAGCACAGTACTTAATGCTTAGAGTTTCTTCGACCCAGTCTCTCCAACTTCTAAGTACATACTCTATCAAGGGGCTTTTTATGTATGTTTGCTACCCATCTTTTTTCTAAAAAAAAATCTCTCCTCTGGAGAAAACAGATGTTTTTTGTTTTTTTCAATTTTCATTTTTTTTTCATTTGAACATTTAAAAATATGTATTTTTTTTATTTGCCTTGTCTCAGCCAGTTAAGAATGCTGAGTCCTATTGGCTTTAAGTTAATGTTCTAAGTTCACAGCAGCAGGTCCCAAATACCAACAATCCAGTTGGATTGAACTAAATATATTCTATCTACAAAGTTTTTAAGGACACATATGTACATGGTAAATGGTGACAGTATCTTCCTCAGTTGTACATGAATCAGCATTTGCCTAAAACTACATTTGATCTCATAAGAAAGTCAAGAATTCCTCAGATAAAGAGATGTAATTCACAAATCTTACCAACAAACTGAAAGTCAGTATGACAGAATCACATATAAGGCCAAAAAAGGTAATTCCTTTAAAAACAACTGGACTTCAGTTCTTGTGGTTAAAAATGTTTCTTCATCTGAAGAGCTTTCTCAGTTCAAAGCCAGTGAGGTTCCAAGCTTTGGAGCTGTTTGGGATGTGCTGTCGTGCAGATCTAAATTCATAAGCAGATCGGCTTCCTCTAACGATAGAGTGTCGTTATCGTCATTGGTAGCCTGGCTCACTGAGAGATGTTTGCTCAAACACAAGACGGTGCGAATTGGTTGGAAACTGACTGGGCATCAGGCTTAATGCTGGACTGTATGTTTTTGAAAGCAGAAATCTGAGACCTCCTCCTCTGTAGAAACCAACAGAGGAGGAGGTCTCAGAGGATTTAACCTTCCCTGGGTGACTCGTCACCAGCACAACTAAGGCCCCACAAAAAGTCTACCAGACAACTTCAAATTTATTATACTTTGTTAAAAAAACTAAAATAATAAAAACTCTCAGTTAAGTTAGAAGATAGATACTCAACAGCTACAACATAATGTTCAAGTGAACATTAATTCATATCTGGTCTAGAAATCTTTCTGAATTCAAATACATTGTGCCGGGAGTAAATTATTATGATATTACTCTTCTTAAGACTTCCTGATTCATACCTTTTGCAGTGAATATTAGGAACAGTACCTTGCTCTCATGCGGTGTGAAGAATATCATAAAACTGGTAGTCATTCCTGGTGCTACTTTGCTGCTTCCATTTTCTGGACCCACCACATAAAAGTGTTCTGAAACATCCTGCTCCAACTTTACAGCGTGTGCAACCTTAAACAAAACAAACACTGTTATACAGCTGACACAAAGCAAAACTCAGACAAGTGACTACTTTGACCTTATACTACAATGACATTTCCAGTCATTTTCCATTACTGCCACAAAACATTGTTACAATAAGACACAAGATGAAGCCCAGAGGGGCCTAGAAATGTACATATTTTTGTCCTTCTGTCACCAAATCTGTTATGATTAAAAGACCCGCCCAGCCATATGTTGTTTTAAATCCCATTTATATAAAAGATTATGATTTTCATGTGAACAAACCTTGTCATTGTTGAAAAGCAGCAGAGGCAAACTGTAGGTCTGTGAGGGAATGAAGTTCTGGAAGACCAGCTCTGATGGGTAAGGCTGGAAAATTGGCTGGTCTGGCTTTATCGTAGACAGCTGGAAGAACACATGAATCCATGAATATTTCTAATGAGCTCCTTCCAAAAGAGTGCCTTGAAAAATCATTTATCAGTCAATCAGTAGTCCACATTTCTGTAATTCACTCTAAGTATAGATACAGCTGTGACGGCCTCCAAGGTTTGTTAAAGAACATTAGTGAATAAACAGCAAGCAAGAAGAAAACTGTTGACATGTTGAAACCAGAGCTAAGTTATAAAACAATAGCCCAAGCTTTGAACATCTGACAGAGCACTGTCAAACACATTACCCAAAAATAAAAGGTTTGGCACAACAACAAACCTACCAAGACATGTTTGTCCGCCTAAATTGTCAGGCTGGGCAAGGCAGCATTCATCAGCTGGCCCATGGGACAATGGAGGTGGTGTGTTTAAGTGTGTCAGTTGTTTGCAATAACACATATCACTGTTATCAACTACAGCCGTCACAATTTAGCAACGCATAGCAACTTTTGATGGCCTTTGTAAACGTTCATTTACATATTTATTAAAAAAAAAACATTGCAACACGAACAACAAGGTTTTCAGCACTAGCTTAACAAAACACACACGAGTACCCTTGCCCTGGGTCTTTCTGCATGGAGTTTGCATGTTCTCCGTGTGTATGCGTGGGTTCTCTCTGGGTACTCCGGCTTCCTCCCACAGTCCAAAAAACATGACTGTTAGGTTAATTGGCTTCTCTAAATTCTCCTTAGGTGTGAGTGTGTGCAAGAATGGTTGTTTGTCCTGTCTGTCTCTGTGTTGCCCTATGATAGACTGACCTGCCCAGAGTGTACCCCGCCTCTCGCCCATTGACAGCTGGTATTCATCGCTCTGCCTTAAAGGAACCCTATGAGGTATACATGCTGCATCCTCCACTTTAAATCCACCTTACCGGCATCTTACTGGGGTAATTTAACATACTTAGTGAAGACAAAATAATTGCAAAACAGAATTAAGACAAAGAAAATGCACACAATGTTTTTACACTCTAACATGAAGCTTTAATGGAGCACGCAGGTAATTAGTTTACTATGGCAGTAAATGAACTTAAACAAGTAACTGGGCTATCTAAAAATAGCCATCTTTTAAATTTCATTTCAGGTTTCTCTACATTTTCTTTTCTTTTTTCAGTGTGATCCTCTCGGGGTGATCAGTAAGTAACTAAAGGGCATAATAATGATACAAATAAATCCTCATTGTTATTATTATTATCATTATTATTATTATTATTATTTTCCTCAACTCCTTAGCAGTCAGCCTCAGCTTAAACCTATTGGCTCCTTGATTTAAACACGTAGTCACATTGAGACACGAGTTCCTATTTACAAGAGAGACCTTAAGGATTGAGATAGATTATATGCTTAGCAGTTAATCACATTTTACAATGCAGAATATTGGATCAGGGAACCCAAAATGTTTCTTACTCATGTAAATTCTCCTTTCCACGCTTATCTATACCTGGAAAATGCAAGAATCAAATAACATAAATTCCCACACTCCTCAAGAATGCACGAGGTACACACAGACCATAGAAAGAGGATCTGAAATGGATTCACTTGTGTTTTTAAGAGGTGCTGCTTTCAACAAAATGATCCCAGCAGTTTCTATGATTCAGACATTAAGTGGAAAAAAACTAAAAATAGTATCGCCTGTTTTACACGTGTTTAGGTCTTAGAACCTATTTATAGAACTACACAGCTTATTAGAGTTAATCTAAATTACTTATGACTTATTTGCCGCATACTTTCAGTTATCACCGGTGGATAAGGTGCCCACACTGGAGACTTGTCACGTTCAGATTTGCATATTTAACAAGTCAACAGAAAGGCCTCCAGGGGGGATGCAAATTTTTGCAGTTAAATTTGCTGAGTTGGTGTTTATTAATTTTAAATACATTAAATTAACTTTTGACAGCAAAGCACTTCGACCAAGTAGCACCTGCTGTGTGACGGAAGAAAATTTAGTTACCTAAAATGCCCGGCAGAAGCCTTAATTTCCCTTTTTTCATATCTTGTCAAGCTACAACCAGAAACTGCTGATATTTTAGAAGACAGACCAACACAAAGTAGGTCATAACTGTAAAGTGGAAGGGAAAGACACACGGTTTTCAAACGTTTTATAAATAAAAGTCTAAAAAAAGGGTACTGTGTATTTGCATTCAGCCCCCTCAATACTCTGTAGAACCACCCGGGGCTGCAGTTACAACTGCAAGTCTTTTAAGGTATGTCTCTACCCGCTTTGCTTACTACTACAAAGACTGATTCTTTTTTCTTTTTACAGATTCTTTATTGTAGCTTAGTTTTTTATTATTAGATGTAGCGTCTCAATGAAAATTAACTTTCAAATCCTTTTTTAGAGCTTTGACTGGACTGAACATGAATATCCATTGACAAACAAACGTACCGTAGCTCTGGCTATATGGTTAAAGCTATGGTCCCCCTAAACAGGGAATGTTAAAGAACCTGTCTGAGTGGTCTTCAATTCAAGCCTCTGGGAAAATGTATCTCATCTCCCGAGGGAGTTTGGGGACATGGAATTGGAATGAACCATGGTCAGGACATCCATTTCTGTGCAGATTCCAGGAGCTGGCCTGAAGCTTGTCAGTGCCTGTTGTGGCGGCTACCAGAGGACCCGCTGGTGGACGCCAGTCTTGATGGCTGAAAAAGGAGGCCTTTAGGGCCTTTAGTGTCTTTGCTGACAGGTACCGGGCGGCCAGAAGGACTGCAGCTTCTGTGGTTGTGGACGCTAAAACTCGGGCATGAGGAATTTGGAGAGACTCTGGAGAGAAACTTCTAGTTGGCCTCAAAGAAGTTCTGGAAAGCCATTCAGTGACTTGTAAAAGGGAATCAGGGACCATCCCAAGCTGTGTATGCTTTGGAAGGGGAACACTGGAGTGGTAGACAGGGGTAGTGAACCAAATTTTTATGAAAGGGGACTGGAGGGTGTGTACTAGTTATTGAGGGATCACACGTTTCAGCCTCCCTGGGAAAGCTTACTCTGGGGTGTTGGAGAGGAGGATCCAACTAGTTGTTGAATCTCAGATCCACAGGATCAATGTGGCTTTCGTCCCGGCCGTGGAACAGTGGAACATCCGTTCATCCATCTCCAGTCCAAATGTGTTTAGTGGATCTGGAGAAGGCTTACAACTATGTTGCCCGAGGTATTTTGTTGGGGTAAGACCCAGACCTCGCTGGAGGCATTATATATCTTGTCTGGCCTAGGAACGCCTTGGCCTCAGAATGAGTTGGAGGATGTCGCTGGGAAAGAGGGATGTCTGGTTTTCTCTCCTGAACCTGTTGCCCCCGCGACCCGATCTTGGATAAGCAGAAGACAGTGAATGAAAGGATGGTGTCCTGTTGGAAGGTAACCCTTTGGCACACTCTCAAGTCTTTTGCAGACTTTGAACAGCTTTTTCTGCCAGAACTGCCTTGTACATACTTCCGTGCAACAAGAACTGGGACTAGTGTCCAAGCTCCTTTTGAAGAAGAGCATCTCCACAGTACAATGGTGTGATCAGACGTATAGGCATTGTTAGTTTTCTATCGTCCATAGCATTTTGTTACTAGGTGAGAAAAATAACACTATTGTCACATCGGATCAGAACACCTCTTTCCACATGTGTGCTATTACCAATATGGCTGGACACAGACTCAAAAAAGGACTTTTCATGGCTTTATTTCAGCGATGGTGTTCATCTTGCCAGTCTGTTATTAATGGCCGATTTATGGGGAGCACGACTAATAGCTGTCGTGTCGAAGCTCTGAATCTCTGCAGCTTCCTGGCTGCTTCTGCTAGTAATTCTGTCCCTGCCTACCAGTCAGTTCAGTGGATCTTATCTAACAAACCTCTGAGACTTTCACAGAACAGCTGTAATTATACCAAGATTAAATTACACACTGATGAACTATATTTATTAATAGAATGATGACTATCATATTCAGTTTTTTATGTCATTTCAACAATGTCTCTGTTAGGGTTGTCATTTATAATGTTTTATCACCACAGAATTCAAGTTTTTATAAATCCAAGTCATTTCACAGGGCCAAATGTCACTTTGCCAACTCTACCCATTACAACTGATGTCTCTCAGAACTTATTTCTTATAAAGTCTAGAGGTATAACAATGTTTGCTGACATTTACCTTGTGATGCAGGGTATTGCTTTCTTGAGTCTCGAGCCTGAGGGGCAGGTAAACCTCTGTAGTGTTACTCAGGCGCTCCTCTGTGGATTGCAGCATTTCCTGCGTAAAAACTGATGGAGTCACCTGCAATCACACATGACAGGGTCTGTTATCCAGTCTGCACTGGCTCCCTCTGTAATGTATATCCAATATACACATATAATGGGGCTTTGATTGTTATGTGTGATGCATAAACAATTTGGAAACACAGCTATAAACAGTAACACGTTCTTGAAGAATGCTTGGTTCAGTGAGAACGATCAACCGTTATTTTGTGGTTAATGCCTAAGCTACACAATCCAACACCTCGGTTTGAGTGTACCAGAGACAAAGAAATATCTAACTTAGTATGCAAATGCCACAGCTAAATGTGGTAGCACATTTAATTGGCAGTGGTGGTTGTTCATTTAACAGTAAGATGTTAATAAACTGGTTAAAATATTGGAATTAATTAAACTCCAACATCTCAAAAGGCTAAAGAGTTGCAGTGTGAGGGCAAAGACGAAACAGCACAGATTTTTGATCCAGCCAACCAACATCCGGATGGTGGAACAGTTTCTGGCCTTTACACACCTGAAAAAATTGATAGACATGCTGACAATGCGTGCCCTTCTCACAGCACACAAAAACTGTCTACATGAAATCAATCCACCCATCCTTCTATCTATCCATCTATCCGTCTATCTATCTAATACATGGAAAGGCGTGTTTAGCCGAATAGAAATCTGATTTTAATCTGAGAGCACTATATGGGAAGCAGGATAAAACATAGGCCTGAAATTGCTGAGGTGAAGTCACTGCAGTCAAGGATTGATTTTTGTTCCCTATAAGGAGCCAAGCTAATTATTAGGGCAATCGGTCGTTTGAATCGGTTGTTTAAAAGCATTGGACAACGTCCAAAATGATGGTCACTGGAAAACAGGGAGCGTGAGAACTCATCATTAAAACTGGGTTCATATATCTGCAGAGTGTTTTTAAATGTTGATATTGCTGAGGTGGACAAGTAAACAACATCAAAAGCAGAGTCTGCTCACCCGTCTTGGCTTCTCCTCCTTTACAAGGACTTTGTTTTTGCAAAGCAGAGAGCTTAAGTGCTGGATGTGAACAGCTTTCATTCTGAAAGAGTTCTGTAGCAAAATCACCTGCAATATGAAAAAAAAAAACAGTGTCTGTTACCGATACTTAATTCTTGTTTAATAGATTAGAAAGAAAGAATTTCAGCTCGTCAGCAGCAGGCTTAGTCAGCCTCCAGAGAGAGATCAACACAGCACAGAAAATAATTAGCTGCTCCCCTAACAACAGGCCTCGACGAGATTGGTAATGTCTGCAACCTCTTCAGGACTGAAAAAATGTCCTCAATTGTCTTTTGTTGCCCTTGTCCTGACAGAAGAATCCAATCAAATTACCAGCAAGACACAAGAACACTTACATTTCCTATGTCATCCACACACTTAACAAGCAGCATTATGATACAGGTGTAACATTATATATAACAATATATGATTATGTGTTGTCAAGGCAATCACTGTATTGAGTATATTTATTATTTGTTTTAGATTATCTCTATAAATAGTCTTTTGTCAAGTTAGTTGGTGATGTGTTGTAGTTATTTAAACAATTAATCAGCAGCTAATGCAGCAGTAGCCTGTAGGCAACTGTTTCACAGAGCCTGGGGTATATATATATATTTGACAGCAACATTAATCCAGGGTTCCAGGGGGTTTCCAGTTAGTCAAAATTGGGATTTAAAAAATGAAGATATTAGCTTCACACTTGTAAATCTATTGTTTCTGAAGCTAAAGTTGAGAACAGGCACGTTTGTGTCAGATGGTGACAAGTTTAGTGCAGACTATAATTGAGATACTGAGAAATAGACGTATTATGTTTACAATAAGTGAAATCCATAAAATAGTTCCGTTCTTTTGCAGGGAGGGAAATGTACTTCGCTTCACCTATGGATATTAAATAACTAATTACATTTTTTTTTACCATTTCTTGTCATAAAAGCTGATAAAACCAGGTTTCAGATAATTTGCTAAAGAGTTGCCACTGATGTTTTAGAAGTAATCGTCTTAGATGCTATGCTATGCTAAAGTAAGAACTATAAACGTAACGTACAAAACGTCGAAAACACATTTTCTAATTTCGCCTGACGTAAGGATTTTTTTTATTAGCACGACAAATGTCCATGCGTTGACAACAATTCTGCCAAAGATAGGCTAAACATATGCCGCTACAATGTACTTTTTAACGCTGACAGAAAATGTTTTGAACTATTCGTCGTGCTCATATAAAAAACAAACGGTAACAAACGTTGACTTAAATTTCGCTGCTTTACATATTTTCTACGTAAAATTAGCACGTCACTAACATAAAAAAAACTTCCATTAGACTTGTGCTAACAAAATAAACCCCTAATAAACTCTTACCGCGGTGTAAGCAACTTCTTTTCTACGAGAAACTCACGAGTTTAAGTTGATGTCTTTTTAGTGACCATAGTAACAGGTCTACCGCATGTGACCCAATAACCTGCTTCCTGATTGGGTGGCAAGTGCAACAGCGTCAACTGTCGTCTGGCTGCGTTGGAATTGGTACGTGAGGGCGTTCGCCATATTGGGACAGGAAACTTACCTTGTAGGGCAAAACAAATTTGCTTGGAAACGGGGCTTTCTTTTAGACAAACACTAAACTTTATGTAAAAGTTGCTATGGTGAGTTTTAGAAACATGAAATATAAATGAACATGTGTTCATTTACTGTATGCAATAAAACATTTCACTTCAGCTTGCAGTCTACTGAATGTCAGAACAAATATTTCATGTGGTTGAATAATTACAATTCTGAGATGTTATTCTTGCGTTTTTGGCAACTTTACTTCTGAAAGTTACATTACAAATACAGTGATATCAATTACTAGATTGGATAATAATTAATTAGTACTGTGATTAAAGTCTTAAAGTGTCTCTCTCTTTTTCTTCTCTGTAGAAATGGTATTCCAGATGTCCAAAACAATCAAGTAACCGCACATGTTTTCTGCCGTACAGTCTTGCAGCATTTCAATCACTCATTGATGCTTCTCTTTGACATAACTTGCTTCTTTGCTGTCATTCTTGACATATTCAAGGTCTTCAAAGATCAGTAAAGGCCATGAGATGAATGATTTCAGAAGTTGACACAGCAATACAAAGCAAACATCATAGCAGCAGCCCAAAACTCTGGGGTGCAATATTGCTACTTTAAGCATCTCTCTGTATGTCTGATGCAGGTAATAATACTGAAGAGGCTTTGCTATTGATGAAACACTGAATGTATATGTATACCCTTTGTGAGGACTGCAAACCAAAGCGTAGTCAGGTATTATTGGGGATAGGGGAAATCTGCCTCATATTTTGTGTATATGCACATGTCAAAGGTACTGAACTAATCCCCTAGTTGCATGTTGTGAAAGCACACACAATGCTACTTCAACCACTATGATGTGAATTGAAAAAAAAAATAATAATGTAAGGGTTGACTGATTAATGCAAACTAAATTTTAAAAGAGGCTTGAGCCAGATGCAATCACACAGAGATGCAGTGCTCAGGTGCAGTCTACCTGCCATGTCCTGGCCACCCCACTGACCAGTGTAAATTGCAGTAGCATCAGTTTAGCATCCCATCATGCACAGCCAGCAAGGCAGCCGCTCTTTTTGACCTTCTATTGCGCTTTTATTTGTATCTGCCAGTACCTTCCCCTACTAATTGTTTTGTTTTTCAATAAATGAATAAATGTACACCTTATTCCTAGTATAATTACACAATGAAAAGGAATTGTTGTTCAACTCAAAGTGTAACTGTACTGTTATTGGTTTATGCACATTAGATCATTAGTAACATTTAAAATTAACCAAATGACATTAGTAGGCATTTACGATAGTTTTCTACAGGCAAAATTCAGAAATTATGGCTTTTAGTTTCAGTGTGCCATCCCAAGAGTTTAAGTGGCCCCATCTGGCCATCCCTATGAAACATTTCTAGAGGCACCACTTTTCACTGCTTACAATAAACCACTTTTGGAGACAGAAAACTGACCTTTTTTTTTTTTTTACATCCTTTGTTAGTTTTAGTTGTTTTGCTTTCTTTCGTTGTCACATTCATTCTCTTTTTTCAACATGACTCAGCACTTTGAATTGTTGTGAGAGACAGTAAAAGTGTGGGCGGAACTATTTACATCCTCCTGTTAGCAGAGCATGGCATCACTTCCCCAGATTTCGACCTTGAAAAGCCATTTTCGGTTTCATTAATTTTTATCTCAACTCAGACCTTTGACAACAGATTATAACTGATCGACAGCCTTCTGGTATTCATTCCCCCCCTGTTGTCTGCTCGCCCCTCTGGTGTCTTCTAATGGTTTCCCGCAGCTCCCAGGCCTGTTATGTCCTGTAAACGGCATTCCAGCTGTCTCTGCCCTTATTCGGGTCAATGCGTTACCCAGCCTCGTAGAAAATAGGATTTTCTTCAAAGGGAACCGTGCGTTGAGAGAGCCAAGATGGCGGCTAGCGTTTAGACTTTGTTCGGAACTTTCCTCCAACTTTATTCTTCTCCCGTCGGAACAGATATATTTGTAATGTCTTCTACCTCAACAACAAAACGCAAAACCGAAGGTCATCTGGTACTTACTCCTACAAAGTCACCATCTACCAAGAAAGGTAAAATGGAGCAAGCCGCAGCAGAGAACGTGATAGCGGTGCTAAAGTTGGCTATTGAGGAGCAGGGGACATCTATTGGAAAATCTATCGATGACATGAAGTCTTCTATTAATTTTCTCTCCGCTGACATACAAGATATTAAAAGCACACTGCAAACCACAGTCAGCCGTGTCAGCAAAGCTGAGGAAAAAATTCAAGCATTGGAAAACAAAGTGCTGGAGCTTGCACGCGAGAAGAAGCGGTGGAATCTGCGACTCCGCGGCATGCCCGAAGAAGGGACGGAGGATGTTCGGCTCAAAGTGGTGGAGGTGTGTCAGAATATAATCCCAAACTACAAAGAGAAGCTTCTGGAGGTGATTGATTCAGTACATCGGCTAGGCAAAAAACATCCAACCAAACCACATCCTCGAGATATAATCATCCAATTTTCTATGAAGCATTTCCGCAACATGATCTGGAAAATGGCAAAAAACTCTGGCTACCTGAAGCAAAGAAATCTCCTGTTCAAAGAAGACCTTTCTGTGGAAGACCGGGAGAAGCGCAGCCGGCTGTGGCCAATAATCCAACAAGCCCGCAAGGATAAGAAGATCGCATACTTTGTTGGAGGACGAGCTTTTGTGGACGGCAAGGAAATTGAATAACTGTTTCGTCGGATTCCATTCAACTTATTATGGAGGAAAAGTTCTATGTTCCCAGTTAAGTTCAACTAAAAACTCAGACATTTATCTTGTTTAGTTTTTTGTTCTTCTTTAATATGTTAAAGTTCTTCTCAGTTAATGCTCGAGGACTGAGGGATATCACTAAAAGAAAAGCTTTATTTCTGTTTGCAAAAAATTGTGGTGCTGATTTTTGTTTATTTCAAGAGACTCATTCCATTGAAAGTGACTATAAACTATGGAAAACTCAGTGGGGAGAAGATTTGTGGATGGCCCATGGAACTCACCGTGCAGCAGGTACATTAACTTTGAAGCACAAATTTAATAGCAGCATCATCTTCACCGAAGCCGACCCAGCTGGACACTATATTCTCACAGTTATTAAATGTGATAATATTTTCTTTCTTATTGGTAACATTTATGGTTACAACACCACCAAGGAAAATGTCAGGTTGCTTGAAACTTTAAATTCCAGTATTGATGCTTTGATAAAAAAATTTAATGATATTAGGATAATTTTAGGAGGAGATTTCAACATTACTGTGAATGATGAAGTTGACCGATGGCCTAGCAAGCAAAAAATAAATTCTCAGATTGTTGACTTTATGAATGAGCGAAGTTTAATAGATATTTGGAGGGTAAATAATCCAAACACAAAAAACTTCACATGGAAAAATAAAGCTGGTTCGCAACACTCAAGAATAGATTTTTGGTTAATATCTGACTCCTTTCAACATTCCAATTGCAAAGCTGAGATTATTCAAGCACCCCTTACTGATCATAAAGGCATTTTACTAGAGGTTTGTATTTCCCCTGATAGAACTACTAAAAGGTACCCTGCATATTGGAAAATGAATAACTCCCTTCTTAATGACAAATCTGTTTATTTAACAATTAAAAACAAAATTGCAGAGCTCTTAAAACTAGCACAATCTGAAAATAACTTTGGACGTTATTGGGAGCTTTTAAAATATGAGTTAAGAAAGATCTTAAGTAAAGCTGGGGCAAGTAGAACAAAAAATAGCATAAAGGAGGAAACCTCCCTGATCTCTGAGTTGATATCATTATCGTCTATTCTTCCTGAAAATCTATCTGAACTACAAAGAGCCGAATTACAAAGCCTTCAGTTTAAACTTGACCAAATTTACATTAAAAAAGCAAAAGGAGCTTTTATACGTTCACGGGCCAAGTGGTTAGAAGAGGGAGAACAAAACTCTAGCTACTTCTTCAAACTTGAAAAGCAAAGACAAACAAAAAATGGTATTACTAAACTTAATTCAAATGGCATAGTAATTGATAATCCTAAAATGATTGCCAGTATATGTGAAACTTTTTATAAATCATTGTATGAGTCTAGACATTCTCCTGAGGAACATGAACATTTCTTTAATTCCTTAAACGGCATAGGAACAATTGGTGACCAAAACAAAATATTATGTGACTCTCCAATCACGCCTAATGAAATTAAAGAAGCTATCAATAGTCTCAAATCTAATAAATCTCCTGGTACAGATGGTCTTACATCAGAACTTTATAAAATGTTCTCAGAAGAACTCACTCCATTTCTACACTCTGTATTTATTGAGAGCATTCATAATGAAAGACTCCCCCCATCACTAACTCAAAGTTTAATTACTCTAATCCCAAAACCTCAAAAGGATGCACTAATTTTGGATAATTGGCGTCCTATTTCTTTACTTAACAATGATTACAAAATTTTAGCCAGTTGTTTGGCAAAAAGAATTAAAACAGTTCTTAGTGATATTATAGAAGAATCTCAGAACGGCTTTATGGCTGGAAGACATATTATTGATAATATAAGACTGGTTCTTGATGTCTTAGATTATCCAGAAATGGTTTCAGATAACAGCTTTATTTTATTTTTAGATTTTCAAAAGGCCTTTGACTCAATAGAACATGAGTTTATCTTCAAAGCCCTCAGCTTATTTGGCTTTGGAGACCATTTTCAACAATCAATTCGCACTCTCTATGCTTTTGGAAATAGCTCAATAAAATTACCCCATGGAACTACCAAGAGATTTAAAATAGAACGTGGAATTCGTCAGGGTTGCCCTGTATCACCTTTTTTGTTTCTTCTCCCTATGCAAATTTTAGCTACTTTTATTAAAAATAGTGATCTCAAAGGCATCCAAGTTGCAGGAAAAACTATACTCTTAAGTCAATTGGCTGATGATACAACTTTATTCTTACAAGATAAGGGTCAAATTGATATTGCACTTAAACTTTTAAATACCTTTTCTGTAGCCTCTGGTCTCAAACTTAACTTATCTAAATGTGAACTTCTCCCAATTAATAATTGCAATGATTTATCTCTTTCCGGAATTCCTGTAAAGTCTGAAGTTAAATATCTTGGGGTCACCATAGTTAAAGAGCAGACAGCAAGAGTTAACAAAAACTTTAATTCAATTATACTCTCCTGCCAACAAAGATTTAATCTATGGTTACAGAGAGACCTGACTATCACTGGTCGAGTCCTGCTGGCCAAAACTGAAGGTCTTTCTCGACTTGTCTATGCCAGCTCAGCCCTTAATGTCCCAAATAGCCGTTGCACTGAAATTGATCGTCTACTCTTTAATTTCATTTGGAAAAAAAAGCCCCATCTTATTAAGAAGAATGTTATGATCAATAAACTAAGTTCAGGTGGATTTAATGTGCTGGACTTTAATACCCTGCATTCCACATTCAAAGTTAGGTGGATCCAAAGATATTTGAAAACGCCTAATTCAATGTGGCATTGGATTCCTACACAAGTTTTTAAATCCTTGGGGGGGCTAGACTTTCTATTAAGATGTAACTATAAAATAGAAAAGCTTCCTGTTAATTTATCCTGCTTCCATAAACAACTGCTTTTATCCTGGACTTTGGTTTATAAACATAACTTTTCCCCTCATAACTGTTATATTTGGAATAACCAAAATATTTGCTTCAAGCATAAATCCTTATTTCTTCAGAAATGGATGGATAATGATATCTTATTTGTTAAACAATTATTTAATGAGGATGGTCAACTATTTAATTATGGTGAATTTCTTGGTAAATATAACTTCCCTGTGACCCCTAAAGAATTTGCCATCGTCTTTGATGCTATTCCTGCAGGTTTAAAATTTCTTATATCAACATCAGGTGGCGCCATGGTCCAGCGTCCCAGATTTCCAGACTTATTTATTGGTAATTCAGATCCATTTCTTAGTATTAAAACTGGAAATAAGCATATAAGAGAAATAATCCAAAGGAATACTGTTTGCAAACCTGCCTCAATCTTTTTTTGGAACAATCTTTATTCAGATATCAATTGGGAACAAACATGGTTGTTGCCAAGAAAGTTTTTTGTATCAAATAAAGTACGGGAAGTTTCCCTTAAAATCTTACACAGGTGTTATCCTGTAAATTCAGTATTGAACAAATATATTGCAGATATTGATCCTCTTTGCTCCTTCTGTCACATTGAACAAGAAACACTGACCCACCTTTTTTGGGAATGCTCTTTTAGCAAAATCTTTTGGTGTGACTTCAATAATTTTATCAACAAGAAATGTAATATACTTATTTCATTGAATGTTAAACATGTTTTCTTTGGTATTTCCAATAACAGTATGTCTGGGAAAGATTATATTATAAATTTTCTTATTTTGTTAGCCAAATTCCACATACATGTTTGTAAATTTGCTAAAAACAAACCCAACCTCACTGTTTTTAGAGCTTATGTAAGAGGTTTTTTGGACTCCTTAAAAATATGCACCAATTCTAAAGCTATGAAACTTCTAACCCTAAGTGATGAAGTTAATTTGTAATCTGTAATTTCCTTTTTCTGTTTCATGGAATCCTGTGGTTCTGTTACCCCAGCACCTCGAGCATAATACTGTCTGCAATTGTATATTCTTTATCTGTAAATAAAGTTTGTATATATAAAAAAAAAAAAAAAAAAAAAAAAAAAAAAAAAAAAAGAACCGTGCGTTGACTATGCCCCGCCCCTTCATCATGCGTGCACCGACGTAAGCGCGTAGCATGATCTCCGCCGCTCCGTCCGCAGAGTCTCCATCTCCAACCGGTTTACCACCGTGAACTCCACACGGGTTTAGCAGCATAAACACCGCCTTATCCGCAGATCACCATCGGACATGGAAGCAGCCTCCTCCTCCTCCTCTTCCACTCAGTGCAGGTAGGCTCGGTCTCTGCGCTGAAATGAGCGTCAAATGTATGAAGTCAACGAGAGACGACTGTAATTTGTATATAAATGAATCTGTTTACGTTTCAAAATTGTATACAATGTGATTAAAAAGATGTTCACAGAATCCAGTTAGGCACGACGCGACAGTTTATTCTGAGGATTTGACTACAGCAGCCAATCAGATATTTTTCTCTGCCTGTGACGCAAGCGCGCTGTGTTACCGGTATGTCCCTACAAAACCTGGTTTTGTTTAATTAACAGTGACTATATTATCCCAGGCTGGTCTCTGGCTCCTTGAACACAAAACAATTACAGCAAAGGCTATGTGTTTGTGCTCCAACACCCCTGGGGCTTGGCAACAACCCCAGCTGGTTAAACTCGCTCGTGTGTTCGGGCCAGAAAGTGGGCCTACCCGAAGTGCCTGTGCGTGTTCCGCGACAGGAATACAGAATACCCCCGCAGCACCACGGACAGCTCCGCAGGAGACCCCGAAGAAACACAGGCATCGTGTTTTGTGATAGCTCGCCGAGAATAAAAAGTAAAAAGGAAATCATCAAATGCAGTTTTAAGACAAATTAAAAGGAGCACTGGTTGCAATTTCATATTTTTGAATTGTTGTTACTATTAAATATTGGATAAATACTATCAGTTCAAGCAAAGAAAGAAAAAAAATATCAGCAGATTTTAAAAATGATAAATCAAAAAAGAACAGTATCCTTGTAATAACATGAGTTGGCCTAAAATAAATAGTCCTACAGTCTTTCTTAAATTTTACTTTGGACTGTTTCCACTAATTACTGAATATCTCTGTTATTTTTGTTTCTATTTGTTTAAGCCACTTAACTCTGATGAATGACTCATCCAAATATTGTACATGTCAGACGTTAACATACACATCATCCACTATGAACATCATATTATTTTGGCGCTTTAATGACTTGAACCCCCCTTTCTCATGGTGAATAGATTTTACACCAAACAACGGTGCTTCAAAACGAGAATTAGGTGCACAAGTTTGAATATCTTTTAGATTTTCTCTAATCCATCCACAGGGTCAAAATTATGCATACAGGCTCAAATATATACATACATTCCAAAGGCTATTTTGCTGAATGGCCCTTAGGAGGCTGCAAGCGAGCCACTAATCTTTGGATGCTGCTACCTTCTCCCAGGTAGTCTAGGGGGATGGCGAGGGTAGTGGGGTTAGGATAGCAATAACAGCTCTGAAATGAAGAGTCAACTTCAAACAAATTAAGCAAACAAACTTTTATTTTCAAATGAAATACTTCCAAAAAAAAACAACAAACAAAAAAGAAACAGTGGAATTGATTCTTAACCCAAAACTTAAAAGACAGAAAAGATTACGTTCTTAAAGGGATCAACAGAAAATCGTAAACCTCCCTCTCCACTTACAGATCCACACTGCCCTGTCACAAACCAGACCAGTAACATTACAAGGCCACAATTAGTGCAAGTTAAACAAAACGCCTCAATCTATAAACTTCACTTTAAAATTCAAGGCAGTGGGCAACTCAAGCGCATACAGCACAGACCCTACAAGATGGCCCAAAGGCCGTGAAAACAGCTCCTCTCTCAGGTTTATATTCTGTTTTCACTTGCGTACTCCTTCCTGCAGAAACCACTTAGTAACAAAACAAAACAAACAAAGAAACCATCAGAGATGTGGCTTTATGTAACAGCAGCCATCAACAAGCATGTGTCCTATTTCTGGCTCGATAATTGACCACTTATACCACTGGCAGCAAGACATCCCCACAGCATGATGCTACTACCACCACGGTGCACTGTGCTTGATAGTTGGTACAGTGACCTTAGGTTTAAAATCTTCGATCAACACTCTAGAATAACAACAGTTTTTGAAGATGCATAGATGCAAACATTTTACTGGAACTGTCACAACTTCCAAACTCAAGGCATCGATCAGTTTTATATTCATATCTGGATCTTTCCATTTGTGGGTTTTCTCTAGTTTCCTGAATTCATTTTCACAACCAAAACATTTAAACTAGCTGAACTGGAATATCTGAATTTGTGGTAGGGATGACTAACTTGTTAAGTCTTCTGAAGAATTTCAAACCTGTTCGGGGTGCAACATACCTCTTACACAGCTCTGAAGATAAAACGTTTCACCACCAGAACCCTGCTAAAAAGAATTGGGAATATCAAACAGATGGATCTTTTGGTCACCAGCAGTTTGTTACAAAAATGGAGCACTTCAAAGATTTAAAGAAAGTCGTGCTGCATAGATAGAAAGAATGAGGGTTCTAAAACTTGTGCATGAGTCTCTTCTTGTATAACTACAAAACTTTAGCAACAGTGATCAAAAGATAATTAAAGTTTGGATTTGATCCTCATACATTCTTCTTTTATGAAAACTGAATTGCACACACCTTTCTTCATTGCTATCATTCCTGGTTAAAGGAATGGCTTTATAGCTTAGCTGCATGCTGTACAGACTGCTGCTAAGGTTTCATTACTTTCGTCTGTGGGTTTATATATCACTTATTTTAAAGGAGATGTTCTCTTTCAGTGACCTTTATTCTAGTAATGAATGACAGCAGAAGTTAAGCTGTCACATGTCTGTCAGGTGTCTGTTTGTGTTTGTTTGCAAAAGTGCCATTCCGTCTTCTAAAAAGAATCTGTGGATGTCTGCTTCGGCAGCTGGCAAACTCAGAAAGATGAATAACTTTGCAATCGTCTGTTTTGTTGACTGACAAAGTTTTGTGCGTGGCGTAAGACATAAACCAAAATTTTCTTTTTTATTTCAGTCAAAACATATGCATAAACTGTTTATGTTTTCAAGAATGGATCGAAAATCACTCCTAAAACTTAACAGAAAACTTTTGTTTTCTGTCAACAAAATCACTTGTTTTGATACTGGTTTTTAGTCAGAATTAAAAAAAGAAAAAAAAGGCAAAACCTGGAAAGACAAAGTGCCCGGGGCTACTCTGATGTAGCAGTCATCCTAGATGGCAGCTCCAAATTGGGCTCAGAGTTGTCAGGCTCTCTTCCTGAATACACTGCCGCCTGAAGTCTCGCTCTGTCTTAATAACAAAGCTTTGGGTACAGAGGGAACATTAAAAAAGTGATTGCTTCACGCAGATTTATGATTAGAATTACACACGGTTTCTGACTTTGTTTAATGTAGCACCCAAGGGCATTTCAAATCCAATCAACATCTGGGAAGAATGATTTGTCTGGTAGCAACGAGGTAACCCCAAAACTGTGTTACATAATGTAGTCTATTAGTTAAACTTACTGAGTTTCATGAACTGAACCTCGCCCTTGTGTTTTGTGTCTTACTATGAAATCTTCCTTTCACGCTCTGTCATTTCAATAATTCTTCACAGATCCAGAGGAACTTGTTTTACACCTCGTTAAAGTTTTTTTTCCAGCTACAAGAGTCTGACTTGGCTAAGTTATCTGTTGCTTTTTTCTACTGCTGTTTTCTATTGCTTCTACATTCAACACACTGTATGTTCATTCCACAGCACATTCCCTTTCTTTAAACACTTTAAATCATTATATTGTTTACCTCCACAGTTCATAATCCCACCATCATTCTCAGGACCGCTATATTCTTAGCCAATGGTTTAGTTGAAAAATACACAAGTCGGTAAACCAAATGCACTACATATTAATGTAAAACAATAGGTCAATGATAAATCCCTTTTAAACTTTTTACATATTTAATCTGGCATATATAATGTACCATGCAACTTTGTGAATTTGTTTAAGCAGTCTTTTTTATTGGAATCTATGAGCATCCTACATCTTGACTCTGCAGTATTACTACACTGCAAAACTTCTTCAAATCTATCAGATTTAAAAGAATACAATTAAATTTATTGAAATGTAATTTTCTTCTGTTGAACTTGATATTTGTCTGGTTTCTGATGTATGCTTGGACTCACTTATATGCAGAAAAATTACACCTTTTTTTATATTTAGAGATTTCCAGCAGACACTTGAAGGTTCCGGGTGAAAAGTGGCTGGTGTTGGGAACTGTTCAAAACCAAACGTTCACCTAGACAAACTTTGGTTCTAGCGACCAACAAGTTTCACTATGGCACTCTTTTCTTGATGTGCAATGTTGCTTTTGTTACAGACATTTGAAATTCTGACCCAAAAGGTCAAGTTTGGGGTCATAAGACCTTTACTCCACAAGCTTCTGAAAGTCTACACAGGAGATACTTGTTACTTGTGGCAGAGAACCAGTTATTTGCTGGAAATGTCCTTTAGATCCTTCAGTGTTGCCACCAGTGTCTTGGTGTAATGAGTGTACAGTACGTGGGGAACCCTCTATTCAACAGAACAGAGAGTAGCGTTTAAGAAGTTCATTTTAAAACAGATGAATGGTGACAGATGAGACAGGCAGGTCAGAGTGACTGGAGTCCTCAGAGTCAGGTTAGACCAGGTGAATGTGGAAGAGACGTGCAGATGATCAGGCGATGCAGGCAGATGCACAACTGACCCGATGATGCAGGCAAAGACTGACTCGACCATACGATGCAGGTGAGGTGTTGCAGACAGAAACTGACTTGACCAGTAATTACTGACAAGACCAGATGTTGCAGGTAGAAACAGGCTTAACTAGAAGTCGCCGACATGATCCCTGCGTGAGCAGACCGAGACACAACAATCCAAGGAGAAATTTTTGTCAGGCGGTGCACACAAGCACCAGTTAAACAAAACTAGTGGGTCAGGGCGAGGACAGGTCCAAAGGATCAAAATGGCAGAGCAACAAGAAGCACTGGGAACAACATGTATGCAGCTAGACAAGACGAGACGTTCTGGCTGAGAGTGGTAGGATGTGGCAGGTATATATAGGCAGAGTGACATGTGAGCAGAGTTTAAACTAATTAGCTGCAGCAGCAGGTGGAGCTGATTAGGATGCTGAGTAGTGGCTGGGAGGATTGGAGCGTGGAGTGAGAAAACAGCCCAAAATAGTCCAAAAACATAAATAAAAACCCAAATCGTGACACTTGATCAGTTCCAGTTGTGTTCTTTCATCCTCTGTGAAGACATGTTTAATGTTTTATATCCTCACCTTTATCCATCCTTCCTAATTCACTGATGACTGTCTTCACTTTATCATGGTGTGAATTCTTTTCTACTCTTATCCTGACTGATACTTTTGTACAGTGAGATCGTTTTAAATCTCTGTTATCTCTCTCTGCGAAAAATGGTTTTAGCTAAAGAATATTAATGAGCACATGTCAGTAAAATCCTACTAGCTGAACTTTTTTTTAAGTTTAGCAGACTCACTATATTTGACTTCAGGTGTGAGCTCAAAAAGACTAATTTGAACCTTAAGGTGTTTATACAAAGTCTTGTTTTAGGGTTGTGCAACCAGGTTATTACAACCTTTTTATTATGTATATTTTTACTCTGATTCTTTTTATCTGTTGAATTGCACAGAATATGTCAAGTTATAGAGACATTTTTGAAATGATGGTCTCATTTGTACATAACAAAAACCTGGTATTTTAAGTGTGAGGTGTGTACACCTTTTAGATTAAAAGTAAATGGTTTTTATTGAGAGTCACAGTGTTGAAATTTTCACCAATCAGCAACTACCACAGCTATTCAGAAATGTGTTTACATTTTCAGTTACAGTTATGAAGACTACAAAGAGACGGCGGACTGGCTGTTGGCACAAACAGAGAAGCGTCCCAAAGTGGCCATCATCTGTGGTTCCGGCCTGGGCGGCTTGGCTGAATTGCTAGATGAAAAGATCATGTTCCCGTATGAAGGCATTCCACATTTCCCCACCAGCACTGGTAAGATGCCTATTCTCTTGGAAGGTTTATGCACTCATAATTGATCATGCAGCTTAAGTTAACAAGTGAATCACCTCCATAGCTGAGCAGGTACTGTGGGCTGCTTTTCAATTTTTGTTTGTGTAACATTTATTGGATAACAGCTTACAGTCAGAGGGACAATAGTCTTAAATTTACTACATTTCTACATTGAGTCTGTGTATGTGTAGCTACAAAAACCTCTACTGTCCCTGCCATAATGCACTCCTAACAAAATAGAGATTCAGTCCTTAAGTTCTTCAAATAAACTGGACACTGATTTTCATCCCACTGACTGAATGCTGGCAATTTAGTTTAATGAAGTAGTATTAGACCATTAATCACAGTAATTATTAGTCACAGTAAATAGTCACTATGTTGGTTATCAGTCATCTAATTTGGTTTACTTGTTGGAAAATCGCTACAAGTCTTCTACACAAAAATGTGGCCCACAGAAACGGCCTGAAAAAAATTGACACTGCCTGCAGCACTTGCTTGCAGCAGTTCATCCTGTCCTTGTGCTGTGCAGTGCAGGGCCATGCAGGGCGGCTGGTGTTCGGGAAGCTGCAGGGCTGCGAGTGCGTCTGCATGCAAGGGCGATTCCATTTCTACGAGGGCTACAACATTCACACGGTAAATGTCTATAAACTCTTCACTTTTTCCTTTGTGTGGTGTTTGCTGTAACCTTTTCCACCACTGGCTACATGTACTTTAAACTGATTGTGTTTCTGGCAATGCCTTTTCACTGAAGGAGATTGTAGATCTTACTTTGCCTGGTTTGTGTTATTTTACTGAACCTTTTGTTTCTGCAAGTGTCTCTAAATGGCGTCTTTTAATAGTTACAAAACATGTTTGATGAATTGTTTAAACATACCTTGAAATTGAATTTTTTTTTTTTTTAAATGGGTGTTGAACTTTTAATAATGGAGTTTTAGAGAAGTCTGTGCACAGTTTGTTTATTATTTATTTATTATTCACCTTCATTGTTATAATTTATTAGGAAATTTTAGTCGGAAGGACCACCGTATTTCTTTGCTGTTTGTCATTCAGAAATGCACATTGGCCTTTCCTTTCTTTTGGACCTTGCTGATGCAAATGATATACTATACGGGTTGGCTGATGTTAAGCTGGCAGTTTAATCTCTGACTTTGTCAATCACATTGCGGCAAACATTCACAGGCTCTGCGGTTGGGCCTGATCTTTTAACTCTGTCTTTCACTTATTCTTGAATGTGTGTTATTCCTTTTTACACTTCTTAACTGAAGCTAAACACCATCTTAGAAAGATTCAGGCATACTCTAAGAGAAACGTCTTTCTGTAACAGTGAACATTTGATTACATACTTATTTGTAACATAGATTTACATGTTTTTGCTGCATTATAGCCTGATGGGAGATTTTTTTATGGCTAAATTCCTTTGCTGTGTTGATTAATCAGCTGCAAGAACCGTGAGAAAAACATCCACTGTATAAAGAGTGTCAACGCAGGACTGGCCTTTGACCTGTGACTACTAGTTTTAGTTTACTATCAGCTGCTGTGTGCCATCTCATCATAAAATGGGCAATATGATAAGACGGAATCATAAAATCCTTGTTTATGCATAGTGTAACAGCAGGGTAGATGAATTATAAGCATCCTGTGCATTAGAGAATTCATAATGGGAAAAGGTCGTAACGTTATTGTGTTCTGTAAAACTTTAAAAAAAAAAGGAATCATTTCCAGTTTTAAAAGGCCAGAAGGTCATTCAACAGACATGTTTCGGCTACAAAAATTCAGTTTGTTTCCTGTCTTATTAAGTAGTTTCTGATCTCTGCTGTATATTTGTCCAATTTTTAAATAATAAATACAAGATATTATGACCCTTGAGAAACCAAAAATTCCTCTAAGTGACCTTATCCTTGCAAGGTCTCGAGGGTGGTGCCTGTGCCCATCTCATTAGGTGAGATGCGGGATACATCCTAAACAGGTTGCCAGTCCATTACAGGGCAACACAGATACACACAGAACAATGGAGGAAGCCGGATTATCCAGAGAGAAATGGTAAAATGGTAAATGGACTGAACTTATATAGCGCTTTTCCAGTCATGCTGACCACCCAAAGCGCTGTACACTATAGCCACATTCACCCAGTCGCTCTCACTAACGCACACACATTTATACACCGAGACGCAGCTCGGTAGGCAATTTGGGGTTAAGTGCCTTGCCCAGGGGCACATCGACATGTGGCAAGGGGAAGCTGGAATCGAACCCACAATCTTCTGATTGCCAGACGACTACTCAACCCATCAAGCCACAGTCGAGAACCTATGCATGCACAGGGAGAACGTGCAAACTCAACACAGAAAGATTTGAACCCAAGACCTTCCTGCTTCAAGGCAAAGCGCTAACCACTGCTCCAGTGTGCAGCCCTATAACCCAAACAATGTTCTATACACAAAAAACCTGATTAGGCTTTTCAAGCTAGGGTCAGCGATTTTTCCAGATGTTTCCCCAAGTCCCTTTTTGAATAACTACGTATGCGCAAGACCATCTTACCTGCTCTTCCGCTCTCCAGGGGGATCGTGTGAAAAAAAAAAAATCTCTCAAATCCATTCTGGTCTTACTTCTTTCTACTAAGAAACTCTACTAAACTCGCGGTTCGTTTCTTGTGACTCTCAGCCATGTTCAAAGCATACGGTGAGAGCAGCAGAGCTACAGTGAATGGCTAACCGCTAAGCTAACCGCTAAGCTAACCAGATACAAAAACACTAGAAGTGCGCATGCGCAGCCAGCAAGGGGAAAGTAGGAAGGAACGTACACGCACACTGGCATTACGTGAGCGCGTCAGAATGACTGGCATGTAGGACAACCAATAGATAAGGCGACACTCCTGGAACTTAAGGGACAGAGGGGGGTGAGAGCAGGACCAAACCCTGCTCTTCGCACCAAAGAGCAGGGATGGGTTTTAACAGAGCTCCCAGAGAGATAGACTTTTTTAACCTCCCTTTTCTGAATAATGTATTAACTACTTTCAGGATGGAAGGACAATTTTACCCAGTATAACAAAATGTGTTTCTGAACAGAATTACCAACCATAGCTTTAAATCCTTACTTTTCACATTCAAATAATTCAGTTGTGGTCTATATAAAGTGGAACTGCAATGCTTTGGTTTGAATTCCCCATCAATTTATCTCCACAGCCCCTCTTTTACCCTTTTTTGAGGTGTGTCTGAGAGCAACTCGTTTTGGTGTAGTGTCTTTTTTGTAGTATGCTGGGTGACTGAAAAAGATGAAAATGGCACATTCGTGAAATTGGTTACTGGAAGTACATGATCTTCGGATTTTAGTTGTGTACAAATGAACATTTCATTTCAAACATTCCTCTTTAACTTTACATATTCTGCGCAATTCAACAGAAAAAAATCAGACTAAAAATATACATTATAAAAAGGTTGTAATAACCTGGTTGCACAACCCTAAAGCAAGACTTTGTATAAGCTTAAGGTTCAAATTAGTCTTTTTGAGATCACACCTGAAGTAAAATATAGTGAGTCTGCTAAATCTAAAATAAAGTTCAGCTGCCCTATAGGATATTACTGAGATGTGCTCATTAATATTCTTTAGCTAAAATCATATTTTGCAGAGCAAGAGAGATGTCAGAGACTTAAAACTATCTCATTGTACGTGAAATTATGTGACGTTATTGTTCAAAAAAACTTAATGTCAGGATCCCCATGGGTTTGATTACTTATTGTAGCTCCCTGGGGATCTGGCAGTCTGTTTATGTTTTGCACTTTTAGTATTGTTTCTCTTTAGATCCTTGTTTTTGCCATTAGTTTAGTTTCTGTTCAGTATGTATGTTAACTGTGCATCCTCTTGACTGTTAGATTTGGTTCCTGTTTTAGTTAGCTTTTGTTCTTTATTTTAGTAGTTCTGTTAGTTTTGCTCTTCCTTATAGTTTAGTTGGGATTTTTCCCTCTTATATGGCCATTCTCATATTTCCCTGTTAGATTCAGTTCTCCCTCTGCTCCTGCCAGCTCACTGCCCTCTTTTCCATCTGTCTAATTGAATCTTACTTATCTCACCTGTGTAGCTGATTCCACCTGCTACTCCTCCCATTTCCCCTTCGATGTATATTGTCACCCCAGCCATTACCGATTGTTAGGTCCTCCGTCTTCATTCGCTAATCTACCCTGTTCTGGTCATGTTCGCCATGTTCCTGGTTCCTGTTTCCCTGTCATTCCTGTAAGCCTTGTTTTCTCATCAAAATCATCTTCACTACTCATCACGTGAGAGAGGGTCACTGAGAACATGCCAAGACATGGAAACATGAGAAATGTGATCTAATATATTATTGCAAACAAAACACATTTCAAAAATGGAACGTTGAAGAAAAGTGTTTTAAAATAACATGGCATCGAGCTTAAAGTATGAAAAAACACTCTCAATTTTATTTTGTTGCGAAACATATTCTAAATTCAACTCAACCAGATAAAAATGGGAAAAAAGCTGAACCAAATCCATGATGTGGTTCATGTTCCTTTCACATTTTTTAATATAATACCTTGGAGGCACTGACTGTACCCACACTGAACGTCTTATGAATCCTAAGAAGGCGCATGAGCCAGATGCTTGTTCATCCTTTTCAACCGAATGTTTTCCCTTCACTTAACGTTCCAATAATATGCTTGATAGAGCACTCTGTGAACAAACACCATCTTTATCAAAAACCCTTTGTACCTGATCCCCCCTGTTGAAGATTGTCTGCTGATAACCTGTCAAGTGAGCAGTGTTCATCATTGCGTAGACCAGTTGACAAATCACAACATTTCGGTATTAAAAATGTTTTCAATACTTTTATCTCATATTCCTATTTTTTTGGAAATTGAATTTTGTTTTTTGTTTGTTTTTTTGGATTTGTAATGCACTTTATATTTATACAAATCCCAGAGTGCTACATAGTAAAACAGGTAAGTGCTAAATAAAAACACTTGGAGAGCATGGAAAATAAAAAAGATAAAAAGATAAAATAAACAAAGACAGTAAGTAAAAGGGGAAGAGTTCAATTATTAGCTCTTCATAAAAAAGTTTAGACTTTTTCATGAAGTATAAACTAGACTCATAAAATTTAACATAAATAATGACCTAAAATATATCATTCTGTTAGTAATAAATCTATTTTTGAGTTTTAATCATTATTTAATAATTTACAGATATAAATACACTTTTCAGGGATATTCTTTTTTAATTAACCTGTACATGCAAGTGCTGCGACATGAAAGTCTTCTGGCAAACCTTTTTGCAAATATACCTCGTGTCCTGACTGGGTTGCAAGTTCTTAACACATTTATAATATGCAAAACAGCTACAAAACATTGCAAAGTTCTAAAGTGACAGCACTGACCTTATCAAGAAATAAAGGCACTTTCATTGAAAAATGCAATATTTTAAGAAATGTGAATTACAAAAAGGTAATATTCAAGCATGACTGTGTGAGAGGAACTGTCATTTATATGTCATCAGCTGCTCTGTAAAGGTTAGCACATACTGTTTCTGGACTGTGCAGGAGCCTATAGTAGCAAAGCTTTCATCAGGCTATGAAACATTAACTTCTCATGTGATTTGTTGTAACATAATAGATAATAAAACGTGAATGTACTTGTTTCTGTCGTTTGTCTCCAGGTGACATACCCGGTGAGAGTCTTCTTCCTGCTGGGCGTGGAAACTCTGATTGTGACAAATGCTGCAGGCGGCCTCAATGAATGTTACAGTGTTGGAGACATCATGCTCATCAAGGATCACATCAACATGCCTGGCTTTGCTGGTCAGAGCCCTCTGTGTGGGCACAATGATACAAGGTAGACCACAAATTCAGAATGCAATTTCACATTTCAATTACGTGCCCAATATGCGGAAGCCGGTCCCATTCAGGAATTTACTGTTGCTGCAGGTTTGGAGTGCGTTTCCCTTGCATGTCTGATGCATATGACAAAGAGCTGAGGGCCCTGGCCAAACAAACAGCAGAGGAGCAGGACTGCAACAGCTTCCTGCAGGAAGGCGTTTACTGCATGCTGGCCGGACCGACATATGAGACCATTGCAGAGTGCAGAGCTCTGCAGAAGCTCGGGGCTGACGCTGTCGGTGGGTACAGCTCAGGCTCCCTTAAAGAGATATCTACTTTGGAGCTTTGTTTGACTTAATGGCATAATTTAAAATAAATATTAATGATTAGTGTGGGTAAAGAGAGATAAAGTACACACAAGATATGCAAACTGCATGCAAATGGCTGTAGCACTCTGACTCCGCAGAACAGGAACTACCAGCACACAAAGCAGGAATACCAGAATGCAAACAAACAAGGTGCTCATAGCTCTTTAGGAAGGTGTGGTTATTTCAGTTTTCGCCACACTTGCTTTGTTGTGAAGATTTAATGCTGACATAGTGGTAAAAATGCGAAGTTTCAAGCTACTACATCCGTTTCAGAACATCTAATACAAGTTTCCATAGAATTTGGACATGTATTATTTGCATTTCTTTGAAAATATGCTTGGATTCTCTGTGCAGGTATGAGCACTGTTCCTGAAGTGGTGGTGGCTCGTCACTGCGGGCTGCGTGTTTTGGGTCTGTCTCTCATTACCAACAAGGTGGTGACCGATTATGACAGCAGTGAAAAGGCAAACCACGAGGAGGTCCTGAGGACAACTGAACACCGGGCCAAGGACCTTCAGAGGCTTGTCAGTCACCTAATCAAGAAGCTTTAACATCTCCCCATCCAAGATTGGTTTGAACAAAAATAAAGGCACTGGAGTTTTTGTGGTGGCGGTACAAACATAGCTTTGATCAAAAAGTGGAAAGTGTGAAAGGAAGTCGTTATGGTGGTAATGAGCTTCAACGTTTTAAAGTTTGCAAGTATATAAAGAAGCAAAAAGGACACCAGCTGGAAAAAGTAAAACACTAAAAGAACCTATAGTTTCTAAGTTGTCCTAAAAAAAATAATCTATATTGTGACACCAGTTTTGGCAGATTTAACTCTGTCCAAATCAATTAGCCCACTAATGATACTGCTAATCACCATAAGCTCTAAGACACTTTAAGTTTAAATTCCTACAACAAGGCTGAAAGCCACACTTTAATTCTAAAACATAACTAGAAAACCTTGTGATAAGATGTGTCTCCTATCAAATATCATAGGTTTTACAACAATAATATATTGCCTTGCACAAGTACTCATACTATATAGCTAGCTATTTTTTTTTCACAAGCCGGGTTGGTGCACAAGCCGGGTTGGTGGCGGAAACAAAAAGACAGGTGTGACCCAAGAATGGCACTGGAACCAGTTTGGCAGGAAAAGCATAGGGACATGAATAAAATAAAATAAAAAAAGGTTCCGTCTGCAGTACTGAGAAACTTTAGTAGCTACTTTTAGTACCATACTGAGACAAACTTTCATCATCTGATGAAAATATTTTATTTTATTATTTTATTTTTGCTAAACTCAAACAAATTCATTACAGCCTTGCTACACTGCTGACACTAACATATTTAATTATTTGATTAAAGGCTTTTTGAAAAATACTTTTAATTTCTTTTTATCTTTAATGGAACGCCAGTGGAACAACAAATTAGTCACAATAGAGAATGTGTCATTGGTTTTGGAAATGCCTCCTGTGCACGGCTCAAACTTGGTTTGACACTGTCAATTACCTCAGCATCTTTTTGCAAACAGTAAAGTCCATATGTGGGACCAAATTGAAATGATAAAGTAGCTACTTGAAAAATATGTGTCTTTGTGGACATGTTCAATAGGTTTTGCACAGTAATGGACATTCTCTGTAGCTTCTCTTTTCAAGCGATTATGTTTGTGTTTTATTTACCTTTCAATGTCACTTACATTAACTGTGCTTGTAAGTCATGTGGGATGTCAGAAATATCTCGAAACAGGAATAAGGAGTTTAGGGGGATGTTGAATTTTTCTATGGGAAGAGCTCAATTTGTGACATACAACTGCAGAAAATTCTTCTAGCGTTTTAAATTTGCATTCAAAGATTGCACATTTAAAGACAGAATAGAAAGTGATTTTTTTTTTTGCAAAGGCAGTGGTATTTGTTTTCTGACATCAGCGCTGCAGGGTGACTGTGTCATTTTTCCTGTGTTTCTTTTGGTGGTTAAGCGGCTAAAATTTTGGAGGTCTTTGATGTCAAAATTTGTGTATTAAAGTGGGTGATGGCTACAATGAATATGAGACTTTATGCATGTTTTATAGATCATACAGATCATATTGTGTGATCATTTGCTAAATAAAACAGTGCTTTAACACCACATTAAAACAATGAAGCTACATGACACTAGCTGCTATTTAAAGGAAGGAAGTGTGAATATTTGGTAATAACAATTCACAAAAGTACTTATTTTTGCAATGTCACAGAGTAGTTTATTGACTGAAGCATTTATAATTGAAAGAAAATATATATATAAATAAATAATAGGTGCAACCCAAATCTAAACTTTAAATTAAATTAATTTTAAAATCAACACAATTACTTTTTTGAAGCATTTTAGACAGCAAAAAGCTTTTTGTTAGTGATGTTATGGACCAGCAGATTTTTATGAAATTAATTAATACAATCTACATCAAATCCCATAAAAAGCAACTCTCAACCATTAATGTTTACATATTAATAGGCAGAGGTGCCATTATATTTGCACACTAAACAACGACAACGCTGTAAAAACTGGGAGGAGTTATAATACCTGGACCTGCAGTTTTCAAGCTGCTGTGTGCTGCCTCAGAAACACTTGCCAGCTTTCCTTGACCGTCTCATTCATTAGAGCTGAAAAGGGCAAAAAAATCCAGGATCAGCAGTCAACCTCTTAGACCATTTGGATCAGGCAGAACACCAAGATGCTAATGGTATTCTTAAAGGGGAATTGCACTCAAAAGGAAACAATGATTTCTGACAGGGACTAAATGTACACGCAACTCACAATGGTGCTATTTTCTGTGTATAAATGGGGTTGACTCTAAGTTTAGAACTGTTTTAGTTTTATCTTTATGTCCTAATTTGTTTAACTATACCAGTGGTATGTTGTGTGTTTGATTTAACCCTGCTGACTGTATCTAAGATTCAGGTTTAAAACTGGTTCACTTACACAGTAATGTACAAAATGAAATGATTGATTTTCTTGAAAAATGTTGCTGCTGTCTAATAAAAAAACACTTTGCAGAATGCATTTGGACACTGGGATTTTCTGTCATGGATCTTTGCGCATTTCTATGTGAAATGACATCGTGTGAGAGTGTGAGGCACAAAATTAGTCAATGACCAACTTGTGTTTAAGGGGAAGAAGAGTTTATTTTCCTTCTACCGATAATGAGGATCAGCGAACAGGAAGATGAGGGCAAACAAACATTCACCTCACTCTCCAGCTGTCACTCCAACCACACTTAAAACAGATGAAGTCGCTGTGAGATTGAGATGAAGGGGAAATGGCTGTTCCGTGCTCCGCACCGTTCTCCTACATAATTCATCCACATGCAGCTTGTAGATTTTCAGTCGACTGTGGGGCTTAAATATTAATGCAAATGAGGCGAGAAGCCCGACAACACAAACGCAACCCCGATGTTTGTCCGAGATGCATTTACATGCATTCGCTCCTAAACGGCACAACAAAAAGTGAGACGGAGACAAAGATATACTTATTGGATGCAAACAACTGACTCTTTGCTTGGGATGGTAGGAAGAAGGAAAAATACAACACACTTTAAAGGGGTAGTTCTTTTTTATGTGGTGGTATCTACTGCGCTGTAATTGCTTGTAATGTATGGTATAAGAGTAATCAGGGTGAATCTCACAATATGTATCTAATTGCTGCATGAGTGGATTCTATTAAAAGGTTACTTTTTGAAATCCAATGCTTTATGTATTTCATTTGTCTTGGATGCCAGATTTAAGATCTGGCAACAGTAGCTCAAATAACCACAAACTACTACCAAGGTAAGTACAATCTTTGAAAGTGCCACATGCCCAACGTTGAAGCAGAGGGGCTACAACAGCTGAAGGCCAACTCCTGCAGGCTGAGAATATTATCCAGCAGCTACAATACCCACAGGCTCACCAAAATTAAAAGCACAGATTAGAGAAAATCAATGTATGGTCCAATGAGACTAGATTCGAGCCACAACATTGAAATGGTAGGGTCAAAATTTAGAAGTGTGGATCTGCCCTGCACCCTGTCACCAACCTCAAATCATCTAAAGCTACTTTCTTGAACTTGACGATGAGTACGCTGTAGTCTAACGGCCTCCACAGTCAACAGATGGGATGTGGTGGGACAGGAGATGTAAAATCTGATAAATCTGTGTTAAGCTATCACCCCAGTAATAACCAGAATCTCAGAGGAATGTTACCGACACCTTAATCAATCGGTGCCACAAACGATTGTGGCAGTTTTGAAGGCAACAAGCCGATTCAAGGATTCAGCACCGAATGAAGCGGTCGGTCACTTTACTGCATTTGCATTTGACTTTGAGTTAAAGCTTTTGAGTTTGTGTCTCTTCAGTTGGTGAAAATGTTGCAGTGGAATGGTTCCTGTTAGTTTGGCCCATCAGCGTGATTCTTTAATCAGAATTGCTCCCGGATTCCCCAAAATGGGTATTGTGGGTACGCTACTTGAATCACGACTCCACAGACATGCAAACTATATTTGTAAGGACAGACGATGACAGCAACATCAGTGAATGCGTTTTACTCGACAGTCTGTGCAGTTTGGGAGACAGACCTCATCTGTAATCTGGTGTTGATCCATCTATTGTCGCCACGCCAAGTGAGCCTATAGGCTCTGCTATTGATTGCTGTGCAAAGAGAAGCCAAGGAAATTGAACAGGACAGGTCTGCTGAGTTTACATTCTTAAAGACCATCTCATGTCCAGGATCTTTTCCTGCACCACACACACGACATGCACCTCATAGATCTTTTAGCCCTACACTGTATCTGTAACTCTGTCAAATATTATGAATTAAAACAAATTAACATATTTACTAACTTTTTTTTTTTCACCGCTTCCAAAGCCGGGCCGCCAGCAGCTTGTCAGCATTGTACTAGTGAGCAGGCTGGAGCTGGAAAATGATTGCTCTACCTCTGTGGAGATGTGACAGGTCAAGTTCAACAATGCATCACTCAGAGCAATAGTGCCAAGTTGTTGTTGTTGTTTTTATTTTTTAAATCATTTAAATTTGTTGACACCAGCTTTAAATTGAACGTAAATCTTAACGCATAACACCAAGGCTGCGAATTGCAGAGACTGTTCAGCTATGTCTGTCTGTGAAGGCCAAATTTATGCTTATTGATACTAAAATGGTCGTTCAAACAAACTTACTGCATGTCCAAAATCATCTGGTTCTAATAAATTCTTACTCAATGTACCTTAAAACTCTAAAGACATATAAATAAACTGGTTGTTCCCTACTTTACAAACTTTTAGTACAAAAGTGAACGGTATCTACACTAGTGTAAAGCACAAAGGTTGGCAGGGACAGTTTAAATTGACTAAAAAGGCAACATCGAATACATCACCTGGGTCTTGAGCTCTTCACTCCAGACTGGCAACCTGAAATTTCCACACTACTGATTGAAAAAAATCAGATGGGTCTCCAAGTTTCATACCTAAGCAATGCAAGCATGCTTGCACTGGTTTGGTGTGGAGTACTTTACATAGTTTCTTTATGTATATAAGAGCAATGATAACTTGTTGT
The DNA here is from genome assembly GCA_037039145.1 of Fundulus diaphanus. Taxonomy (NCBI): domain Eukaryota; kingdom Metazoa; phylum Chordata; class Actinopteri; order Cyprinodontiformes; family Fundulidae; genus Fundulus; species Fundulus diaphanus. The sequence goes on along the minus strand of CM073134.1, from coordinate 12,979,475 downwards.
AGTTTACTGGTCTTTTTCTCAGTCTTGTGGTTTTCTTTGGTTGGTATTATCCTGTTTTAAACTGGATTTGAAATATTTATTTATTTATTAGAAATTCTCTTGATTTCCACAGTTTCCTCTCTTGCATATTCCGCACTCACCGCTGTCTTTCTATTCTTAATCAGGCTGTTTCTTTCCACACACTCTCCACCCCTCCAAATATATCCACTCTGTTCTTTTCTCAGGTCAGTGTAAGTTCCTTACTTCTGCTTGACATGTAACCTCATGATTGTGAACATTAAATTGATCAGTGTTGCTTCGGTGTGTGAGTTTGCTAAAACAATGTCGGACTCCGTAATTTTCTCTGGTCCCCTGCCTGATCTGACCAGTGATGACATGTTTAGCCGCATGTCATCATTCAACCGCTGGTTGTCTAGGTGGTGTCCTGAAAACGACGTGGGCTACATTGATAACTGGCGAACTTTCTGGGGAAAACCTGGTCTGATCCGGAGAGACGGCATCCATCCCACTTTGGATGGTGCAGCTCTTCTTTCTAGAAATCTGGCCGGATTTATTAGTTCTCCTAAATGCTGACAACCCAGGGTCCAGACCAGGAAGCAGAGCCGTAGTTTAACACACCTCTCTGCAGCTTCTGTACTGTTACCCACCCATTATCCTATTGAGACGGTGTCTTTCCCACGGCCAAAACTTAACAGATCAAAAACTGATCTAAAGGGAACAAATCATAAAAATCTAATAAAAATCCATACGGATCACTTTGAACCTAAAAATAAAACAATTAAATGTGGTCTATTAAATATAAGGTCTCTCCCTCCAAAGACTTTGTTAGTTAACGAATTGATTTCTGATAAACAGATTGATTTGTTTTGTCTCACAGAAACCTGGCTACAAGAGGACTACGTTAGTATAAATGAGTCAACTCCCTCCAATTATTCAAATTTCCACATTCCCAGATCTGTGGGAAGAGGAGGAGGAGTGGCAGCCATCTTTCAGTCTGATTTATTAATTAGTCCCAGGCCAATTAATAACTACAGTTCTTTTGAACATTTAACCCTCAGTTTCCCTCATCCAAACTGCAAAGCAATAAAACCTCTTCTGTTTGTTGTTTTGTATCGTCCACCAGGCCCTTATACTCAGTTTTTGGATGAGTTGTCAGATTTCTTATCTGATTTGGTGTTAAATACTGATAAGGTTATTATAGTGGGTGATTTTAACATCCATGTTGACACAGAATGTGATAACCTTAGTGTAGCCTTTAAAACTATCCTAGATTCAATTGGTTTTGCTCAAAATGTGCATAAACCGACGCACTCTTGGCTCCATACTTTAGACCTTGTGCTGACATATGGCATTGATTGTGAAGAATTAACAGTATTTCCTCACAACCCTGTCCTATCTGATCATTTTTTAATAACATTTGAGTTTAATCTAACTGAGTTCTCCACCCCCAAAAGAGGGTTCCATTATAGTAGATCTTTATCGGATAATGCTGTATCAAAACTTAAAGAGTCTGTCCCCTTTTTAATATCCTCCGTATTGCAGAAATGCCCAGTAGATGGCAGCAATGTTGTTTCTTCCAATTCACAAATAGATGTCTTTGTAAACGGTATGACTTTGTCATTGCGTTCTGCCTTAGACAATGTAGCTCCCTTGAAAAAGAAGGTGATTATTCACAGGAAGCTGGCTCCTTGGTTTAATTCAGAGCTGCATTCCTTGAAGCACAATGTTAGGAAATTGGAGAGAAAATGGCGCTCTACACACCAAGAGGAATCCTACCTAATCTGGAGGGACAGTCTATTGTTGTATAACAAGACCATTCGCAGAGTTAGAGCAGCATATTTTTCATCATTAATTGAGGAGAATAAGAATAATCCTAGATTTCTCTTCAATACAGTTGCCAAACTTACCCAGAGCCACAGCTCTGTTGATCCAGCCATCCCCTTAGCTCTTAGCAGTAATGATTTTATGGGATTCTTCATAAATAAAATTGATGCCATTAAAAATAAAATAATTGGCATCCTCCCAAACATGATTACCTCGTCCTCAGTAAGTGAGGCAGCATTGGAGGAATCCTTAGAACCTGCGCAGTGTCTGAACTGTTTAAAAGCAGTAGAGCTTTCTGAGCTATCTAGAATATTAGCTTCATCTAAACCTTCTACCTGTATGTTAGACCCAATCCCAACCAAGTTGTTTAAGGAGGTATTCCCTCTGATCAGTGGTCCTATTTTAGACATGATTAATCTATCCTTAGTAAATGGATATGTACCACAGGTTTTTAAAGTAGCTGTTATTAAACCTTTACTTAAGAAACCTTCTCTTGATCAAGATGAGCTAGTAAACTACAGACCTATATCTAATCTTCTTTTCTTATCTAAAATTCTTGAGAAAGTAGTTGCTAATCAACTTTGTGAACATTTACAAAGTAATGACCTACTTGAGGAGTTTCAGTCAGGCTTTAGAGCTCATCATAGCACTGAAACGGCTCTGGTGAAGGTCACTAATGATATTCTCATGGCCTCAGATAATGGACTTGTGTCTATACTTGTCCTGTTAGATCTCAGTGCTGCATTTGATACAGTTGATCACAATATTCTCCTACAAAGACTTGAGCATACTGTAGGGATTAAGGGAAAAGCATTAGGCTGGTTTAAATTTTATCTGTCGGACAGATTCCAGTTTGTTCATGTTAATAATAAATCTTCTTCAAACTCTAGGGTCACCTGTGGAGTACCACAGGGTTCAGTCCTTGGACCAATTCTATTTACTATATATATGCTTCCGGTTGGCAAAATTATCAGACAGCATGGGATTAATTTCCACTGTTATGCTGATGACACTCAGCTATATTTATCCATAAATCCTGATGAATCCAATCAGTTACTTCGACTGCAGTCATGTCTTGATGACATCAAAAGCTGGATGACTTTAAATTTCCTGCATTTAAATTCTGACAAGACAGAAGTTGTAATCTTTGGGCCAGAGTCCTCAAAAAATAAACTTCTTAATCAATCACTTAATCTGGATGGCATTAACTTGGCCTCTGGTAATAAAGTTAAAAACCTTGGTGTTGTTTTCGACCAAGACATGTCATTTAAATCCCATATTAAACAGGTTTCCAGAGTTTCCTTTTTTCACCTCCGGAATATCGCCAAAATTAGAAACATTCTGTCCAGGGGTGATGCTGAAAAACTAGTCCATGCATTTGTTACTTCAAGGCTGGACTATTGTAATTCTTTACTATCAGGAAGTCCACAAAATGCAGTTCGAAGTCTTCAGCTGATCCAAAATGCTGCGGCAAGAGTCCTGATGAAAATCAACAAGAGGGATCATATTTCTCCAATTTTAGCTTCCCTTCATTGGCTTCCTGTTAAATCAAGAATAGAATTTAAAATTCTTCTTCTAACGTATAAAGCCCTTAATAACCAAGCTCCATCATATATCAGAGCTCTGATTACCCCGTATGTTCCTAACAGAGCACTTCGCTCTCAGACTGCAGGTCTGCTGGTGGTTCCTAGAGTCTCTAAAAGTAGAATGGGAGGCAGATCCTTTAGCTATCAGGCTCCTCTCCTGTGGAACCAACTCCCAGTTTTGGTCCGTGAGGCAGACACCCTATCTATTTTTAAGACTAATCTTAAAACTTTCCTTTTTGACAAAGCTTATAGTTAGAGTGGCTCATGTTACCCTGAGCTATCTCTATAGTTGTGCTGTGATAGGCCTAGGCTGCTGGAGGACATCAGGGTCTAATTTTCTCACTCTACTGATTTCTACTGTTCTTCATTCTACGGTTCTCCAGTTTTGCATTGTATTACATTGAAATGACTGTCGTCATTTCAGCTTTTAACTTTTTGCTCTCTCTCTTTTTCTTCATAGTAGGTACACCTGGTCTGGCGTTCTGTTAACTTTGACATCATCCAGAGAAGACGGCTCACCCGTTACTACCATCTAATGTAGAACAGATTACTAGATCAATGTGTGCTTCTGTGCTTTTTGTCTCTCTTGTTGTGTCTCTGCTCTGTCTTCTGTAACCCCAGTCGGTCGAGGCAGATGACCGTTCATACTGAGCCCGGTTCTGCCGGAGGTTTTTTTTTCCCGTTAATGGGTGGTTTTTCTTCCCACTGTCGCTTCATGCTTGCTCAGTATGAGGGATTGCAGCAAAGCCATGTACAATGCAGACGACTCTCCCTGTGGCTCTACGGTTCCCCAGGAGTGAATGCTGCTTGTCGGGACTTTGATGCAATCAACTGGTTTCCTTATATAGGACATTTTGACCAATCTGTATAATCTGACCCAATCTGTATAATATGATTGAACTTGATTTTGTAAAGTGCCTTGAGATGACATGTTTCATGATTTGGCGCTATATAAATAAAATTGAATTGAATTGAATCAGTTGTCACCCAATCTTTGGTGTGTCTGCATCTGGATCCAATCTGCTACTAACTGTGACAGAGGCACACAGATCTCAAGGTTCAAGGTTACTTTAATTATACCCGTAGGTAGATTTGTTTTGCAGGGGTTTAAGACGCATACATACCCATGCACACTATGCAAAAACATACCCAAAAACATTTGCATCAAGGCATGCTCAAAGTGCTAAAGGCTCCACGAGACACATAAGAAGGCCCGATTTAAAATGAAAAAAGTTGGCCTATAAAACTAAATAAAAGGGCAAATAAAAAAACGCATCACATTAATATACTGGGCTGTGATCAACATTTCTTTAAAAGAAATATGATAGTCTAATAAAATCCACGATATCCCCTAAAATCCCCAAAAGTCCATTAAAATCTTTTAAAATCCTATGAGAGTGCATGGATGGAAGGAGCAGGAACTCAAAGGAAGGGGATATAAGTCATCACATCTGGTTGCCAATGACAGCTCCTTATCTGTAAAAACATCTCAAAACATTTACAATCCAAATTCTCAGCTTCAGATTTCAATTGCACTGGTTTCCTGTCCAGGTTGCACCCCCATGTCTTAAAAAAAGCAATAGGTACTAAAGGCTCTGTGACTCTGAGTATGACATGGGCAGAAATGAACTGCATGATGGGAATTAAAGGAAATATTAAAATATTTCAACAGCTAACAAACAAAATCAGCAAAGTGCCTTTGAGTTATGCTAATTGTTCATGTGCTCTTCCGTATGTCAAACAGAATTAATTTCTTTAGGAGCAATGTGGCCTCCGTGGTCCTGATTTTTATAAGAACTAAAGAAAATTCCCTTTATGTTAGGATTGTTTTCTTCTGTTTTACATCTTGACTTTAAATGAGCTTTTTTATTCATATTAGAAGTGGAATTCTGATGTCTTGTGTCTACGTGATTTTGTCACTGTCAGGCCCAAATCTGCCAATGGTAGGACAATAAATGTATTTCTATTCTATTGATAAGGTTTTGCAAAATATTGACTCTGGTGAGCCAAATCCAAGGGCCTTCCACAGGTTTCTGATTTTTATTTTGTAAAAGTGAGAAAACTCTGTATCATTTTTCTTCCACTACTACATTGCTTTGTTTTGTCACATAAAATCCCAATAAAATACGCAGGAGTTGGTAGTCACTAATGCAACAAAGTGCTCATCCGCTTCTGAGCTAGCTCTTCACAATATTTACAAGATACTGTATCATAAAACAGAACTAAAAGAAATAAGGATAGCACAAAAAAAGAGTAAATATGGGAGATCTGTTCAGTAGTCAAACACATTTTTTAAACGAAACTGTTGTTAACTGCTGACCTTTAAGATAGTTTGGTCAAAACTGTTTTCAAATAAATCCATAAGTAATTTCGTTTTTTTTCAGCGATGCTGTAATTGCTGTCTGCATGACCTGCTTTAATTTCTTTATTTTCTGCCACAGCCTGGATCTCAACAAGACAAATGATGCTCCGTGAGTGAAATGCTGCTTGTTTGAAGATCGGCGAGATGCTTCAGGGAGTCTCACTCCTGCGCATTACAGTATTATTACTTCATCTTGGATAGTAGGACCTCCTGCAGTAAACGAGTTTAAGAAATATATGTGAGCATGCATCTGTGTCCCCTCCACACACCAGACTGCCCATTAATGGGGGGGGGGGGGGGAGCCCCCATTCCCACCTCCTTTTTTTCATGATTTACATTTGTTATGTAGGCTAATCACCACTGGCTGGGGGCTGTGTGGGAAATGTGAATAGTGTGTGAAGCTCTAATTAAGTCTGTGAAGACTCGCACACGCTGGAGAGGATCTGCGCGCGTGCACACGGCTTCAACTAGAACGAGGGGAACACAGGGGTCTCGTGTGCGCGCACAAGATCAAAAACACGTCGCGTCCACGGGGGAGCTGCTGCAAAGGAAAACTGATGCAACAAGAGAACAGTTGATCCATCTGCGTCTCCAGCACACATCATCCTGTCCACTGCAGTCCTATCGCACCCCACACACGCGCGCGCACGGGGTGAGGCGCTGACTCAGATGGACGGATGCCGTCAGCGCGCCCCCAGCGGCCACGCGGCGCCACTGCCGCTCCTCCGCCCGCGTTTAAAAAGCGCCGGCGCGGCGCGCAAGGGGCCACAGTGTGGAGTTTGTTCCAGCCGGAGACACTGAAAAAAAAAGTTAGCAGCGGATTTTCTTCCCAACCTCCGTTACGTTTCCCGTCACCGGTGTCTGACTTACAGCAGCATCCCACCGGAGCAGCGTCTTCATCACCTTCATCATCATGGCAAACAAAGCACAGCAGCCTCCTCACCTGCACCTGGCCGAGGTCACCGCGTCCCAGTTCCTCGATATTTGGAAACATTTTGATGTAGACGGTAGGATTTTTTTCCCCTGCTAAAAGTTTGTTGAAAGTTTAAAAAAAAAACTTAGATTATAACTTTATCAGAAATAACTTGTTTATTATAAATAACGTGAAATAATAAATAATCACTGAGTTTGATTGTGCTGTATTATAATTAAGATAGAATTCCGCTGCAAGTAATTGGAACTGAATCTGACCATATGATTGGATCAGACAGCAATGAACTGATTTTTAGTGGACTGGGTTCTATTTAACTGCTTGAATTGGATCTATTTACAATGGGTGTTGAGATATTTGTTGTAATTTGGCACAATAAATGAATAAACAGAATTGAACTGTACATCCATGGATTAAACCCAATTTAAGGAGGCTTGGCAAGGACCAATCAGCTAAAGGATCTTTTAGAATTTAACCAGAAGATTCATACTTTTTTTACAAAAAGTTATTTTTTATATGGGGATTTGCTAAAAAGACAAAAAAAAAAAAAAATAGCTTAAATGCCCAGTTGGTTTTTTTTAGGGAAAAAAAAGTGGAACATTTCTGTAAGAACATTCTGTTTTATTTCGAGAAAAAATTACAACAGAAAATTGTTCTATCATGTTACTGGTGCTACATAAATAAGTAAACGGCTAAGAAATTTTGCGATTTCAAGATGCCCTGATTAAAACAAGGTTTTATCGCTGTTGGCTCTGATTTGCGCAGCCTGTGCGCTTTTCAGTGAAGTCCTGTTGGGACATGAAGTACTCCCCGATGCTGCTGTTTTTCAGTTTCATTCACAAGATGTATTTTGACTACCTTGCCTTTGAGTTCTACTAAATGTTGAGCTTTGTGTCTCATTTATCTTGTAACCGAAAACTTTTTTTTTTTAAATCAACATTTGTTGTGCAGGACTGCCAAGTCAAACAGCTGCTTGCACTGTTACCTTGCTTCCAGCAAGGTTCTGGGTCCAAATCCTTGCTCCATGGAGAATGCATTCATGTATTTTTTTTTCTTTGTCCTCCAGTTTACCACAGACCAAAAACATGTATACTTGGTGAAATAGGCTCTAATAATTGTCCAGGCATGGTTGTGTCTCTCTCTCTGTTTGACTGATGACTTCTCTTCTTGCCTACTGCGAGCTGGAGAAAGGCGACAATCCAATCTTTAAGTGCATTCTGTCAACTGCTTGTTGTTTCATGTACAAATAGGTATTCACAAGGTTTTTATGTTCTGCAAAATGGAAGATGATCCATCAAGGTGACCACACATTCACACACAGAAAAATCCTTTATTATTCACAAATCTGACTCCTTTCTTCTCAGATCTGTCCGCTTTGTCTTTTTATGTTACCCTGCATACGTCTCTGAATGTGAACGTGTCTACATGAGTAGTTCCCTTTGCCTTTCTGCACATTTATCAACCAGCCTAGTGGCAATCTGATGGTGATTAATCTTATTTATAGGCAGCAGTGCAGATGCATTTGTAATTAACTGATTAATAGAAGGTTTTTTCATACTAACGCTAAAACATGCGTTGCACTAGAGTACTGCACTGGTGATTAGATTTAGGTGGATGCAGGATATAAAAATAAGACTCTCATTTGGTGTGAAAAATAAAAAACAGAGAGTCACCACCGCTATGCAGACTGATTTGAGTCTGATTCCTGGGAGATTTTAAGGGTTGCTCCATCAGTTTCTTGACGTGCCTGAAACACACCTCCAGACAAAGTAAGGGTGCTGCACCTGTTTGTTTTACACATGTGTACTCGAGGGAATTGTCAGACGCTCATTTTTGATGCCTGCACACAAGCTGAAGCATTTCCCCCAGGGAAATCAAGGTGGTACGAGGAGCTGGGTGTGGTGGAGGTGCTCAGCCGCTGAGCTTCCCATCATTTCATCCGTCTGAGTGCAGAGAAAGTTGCTGTAGGTTTTACTTATTGGGTCAGATGGATCGGACTGATATTAGTCCCTTCCAGGTGCCTTAGTTCTGCATTGGTGTTTTACATATCACGTTTTGCAATGAGCCACTTTGCAAAACAAAAGTGAGGAGTAAGCATCCGCAGATTGGGCTGCGGGTGTTTGATTTCAGCTCTCATTACCGGGAGTGTTGCCTGGCTCTACAGATTGAAAGGAAGACTAATTTGTTTGTTCACACTGAGTAAATATCTCCCAGCTTCAGATAAAAATACACAGGAGGCTAAACACCCAGAGACGATGGAAGCACAAATTCCCTCGTTGGCACTGGGATCAAATCTCAGCTGGATTGCGTCGCTTTTACAGCTCCTGTGTACCGTGCCCCTCTCATCTTTCTCTGCTGTATTCCGTCAGGCCTTTTCACTTCAGCTCCTTCAAAGCAGGGAAGAAATAAATAAAACAACTGCTGTTCACTTTGCTAATTTTAGAGCATTAGCTGTCAATTCTTTTTCAATGGCCTGTAAAGGGAAACTCAGAACGCAAAATCTAGCTTCTGAAATTACCCACTGTAAAAAACTTGAATGGATGGAGCTTTGCTGTGCTTTGAAAGGCAAATGCAGGTTGTATTTGCTTTAAATATTCAGTTAGTGTGCAGAGGTACCCTCTTGAAAGGTTCAACTATGTGGCTGGGTGAATTTTAGCATCAAAATTTGAAATAAAGTCTCTTTTGCGGGATCCCTAGAGGCCCTTGTAATGCAGCACCCTGAAGAACTTTTTGTTTTTTGCAGCTAAAAGTGATTTATTTAGTTTTGCAAAAAGGCAAAAAAATATTAAATAAAGTTGGTTGGAGTACTCTCATACAGCTACATACACTGTTTTACACCAAATAATTAGCCATGCTAGCTCTAGCCATGGACCTCTAGTAAATATGTATTATTCTGTATTGGATCTGAGACGATTAATGCACAAAAAAACTTTAATTGAAGCGTGCATGGACACATCGCTGCATGCATCTAGTGAATGACAGGCTCTCTGAGTAAGCCTCCAAATAAATCCGTTTCTTTGACTGTCTCCACATCGCTCTTCGTTTAATTACCAAGCAGGACATTTCGTTCTAAAACGCTGTATATGAGCTCAACTGCAGCACATCACTGTCCTACCTATCAAAACAGCCGAGATTTTATTCATGAGTTTTGATAACATCACACAAGAACACACTCACACACACACACATTTATATGCACACAACAAAGAAAGCTAAGATGTTGGCTGGATGAAGAAAGGAAAAGTCAAATGGGAAAAACAGCAGAGAAAGATGGTGAGCTAGAGCGAGAGGAAGTGGATGGCATAATCATCTTTGTCGGAGTTTAATGAGGCAGCTCTGCCTTCCAGGGTTTTATTGAAGCAGCTAGTCACATCGTTTGGAGCCATCTGTCCAGCCATTCAGCCTCAGCTCTTGATAGAATATTGGCACAGGTTTCCATAATACCTTGGTGAAGAAAAGCAGACCGATTTGTCCCCAGAATGGGTTCTGTCAGAGAATCAGACCACAGGGAATGAGAATGAAACAAGATAAGGGGGAGAGAAGATTAACTTTACACCCCTGTGAGATAAATATCCAAGAAATAGGATATAATTCAATTTAAGATAATGACCAAGAGACTAAAAAGTTATTTTTATCAACTTGGTTGACTGTAGGTAGATGTAATTTATCTTTAAATAATAAAATAGCTGATGAATTAGCTCTTTATTTCTGGAGTTCCTCTAATCTTTATCCACAGAGGAGGTTATGTATCTTAATTTTCCAAACTTTCTATTAAAAGTAAGATTGACTTCATCTGCATAAAGCCTATTCCAAAATACAGCCATGTGAATGTAGTGTTAGAGGAATGATCAGTTAGCATGGTGTCAGTCAGGAGGATCTTTGTATCAATACTGGAACATAAAACTGTCAAGTCTGTGTGTAAGTTGTCATGAGCGGTCAAAGGAGCTCACTCACATATACATATGTGTCTGTAAGTAAGACCTGTGTTTCTCCTCAGGAAATGGATACATTGAGGGAAAGGAGCTGGAGAGCTTCTTCAGGGAGCTGGAGACGGCTCGGAGAGGAGCGGGAGTGGTGAGTACAAGGACAACCAGATTAGCACAGATGTGTACCAATCCTTAGATTTACATCAATATAACTGAAAAAAATGTTTTTAGGACCCAACAAACCCCATATTTAGAGAAAGGATGAAGGAGTTCATGCAGAAGTTTGACAAGAACAAAGATGGACGCATCGAGATGTCAGAGGTATTAACTGACTTAAATTTTATAACAGAAAATGACTTTTGGTCAAAGGTCAAAGTAAGAAAAATATTTTCAACATTTAATGCCTTTCATTACTGTCCATCCATCCATCCATTATCTATACCTGCTTATCTGTCCCAGAATTTGTTAAACGAAGTCCACCTGTGTGCAAAGTGTCACATGACCTGTCAGTTTAAAAACACCTTTTCTGAAAGACTCCAGAGGCTGTAGCCCCACTAAGCAAGAGGCATCACACCAGGAAGACCAAGGAGCTCTCCAAACAAGTCAGGGACAAAGTTATTGAGAAGTACAAGTCAGCGTGGGGTTATGATAATAAGGCTCCGAGACCAAAGGTCACCCTTAAGGAGCTGCAGAGCTCCACAGCAGAGATGGAGGATCTGTCCATAGGACCACAATAAGCCGTACTCTCCACAGAACTGGACTTTATGATGGAGTGGCCAGACAAAATGCACATGGGTGACTCCTTAAATATATAGAGGAATGTGCTCTGGTCAGATTAGACTAAAATTGGGCTTTTCAAGCACAAAGGAAAATGTTGTCTGGTGCAAACCCAGTACATCCCATCACCCCAAGAATACAATCCCTACAGTGAAACACATTCTACTGTGGGGGATGCTTTTCAGCAGCAGGGATTGGGAAACTGGTCCGAGTCAAGGGAAAAATGGATGGTGCTAAATACAGGGATATTCTTGAGCAAAGCTATTGTCAGGCTGCTTGTGATTTGAGACTTGGAGAGAGGTCCACCTTCCAGCAGGACAATGACTGTTAAAGTAACTGCCTGATCTATAGAATCAGGAAATAGCTTAAACAGAGCCTGAAGAAGAGAGGAGCGGTTGTGGCTGTGTTTGTGAATGATAGATGGTGCAACTCGGGGCATTTAACTATCCAAGAGACGGTCTGCAGTAAGGACAAAGGAGTACTAGCTGTTGGCATGGGGCCATATTATATGCTACGGGAGTTTACACATCTTATCGCCATAACAGTGTATGTTCCCCCTGTGTGAATGCTGCAGCAGCGTGTCACATCATCTACATAGTTTCCATCAGACTCCAAACACAGCCTACCTAGGACCTTTTTGTGATCTCTGGGGAGGTTAATTACATCTCCCTGACCTCCACTCTTAAAATCTTCACTGAGTATGTTACTCGCCAAGCAAGAGACAATGAAACACTGTACTCATTGTATTCCAACACCAAGGAGACATACAGCTCACCACCTCTCCATCTCCTGGGAGGCTCAGAACACAACCTGGTCCATCTCCAGACTGTATATAAACCCTTTGTACACAGAGAACCAGTGGTGAGACGCACAGTGAAAAAGATTATCTGATGAGACTGACGAAGCTCTGAGGGAATGTTTAGCTCCAATGTGTGAGAAGAGCTCTGTGCTCCTCATCGAGAGGACATTGATAGCATCACAAAATACATCATGGACTGCATCAACTTCTCTGTGGAAAACAGTTTCTCCAATTGAAGAAGAAAACCTTTAGATCTCAGGAAGGAGCTAACAGTTGTACAGAAGCAAGATCAGGGGGGTAAAAAAAACACCTACAGGAAGAAGATGAAGGACAAACTGGAAACATGCAAGTAAGCGAAAGTGGCATGTTCAACCGCTTAAGCCACCAGAGTTGAACAAGGCGACTACAGTGTTTAACTCGACAGATGCGTGAAACATTTCCTGAAACATTTCCGCTTTTCCAACTTAAACATGCCCATCCAAATCCTGACCAATCACACAGAACTAGTCGGACACCCTGCAAGAAAAAAGTTCTGCACTGACGCCGTGTTGAGAACAAGTGGCGAGAAATCCGAGGGCTACCACAACAAAATGACGTCATTTTGTCCTCACAGCTGGAGGAGAGAAAAAAAATTCTGGTTTCTCACAAAATATGTAGTGGTCTTAAGGGTGGGTGAATGATTTGAACCAGTTCTTCAACAGGTTTGATCAGACACTCTCCCCTTCTCCAGTCCAGTCTGACCCCCTTATTGTCGACGCCTCCCTCCCATTCTTCCGAGATCTTCCCCACCCTCAGCTCCCAGAAACCCACTCTCTCCGCTTAAGAAAACTCCATCACAAACATGCCCTCCACCACCACTATTGTGTGGAGAACACTGGGGGAAAGTGCCAAAGCTGTGGAAGACCTCCTTTGTGGTAACAGTGCCTAAGACCAGGAGATTGGTCTTCCCCCAACTTCACCCCCTGGTGAGGGCTTAATTGGATCCACTGCAGTTTGTCTACCAACCTGGCTCTAGAGTGGATGATGCCATCACCTACCTCCAGCATCTTGCTGACCTAGAGAAGCCTAGAAGTACTGTTATGTTCTTCGTTCTCTCCAGCTCTTTCAATACCGCCCAGCCTGGACTTCTGCGGGACAAACTGAAGCTTTCAGATGTGGACCACCACCTGTCCCAGTAGATACTAGACTACCTCACTGGCCACCAGAGCACAGGAGGACACGGAGCTGTGTCTCAGTACAGGGGCCCCGTAGGAAAATATGGTGGCACCATACTCTTCCTTTACACAGCAGACTTCTCCATCTAATTCCCTATCTGCAACCTTCTGAGGTTCTCTGAGGACTCTGCCATGCTCAGCCTCATCACAGGTAGCACAGTTGCTTACAAAGGTAAGCAACTGTTATTTGGAGCTTAAAAGGCTTCTTGATGGTCTACATGCAGCATTAGCGGGAGCTTTAACTTGAATTTAGTGCATTCAGATATCATTTTAAAGTAATGTGAGAAAGAGATTCTGCAATATCAATAAGCCACCACTCGTCAGGAAAATTATTTGAACGTTCAATAAACTGGATGAAGATCCACAGTAAAGTGTTTTCCTGAAGGAGGATTTTAATAAATATTCACATCGAAGACGTGGCCCAGCTTCTGGGGTTATGCTGCTTTATTATTTATGCCTTAGTTGTCCATTTGAGGCTTTGCAGAGGAAAAGCTGCCCCTCTCTATCTCTCTCCAGCTCCACCATCTCGTACTTACAACCGCCATTTTCCTGTCATTTTTTTCTCCTCCAGCTGGCCCAGATTCTTCCCACTGAAGAGAACTTCTTGCTCTGCTTCAGACAGTTTGTCAGCTCCAGTGCTGAGTTCATGGCGGTAAGAGAGTTTTTTGATTGTTCTTTCACTGGACATGCTGGTCATTTTCTAACGCTAAAAACCTGCTCCTAATGGTCAGCTCTTTAAGGCTCTTTTGGGCTTTTTGGACAGAAACCTCTTGCTCTCTAAAAATTATTGTTAATGAGAGCAAACGTACTTCAACCAATCACACACCGTAGGCCGGACCCAGTCAGCTGTGGACAGATTGCATGTTCTTTCTCCTATCTACCAGCTAATGTCATGAAATAATTCCCTCCAGATAGTTGACAATGTTCCAATTAGCGACACAAAGTGGAGTAGTTTCAATTTAAAAGACACAGACTGTCGACTTCACTTGCACATGACTGCACATGTCTTAAAGCTGCAAGTAATTTTTTAATTATCTAAATTGTATTCAGAGTCTGGTGAGCACAGATGCATCACAAACATGGACTAAATAAAGGCAGAGGCACATGTATGAGAAATAATAATTTTTTTTGTCACACTTTGGTACATGTAGCTCTGGTGATACATCATCTCCTTATATACAATCATAGTATCTGTTAAATCGAATAAATGACTCACAGAGTACTTCAGGACTTCTGGTGGCAAACATGGTTCTTCTACATTTTCATGCAATTCTTAGAAATATGTCATTATCTTTCACTAGTAATTAAATTTTCACCCGGTCACCGAGCTCAAGACTTTTAAAATCCCATTGGTCCTCATTAAGGTCATCTTCTGACAGGATATTTATGTGAAACTAATACAGGGAAGAGCAAGAGCACTTCCAAATATTTTTGTCCAGGGTTTGGATTTAAGGTTAGATCTCTAAGTGTCCTACAAGAACTGTTTACAGAATGTCTAAGTAAGAGGTGTATAAAACATTTCTAGTGAAGAAGTAAGTAAGTCATAACTTGATAATGCTGTTAGCAAGAGAACATTTTGATCCGCTGGGTGTGCTCTCCGCCATGTTGCTCCAACACTGCGCTGCTCTGACGGTGGTATTTTAGGGCAGGGAGGGGTTAAGCCCTGAGTGGCAGCGGTTCACATGCATGTACATACACGGTCCGCCCCGGCTATTTAAACAAGAAGCTGGAGACCAACACAGAGAGCTGCAGTGTGACATCATACCACAATTCATCGGAAATATTACCTTTAGCTCTTCACATCACTATTTTTTTGTTCTTTCTGTCTAAAATAATGAATTTTCGCTTATTGCTCCTTTAAGCGGCTAAAAAAAAACACCTGAAACTCCAATTCAAACTTTAAAAAAAAAGAAAAAAAAACGTTCACTTTTAGATATATGTAATTTTTTTCCTAGGTGTCAATTGTCAGCTTTTATGTTGTTTACACATATTTCCAACCACAAATGCTCATTGGGACTGGTACTAGGGTGTGAGTTGCTTTAAATCATGTTTATTCATCATCTTTGCTGAAAAATGGATCCTGTAAACCATTTCAATTAGTCAGTGAAGTTACTATTCATATGCAAAACCTAGGAAGAGAAGAGAAAGTTTAATTTCTTAGAAGCTACTTTATATAAAAATGTCCCCAGTTTGAGTGCTACTCTAAATTTTTCAACAAGAAACCACCAGTGGAGCAACAGAAAGGGTTTCTAAGAAAGTAACACAGAATGTCTAATTTTCTTGAAACACGTCATGAGAACACAGTTGGATAAAATGGCAGAGTTCGTGTTAGAGCCGCTTGCATCGAAAGAACTGAGTCAATTAGAAACCTATGAAAGCTACGTGTGTGGGCCCTCGCCACCGTGTCACATCAAGAGGAAATATTGAAGTAAAGGGAGGAAAATGAAGGAGAGGAAAGGTGTGGAGGAGAAAGGTACAAAGGGCATGTCAGATGGAAAACGGGGAAAAATGAAACGGTGATGAGAAGTTAAGGGGTAAGAGTTTTTGAACATCGTACAGGAGAGGGAGATTAATCAGTCTTTGTTGAAGGAAAAGGGGAGGGGGGAGGGGCATAAAGGTTTTTAAAGGGTTAGAATGAGGAAGCAGAAACTTCTATTTTAAGAGTCATATATAATAGATAGCAACACTGTAGCTCCTCACTGCAGAGCTCAGAGGAGGAGCAGAGAAGGAGGAGCAGCAGAAGCCATCCATCTTTGATAAGGAGCCCTTCTTTGGACAAGGACAGCTGCTAGATTAAAACATTCATTAAAATGACTTTCTCTTTTTCCCCTCTTTCCTATCATTCGTGTTGCCCCATGCTCTCCATGTGGGCGATAGGGGTTGTATTGGAAACCGTGTGATTACAGTAATGGCCCAGACTTTTCAAGCCGTCCCCTCTGCCACAATTTATGCTGTTCTGCACTAAAGAAAAGTGAAGCCCTTGGTGCACAAGTGGGGGGTCGATCAGAGAGAATTTATTCAAACAGAAGTAATGTAAAACACTGGAGATGAATTTCTCTGCATCAATGCTTGGTAGAAAAAAAAATCAACTCAGACATTTATTTTTTCCCTCAGGCATGGAGGCGATATGATACAGATCGCAGCGGCTACATTGAAGCAAATGAACTGAAGGTAAATATATATGCTTGTCAATGCATAAAAATCATTGAGATAGCTTTTATTGTGAATTGATCACCTCAAAATAGTTTTAAAACTACTTTTTGTTTATTCGCCTTCCTCCATTGTCATACTCATGTTTTATTCTTTCTTTTTTTCTTCCTCCTGCCACTCACTTTTATTTACACACACTAAACACTACCAGGACTGTAATCAACAGAGGGACTGATAATCAATAATTTTTGTTATTCTTTATTCCTGCTAACTTCAAATGTACTCAGAGGGGCTATAATATGTGTGCATGTATTTATGTATTTTTATGTCACACTCCTCATGTTGTTCACACAAATAAAAGCAAACGAACGAATGTGAAAGGAAATAGTCTGTAACATTTCTGTGTCAATATAATTTTTCCATTTTGTTTGAAATAAGAACATATGGCTTACTTGATCACACAATACATACGAAATTAGATTGTTAATTTAGACATTGTCTCAAACATTCAACAAGAGTTCTCAGAAGAGTACACAAGGTTAGAGCGAGCTCACAAGGGACTATATCATTTCTTTGTACCCAGGCTTCCCGTTGGGACATTTTTGTGCACTCATGGGATGGAAATGCTCTTCCATGATGATACTTTTCCATTAACACTTATGGTTCTGTGCTGAACCTGGCTTTCTGTGCATCACTTTTTAGAGTAATTTAAAAAATAAATAAATAAAGAAGATCCAACAAATATTTAGATCTGCCATTTACAAGTATGATGTGAACTGCGGAGGACCAATCCTGTCATATTTAAGAAGAAATACATAAATAAATAAATAGTTGATGAATAATGAACTCATCCAATAAATAGCTTAATAAAAAAATTACTATGCCATTAAAGACAAATAGATTAAAAAAGAGGAGACTTATTCAATAATCAATCAGTAAATTAGACGTAATTTGATATTTCTATTTCAATCTTTAGCTGTTATTGTCAAGTTTTGTGTTTTAGTGGATGGACCAGTTTGTAGACAGACACTCAGAGAGCATGGTAGGATGCAAGCTGGTGTATAATAAAGTAAAACAAATAAACTTGGTTGACTGGCAAAAACAAGAAATCAGGAACACGGCAAGGAGGATACCAGAATAGGATAGCATGACAAAGGAGGTGGGAACTAAGTGTAGCTAGCTGGCAGACTAGATAGAAAAGGAAAACAAAAAGGGACAGAAGATGAAGCGGTTAAACACAGGCTAACTGATTAAAGGCAAGTAAGCTGATGGAGAGGGAGGACAATGAACTAGCTGGGACAGTAGGACAACAGAATACAACAGGAAACACGAGAATGGTCAGACATGAAGGAAAAGCCCATTCAAACTAAGAAGAGCTAACTAAGAAGTGCTCTTATTTTCATTTTGCATTTCAATATATTTATCAAGTTGCTAATTTCTTTCTGTATTTTATTATTAACTGAGGAAGGATTTGTCCTCCATAGAAAACAAGCATGGTTCATCTTTGACTAGATGAAAACTGAAACGTTTCCTTCAATTTAAGAAAAAAGTGAGCCTGAAGATTTTGGTCAATGACTTTTGATCTTCCAACTGGGCTGGAAACAGACCGCTGTTATCCTGACGGAAAGTTTATGATGGGAAAACTTGATCAGTATCAGTATCTTAATTCTCTCTTCTACTAAACTTTGAAAACTTTGAAATATTGAACTTCTGAAATTCAAACAGCTTATTTGAACTTGAACTAAATGTGTAAAGCATGAACTTACGAAATAAACAAAAACTGATGGAATAAATAGTGAGTTTTATTAGGCTTCTGAAGGCCAAATAATTAACTGTGAGACAGCTGTGAGGGTATGAGGGTTTTTTAAGGACAAATATTAACTAATACACCTAATAAAACTGCCATAAAGCAGCACATATTATTCTAGTAACAAAAATCAAAGCACAGAACTATGACTTTGAAGTCCTTTTGGCAGACAATGGTGTACATTAGCCTAAAGGTAGCATTTCCAGTATATTTTTGTTGGTGGCAGTATGTTAACTTTGCAGCAAGCTTTCTTTTCAGTTGAATCAACTTACACTTGTGGTGAATTTCCTTTTTGGTTTCAGTATTTTAGCCCAGTTACTTAATCACTTTTTCAATATCAATATAACATACCTTGTACCTTGCTCTTTGGAAAAGTTGGGGTATCGTAGCAGAAAAACCTTTATTTCTGTACCAGTATGTTAACCTGGTGGCTGGCTCCTGACTTTCCTTTTCATATTAGTCTATTAGCCTAGCTGCTAACTGTCTTTGTGGTAGCAGCTTGTTAGCTTAGCTCACAATTGTGCTTTTTGTAGCAGTACATTATAAGGTGACTGGATTTGTGGGGCTGGGGGTACATAAAACAATTAAATCTGGGACATTTCCAGAGACAGCTTTTTCCAGGGACAGTTTGTTCAAAACGGGGATGTTTGGTTACGCTGGTCACGCTAGTCTATTAGCCTAGCTTCGAACTTTCCTTCTGGTAGCAGTACGTCGGCCTAGCAGCTAACCTGCTCCGTTGGTGTTTGGATCAACTTAGGTGTTTCAGAAGGGCAGGGTGGCAACCTTTATTTTAACTGAGAAGATTTAATACTATTAAACTCAATAGGTGGGGAACTGATTTTAACATCTAAATGGGGTGCAGGTTTATCTAGTTAGCACTAACTAAAAAGTATCAGAAAACAAATGTGGAGGCAATTTAAATAACATCAGTCACAGCAGGGTTTACCCCAATGAAACATTTTAACAAAGGAATCAAATTAGTGTAACTAGGCAGAAACTTTTGCAAATGTTCAGCACTAACTCACCAGTCCCCCAGCATGTATCAGAGCAACAAAGACATTTTGTGTGGACCTCATCAGCCCTTGGTTGACCCAGTAACAACTGGTATGTTTAGCTGAAAAGATAAATATGACATTCTAGATTAATCAATGATCAATTTTTCTGTCTTGACAAACAAATGTGTTAGAGCGTTCTGAAGATAACTTCCTTAAAGGTCTGCACTGACAGGTATGTCAGCAGATGCCCACTACATATCAGCATTGTAACATTGTGTAGGTGATGCATTGAGACTTGAAACATCATGGCTCCATCTTAGCGCATCCCCTTGTTGAGAATACGGTCAAGGATGACTCTCCAAATCAAATCACATTTTCCACATCTCTATAGACAAATGCCTGTGGTATTTCACCTTTGGTCTATTAAATGTTCATTATCTTTGTAAGGAGGACTTCATACACTGTAACCCTGCCTCTTATATCTCTCCCCATGAAATTGCCAGTAGTGTGTTTTTGCTCATAGTCATACAACATTCTGCACTTAACCTCTCCTGAGAAAGAATCGCTCTTCTTTTTTCCCTTCTCGTTTCAAAGGTACACAAAGATCATTGTTATCAAATGTGTTAAGCCAACCAAATTTTCTGACCTCCTTTATGCATTCTCCCCATAGATCCAAACACACATCATGGCCGTAACTCTTCTGCTTAAACCCTAGCCAACAGAAATGCCTGGAAGACCGACCTTTGCTTTTGAATTTGATGAACTGAATGTGACAGAAGCTGAATATTTTAACTCCATTTTTTTAAATCCCACTAATTTTTCTATCGATTTGTCACTGACATTGTAAGGCTATTGTTTAAGTTGAGCGAGGAGAGTTAACTGGTTTATCCAGGAGGCTTAAGTGGCTGCTCCAGAGGAAGTTCACTTTTTTCCTAATCAGGTGACGATTTAGATTCAAAGTGCCTTGCAAATTACACAAATGTTATTTACTTTAACACCTCTTTTACAATGCTCGCTGAAATGTTATAAAAGGGTGCACTATTCACTGGGGAGCTGTGCATTATTGGGGTCGACGACTGACATGTGCAGATGCTGGCTGCGTGGATTGTTTCCAGTGTCGTATTTCTTCCATCTGACCAGGTGCAGATGAGCTACTCAGGTGTGGCTTTTTGAAAGCCGTGGAAAATTGCAGATGAGATGCCAGACGGCAGACATGTGTCTCACCGCATAATTGAGAACAGGCGTGGAAAATATTGAATCAAGTGATACAATACTTTCAGGGTGAAGGTACTTGGCTTTTTGCATTTTAAAAGAATGTAATTTATGGCATATGTGCAGATACTTTTAAACCAAACATGAAGTGACACCATAATTTGAATGCAGTTTCATGATTTTCTGCTGTCATTTATTTCACAAGTATTTCTTTCTTTATACCTTACCTTACCTTATTTTATGTTTTATTTTGGCATTTATCTTGTTTCATTTTAAGAGCTGTGATTGGTTAACAGTAACAAAACACCCACACAAATGTGCTCCTAGTAATCAAAGAAGAGAAATTAACTGATTAGACTGGATTAAGACATGATGCTGAAATTGACCAAAATTAAACAATTGTCACACAGCACCAAAACATTTGAATGCATCTTATTTACATCCTCATCATTATTTTGATTTGCTTATGTTTACTTACCATACTGATCATTTTACTTCTTCATCTATTTGATACTAATGCGCACTCAACGGTCAGCATTTTACTGTGGTTGCCTGCTTGTATAAAGTGATTGTATTTGGCAAAACAACAGACATAAAATGGAGAAGAAAAGGTGGGAAAATGATGAGCAGGGCCTCTGTCCTCACAGCTCTGGGAGGAAAATAGACAAGTATTGAAAAGTTAAAGTGATCCCTGGATCACAGCGCAAATAGGCAGACTATCAAGCACAGATTAATGTGCCTTTTTCTCTGCGCGTCTTGGTGCTTTTATGTACCAGCCTGGAAAGTGAGAATCGCTCCGTGCAGCAATGAAAAGACAGAGAGGAGAAGGCGTCACACCCGCAAACTTCATATGACCATTTACGCTTCTGACATTATCATTTACAATACAGAAAATAGTCCAGCCTTTCATCTTGTCTAGGTGTGTATTTTTGTGTATACTTTTCTACAACTTTTTCAATTTCTTCTAAAATGTTTATTATTAAGAGCGTTTCTGTAAACAATCTAAAAATTCCACTGCACTAAATTCTTTGTAGATTTCCCCAATTTCTATTCATGATTATTAAATATTTATTCTATTATTTACTTATCCTCAATAAAATAATGTTACTGGAGCTGCACCTTTAACCCGTCGGTCCTTGAAACTAATTGATTTCCCGCTATGGGGATGATCAAGTTTATCTTACCTACCTATTAATAATTGTATGATTGTTATAGAAGTTTATGTGTTCATTTACTCCACTGTTTAGGTGGTGGATCAGCCAATCAGTTCTCTCTGTTTCCACCTACTTCCCTGCTTAAGACAATCTTAGGCTCACTAAAAGTCCTCCTCACTGCTCCTAACATTTAGTCACTTTAGGAGCTCTCTTAAGGCCTAGGATGCTTTATGAATAACTTATATCTTAGGTAAAATTCTAAGGAAATTCTTAGAATTCAGGAAATGCTAAGATTTTTCCTAAAATGACGTCCCTAAGAGCTACTTTCAGTCTGAGGAATCTTTGTGAATACTGGCACTGGTTTAACAGAGCAAGTTTTTTAATGTAGAATATCTTGTTTATTGTTTTGTTTTTCTCCTGACCCGTCTCCATTTTTAGGGCTTTCTGTCAGACCTGCTGGAAAAGGCAAACAGACACTATGATGATCAGAAGCTGCAGGAGTACACACAGACCATAGTAAGACTTTCTTGGTCACACACATAAACACAGTGTATTACCCTTCAATTTACAGTGGAGTTGGACAATGTTTTTTTTGTGATATAACACTGACAAAGGTTTCAGGTTTTGCCAAGAGCTAATGTTTTTTTTCAAAAAGAAATTAACTTTGTAAAAAAGTTTTGTCAAACAATTTATTTTATGCCGTTTTTTGTGATATAAAAACAGCAGGTTGTGTATACTGTAATTATGAAGTGGAAAGCAAAATCCCTGGTTCGGAAAGAAAAATGTACAGAAGAAAAAATGTGGTGTGCATATCTATTTCTGCCCTCTTAATTGTATACCCTTAAATAAAATCCAGTATAACCAACTGCCTTCAGTTTACCTAAATTGTAAATAGAGAGCACCTGTGTGTAATCTAATGTCAGTATAAATACAGTACAGCGATTCTGTGAGGGCGTCAGAGGTTTGTTAGAGAACAATAGTGAACAAACAGCATCATGAAGACCAAGCAAAATATTATGCAGATCAGGGATACAACTGTCGCGTCATTTAAAGCAAGATCAGGATCTAAACAATATGCCAAGCTTTAAACATCTCACAGAACATTGCTCAGTCCATCAAACGAGACATTTGTCATCCTGCTAAACTAACAGGCTGAGCAGGAGGAACATTAATCAGAAGCAGCAAAGGGGCCGATGGGAAGTTTGGAAGAGTTGCTGGTATCCACGGCTCAGGTGGGAAACTCTGTACAACTGTTAGTTTGCAGGTTGCCTCAAATCATGACACCAGAAAAAGAACAAATTTAGACCTTTTTTGCCTCCGTGCAAAACAATGTGCATGAAAGAAAACTAGCACGATAAATCATCCAGAAGACACCATCCCTACAGTGACACAGGGCTGGATGCATTAGGCTGTGGGGGATTTTTTTTTTTTCAGCAAGACAGGAACTCAGAGATCATGGGACAATAGGGGGCAGGACAACGCTAGAAGAAAACCGATAAGAGGCAGGAAATTACTTTAGATTCTATTTAGAGATCCAATTATGTATTTAGAGATCCAATTTTGAATCTCTAAATACATAATGTTAGTATCCCAAAATCTTAAAACTGCAGTTGCAAAACGGTGGCTGAATAAAAACAACAAAAAAACAACCATTTGAAAATCATGTATCCTTATCCTTCCACTTCACAATTATGCCTTACTTTGTGTTTCTCTATCACAAAGAATCCACTAAAATCCACTGAAGTTTGTAGCTATAACAAAGAGTATTTCTACTGTCCATCTGGTCTGCTGGACATCAGAAATCTGCTGTGTTGGTGGCAGCAGTGATGTGCAGCAGAGTGGCAGTGACCCATCAACTTCTGCAGGTTGTCTTCAGTCCAGATGCAGCAACATCTGCTTCCCAGAAACCCTCAAGCTGACCTGATTTTTACAAGCAATCTTATGCTTATATAAACCTATTGTTCCTCTACAGTTGCTTCAAAAGATTAAATCAACTGAAGATATGTCTATTAAGCTCCCACAACTCAGGCGGCAATGTCCTTTACATGTTGTTGGCCCGGCCTTCAGTGTAAAGAGTCATAACATGAAAAGTATTTTCTTTTTTAAGAAGGCAAGGAGTGTGGATTAACATCCCTCTAAAAAGAAGAGGGAAAATACTTATCTAGTGTTCAACATCGTCAGCAAAAATAAGGAGAGCTACTATGATCACAAATATGAGCTATGACTATCTCCCATAAATATATTTGTAATCAACAAGCCAATATAATTCCATGGTTTGTTACACAGTGTCATTACAGTTGTTGTTGATTATTGATTAGTAGGGAATTCAGCTGTTAAAAGAACATTTTATTTTATATCTGGGAGAATTTAAAATCAGATTTTGTTCATAGAAAATAATCCAGCGAGGGAAAAAAGATAATGCTTTACGAACCAGGCTATGTCCAACCCATATAAAACACCTTTTTGTGTAAAATATTAAGAAGGTCAAAGTGTCTCTAATACGAATTGGCTTTGAATAAACCTGATGATGATAACCCTTTGAACTACAATTAAAGTAGAAAAAAATGCAAATAATTTAATAACTTGTTAAATATTGGAAAATGCATTATGTTCCCTTATGGGTTGGGCATATGCAATAAGACTGCAGATTTATCATTGTTGTTCTGCAGTTCTTGGTCAAATGTAAAATTTCACACAAACCTTTTTGTATGAAACTCAAGAATGCATAGGCAATTAGTACTTTCAAAAACATTTCATGGCATTTTGGGTTACACTGTAAAAGGATAAACATATCTCCTTAGGTTTCAAAATTGTCAAAGATTTTAGAAATTCAGCTTTAAATTTCCCCCCCAATTATTCTGCTTTTTATTTCTGTTTTGTAGCTCAGGATGTTTGATCTGAACGGCGATGGAAAGCTGGGACTCTCAGAGATGGCAAGGTAATACGCAATTTTACTTACTTCTACTCATAACATTAAAAGTTAAAACACATTTCCTCCTGATGTTCCTTCACTGTCGCCAGATTTAAATAATTAAACAACTACTGTGTCCGCTAATTAAGTTCCTTTTCCCCTAAAGGCTTCTCCCGGTCCAGGAAAATTTCCTCCTTAAATTCCAGGTATGGAAAGAAAAGTAATTTAAACTCAGTTGTTGCCACATATATAATATCTATGTTACAATGATAACACCCCTCAAAAAGATGCTTTATTTAGTCAGATTTGTATGAGGGGGTAACTTTTCCAGGATTAGGAATAAATATGAAATTGCACAGTATTCTTAACACTATTGCATTTTTCATCCTTCTCATCTAAAAAATGTATTTGTCAATTTCACAAAATTTCTGTTCAGTTCAGTCCTGTACCTGACCATGACAGCATTTTGTAAGGTTTGTACTGAAACAGATGAAGAAATAAGAGATGTTAAGACAAAATATATATTTTCAGCAAATTACTAGTGTTTAGCAGTCATTTTACAAAGAAATCAGAAACAAGTTGTTCAAGTTGTTGGTGCTACAATACATTGCTTTGGTACTTTTGTAGATTCAACCAATGAAATGTAAACATGCTGTGTCTTTGTAACAGGGCTATCATAATTAATATATATATATAATCTATTGAATATATATATATATATATATATATATTCAATAGATTATATATATATATATATATATATATATATATATATATATATATATATATATATATATATATATATATATATTCAATAGATTGGTTGATAAACAAATTTGTCACCTTGGGGTGTCTAAGTAACTGTATCATTTCCAATGTAAGAGCAAAGACAACAACTGCTACTCACTATTGCTACGTTGTCTTACCATAATACATTCTGGGGGAAAAAAAATTAAAATGTATTAATTTAATTATTTAATATACATGGTCATACTTATTTTTTAATTTTAGCAGCTGAGTCTAGCATAGCTTTTTTCGTGTTGATTGATAACAGCGAAGATGTTAAGTCTCACGCAATGAGCATTTTGTTGACTTCACATGCACTCATGCTACATTATTCACATAGAAAAATAACATAACAAATAATAGCATCAAGCTAAAGCGCACCGATCACCTTTGTTGATACATTTTTGCATTTTGTGTTTTATTACAGGGTGTGAAGCTGACCTCCGAGCAGTTCAATTCCATCTTCAATTTCTATGATAAGGTAGGTCACAAAATAGTTTTCAAGTTGTCTTAATGATTTTTATTGGGGGCCTCGTAGTATGAGGAAACTATTGAACTGCGTTGTTTTTTCTAAAATTTGTGATGACAGTTTTAATTACAACTAAGCCACATTTTGCAGATGACTTTCTTTCTTTACCAATGACTCCACCAATCTCTATGAACTTTACCATCTCAGCCACTAAACATATACATCAGACATTGGCATTAAGGGACGTTAGAGTTCAACTGCCCAAATACATATTTGCTTTGCAGAACGTGAACATGACACTTGAGATATAAAAGCCAACAAAATATTGGTAACAAACATGTCCTGTCTCGTTGCAATATTGCACATGGTGACATTGTGATGACAATGGAGATTCAACATATTGCACAACTTTCTTTAACTAACTAAAATTGATAGGTTTTCTTCCAGACATTATTATAAGACAGTTGGGTTCATTGAGCCATAAAATGGCTTAATTTCATTAATTATTTTTTATTAGGCCTTTCAATGTCTTGAATAATGTTAAAATTCCATATACCTATTCTAAAATTACATTTAGTTACATCTGAAATGTGAAGCAATCCTTTCTGGCACTGTTGTTTTGTCAAGTGATGATTCTTCTGATATTCCTGAGTTATAAAAAACTCCCAAAAGACCTTAAATTTAACTAGCTGAAATCTGCAGAAACCCTTGTTGCAGTTCAGTTTCTGCAGATTCTCAGAAAAAATTCTGTCTGCAATGATGGTGAAGAGGACAGCCTAACTCAGACATTTTAACATACGATGAAAAAGATGTTAGCTGCAACTGAAACCCCATGAGCTTTCGAAGTGGAGTTGCTGCTGTTGAATGAAAGGGCACAGTTGTATAGGAATATCTATTTGTATTCTAAAAGCTGAGCTGTCTTTGCATAGAGAGCTTGAATATTCTAGCCTGAGTGAAAATCTCTGGACGACAATAAAATGTTTGTTTTGAGGCTGCTTTTTGTTATAATAATGAATATGCAAATATCTCGTTTAAGGTCTCTTCGTCTACCTAGGGAAATGAGTGAGGGCAGGTGCACCTGTCCCTGTGTAAACAGCTCACGGTTGTTAAGCTGTGGTTTACTTATTTTCCAAAACAGAGGTAAATCTGAGGGGAGGGAAAGCAGCAAGGGATATGATGCAAAGCTGAGGGGAGTGGAGCTGCACAATGCATCCGCTAAATCATTTTTATTGTTCATGGTGTGTTGTGAGCTTTGTGAAGCTGGGGATGTGCTATAATAGATTGTAGGAAGGCTGAGTCAGGTTTTAGGGAAATAAAGAATTCAATTTAATATGACAGCACAGGTTTTTGACTCGGCTCGATTTTTAGTTGGGAATGTTTTCCATTTTCCTTAAAGGTGTTATAAAAACTTGGATCTGAGGCATATTTTACTGTTTACTGTGCTGGGCCAGCAGCTTTGATTAAACTAAGTCATGAAATCTTTAATGCATCCTTTTTTAAAAACAAAGAGAATATTCTTGTTGTGTTGAGTACATTCACTGCAGGAAGATTACAAAATACATAGATTGCCTCAGAAATGTGATACAGTATTTCCAAAAATGCATAAGGAATTAGGCGGCTGCCAAGCTGTTTATCATGCAACGTATGGCACATCTAAAAGCTTTTTTCACACAAGACTAAAACTGAGAAAGTACATTTTGGAAAAAACACCAAAATAAAATGAATTTCATATTTTAAGATATTGGGTCAACTTGTCTGCCCTCATCCTGTTTTTTGTATTATTGCCAGTCAGTGCACAGCATAAAACTCCTGTCAACAGCCACCACGTCCAACTGAAAATAAATGCTCCTTGCGGTATTAGTATACCAAGAATATACAAAAAAAACACTGTAATTTTGGTCTTATGCCTGTTTTTGAGGTCATTTTTGTCATCCCTGTAGAGATTCAAGGTTTTCTGAGGCCGTACACAGTAAAAATGTTGTCACGACCTGTTAAGATGCACCAGAACATGTTCCTTGGTTTGGAAAAGTATACATATTTAAAAGTTACGTAATATGGGCTTTTATAATTATTGGTTGCATTCAGCATTTCCTTTCATGTCAAATGGCTCCAGTCCGAAATAAATAAATAAATAAATAAATTACACTTCATCTAATTTTTCCTAAAGAATGTGCTGTGGCTTTACGTCCAAAACTGGACAAACCTTTTCTTCTTTTGAGTGGAAATATTTAGTTCATCATCATGATGAGGGAGAAGTGAGAAAGCATAGACCATCTGATGCTGCGGTGAAGGTCTTGCTGTGGGTTAGATTATGAAATTGTCATGTTTTGGATGGTTTGAAGGCTTGCACTCTTACTTATTTGTAAAGGACGTAGCTGAATGCTCAGTTATTAACCAATCAAATCAGTTTTTACTTGTATAGCATTATTACACACAGCAGAGTGACCAAAGTGCCTCACGGGTTAAACAAGATAATAAAATGGTAGAGCCAATTAACAATTAAACACAACGTCCCAGGTTTATTTATCAATAGTTTTTTTACCTTTATTTGATACAAGTTTACTCATTAAGTACCAAGCTCTCATTTACAAGTGACACCCTTTTAACCAGTTAGGATGAATAAAACAATAAAAGCAAAACAATACAAAATAATCATATAACTGTGGCCTAATGCTGGAGCTCTCCAGAATTAAAAGGCATTGAAAACAAATGAGCTTTTTAAAGGGGATTAATATCACTGATGGTTCTGGCGGACCTCATGGATAGTCGGGCCCAAACCCCCAGTCCTCGGAACAGCTTAAAGCGTTCCAGTGAGGAAAGACATTGCAAGACAATTTAAAGATTTAAAAACCAAAAGTACAATCTTAAAAGCAATTCTAAAAGAAATAGGCGACCAAAGCAGAGAGGATAAAACAGGGGTGATGTGCTCACGTCGTCTTTTAATTTTAAGAATAAATGGAGTCCTAACATTTATGCATGCAGTGCCGGCAGAGGACTGCCCAGCAGCTGCTGTCACTGGTGCCGACTGTGGTCTCTCAGCTGGACACTAACATGTCTCAGGGTGACACATCCCTGAACTGAGCTAAGACTTCAAAATCCAAGATGGCCCGCAGGCTGATAACTAACGTGGCTGTGCTTTCCCATAACTCTGCCGAGTGCCAGGTCCTTTATCCCTAAAAGGACCTGGCACTTATAAATAGAATTCACATTTTATTCCCTGGATCTGGTACGTTCTTACCGGCTATGTTAACATCAAAGAGCATCTCTTTTTAAAGGACTGGCAGGTTTCGCTGCACTGAAGTCATCTTGAGACCGAGCCCAGTTGAACAGATCGCGGTCCGATGCTGTTTGCCAAAAGCAGATTTCCAGTAATGCGGACTTATCTCTTGGCTCGAAACCCTATAAACACCACTGTGAGACATAACTCATTAATTAGCAAAGAGACTCAGTATTGGCTTTACAGCTAACCCTCTTCACATTATTGTGAATGGAAAGGCTTTTTTTTAAGTGTCCTGCTGGTACATTCATAAGTTCGCCATAGAATCCTGAATGCAGCTAAGCAGCAGGTCCAGAAAACCCAAAAAAACGTAAGAAATAGTGTGAGGAGATTGAACAAAGCCTGTGGTGGGAAAACACTGATGACCTGGAAAAAAAACCCGACGAATTTTGTACTTCAGTGAGACGTTCAACTGGAGAGGTCATTTGTTATGCATCAACAGACTTTAAGTTTATGGAGAATTAAATGGAACTTTTTTCTTCTCTTTTTATGAATTAACCATGTTCCTTAGTTTGGTCTACAATGTTTTGGAAGATGGTGTGTGTGAGGATTCAAGGTTTCAGTGCAAGACATTGTAGTACAGCAAAATAAGCAGCTGCATTTAAGGCGTTTTGATGTTGTGGCTCTTTGGTGGACAATAAAGTTTGTTATTTAAAAATAATTAGTCTCCTTCATTTGCCAAGGGACGAATGAAGATAGGCGCCGTCTCGCGCCCTGACAGCCTAAGTAGGATTAAGCTGGTATTAAAAAAAGGGGAAGGATAAATGGAAAATAATTAGCAAGAATAAGCACAAGCATTGGTACATTATATGTCTTTGAAAATCCTTTCTGAATGTTTTACATTGAAAATAGCCATAATGTGTTGTATTCCAGGATGGGAATGGCTACATTGATGAGCAAGAGTTGGAGGCTCTCCTACGAGACCTTTACCAGACCAAGAAGGTAAGCGATGGGATAGGGTGTCTTGCATTCTGCTAAGTGGTTTAGGTGTATCAGTCTATACTGTGTCTTTGCACGGCTCAGCTGTCCATGCAAGTTCAAACATTAGTTCAGACTTCTGGGCCATAATAAAATTTCTAAGCCATAATTTGTCTTCCTAATAAACTTACAACTATGCTAAGGACATTACCTCTGTATAACTGCGCCTGTATAACTGAACATGCTGCATGTGATTCATATGTTTGAGTGCTCTGATCTCAGCGTTGCTGAAGCTCAGATCAAAAGCTTTACTGGTACCAGAAAGACATCCAACCTCACTCCCTGTTTATCGTGCGAGTCCAGGATGTGTTGAAAAGAGCCAAGCAGAAATCTCTCTTTGGTGTTTTCCAGAAAACAAGAAAAAGTACTTTCAATTAAAGCATGATGAAAATAACGCCAAAATACTAAACATACATTCACCACGCAGAGCTGCATGTCCGAGCTGGGATTATTCACCTAATAGGTGAATATCAGCTATGTCCTCTCCATACAGTTGTAGATTTTCTCTGGGTACTCTTAAAAAATGCTTAAAACATGTGTGTATTAGGACAAAGAAATATTAGAAATTGTTGAGTGTGCATATACTGTATATATATATATATATATATATATATATATATATATATATATATATATATATATATATAGACTTAGACAACTTTATTTGTCATTTTGTATGCACAGAGTGCGTACAGAACGAAATTTCGTTTCGCATACAGCTTGAAAAGTTACAGTAAATAGCAGTGAATTACAGTGCAGCAGTGATTTCCTAGTAAACAATTGAAATGTAAACAATGTATACAGTGCAGGAGAAAACAACAGTGGTAACTGAGAGTTCGGCAGCATTTGTAGTGCTAGATAAGGATGCAATGATGGAATGTGCAAATATACGAATGTTGTACAGAGTCCATTTTGTGGCTGTTCAACAGTCTGATGGCATATGTGCAAATGTGCAAATATGCAAATGTGCAAATGTGCAAGTATAAGAATGTGGTACAGAGTCCATTTTGTGGCTTCAGCAGTTCAACAGTCTGATGGCAACAGGGAAAAAGCTTTTGCAGAACCTGGTGGACCTGCAGCGGATGCTGCGGAACCTCTTCCCAGAGGGCAGCAGGGAGAACAGGGAGAACAGTCCATGGTGGGGGTGTATATATATATATATATATATATATATATATATATATATATATATATATATATATATATATATATATATATATATATATATATATATATATATATATATAGTGAACTTATTGTACCTCTTGCATTAAGAAAAGCAAGTGGTTTAATAAAAACGAAATAATCCTAAATTAAATCAGTCGACAACAACAATCAGACAGTTAATTGATTAAGTTTGAGAGCAGCTGCTCCTCTCTGTATTGAAAGGAGTCAGCTGAACTGTTTCAGGCATCTGATCATGATCCCTTGAGTGCCTTTGGAGGTTTTCCAGGGATGTCCCTCTGGGAGGAGGCCTCACAGTACGCCCAGAACATGCTTGGGGGACAATATATGCCTTCTTGCTTGGGGTTAGTTTAAACAATTTTCTGCAGGTGCAATTAATTTGACTGGCTACAAAATGTCTGCTTCAAATACTATTAATACTGTATCAACATCCTCTGTAACTGAACAGCTGCACTTTCAAATATAGGTGGTTCAGTCCAGACTCTTTATTTAAAGTATTACATGGCATATCACCTCTTACACTTTAATTTATCTGATTCCCTCATATTAAGGATCAACAATTTCTGGTCACAGTTAAAAGCTTCATTTTTTGACATTTTGGGAAACATGTGACTTTATGGATACACTAGTATAGTGTAAAATTGAGAGATTTTGATGGGTTTGGACCTTTAATTAACTTGCAAACAAGAGCTTTTGGTTAGGAAATTACTTTTAAGCAAATGTTTTTTACAGTAGCAAACTTTATCTGTGTGAACTCCATCAGAGATCTTTAGTAACAATTACTTTTTTGATGTTGAGATTATTACAACATACTAACGATACATGTGGCATATTGTGCATTACTGCATCAGAAATGCAGTAATGCACAATGTTAAAAAAGAGGAGAAAATGTCCAGAACTTAGTAGTTAGATAATTTATCTGCTTTTAGCAGCGAAAGCAACGACCTTACTAATTTGACTAATTATTTTGTCAGTTCAAGTTTTAAACTTTTAATTTGGACATTTTCTTTGCACATTAACTTGTAAAATGCTGGTTTTTATTTTTAGTAAAGGATTTTGAACTACCCTCGGTTTGTATGTTGTTCCAGTGTGTTTGAGGCTATCAAACACACTATTTTAAATATGTTTATGGGACTTATCTGGAACTTATACTAAATTTATTTTAGTTCAACATATTTCCTTTTTTTAAGTTAAACCTTCTTTTTTTTGCTTTTTTTTACTTTATGTGATGCTAGCTGTTAAAAACTAAAACATAAGATTAAACCACAAATCTTTCACATATAACCTGCTTCTTCCCTTTCTGTCCTCAGGATGTGGATGTGAATAATCTGATGGGCTACAAGGAGAGCATCATGAGCCTGTCCGATGGCGGGAAGCTCTACCGCGGAGAGCTGGAGATCGTCCTCTGCAGAGAGCCAATAGTGTGACTTCTTCCTCCTCTTCTTTTGCATATGTTTTTTCTCTGCCTGCCTTGTCCTTTTCTCTCCCGAGACCTCACCCATTTCCAGCTGAGTGGCAACATATGGTGCATGTGCCAGACACCTCCCTTACCCGGTCATTTCCCCCCAAATGTTCCCATCTGAAAAAGATGAAATAATAAGTGCACAGTCAGCACAAGATAGCTCTCCTTCTTTAAAGTCATGATTTGTGAATAATGACCTCTCAGTGCTAATCATCCACCTGTTTACTGTCAGCTTGTCCTAATTTACCACCTCTGACCTCATCCCTGTCCATGCTGCGCCTGAGATGCAAATATCTGACTCCACAGAATTAAACCCAAATCCTTGACCCAACTCGGTTACCCAATTCATTTTCTCGCTTTGCATTGTACAAGCAAACGTGCAGACAGATGTGGTTGATTGATTGCATTGAAAATCTCTAAAGAAATTCTGAATATTTTCCTTTTCCTGACACCATTAAAAGACGTGTGTAACATTTCCCCCTGGTATGATTTTCATTTTAAATGTTTGTTTTTGGCTGATGCTGTCAACAGAAAATATTAATAAAATATCTTAAGATAAAAGTGTCTTTTTTTCCGTCACGGAGAAATAACAGCACACAGTTAATTTCCCGAATCTCGGTGTCATCAAGGTAAACATTTTTAAGCTGCAGGTTGGATGCAGCACCCTCAACAGTCATTTGAAAACCTTGAAAATAAACAAATCTTTTACTGAAAGGTTTGGAAAAATCGATTCTTTATCTGGATTACATTTATTCATTGAGGGAAAATATTCTTAGTTACTGACACCCCAAACTATTAAAAAAAACAAGCTACTGAAGCATAGTTTTAATTTAGATTTCTGCAGGTTGATCAAAAGTGGCATCTTAGGGTCACCCTGCCTCCAAAACAACCTTTAGATATTTTCTACAGACCAATCATTTGTTTTAGGGAATTTCAGGACCAGGTATTTTCTGACTTACCATCACAAATATAAATGTGTTTAGTTTGCCAGACACTACTCAGTCAGTTACATTTTTTTGGCAACACACCTTCTAGGTGGGTCTTGTTTCAAGCAAATAAATAAACAAAGAATATTTCGAAATATATTTGATGGCCACTATTAAGTATGCAGGAGGATCTGTGATGCTGCGGATCTGTTCTGCTGCCAAAGGCCCTGTGGACGTCATTAGAGTGCATTACATCATAAACTCTGAACTATATCAAAATATCAAAAAGATTCCAATAAAAATCTGATAGACTTCTCTAGCAACTGAAAATGGGTTGTCATTTGCTCTTTTCATAGCATGAAGATCTAAACCATACGGAAATGGTTCACTTGGTTCAAAAATCCACCTTCTTCCATGGTCACCTCAGTTCACAGACCTAAATGCTGCAGAAAACCAGCCGGGTATGACGCTGGTAAATACAACTGGTATGAAGTATGTAAATGCTAAGAAAAATCATAGTACTTAGATAAAATCAGTTGATAATGAGAAGGCACATTCAGAGCACCACATTCCACGCATCTTTTGACGTGTATCAAACTATGTATTTGTAAAATGAACCGTACCTCGTCCGTTTTGAACTAATTTCGTACCAGATACGGGGCTATAATAAAACCACAGAACAAGAAGTACCAAAGCAACACAGAAGAAGAACGGCAGGGCACAGAATGTACTGCCAATTGCATTTATGTTCAATTCGACAGAGAGCCATCGCTCCTCAACTAAACAGTTTTGAAAAGGGTTGCTGGGCACCATGCTTTGGAGTGTTGTCCACTGACCAGACGTGTTCAGAAATGGTTGAGGTTTTACTTAATAAAAGCTTATTGTTTCATAAAACCCTAATAAATACACGTTAGGCTTTGTATTTTCAAAACGATTAGAGCATCCTTCAACCGGACATGCAGAGGCCAGTGTATGAAAAATGTCTTCTTTTATTTTGGTACCTTTAAAACATCCATTCCTTTTATTGTGTTCTTCTTATCTGAAATCCTATTGCTGGGGAAACCCAGACATCCCTTTCCCCGGTGACACCCTGTGGCTCATTCTGGAGGATTCCAAAACATTGCCAGCCCAGACGGGATGTATTGTCAATCCAGTGAGTTCTGGGTCTTCCTCTGGGTCTCCTCCCAGTGGGACATGAAAGGAAAACCTCTAAAGGAAGACACCCAGGGAGCATCATGATCAGAGGCCTTAACTAATTCAAATGACTCCTTTCGATGTGGAGAAGCTGCGGCTCTACTTTGAGCTTCACCCAGATGACGGAGCTCCTCAACCCATCTATAAGGCTGAGCCCAGCCACCCTTCAGGGGAAGCTGATTTCAACAGCTTGTATCTGGGATTTCGTTCTCTTAATCCAGATCAAAACTCATGAGGACTCTAGGGGATTTAAGAAACAAAAGCACAAGATGTTTTATTTATGTCCATCTTCAAGCTGGTATCTTAAAACCTTTACTCAAGCGATATTGTTACAGAAAGCCGTAGCACCACTGATTTAGAGTGACTGTGCAACAGAGGAGAGAGTCCTTTCAGCTGCAGTCCTTTCACCACAGAAAGTCATTACAACTTTACCCAGACTTGGCCTAACTTTTTACAGCGTATTCCCTTATAATAATATTTTTTAAATAATTTCCCTCTGGGATTATTAAAGTATTTCTGATTCTGATTCTTCCTGATGCAACCGGGATTGAACCCGGGTCCCTTTATTAAAGTTAAAGACTTAATCCTTTACAAAAGGAGGGGGGGGGGGGGGGGGGGGGGGGGGAATCACATGAAAGGTGAGAAGAAATTAATAAGAAGGGTTGTGTTCGTTATGGCTTACTTTTCTTGAATAAACAATTCAATAATGGGAGTATCAAAACATAATCTTACTTGTTGTAAAACATAAAAAAGCCATAGTGTCTGTCTGGTGTGTTAAATTTCAGTACGGATGAGGAACCCTTTACTTAAGCCCTGCGAAGCAGAACTATAAAATGATGAAAACCGACAGGCTTGAAAGTTTAGGTCTATTTTCATTGGCGGCTCTGGAAGGCTTCAAGATGTCCAGTTGAACCGAGGAATGGAAGCTTTCCATGCAGCTGTGCAGAGACGTTCCTCCAGAGATCGTAAGACAGGACATGATATTTCTAGTAAAACCCTTGTAATTGAGTTGACATGCTTTTAAGGCAACCTGAATAATACAGCGAGCACACAAACTCCCATCTCACAGAGGAGCCGCTGATGATCAATTAATCAGAAGCATTTAAAACTTTATGCCACTCGCAGCACCACAGACACAGAACCTAGAATCTAAAATTTCTGATAAGATCCTTAGTTTTTAGTAAAAGCAAAATAAATTTTGTGGGTCCTGGGAAAGTTCCTGTCAGAGATAATTTATCTTCCTGAAATGTATTTGAAGATAAGCCCCGTGTGAAAAGCAACCCCAAAAACCAATATATTTGAGTGGGTTTTGTGAATGCCTTTAACGCAAAACATTTTTACATCTTTAGGTCTTATGCCCATTACTTTGTTTTTTATTCAACCTGTATTTTTAAATAATATATTAAAAAAAAAAACTCACCTCCCTGAACCAACCCCTTAAGCCCAGAGCGGTTCAATTTCCACGTGAAATTAAAAACCTGATATAAATCAAGCACAGCTCCATAGCTATATAGGATAGATGCAGCGGTGGACACAGCTAACCAAAACGTTAGCTCCGCAAACTCATATTCCACACACAAAAATCTTAGCTTCGCAGCCAATTAACCGAAGATAAATGAGGAAATCTGAGGAAGCTAACGCTAGCCGCTAGCCGCTAACCGCTAACAAATGGATGCCACTCAGTCTGTGTCGGGTCTTCAGACAAAAGGGGCTGCATGCACACACACGGCCAGGCCAGCTGACAGCTTTGCTAGGGCCCAGGACAACACAGTCTTTTTGGGCCCCCCCTCTACACCTGCCGCCACCACACACACACACACACACACACACACACACACACACACACACACACACCAAAACAAAGTCAACTTAACTGTATACTTCATACCCTGGAAATCTCTATATTTTATACTGGATATTTTCAACCCATCTATTGAATTTAGTGCACTAGTTGATCTTTTCTTCATAAGAGAACAGCAAGCACTGCAGCCAAAACATGGCCTTTTTTGACCTGCTGTATATTAGCCAGTCCCTAAGCTTGATGTATCAAGAAACTGTTGACCTTTTGGGTTTTTTGATTTTTATTTTATTATTACAATTAAATAATAATAATAATAATAATAATGTTATGTTCATGGTGTTTTTTTTCCCTAATCCACCTCTTATATCTTTCAATCCTTATGTAATTTTATCTGTGTTGTGTGCACCTGCCTGTTGCTTTAATCCTTTATTTATCCCCGTCGTGGGATAAATAAAGGATTAGCTAATGTTATCTTATCTTAAATAACACTTTTTAATAGGATATATGTACTGGGTTCTTTCCAGGTCTTAATTACATTTTCTCTGTGGGCTCTAGTAACATATGGTAGATAAACTCTACTTTGAAAGTTAACATGAAGTGCTGCTGAAGAAGACCTCTTATCTACCTGGATGTTTCCTGGAGGACTGAAACGCCTCAGTCAGTGACGTCAGTCTGTGGGTCTGTCGGGGCAATGACAGAAGTTTCGTCTCCTTTCTTCTGTTTCTGTCGCTCGACGTTTTCTTGCTCATGGTTTTTCACGTGCTTAGATAAATTTGTTGTGTTTCATGAAGCTCTGCACACGGCACATGACAAACGTGTGCAGAGCTTCATGTTTGATGGGGCTTCACTATTTTAGTTCAGGATAAATTAGTTTTAAACTTTAACTTTTACACGGCAGTGGAAGCATATGAGGTGAATATTCTATCCCTCTGTGCTCAGACCGCATTTGGAAAAAAAATGTTGCGTGAGTCGGGAGAAACAAGCAACCAGCTCTATTACCTTCTCTACCTTGTAAACAGTAAGCGCTGGCGCTATCCCTGCTAGTTAGGAGAAAATAAGCAACAAGGAAGAAGAAGAGGCTGTGGGTGGACAAAACCCTCAGGTCCAGGAATCAGCTTAGGGAGTTCAGGCTTGTTAAAGAGCTTTTCAAAGCAATACAATCTCAAACTTGTATCAGACAGTTCCGGGAATTCCCTCCCATTTTGCTCCCTGATCTTTCAGGCTGAAGAGCCTTTCACAACGGGACGCGACGTGTGCAGTGCTGCACTGTAAAACTCATTATTTTCTATGGCTTGCGCCGTGCAAAAGCGAATTATTGCTGCAGAAAAACGCAAGTAGGCTCCGCGGCAATAGAAACTGGGCCGTCCAACCATCGGCTAGAAAGATCAGGAAGCAAAATGGGGGAGAATCTGC
Source organism: Fundulus diaphanus (assembly GCA_037039145.1). Taxonomy (NCBI): domain Eukaryota; kingdom Metazoa; phylum Chordata; class Actinopteri; order Cyprinodontiformes; family Fundulidae; genus Fundulus; species Fundulus diaphanus. The sequence goes on along the minus strand of CM073134.1, from coordinate 12,941,336 downwards.
TGTACTGTATGATAAAAGTTTGAGATCACTGTGGATATATTTGCTGCTGACAGAAAAACCAATTACCCACCAGCCAAGGCTGTGCAGAGCCAGCAGACGCTGCGTTGAACATATATATGCATATATGTCACTGCCGGCATGGTCAAAGTTGAACATAATTGAACTTTGACCGCGACGTGCGCGGAGCTCGTAAAGCGATGTGCTCCACTTTTCTCAGAGCAGAGACAAACTGCTCATGCAGTTTCTAAGCAAGCCTTACAAAATAATGGATGCATGCATCACGTGCTGTGTGAAAGGCCCATGACACAGACTATGCTGCGTGAGTGGTTTGAGCGTCAGGGGCATCTGGTTTATATTCTTTTATTCACACTTGTATTTAAATAGATTTAAAAATGAATTAAAACATGTTTATATAATGTAAAGTTAAGGTGAGTTTGGACTCTTTTAATTCATAGGTCAGTACAGGTAGCCCTTTGTATGACACAGTACCGATGAAGTAGCTCTCAGTTTAAAAAAGGTTGGTGATCCCTGCTATAGTGGATGCGCTTCTAGGAGCGTCGAGAGGTCCTGCGGTGGGTTTCAACCGTCGAATGTGCCTCGTTTTGAGCGTTCAGCGTTCAAAGTAATAGACGCTAGAGTTGGAAAATCTGAACTTATGCAGCTGGGCACAGAGCATCAGCCAATCAGAGAGAGACCCCGCTATGTACCATAGTGGCGGATTTTCCAACGGGACGGAAGGACCATGAAAACCCAGGAAGTCGACAATGGAGGACAAACTCATAATCGCTGTTTGTGCCCCTCCTGTAATCCATGATCAGTCAAGCTATCACTACAGATACAGTAAAGGACATTGGCTATTTCCCCACATTTGAGGGAAACAGGGTAGCTCTTCCCGACGCACTTCAGACCAGTCTTTCCACATTTTGCTCAGAGCGTCTAAGCTGAGGCATTGGACGCATTTTTGACGCTCAAATTGCCTTCAGTCTGAACGCAGCATGATCACTGACAGCCATTTGTTAGCGGTTAGCAGCCAGCGTTAGCTTCCTCAAATTTTCTTCTGGAACTTTGGTTTGACGATGCTACACTTTTTGTGTGTGGAATATGAATTTGGGAAGCTAACTTTTTGGATAGCTGTGCCAACCACTTCCAATTTGCAATATCTGAAAAATGTAATATAAGCATCAATCTGTATAATATGATTGAACTTGATTTTGTAAAGTGCCTTGAGATGACATGTTTCATGATTTGGCGCTATATAAATAAAATTGAATTGAATTGAATTGAAAAGCAACTATAGCTGTTCTTGATTTGAATGTATTTGCACAGTTGTAGCATGATCCATATAAAACTACTTGCTCATGACTCTGCTGTTTTTTTTTTTACCTTTAGAGCAAAGGGAAGACAACCAGATAAGAAAACGCTTCAAGGAATTGGTGTGTTGGTGTTTTAATGACTTCCTATAGCTACATGCCAATAAAAAAAGAAGCGTATTACTGTTTACTCTTTATTGCTGCTAAAGTAGTAAAGCTTTGCTACGTTCTTCTCAAGAGAAGCATCAAGTATAAGCGTGAACCTACAGGAAGAGTTTAAACTGAAGAGAGCACAGAAGGCGAGATGCATCCACAATCCCTGGATCGATGCTTGCTAAGCGCTCCCTTCTGCTGCCATCTGGGAGAAGATTTTAGGACAAACGCAAACAAATGCAGGAGAATCTATGTTCAAAGGCCAACAATGTGCTCATTATAAACATGATGAAGCAAAATTGCATGCTTAGAACATATATGTATGCTTTTAATGAAACAAATTAACAAAATGTGATATAAATTATATATCGAAGATAATAGGGGTTTGGCGATGAGGATAATTTTTCTGCATTATCTGATGGTTTACACGGTTTGTTTTGCTATTTTGTAAATCTCAAGAGCAAAGTTAACTTTAAGAATGAAAATCTCCATAATCAGAGGATTGAGGGTTTCTTTCACAGGTAAAAAGTATTTCAGTAAACTAATTTGTTGTGATTTGCTTCTAGTCTAATCTGCACACAGAATCACCTATGATAAGAATAACCTCCTCACTTGTGGGTAAAATGTTTTAGTTAATCTGAAGCAAAATATACAAATTCACTTTGTATTATGGAAAAGAAAATACACCTTTGGCATATAAACTACTTAAATTTGCCAGTAATATTTCATGCTGTGTGTTACAAACGGGTCTGATCTTTGAAAACTTCATGTTTATGCTTTGACTCTAATTCACAAAGATTTACAGCGCTAGAAGTATCTCTCTCTTATTGATTTATAATGCTTTGCCTTTTTGATACTCTTAAAGGTTTTTGATGATAAAAATATACATCTCTCCTGAGCGAATACAATAAGTAGTTTTTTTAATAATGTGTTTATTAATTACCTGTCCCTTTGCCAGGATATAAATGCAACCACCTTCAACCACTTGTTAAATCATGAATTACCTGTGATTAACCGTATTCAATGTCTCCCGCCACACTCAGACCTGATTACTACGGGACTTGCAGGATCAAGAAATCACAGAAGTAGAACCTGCATACAATAATTTCAGCTACAAGATCTCAACAAACTGCACATCTTGTCCCAACCTAAGGGAAATCAAGAACTTAAGAAACACAAAATTATTTTCAATCTACCAGCTTGTAAACTGTTACAAAGCAGATTCAACATGTTGCATGTGATTGTTGCAGAAAAACAGGTATAGGAATAAATGTGCATTTAGCCACCCTTAGAACCCCATGTTACCTACTATAGAACCCGTAATTACAGGTGCAACTTTTGGGGATTTGTTTCTCTTTGCAAATCTAGTGACTAAATGTTTTTGCCCAGGTTTAATCAGCCTTCACAAAGAGTATCTGCAAACAGATTCTCAATAGGATATGAGACTTTGATTAGATGCTTTAATCTCATTCATACAGCTATGGCTCTATGTTCAGGATCCTTTTACAAGTTTTTTAATTGTTTTCCAGGATCCCCCTGTATTCAAGACCATCCATTTTCCCCATCTACTCTGACCAGCATCCCTGTCTAGAAAGGAATCTCCAGGGCATGACGCTGCCACCGCCGTGTATCAAATTGGAGGATGGTGTGCTCTGTTTTGTTCTGCGATAGTTTTCGACTTGACATGGTATTTTTATGTCAAAAGCTCCTCTAGGCTCCTAAAGCCTGTGAGTTTGGTGGATGGTCGCGTCTTGGTAGGTTTGCAGTTTTAAATGGACTGAATTTATACACCGCTTTTCTAGTCATATGGACCAATAAAATTGCGTTACACTACAGCCACATTCACCCAACCCCACATATGAAGGCACACATCCATAGACCCATACCCAGATCAGCAGGCAACTTGGGTTTGAGTGCCTTGCCCATGGACACATCGACATGTGGCAGGAGGGAGCTGGAATCGAGCACTCTGAGCCACAGCCACCCAAGAGTTGGACCATAATTTTTTTAATTCTCCTGCTTTTTGTAAGAACATTAACCAGCATGGAATCTGCTCATCCTGCAATGCAGTTCGGTTTTATTTCTATAGCACCTTTAGCAGTCATAAATGTCACAAAGTCAAATTCATTCAAATCATACAGATTGGTCAAAAAGTTTCCTCTCTAAGGAAACCCAGCAGATTTCATCAAGTCTTGACAAGCAGCATTCTTTCCTCCTGAAAGAGCGTAGAGCCACAGTGGACAGTCGTCTGCATTGTTGATGGCTTTGCAGCAATCCCTCATACTGAGCATGCATGACGCGACAGTGGAGAGGAAAACTCCCCTTTAACAGGAAGGAAAACCTCCAGCAGAACCTGGCTTTTTTTTGTTCTTTCTGTGTCTTTCTATTTATGTGAGTACTGTGATGCAAGACAAATTCAGACTTGTTCTGACAATAAAAAGATATTGTATCATAGTGAGTTTGGTTAATAGAATGGTTTATTTCCTTTCACATTTTCACAAGAAGCACTAATTGGGGAAGATAGTTTATTTTTTTGGGGGGGGGGTTGCTATATTGGCATGGGCTCTCCTTAAAGTTATAGCTCTATTTGCATTGGTTACCCTCTTCATAAATAAATCCATATCCTTATTTGGAAGACTGTTCCTATGGATTTAAAATTTGGCGACATGGTCGGTACATTTCTTTTTGTCATGTGTTGTGCTCCACCACACCTGGACTGGTTGTAACAGTGGAGATGAATGCAGACTTCTGAAATACCTTTCCATTTGCAAAAAAAAATAAAAAAAATATATATATATATATAAACCCCCTTTTCTACTTCATAACTGTGCGCTGCTTTGGGTTGGTATGTCACTGTTATCTGCAGCCCAGTAGTAAAAAGTTAGGACAACTTGTGTTTTGTTTTTTGTTTTTTTGTGCTCTGCATTTTTCAATGCATTGCACATGACCTCAGTCCTCTGCAGGAACTGATGCCGTGCTTCGTTTCAGTCATTCACTCTGCTGCTGTCAGCAGGATTTAAAATGTGGTGCTCTATCACAGATGGATGCCTTTACTGAGTAATTCATTTTTCCCGAAAACAGATGATTACAGATGATAAATTAAATATGTTTTTTTTTCTTTTATGCTCTTAGAAAACAGAAATCCTTTCTTTAATCCTGTGACTTTTTTTCTCGCTTGAGAGCAATTCTCTGCTGTTTATTGATTTGAATGATTTTTCTTGCTCTGGCAAACAGAAGCCCCCTCAGGATGGTAAACAATATTGCGTCAAGTTTATGCCTCCATATAAAATTAAAGATAGCACTTATACTTACTTTGTACATGAAAAATACTCTGAGTGAATAGCTGACCAATACAATAATACATATTTCAAATTCTGATAAACTGTTAGTAATATAGGCTGCAGGCAGCTGGATACCCGGTGCTGAGCAGAGAGAATGAAGAGAATATGAACATAAGAGGGTAACACTTATGATTTATTAATCGATGAAAGAAACCCTGTTGATTTATGTATGACTTCTTTAAATATAGCTCATGTAAACTGGATGAGTAAAATGGATGTTCCAACCTAGATTCTTGTATATTCTACAAACTCAAGATCATGCACAATGCGCTATATGTCAGCATATGTATGCAAACATGCTCCACAAAACAACACAATTACAAACAGACTGTGCATTTAAAAACTACCTTTGACAGAATACATTTATCATGACTTACTGCAGATTGGCATCATTAACAAAGCTTGGCCAATATGCTTTGGATTGGTCTAAAAAGCTTAATATCCAGATACCACCTGGAGAATAGTTTTCCTCCAGCTCATTGTTCACTTCATCAACTTTTAGGTCGAGGTCTATGTTTGTCTTTCATGACTCAGAATGACCCTCTAGGAGGTTGTTTTAAAGGGACAGTTACGGGTTACAGTCTACATTATACATGAAGACAGAAAGCAGTCCGTTAACTCTCTTTAAAGAATCATGGAGAAGTTCTCATTGATGAGTTTCGCTATTACCTACATAGAGCAGAGACCATTTATGTATGAATTTCCACTAGGGATGGTGGACTTGCTTATGATAAAAACCTAAAGTGTTCAGTTTTCTTTCTCAAGATACAGGACACGTGGTCATTGTTTTACCAGGTGCATAAAGAAAAATGCTCCAGGATGCAGCAGTCATGGTGCAACTGGAAGTGGTAAAAGCAGTTACTGCTTTCATAAAAATGTCTTTTTGTCAAGTTTTCACCCTCTTATTGTTTCTATTAGTGGTCAGATAAATAATAAATAGAGAAAACAAATAATTAAAACTCATCATAAAATCAGGTAGTGCCATTTTTCAGATCATTAGAAGGTATTTAATACCTAAATTATAATTTCTCTATCTCAAAACTCATAACAAAATTCATCTGATAATAATAGCGATGCTCATAAAGACCTAAGAGCTAACAACAGTGTGTAGTAGACATTGGTTTGTTCTCCAAAACCTGGAAAATGGCATTCCACAAGGAACTATAAAGACATCCCTTTATCCGGTGACACTCTCCTGCTCATTCTGGGGGAGCCTACGGTGCTAAAAGTGATATACATATATAGTCCCGCCACCAGTGGGATCTGGCTCTGCTCCTGGGCACCTAGGAAACTCTCCCCAAGGAGGCGCTAAAGAAGCATCCTGTTCACATATCAGAGACACCACAACTGAGTCCTTTTAATATGGAGGAACAGGACACTTCATGCTTAACTTCAAAGACCAAGATTACAAAGTGTATTTATTTTTCTAAAGGGAAAGGGGTCAAAGAGTCAGAGCTCAGTGCATCTCCATGTTGGGAGCTATAGGTAGCTGTAACTACTGTTGTAGGATAGTGACAGATCCATTGAGATAAATTAACTTTCAGAAAAATCGTTAGATTTATGCATGCTGAGGTTAAGATTTCAGCATTGACCAATGAACATTATCAGTTAGATGCAAAGGACGTAGAAGAGGCCAAACGTGGGACTCATTTTTGACTTTACATGGACAGTTTATCACCAGCACTCACAGCAGCAATAATATCCTGGCTCCACAGATACCCAACACTACAGTGGTTTAATGTGATGAGAAAATTAAGAAAGATATCTAAATTACACTGTTTTGAGTGCTCGCATGCATGATTAGATTTGACTTTATTGTCATTACACAGGTACAAGGCAACGAAACGCAGTTTAGGTCTAACCAGAAGTGCAATATCAGCAAGTGCAGGATAAACAATGGTTCCATAAGTACAGGACATGGGTTTTTACTGAATAAATATAGAGATGGATACTATTATAAACAGAATTTTATGGATGGGTTTGTCCTATGAATATAAGATATAGATAACTAGTATTGTGAACTAAATTTACAGCTGGATATGTACTGAATATAATATACAGGTGGATATTACTATAAATAGAGTAATAAACAGATATCTACAATAGCATAACATACAGATGGTTGTTACTATAACAGAGTTTACAGGTGAATATGTACTATTAATATATGTACAGATGGCTATTACTATAGGCAGAATTGTGAGCATAATATACAGGTGGCTATTACTATAAAATGAATAAATAAAGTTTGGACAGAAGCTATCTAAATTAAAGTGCAGTGGAAGGTAATTGCATATTACAGTGAAAATACGGTGTTGCAAATCTATATGTAAACAATTGGTACTGTGAATAAACAGTCGGCAGTGCAAATCAATATTCCAGTCAAGGTAAGTAGTGCAAGATGCATGTAAACAGTTGATACTATAGTAACATGAACTATAGTAGCATGAACATGCACTGTAGCGAGAGATGAAACCACACTGACAAGAACGTCATGGGTTGAGTAGTCGTCTGGCAATCAGAAGGTTGTGGGTTTGATTCCAGCTTCCCCGTACCACATGTCGATGTGCCCCTGGGCAAGGCACTTAACCCCAAATTGCCTACTGAGTGTATAAATATGTGTGCGTTAGTGAGAGCGACTGGATGAATGTGGCTATAGTGTACAGCGCTTTGGGTGGTCAGCATGACTGGAAAAGCGCTATATAAGTTCAGTCCATTTACCATTTAACAAGATTTGTTGTTCATAAAGCTTATATGTTTACATATCTTTAATTTTTTTTGTTGACCTAAATCCATTGTTAACACCTGCTTATCATTACACATCCATACCCAAGGGTAATTTAGAATAACACGTTTTTGGACTGTGCACGCACACACTCATACCCAATTCCAGGTAACCAGTTGACCCAACAGTTATGTCGGTGCTCTGGTATAGAACCCACACACGTATGGGAAGAATTTAAATACACCATGCAGAAAGCGCCCATGCCGGGATTTGAACCCCTAACAGAGCAAAAGTGTTAACAACTGTACCACTGAGTTTTATTGATATTTCGCTCTCTGAAAACCACCTACAGGCTACTATTTAGCAGACCTGACAGCAAGCTCCTATCTATCTGAAATCTGTTCTCATTCTCAATAAAAATAAACATTTGGCTGTAGAATGGCTCCATGTCAGAGTTAAGAGCGGTATCATAAAACAGTTAACAAAAGAGAAATGTCTGGGGATAATATTATTACATTCTCAGCAAAATTTTAAAGGTCACCAAATGATATCTAAAATGCTAAAAATGAATCATGTTTGTATTCCAATGATAAGAACGGTTTGACATGTGAATGTGGGGTACTGTTTTTAAATTAAATTATATATTGAAGTTTGTTTTATGGACCCAGAATGTAGTCTAAAAGTAACCAGTCCACAATAAAATCTAGATTAAAATCTCTTTATAATTGAACTGTGAAAAATATTGATTAAAACAAAAAAAGTACATTAAACTTCATTGGCACATTCTACAAAAATACAGTGAAAAATAATTTGCTCACCAACAGAAGCTTCAGACCATCCAGCAAATCAGACAGTAACAACTTGTCATGTATTGGTTATTGAGCCCGAATTCAGCCACACACAGAGCTTCGTTTCAGAGTTTTATGGAAGAGAATGAGTTGTGGAGATGGAAACCAGTAGACTGTACCAGAGAGCAGCGGAGGGATGATGAAGATGGCTGGAGCTGGAGGACGCGGCGGAGCTGAAGCTGGCGGACTTGAGGGAACACAGGCAGGGTGGCACGAGGCGAGGGCAGGCTGGTAGGCAGACACGGGAGAAGCTGAGGACTGCAGGCGGACACGAGGGAGGGAAGAACAGCTGGCTTGAGATGGAGGCACACGATGAGGGACGAAGGACGAAGGACGCTGGGAGGCGTGAGCAGACATGTGAAGGACGATGACGAACCAGCGGGGAAGAGCACACTGAGATGAGCTTATATAGGAGGTTGGACAGGTGGAATGAGTCTAGCCTTGATTATTGCAGCAGGTGAAACTGATCCAGCGTGGAGTGGAGCTGGGCTGAGTGGATGGTGGAAGGATCTGGAACTGTCCATGGTGAAGCAGGGAGAACTGAACCTTGACACAACTGAGGAAATATCAAACAGTTTTCAAATGATGATATTAACTGAAAAAAGCTATTTAAACCAAGCTGCCATTTTATGAAAAACCTTTTAACTCAGATAGGTTCACAACAACTGGCATCAAAGCATTTTTGATCGCTGGCATTGAGTTTTGTTAATGACTGCACAAAATTATCTAACTGAGCCATATCAGGTTTTCGAGCATCCTATGTAAGTTAATTTTAGTTCTTTGTAATTGGATTTAAGGCCAGGCCACTCCTATATTTTGTTTTCAACCAACTAGAGGTGGATCTGCTGATGTGCTTTAAGTCATTGTCCTGCTGCATAACCAATATGCACTTAAACTATAATTTACAGATAGGCAGATATTCTCCTTTAGGCTTTTCTGTTGGAGAGCAAAATGCATCAGTTATGACAAGTTATTCAGGCCTTCAAAAAAGATAAGCCACCCCAGATTAGTAGTAGTACCTACTAACCTACCATTAGTAGGTAGGTTAGTAGGTAGTAAGAGTAGTAAATGTCTTTCTGGTTTCCAGAAAGACATTTAAAATCGTATCTCTCTTTATGAATTTGCAAATAAAAGAAATACAGGTCATTTAGTTTGTATTTAAACCTTCTCTGGGCCTCAGATTTTGACCCAGACTCACTGACTCTTTAGCTTTTCGAAGGTAACTGAGAAAAAAAGCTACACATTCAGTTTCAGCATCATTTGATCTTTTGCGAATTTCTGAGTAAAATATATCAGCCGACTGGATAATATCCAATTTGTACTCTTGTGATACAGTTCAGCTCTTAATTTGTGCTCCTAACAACTCATGTGGGAAATGCTTGGCTCCTCTGCTTGTTGCTGAACAGGTGGAGGCCGTATAAAGAAGCTGTCTCAACTTTTTCTCTAATAGTGGGAAATTACCCTCCAGAGAACTGTATAGAGAAGTTACCTCCAGGAAGAGCCATAATAAACTATGTGTTGATTTAAAGCTCAATAAAGCTAATGTAAAGGGCCTCAGGGAGTGACGATGTTCTGAAAGTGTTCAGTGACCCAGAGTAAAATCAGCCTTCTAGGTTTCTTCGAGGTAAACTATTCAAGGTGGAAAACACATCTTCATCTGCTCATCAAGCCATACAGCTGCTGCCACAAGCAGCCAGATTGTCATCATTGTTTGTGGTAATCCAGCTTTCTGCTATTATTCTGTTTCCTGGTGCCTTATAATATCTTACCTGGAACTCGCCTTGTGTTTCCACTCAAGCATCTCCACAGTCCTCCGACAATTCCCCGGTCTGCTCCTATTGCGAATATTTTACCTGGAAGGCTTTACCCTCCACAAGAGTCAACCACCATTCCTATGAGCATTGCATTACGTTTCTCCACCTGGGATCCACAGCGATCACTGGAACTGCAACAGTGGACAACTCACGCACAGCTTAACTGGAACCGTCCCCAGCATCTCAGTTAATTTAATCAACAAATAAATTACAAACAATCACAAAGTGCTTACCTCAGCCTTACCTGAACACATGTTGCTTTCCTCTCATCTCCTCTAGACGTTTCCCCGGCGGGCCGGCCGACTGAGCTGCAGTTATTTATTTTCCAACGGTTGCCAAAAAAACAGCATCATTCATTTTGAAAGTCTGCTTAGTGTTTGTTTTTTTGTTGCATCAGAGTCCAGAGCATTTGACAGAGAAAAGCACTAAATATGGCCTCCAAGATATACAGCATTGTTCTCAAACTGTCAAACTTGAACTATAGGTTTGAAAATGAACTCACATTTTTGATTTGTTGAGAAAATGTACAGGTTCAGCAAACAGTTGTAGTATTTTCAAAATAAAATGTAAAGTGTGGCACAGAAGTAGCTGGAAGTCTTTATGATTTCTTATTGTATTTTTTACATAACGCTATTATTACTGATGGCCAAACTTTCTTTGATTTAAGGTAGGAACCAAATATTGGCTTTGGTGTAAATGTGTTTTATAATGCCAGTTATATTGTTAGCACCTGGGGAAATAAGCAGAAAGCATCTGAGGAAGGACATGCTGTAAAGAGCTGGGTGGATACAAATAAAGAGTACATAAACCAAAAAAATGGACATCTTAGTTTCAATGGTTTAGTGTAAGCAAAAGTGCTTTTCTACTTTTAACTGTACCAGTCTGACAGGAAAAGGTTTGTCCTCATTAAATGTGTGCATCTATGAATCAAGAAGCGCCTCAAGGCTCTGTCCTCAGACCCATACCCTTCATTAATTACATGACCGGTCAGACAATGGTCTTTAAATTTTCACCTTACACTGACCGATCTGATCAAGTGACTGAGAGATATTCATTCCTGGTTATATGCGAATCAACTCAAATTTAGCAGCTGTCCTGGCTACAAATGCACTTCTCTGGATGGCTGCAGACAGGCTTAGCTTTCGTGCTCCACGTATCTGGAACAAACTCCCAGAAGACTGTAAAAGTGCTGAAACCTAGAGTTAATTTACATCACGGTTAAAAATCTATTTGTTTAGAGTTGCCTTTGAATGTTAATGTTTTAGTTTGTAGTCAGATTTGTCTTATATCTTAACCTACTGCTACTATCCCACTGTAATGTGCTTTCCTCTGTATGTTTTTTTCTTTCATGTATAGCACTTTGTATTGAAAAGTGCTTTAGAAATAAACTTGCCTTGCCTTAATTATGGATTGGTCATCCCTCCCCAGCTCTGCAACAGAAACTCTTATACATGCTTTGACATTCGGACACCTGAAAACCTACCATTGTATCTTGTTACCCATTAAAAGCTCTGGTAAGGTTACCATATGTACAAAGCTTGGCTATGTGGGATTGAATGTGCGACAAACCATGGCAACATACTTTATCTATAACAAAATTGTATTTCTCAACCTTAAAAACCTCCATGGCCTCCCTTGTAAGTACCTCTCTTACCTCTGCCGTCCTTAGGTCACACCCAGGAACCTTATGCCTGCTGACGTTGGACCGCTCTCCATCCTTCGCACCAGATGAAAAACTGTTAGTGAAAGAGCTTTCAGTGTCACAGCAGCATTTCTCTGGAAAGCTCTTCATGTCCACATCTGCCACACTCCATTCCTGGATATATTTTTAGGAACCTGCATATTTACCAAGATTCTCAATCTATTGTGGTTTTATTTTATGTTTTTACTATGCCTATTTTTGTGAATTTGGGTTGTTAATGTTAAAAGAAATTGGGCCGATAAGTGTGGAGGATGCTGTAAAAATCCATAATATAAAACATTTCAAGAGATTTAAGAAGACCTCATATAATCTAAAGTCATAGTAATCATTTTATGCACAATGAACCATGAAGGATTTTATGAATTACGGTTTAAGTCCACTTTCCATCAGCACTCTCTCCTGAAGCCACAGAAAATGTACAAAGCAGAGTAAACAGAATAGTGACAACACACCTCGCCCAACTGCTGAAGTTTATTTGAAGACAGTACCGCAGCACAGACTCTGTTCGGCCAAGTCGTTAAACACTCTCCAGATACATGAGCACATCGCTGCACCACATATTGTACCAGCTCATCATCTGCACTGGGCGCCCGGTGCCAAACTAATACATCTGCAAATGGAAGCTCAGGAGCCAAAAATCCAAATGAAGTGACCTGCAGCGGACCTGGGATATCAGCTGCTTCCAGGCACCGGGAGCTTTAAGGAAATCTGGATTTAGGGAGGCTGCCAAAGAAACCATCTGGGTGCTGGGACTGCGTAAGCTCCATCAGCTGTGCTGTCACCCTTTACTCTGCTTCTCCATCTTTGCTTCAATATTTAAAAACTGACTAAGAGCAAACAGTAAATTCTCTTTGCTTTCGGTATGCTCTTAGTATTCATCAAGGCTGAACTATCTAGTTCTTAAAGTCACATGGATTAAAAGGAGGAAAAGTAAACATATTAAGAGTCTGTGAGTCCAGAGTCATAATGGGAATTTATTACAACATAAATATGTATTACACTGTTGCGGTAAAAGGAAAGTCTGCCCCCTTTTATTGGACAGATTTCAACTTTGATTTCATAGGAGCTAATCTACTGAGTCAGCTCTCCTCAGAGTCAATAACGACTTGCTGCTGTGCAGAGATCCAGGGGAATCTGCAGTCTTAGCCCCCCTGGATTAAATGTCTCCCTTTGACACACTGGGTCGTTCCGTGTTACTCAGCATACTAAAATGCCTGAATGGGCATTTCTGGATTTGTTTAATTTATTATTTATTAAGAAGTTTATCTGTTGCTAAAATCAAGCTTCAAATCACATTTGGTTGCTCTTAAGCCTGGAGTTTCACAGGGTTCCGTCCTTGGCCCTATTTTATTTATGGTTTTGTGCTTTCTTTGGCTCAGCTTTTAGGATTGTTTTGTGATTTCTTCTACCAGTGCTATTCAGGTTTTTATTACCCAAGATATCACCTTTAAAGTGTTAGAAAGGAGGCTTTAAATTTAAAACACTTCTCTACCGCTTCGCTGTCTGCTAATTAGCTCCAGTCCAACAAGAATAAAAAGTCCTAAATTGTACTCCAGAGAGTTTAGTAACCCAGGCTGTTGAGAACCAGGATTTGCTTTTTGCACACATCAAACCATGTTTTTATTGCAATTTATTGTTTGAACAATATCTTCAAGGCTTCAACGTGTTGTTCATTTCTTATTTTTATAAGTTAAGACATTTTGGTACAATGAATACTATCACATCTGGAGCTGAGATGGAGATGGTATACGGTACATGCATATATTATTTTAATTATGTTTCTAATTGCCTTGGTAAAACTTCTCGGGATCTTCTGCAGCTTTTCCAAAATGCAGCCGCTCAGTTATTGCTCGCATGTCCCAGTGTTACTGCTTCACTGGCTCCCTGTTCTTCACAAATACAGTTTAAGGTTCTGATTTGGACTTTTAAGGTGGTGCACCTTCATACATTCCTAAGCCTCTCCAGCTGTAGGTCACCATGAGGACCCTGAAGCTGACTGATCAGGAGTTATCATCTATCCCTATATCAAGGCATAAACTTAAGGCAATACAGCCTTTTGAGTTGAACTCTGTGTTTTCATCTACTTTCTGTGGACTCAATGGCGTTGTTCAAAAAAATAGCTAAAGATTCTTACAAATTCCATTTAACCTTGAAGTATTTGTCGTGTTTTTCTCATCCATTTCTGCTATGAAGCACCAAGTGATCCAGAAATTGGCCATCTAGATGAAATCTTCCTAATAATTCTACAGTTTTAGATATTTTTCATTCATCTTTTACAAACATTCCCACTTTGGCGTCAGGTTTGTTTGATCAACAGCTGAGTGTTTTTATCAACTTGAGGTTAAATTTAATTCATCTAAAACCTAGTAAAGAGCAGATAATTTTTATGCTAAAGCAGAATTAATTAAGGTTGTACTTTTTTTATTCTAGATAGGTTTTCTTTTGTCTAGGGTCATGGTCACAAAAATCAAACCACTATTTCTGGGGAATCCAGACAAACATGCGTTTTATATGTATATGTGTATACAAATGCTTCTCCACAACTGAGTATATATCCAAACTGCTAAATTTGTCTCTCTTGTAAGCAAAGCAGTACGACAAGACAATAAGGAAAGTGTAGTAGTATCAGCCCTTTTTTCAGCCAGCTGACAAACACTGTGCAGCAAAAGGTTTTTGTGGGCTACCATGTTTTGCTCTGTTAACCCAGAGAAAATTAAATTTTGTCACGATTTGTCTACGGATGAACTCAGAACCACACACACGGGACTAAAATTGGGAGTCTTTATTGCAAGGTTGATGGATGGAGGTTTGATGAGGCCATAGGAGCAGGTAGCACAGAACCGGAGTGAAGGTGATGGCAGGAGCTGACAGCCCGGAGTGAAAAAGAGTCACGACTATCCAGGCAGCCGGGAATGCTCAGTACTGCTCGGCTAGCAGGCCCCGTAACCACAACAGGTTAGCAGTTCGTTGGAGACACCAGGGCACAGAGCTGAGCCTCTCCAGGGTGGCTAGTCCAGTTAGCAGTTCTCTGGAGACACCAGGACACAGAGCAGAACTTCTCCAGGGACAAACAGCAAAGTATGAGTCTATAGAAACTGGAAGGACTAACCTTAAACAAGGAAAAACAAATCTTCCAAGGCAAAAACAGGGACTGGCATGGAGAGGTGTGGAATGATGACGGACCGGCAAAGGAGTGACAGCAGAGTGAGGCTTAAGTAGGGAGGCTGGCAGGTGAAGTGAGTCTGGCTAATTAGTGGCTGGCAGGTGTGACTAACTGCAGAGGAGGTGAAGTGAAGATGACAGAAAATAACTGATGACAATGAAAACTAACAATAAATAAAGTCAAACCAAACCCACATGAGATGAAAAATGAGAATAACAGAAAAATGAAGTCAAACCAGAACTCAACCATGGAAAATTTTAAGAAAGCTAAGTTAGTTTTTTGTCTTTAGGGAAATTATTCCTCACTTTTATCCATATAGCTAGTCTATTGCCATCATGCAGGTTTTACAAATGCACAAGGTTTTATCACGTGAAAACATTTCAAATTGTTTGTCACTGCCTTTGGATGGGCCTATATTGTAGCTTCTTTGATGAGCTTTAGCTCAAAAATGAGTCACTCTAAGAATCTTACATCTGGACTAAAAATGGAAAGCCTGTTGTAATTTCTCTGTAAAAATATGCTAAAGTAGTGCTACTCTTACTTGAGTACCATTTTTGGCTACTGTACCCACCTCTGCTGGGGGACCAAGGCTAAGGAGACTTGACTCATGACCAGGGGTGCCCAAGTCCAGTCTTTGACAGATGCTTATCCTGCAACCTTTAGCTGCATCCCTTCTCCTACACACCTGAATCAAATGTCTGGGTCTCCTTATGAGCATGTGATTTAGCTACAGAGGCCCAGCGCAAAGATTTAACGCAGAGATGCATCTACAAGGTGCTGGATAAAAGTTCTCGAGGACAAGACTTGGGCACCCCTGCAGTACATATGCCCTTGCACATATGTTGCAAGGGCATATGTGCGCGCTTGCAGTCAGAGAAGGTTGCAAGTACCCGGTTCGATGCCCGGTCCCGACACTCTGGGTCCCTGAGCGAGACCCTTAACCCCAGATTGCTCCCCGGGCGCCGCACATGGCAGCCCACTGCTCCCCAAGGGTGATGGGTTAAAAGCAGAAAACAAATTTCGTTGTAATGTATGTTTCAATGTATGTTTCAGTGACAATAAAGATGATATTATTATATGCTTCAGACTGCTGAAATGCTGAAGCCACAAATGGACTCTGTACCACATTCGTATATTACACGGTTTTAATAATACTCTCCTGGATACCGTAAATAGCACACTGTCCATTTCCCCTGCATTGTTTACATCGTTAACATTGTTTTAAATTGTTTACATTTCAATTGTTTACATAAGTCGCTGCTGCATCTTTATCCTGAAATTTAGTGCAATTTACTGTGATTTTTCAAGCTGTATGTAAACGAAATTTCGTTCTGTACTCACTTTGTGCATACAAAATGACAAATAAAGCTGTCTAAGTCTAAGTACAACACATATAATAATTATAAGTACAACCAAACACTAATGAAAGAGAGCTAAATGTAGAAATGATTTGAATAAATCACAATGCCAGAACCAAAACACAGAAAGAAGACTGACATAACGAGCATCTCAGTTTAGGTTCGTTTCAGTGGCGCCATCCTGCCCCCTAGCGGAGGAGCCGCGGCACTGCAGGGATCAGATTAGTTTAAATCAGGCCGGGTACTAGAAATATCCAGACATCAAGATTTCTGTAGATAAAACAAAGATTTTGTTTTTTACAAGGAAAAAAGTTTCTGAAGAATTAAAGTTACAAATTTATAAATATGATTTGGAAATGGTAAAACAATTTAAATTTTGGGGTATATGGTTGAATGAAAGGCTTACTTGGAAAGTTCATATTTAGAAGACGATTGATAAATGCAAAATAGTTATAAATTTTATGAGATGTTTGGTTGGGAATGAATGGGGAGCTGAGAGGAAGGCATTGAAATCAATTTATACAGGTTTAATTAGGTCTGTTTTTGATTATGGATATATAGCTTTTGGTTCAGCATCAGTTTCATTACTTAAAAAATTGGATATTGTTCAGTATCAAGCATTGAGATTATGCACAGGGGCCATAAGAACAACATCAACATCAGCATTACAAGTAGAAATGGGAGAAATGCCACTACAATTGAGGAGATTACAATTACTTTCCACTTACTGGTTTCAGTTAAAGAATCATTGTGAAAATCATCCATGTCAGGAAGTGTTAAAACCAAGTTGGGAAAAAGGGAAGAAGAAATTAAATTAATTTGGGTGGATAGCAGATTCTAATATAACAGATCTTGAATTATCTCAAATAAATGGCAGTAAAACAGTTATTAGATCAATACTTCATCCATCTATGTTACCTGAAATTGATGTAGATTTAACCTTGTACAAACGGAAAAACAAACAGGATATTTCAGATTCAAATATGGTTGAGCAATTATGGATATGTAAAAATTTATATAGATGCTTCAAAGGATTCAAATAATAGGAATGGTGTTTCGTTTGTAGTTCCAGAATTTAATTTTAAATCAGGTAAAAGAATCAGTAATGAAATTTTAGTTTATACAGGAGAAATGTTTGGTATCATGTTAACATTAGAATGGATTGAAGAAATTAGACCATTAAGAAGTGTAGTTTGTTCAGATTCTAGTTCAACATTATATTCATTTAAAAACAATAATTCAGACAGCAGACCGGATTTATTGCTAGAAATTCAGCAATTATTATTCAGAATTCAAGCAATGGGATTAATAGTTTCTTTTATATGGATTCCTTCTCATATAGGAATAAAAGGGAATGAGATGGCAGATAAATATGCAAAAAGAGCAAGTAAACACAGTTTAATTGATATAATAATTCCATTTAGTAAAGGTGAAATAAAATCAGTAATTAAGAAAAGGATTAGAGCAAGGTGGCAGAAACAGTGGGAAGAAGAAAGAAATGGAAGATGGTTTTATAATATTCAAAGAAAAGTAGGATTAATGAGGATAACATCAAGGAATAGAAGGGAAGAAACAGTAATGTCAAGATTGCGTTTTGGTCATACCGGGTTAAATAGTTATTTAAAATGCTGACTCATGATACAGGAAAGTGTGATTTTTGTTTTGTTGAAGAAACAGTGGAGCACGTTATATTATTTTGCAGTAAATATGATATTGAGAGGAATGAATTGATAGATTACAAATCAGTAAATTAAAGTTAAACATAAAATATCTTTTAGACATGGACACCAAATCAGAGGGTTATTCTTTATTATTGAGATTTCTTAAAAAGACTAATTTGATAAAAAGGATTTAGTTATTTATTTTAATTTTTTATTTGTTTTATTATTATTATTATTATTTTTTTATTATTATTTTTTATAGTAGTAGGATATTAGATTAGGTCATCCTGATCCACACTCCATGTCAGTTGGTGGCGGTAATGCACACCGGAAAGCTGTTTGCCAACCCCAATAAACTCAAGAAGAAGAAGAAGAAGAAGAAATATCCAGACATAAAGCTAAAACGCTCAAAGTCCGGATCATCGGTGCTGAGGCGAAATAACGCAAGGATGAGTGGTGTGGCTAATTTTAAAAACTGCAGCTCTGTGCTGATAACCGGAGCCAACCGTGGACTCGGGCTGCAGATAGTCGAAAGTCTGGCGAGTGGAGGTTTCTCACCGGGCAAGATCATAGCCACGACCAGAAACCTCTCCGGTGCGCAGGTGCTCTGAAACATTTAATTAGTCGCCTACATTTAATTACCTGCTTTAATTCCTTCTTTCGTTAAAATGATAAAACAAATCTGAGGTACTGCGAGTTTATGAGGATTTATGACAGAAAAGCTACACTTTAGAAATTAGCTTTACTAATAGTCACCACCATAGACATAATATAAGAGTAGACGCGTCATTGGGCGGGTTCTGCCTATGCTGCGATGCGTCAGAGCGTCCGCCATCTTAAATGTGGCAAATCTGCTGTTACTCAGTCACTTAAACAGTATCAGAGGGACTTTAATCTCTGAATATACTTTGTATTGGTAGTATTTTTGTTTTTGTAATATTACAAGTTTATTTTCGTATCCCTTTAGCTTCATTCTCCTGAATTTATTCTCCTAAAGAATAAAAATATTTAAAATAATCTAACCTGGCCCTATTACTCCAGGAGTGAAATAATTCTGCAAACTGTGACTATTCTGGAAATGTTCCATCTTAATTCTCATAATATGACGTTTTTCTCATAACATTATCACTTTAATGTTTTTTTTTTACTTTATTGACCTAGAATTTTGTTTGCTTTGACTTACAGAAACTTAAGGAACTGGCCAGAAAATACTGCAACGTCCACATTGTAACCTTGGGTAAGAATGGGAAGAGATAACGTTCATTTTGTTGGCAAATATAGAAACATGGGGTACGTGTGGGAAAACTGCGATCGAGAGATTATTAAAAAGTCCAATGAGACGCAAGATGGAAAACATATTATCATTGTGGCTTAAATTATTACAAATTTGACATGACACTAGAGAGGAGACGTGACTAAATGGTCGAATGAAATGCTGCATCATAACAAGAGTAAAAATCTAAACATACAAATATTATTTAATGTGTGTCTTTGTTTTGGGATTTTCCAGATTGGGTTTTTAAGACATGACGAATGTAGAAAATCAGAAAATAACCACCAATATATAGACAGATGGACGGACAAACCATGGATACAGGTGTTCAGTAAATAACATGGAAGTCAATGAAATTCAGACTTTTATGGACTAAAAATTAAGTAAAAACAAAACTCAAAGACTAAAAGAAATGGCAGCAAAGCGATATAGAATGACTGTCAAGTCTATCCATTCATCAGTCCATATAAACTTTTATATTTTCTTTCCATCCTTCACCCCATCACTATATCCCTCTATTAATCCACTTATCCTTACATATTTCAATTCTCTGAATCCATCCACACGAATTTGACTCTGGGAACATGGAATTTGTAAATAAAAACAGATGGAGGAGCCCTGCGTTCAGTTGATTAGTTTGTTTTGTCCCTGTTTAAGTTGCAGTGTTTGTGTGTTTCTTGTGTAGATGTGGTGAATCAGGAGAGCATAGAGAAATGTGCTGAGGAGGTGGGCCAGCTGGTCGAGCAGGAGGGTCTGAACTGCCTGATAAACAACGCAGGGATCAACGTCGTGGCCGACTTTCACTCCGTCACTGCAGAGATGATGATGAAGAACTTCCACACCAACACTGTGGCTCCTCTGATGATAACGAAGGTAATCTGAAGCTTTTCAGAACCCCGGCGGCAAAAACAACAAAGGCTCTCAAAGAAACTCACAGATCTGCTTCCCCAGTGTCGAGTGGGACACCGAGCGGGTCGTTTCTGATTGTGCAGGACAGACACACACACACACACACACACACAAAAAAAAACGACCTTGATAAAGAGTTGTTACAAAATCCCAGAGCCCTGAGCCGTCCGCATGTTATAAATATTAATTAGAAGTTTTGGTTCTGGTGAGCCTTAGAGGACGGGACAGAGGCGACGGAGGAGCAGCACCCCGTGCAGTTGAAAGTATGAGCGCTAATCAGGGGCACTGCCAGCAGCGCAGATTCTTGCTGACACAAAGTTTGAAGGACTCTTTTGTTTAAACTGCAAGGCCACAGCTCTGCACAGAGTCCCTCTGTAATGGCGGGGAACAGTGACTCACGTCGTGCAGAAATCTGCAGCTCTTCTCTGTCTGAGAGATCGAAAAACTTTCTGCTTCCATCTTGTAACAAACAACAGAAAACTAACACATTTGATGCTTGCAGCCTCACATTTTGTCTTCATCACGGCCATTATCTGGGTTTCGTCTGAAGATCTAACAGTCTTTTTGGAAAGTTCTGAATATATCCTTTTACTCACAAACAGAATGATTAATCAGAGACGAACAGTTGGATGCGACCTTTCAAAATGCTGTTTTCTGTGCTTTACATAATCAACCCTTTTGGAGCTGAGGCTGGAAAACTTTAAGGGGAGTTTTTAGATGCTATACCATAAGAAAACATTAACCACTTCTCATAAGTAACGAATGCAGTCCCTTGAAAAAAATGTTTCCCAACTTTCCCAATTCTGAAACATTACAGACGTGAACCTCAGTTTATTTTATTGGGATGTTTGTAAGACAGAAAGCTGTTAAATTGTGAAATGGAAGCAAAATGATTACTAAAAAAAACTCTGAAAAGTGTTGCATGCATTGCTTTTCAGCTTAACTTTGTCAATAGTTAGTTGTTTCAATAAAGAGCATAATTGAAAGCTCATCTTTAAGTTGTACTGTGATTTGAAATGGAATTGGTAAACACAATTTACGAATATAAATCTAAAAAGTGTTTCATGCGTCTGTATTCAGCCCCTTCTAACTGATGCCTCTAAATAAAATCCAGTGCAATCGACATCCTTCAGAAGTCACCTCGTTAGTACAGCCAGAGTCCACCAATTCAATCTCAGTATAAATCCAGTTGTCATGTGAAGACTCAGCGGTTTGTTAAGGAACATTGGTGAATAAAAAAAAAAAAACTTGATTAAGACCATTTAACACACCCGACAGGTCAGGGATGCAGCTTTTGGAGAGGCTTAAAGCGAGGTTAGGTTAGAAAGCAATATCCAAAGATTTCTCTGCATTCAGCCCATTCTGACTGAGCTAGTCGGCCGACGTAGCTGGGCTAAAATTAAATGTTATTGAAGCTGTTAAGAGACGTTCCCCAAAACACTTGCAGCTGTAATTGCAACAAAAGGTGGTTCTACAGGGAACTTATCTAGAGAGGTACAAACGAGTGGCACACTTTTAGATTTTTATTATTATGGTCATGCAATACCATCTGTTGGTCTTTCATTTAAAGTCTCAATTTATCCCATTGAAATTAGAGGTTCTAAAGTATGAATGCTATAAGTTGCATTATGCCTTTATTAACTAAACATGAGTATATTTCATTTTAGGGGTATTTTTTTTATAAAATATGATTGTAAACTGAAATTTCCTGAAGTTTTGGCTGTATAATGATAATGGAGGAGACATGAGGCCTGCTTTGAATGTTTATATGTCAAACCTATATGAAAAGTGAAGTAGTTAGCTGCAGTGTGCGCCTGGTGCCACTAGGGGGATGCACTAACACATGGTGTGTGCCTTTGAAGGACTAATCGGTGTTGCTGTTTGACTCTGGTGTCTAAAAATCTAAAGTTATAAAGTAGCTCCAGGCCTTCGAATCTGCTTGCGTTCGACATACATCTGTAAAATGAATTTCTTGTTGTTACTCCAGTTCTGAACCGCGCTGTTTTTGTTTTGCTTCCTCTGTCAGGCATTCCTGCCGTTGTTGAAGCGGGCTGCAGGCAGAGGAGGGTCAGGAACAATGGGAATCCAGAGGGCGGCAGTTATTAACATGACCGCTCTGCTGGGGTCTGTGGAGCTCAACTGGGGCGAGAGTGCCCACAACTTGAAATGGTACCCTTACAGAACATCCAAGGTACTGTTACTGTGGGGGGGGGGCTGAATCTCACCATTATGATCCTTTCGACGTTTCTTTTGCTCCAAACAGTTATAGAAAAACTATCAGTAACAATGAATGAAAAGTGAAAGACTTCCATTTTATTAAAATGAGAATTAAATGACCTGAATATTACTTTTTCATTTAAATTTTGCTTAAAATGAAGAGAATGAGGCAGTCGAGAGTGCTGCTGATAGTTGTTTTGTCGAATGACGATGCATTAGAAAAGCCAGACTCCGGCATCAACGTAAAACATAATGTCCGCCCTAGACAAAAAGAGAACTAATAATAAGTAAAATTTTCTTAAAATTAATGTAGTTCTCCTTGATCTGAGCAGGTAAATAAGATCATTTGCCAATGGAATGAGTATTTTTACCCCTAAAATAAGATAATTAGATATACTGCACTTGAAATAAGATGATGAGACGAATTGTTCCTATTTTAAGTGTAAAAATCTTATTCCATTGGCAAATAATCTTATTCACCTGCTCAAATCAAAGAAATTACTCTCATTTCAAGAAATATTTTCTTATTTTTAGTTCTACTTTTGCAGTGTAGTGACCAAGCCTGTGACTTAACTGAGTTCAGAAAGCTGCTGCGGCTTCTTGCCTCCCCAGAGCGCTCTGAATATGGTCAGTCGCTGCATGGCTGTAGACCTGGAGCCTGATGGGATCCTCTGCATGGCGATACATCCCGGCTGGGTCAGCACCGACATGGGAGGCTCTGAGGTGAGACCCTGCTGTGGGTACTCTTGGTGCCCTTCCTGTGTTTATAGGAAGCTCTTAAAGAGCTCTTTGACTTCATGCAAAATAACATGAAATGTGCTCTATGGGATGAAATCTTATCGGCTGTGACAGCTTGAATTAGCGGGCAGATGGTGCTTCTCCTAATTCTAGGGAGCGTTAAGCGTCCTCGATGACTTGCAGTCTCTTTTTTGTGTACGTTGTCTTTGTTCCAGGCTCCCCTGAGTCCTGAAGAGAGCGTCGCGTCCGTCTTGTCTGTGATTGGTGGGCTGACTGAAAAGGACCACGGTTCATTTCTGAATTTTACAGGAGAGAAGTTGCCATGGTGACCTGTTGATTAGCTCGTTAATGAGCAGGATCCTAACGACTCTTTTCGCCAGTGTGGATTGATCTTGACTTTGGAGAAATGAATGTGTCGTGGTGTTGTTGTTTTTTCTGGGTGCTGCAAACATGAACGTTTCAACAGTTTTTAATGGCAATACCGGCTGTGAAGCTTTTTTTATTTTATTCTGACAGAATCTGGATACATGGTTTACTTCTTTGTAAATGATTTATTGTGAGCAATATAAAGCTTAAAACTGATAATGGCCTTTTACTGAAGCACAGAGCTTGTTTGATTTAGTTTATCTATTGTTGTCTCGGGAGTTTAATGCTGTTTTTATTGTCATTCTCGCTGCTGTCCTGGGGCTCAATTTCGGACGTTTTTTTCTCACCTTACCTGAATTGCCAATACCAAATTTGGGGTTTATTGTCCTGACTTGCTGTACAAGATCAACTCTAATTGTTTTGGGTGTTTTGATGAGCCGCATTCAAAACTATTAAATGAGAAACTGAGGAAATGCTGTCTATTAAATACGTATTTAATTGATTATTTGCTTCAGTATTTATTTATTTATTTATTTATTTTATTTAAGCACAAAGAAAGTTAAACTGTGAAACTGTTTCAATACAGCCAATTTTAAAGGAAACTTTATGACTTTTGAAATTTAATGGTTACCATTTACTCCAAGTTGTTTATTTTTCTATTAATACTAAATTACACTAATAATTTCTGCAATAGTGTTGAACTATTTTTTGCACATGTTGCCCATTCTTTATTAGTAACTGTTTAAAGATGTGCTTCCATCATTGGTGCTGTGAAACAATTTGAATTCTAAGCAATTTATTTGCATCCATCATTTCTGGATTTGTCAGCGCTCTTTAAACCAATGAATTTAAGGTGAGCACTGACTTGTAATCTATCCTCGTTAGGCCCACAAATTAAAACTTCAGTTTTGTCTGTATTTAGCTGAATTAAATTTTTGACACATCTAGGTGTTAATCTGTTCAATACAATCAAACAGTGGTTGTACTGAACTGTAGTCACCTGGTAAAAGACTGATACAGTTGTGTGTCATCAGCATAATTGTGATAGTGTATTTTATTGTTCTGGAGAATGTGAGCAAGTGGAAGCATGCAAATATTGAAGAGGAAGGGACCGAGGATAGAACCCTGAGGAACTCCTCAAATGAATTAATTGATTGATAGTTAGCTATGGACACAAAAAAGGTCCTATCATAAAGATAGGATTTAAGCCAGCTGAGCACGGTGCCAGTTATACCAACCGATTTTTCTTGTTGAGACAGTTAAATGCCGTGATTAAACGTGTCTAAGATCGAGTAAAACTAGAATTGAGATTTTATTGCAATCAGTATCAAGTAGGAGGTCATTGTAAACTCTCACAAGTGAAATTTCAGAACTGTGATGTTTACAAAAACCTGATTGATAAACATCAAAACTATTGTTCAAGTCCAAAAATATGTTTAATCGTTCAAAAGCTGGTCGATAATTACTGGGTATCGATGGGTCCAGGTTATTTTTCTTAAGGAATGGTTTGATTACTGCAGTCTTGGGGGCTTGTGGGAAGGCTCCAGAAAAAAAGTGACTTATTATTTGGATAAGGTCAGGCGCAAAAATATCTGAGATCTTTAAGAATAATCTCGTTGGTAGAGTAGCTAGGAAACAGGAAGAGGATTTCATACGATGCATGGGTTACTGAATGAAAATGATTCAACTTAATTAAATAATAATGTAAATGATAATGCTTCAGCATTGTTTTCACACACGTACACTTTGTTGTAAGTAATTTGATCCACAGCTAAGCCAGGCCGCCATAGACTTTGTATGTCCAAATATTCTTCAGGATGAGCGCCACAACTTCAAGAGACCGCATGTTAACAGGATCACCCAGCAGCTGGTTTCTATTGAACAGCACCACCTGAATGTGGATGTATTGGCTGTTTTCTCACATTTTATTGAGGTGTGAGGGAAATTCCAGGAAGAGACGCCGACCCCGGGCCCTTTTTTAAACAGACGGACATATGCTATAAGTTAATGCCCTGTAGTAACCCCAAATGGAAAGCTTTACCCTCCTGTGTGTGTTCAGCTTGCACTTAGATTGTGCAATCAGCCGATGCAATAGGAGGTGGACAGTGGTAGGTTGATGTTACTGTCGCACTCAGCTAAAAAATGTAGCCAATACCCAGGACTGGGAAAATAAATTAGCCTCAGGTTAAAAAAACAACGCATCTCCAGCACATAAACGGCATCTGTTCTTTAAGAAACACCAGAGGTGCATCATCTAGCTGCTATACTCATCGACTGTATAGCTACCGTGTTTTAAGTCAATAGCTCTTTGCTGTTTTTCACTGATTTAAACAAACAAATTGAGACAAACGGCTAGTATTAAGGGATGAAATAAAGCAATGCATGTAGACTATAATATTTACTGTACATACACCCCTACTAATATCAGCATAAATGCCATTAATCATTCAGTCATTCCTAAAACCAGTTTGGATGGATGTTAGGGACCATTGACTGAAACAGCCAACTGTATACACTGCAAAAACGGAACTGAAAATAAGTAACATTTACTTAAAAGGAGTGTATCCGTCCTTGATTTGAGCAGGTAAATAAGATGATTTGCCAATGGAATAAGACTTTTGCACTTAAAATAGGAACAACTCATCTCCATCATGTTATTTCAAGTACAGGATGTCTAATTATCTTATTTTAGGAGTCAAAATACACATTCCATTGGCAGATAATCTTATTTATCTGCTCAAATCTAGGACAAAAACACACATTTTAAGAACATTTTACTTATTTTTAGATCCGTTTTTGCAGTGTATCCAAGCTTTACCCATTTAGAGTTGATTTGAGGTGAAAGTCTAAGGTGACATGTGCTTCATTCAGCGCTGGAGTCTGGCCAGGCGTCCGGGAAGAGGATGCACACCTTGAACTCAACCCTAACTTGGCAGTCCGGGTCACTAAGACTAAAGGTTGTAGTTTTCAGGCTGAAATCTGATCCCATCAGGTGGCTCTCTGCCAAGCAAAAGCACCGGTTTGTGTGTTTACTGATTATGAGCAGGAGAAGATGAGTGGAGCAACGGCGCTGTTATTGAGAGCTTAGGCTCATTCAGCTGTTGAGCATCAACAACAACCCCTTCGCGTTCATCTTCTTGACGCCGGGTGGAGAGCAGCGTGGTACCCTGGCACTTGAATCTAAAATTAAAGTCGATGGAGAAAAAAAAGCAGGTTCAGGTTTCTGAAGGCCAGTGTGGTCATCTCGCAGTGATCAGTTCACAAACACAGATTTTGTGTACATGATTTCTTCTGCTCGGTCATGTTGGGAAAATCAGAGCTCAGCGTTCAGGTTGAAATATATTTTGCCGTGTGTTACCTTCTAATCACCTTTCAGCTTGACGGCAGTAAGCAAACTGCATAGGGGTCCAGCAGGGGTCCTGTGATCTCCGTCAGATGCTTGGACACCGCTCTAAAGGTTTTATGACCACAGACGTCAGGGTGACAGGTCTTTAATCATTTGCTCTTGAGCTGATGCATTTCTATGAAACACAACTGTAGATTTACACAAGTTCTTAAAGTCAATTGTACAACAATGGATATCATTGTATGTACAAGACACAAACCTGTTTCCTTCAGAGAAAACAAATGGTTTTAAACGTTCCAGACCAAGTAATACGCTAAGGCCTGCCATAAAAAAAAGGAAACTTGGTGACAGCATCCCTGCCAACACTGAAGTAGAAACATGGACTGAGAGGCTGCCAATCAAAGGAGGTTTCACTTGCGTCATGATTTAAAAGCAATTCTTGTGTAGGTGTAAGCCTTTTATAACAAATCTCAAAGCTCATGTTTTAACTTTGGCTTTAAAGAGCAAGCAGCAAAAATGCCTAATCTTTATTCACTGCTCCTGGTTCAATGCTTTGTTTTTGTTATATCTGTATGTTTTTATTGGTTTTAAAGCAGCACCGTGTTGCCATAGGTGACCTATTCAGCTACAGACCCGACCCTCTCAAGTTACATAGGCCTGGGGGTTCCCAAGGTGGGTTTCAGGACCCTCCAGGGCATCGCGAAAGATCTCGTGGGGGTCACGAGATGATTTGGTGTTAATGGACTAAAGAGATTTAGTGTTTCCTTATTTGTGAAACCTATACTATCAGAGTAAAACTCTCAATGCTCAACAATTATCTTTTTAAAGCAGGAGGAAAGTTACACTTTTTTGTGAGGGTTCTTCTGAAAATACTAGTTTATTGTTGTAATTTTATGGTGTTTTCCTTAAAATTTCCAAAAAAATAAAAATCCCAGCCACCATCTGACATAGGCTATGCAAGTTTCTGAGAAGGGCAGCCCGCACGGAGCACCTATACACACCAAGTGATGTATATATTGACCTGATCAATCATTTAAAATATCTCAAATTAAGCTTATAGTTGTGTCCAAAACTTACACGTCGCTGCCTTAATTCTTAGGAACTTTTGTTGCCTTTAAAACACACAGACTGACAAAAATAAATAAAAGAAAGAAAGAAAATTATTTAGTGCATAAAACAGCAACACATTCTATGTATTCTAAGGTGTCTTAGTACCTATAATTCCCTCTGAAACTGGGTTTTCCCATGGCCGTGAAGGCAGCAGCAGAAAGTTCATGCCGTGCAGACGCATCTCAGCTGCAGGCCTGTAGGGAAACTCCTACAATCTCATGCAAATGTTTCACTGCACAAAGCCAGCTTGAAATCCAGTTTGTTTAACCAACCGGAGCACAGATGAGCGATTGCTCGCTGTGTTGGACAATTTGTCCCATTTTTCCCCACGAAATTCATGCGCCTCGGAGGATAAACGCGTGTGGCAGGGTTTACCGCAGCGCCTCCTTTTTTTCTGTTTGTTTGTTTGTTAATTATTGACATCTTGTGTAAACAAAAAACACGCGTGGTCCAGATGACTCAATAGGACAGTAGGTAACACACGCATTTTCTGTGCCTCAGCCGGCATTAATCACCCCGTGTTGAAGTCGTGTAACTCTTATCTCCAGTGTGAGTGAGCTACGCCTGTAGTCTAACTTCACATAAGGTAAAAAAGAATCGCATCGCTGTCAGTGACCTCTCTCTGCGCCCCCATCACCTCCTCCTCCGCTTCCGCCTCCTCCTCCTCCACAGCAGCTGCTCACAAAGCGCCGAGCGGCCGCCGCAGCTGCCCGACAGAGAAGATGGGGTCTGCGGGTCGCCTGTTCTGGGCGCTGCTCGCAGTGGTTCTGCTGGGGCTGCATCACTCCGCCGGCTTCTGGATCGTCAACGTGGTTTTCCCTCCCAGCACCAAACCCAAAGCACCGGGCAACAGCACGTCGCCGCTCATTATCGGTAAGAGTCATTTTAATCACATTTTTATTGTTGTTAAAACAGATGTACAATGCCATTCAGATTGTAGTGTTTAGCAGTTGTTACAATTCCTTTTGACCGTGTACAATATAACAAGAACCACACAGCATTTCAACGTTTTTATATTTTTATAAACCCCATCCAACCCCAACTATCCCTGTGCCGGCAAAAAAATAAAATTAAAAATAAATTAAATAAATAAAAATAAAAAATTGGGAGAGAAAAAACGGGGGTTGGTAAGAGTCATTTTAAATCCAAGTTTTATTGGAGGGGGGGGGGGGGGCATTTAATCCATGTGTTCTGATTGTATTCTTACATTTGCTGCTCATCTATGTACCTTTCGAAAGTAATCTGTGATTTGCAAACGTCTCTGTTTTGTATTGACTTTAATGTGATAGACAAACGTGATGTGTAAATTTTAAGTGGAAAAATAAGATGCAACCACAAAACAGGCGAAACATGTTCTTCCACCTAAAAGAGAGTATAGTTCTGAGAATCAACACAGAGGGCCAAGCAGGGGCGGTGCTAGCTATTTGGGTGCCCTAAGTGACCCCCCCTCCCCCCCCCTCACATCCTCGGCCCGACCGCGGATAAGTGGTAGACGATGGATGGACTCCAGCGGTCTTAAATGTATGGAAAAGTTACAAGAAGAAAGCCACGAGAAGTCTTATGTCAGGTTTAGTAGAACATACTCGGGTCAGATGAACTAATTGCCAAGTATGCCATGTGTGGTGGAAAAACCGAGACTTCATCTTGAACACAAAATCCCAACGTCGAAACATGGTGGTGGCAGCATCAACCTGTGGAGATGCTTTACATCAGCAGGGAACAGCGACCTGGTCAGAGGTGACAGGAAGGTGGATGAAGATAAATACAGGGGAAAGAAAAAGGGCTTTGAGGTTCACTTCCCAGCAGTGCAACAAGTCTAAACATGGAGTCAGAGCTGCAATAGAACAGTTTAGATTAAAGTACATTCATGTTTTAAAATGGTCCAGTCAAAGTCCTGACCTAAATTCAATTAAGAACCAGTGGCAAGACTAGAAAATTGATGTTGACAGGCACTGATCTTGTATCTTTGTGTGCAATGGTTCTTCAACGTTTTGACCCAGACGGGCAGAAAACGGGTTTATGCCATTTCTTTCAGGTTTTTGTTTCTCCACTGCACTACTTTGTGTTGGTCTGTCACATAAACACTCTTAAATGAATGGAGGTTTATGATTGTGACATAAATGGGGAAAATCTTCCACCCGAAGACACATCCCAACTCCTCAATGTTTTTCAGATTTCATTACAAGCTTAGATCAGGATGCCGTGGGGATATCTGTTGCAGTTGTTCAACCCGGACAGTTCTTCAGAACGTCTTTCACTGAAGTCGTGTTTTCAGGGTCTGATGCTACACCTGACCCCCCTGGGAATGGTCTTCCTTATTTGGAACAGGACCAAATAGAGCAGCAGCTACACGGTAGATGGTAAATAGCAGCGACTCTTCAAGAGCTCAAAGGGCAGTTTCTTTTTAAAAACAAGTCTAGATGTTCAGTACAGGGGAAAGGGCGATGACTCAGCCTTCATTTCCTTGTATTTTGATTTTTGTCCGGGCTTAAGAAAGATCTTCCACAGTTTTTGTTTGGACTTTTGGTGATTTTGCTTTACTCTTTAGTTCAGTGCATGGCCAATTTCAGATGCATTTTAGCTCTGATTTGCATTTCTGGACACAAAAAGGCTCAAACACTGCATAATGGACCAAGTGATGCGTCTACACACAACAAACAACTTATGAAAGATAAATCGCAACTGTTACATGAAGACTGGGATTCAGTAGATGATCAACCAAAGTATGACGCAACTCTGAGGTCCTGTGTCAGATCTGTGATGGACTATTTGTGCTGTTTTTAGTTTTACTTATTATTTACTTATTTAATTTGGTTCTTAAGTCCTAACCTGAATCTCGCCAGATGGATTTTAGTTCCGCAGGGCTCCACACATCCACCTGGGATCGCTCCATTGGAAATGTATTTCAGAAGGAGGGGCCTTAGCAAAAATCCTTGCCTATGATTGGATAAACCACTTGTTCGTCATCTTTACCGATGTGCTACTTTAACCTCTTACATCGAAACCAACCCGTGACGCAGATGTTAGGGAAGATCAAGCTCTTGCCAAACCTGGTCCATTTGCAAATGTGAGATTTGTGTTTTTGATCAGCAGTGGGTTTGGCATTGGATCGTTGCCATGGCTGCAATGTCATTCTAGTCTCTTTCTCATTGTTGATTCATCATCAGGGTTGTTTTGGGGACTCTTGGTTTAGTTCTCCATCCACTCTTCGTGTAATTTTTCTTTGGAAAGCCATTACCAGAAAAACGTTCAACCTTGTCTTCTCCAATTGTGGATTATGTCTCTCACGATGATTCGCTGGAGTCCCAAAACCGTATAAATGACTCCGTAAAACATTCCAGACTGATGGATGCCAATGACTGTTTCTGATCTGTCCTTGAATTTCTTCAGAATTATGTGTCTCGTTTTCAGTGCTCTTGTAGCCTACTTCAAGTTGTCTGGGGGGTTCAATTGAACCAATTTCTTGATTCTACAGGATAGCATAGATAGTCTAGGAGAATAGCTATGCTAGTCAAGTTAGCTGCTTTCCCTTAAGAAATTAAGTCATCAATATAATCTCCTTTTTTAATTACCTCAAGTTGTCTTTGTTGGATAATATTTTTTTGATGATCACAAATATTTTGGTATGACAAAAAAAAGCAAAAACAGATGACAAAAAAATCCACCAAATGTTATATGTTTATATTTAAAACGTCTATACATTGAGAGCAAACTGCTGTCAGGATCTCCAGGGTTTTTATTATTTATTGGAGCTCGTCTGTTTTATGTTTTACATTTTTTGCGTTGTTCATCCCTTTATCTTCGTTTTTGTCACCTGTCTGATATGTTCTGGTCATTTCTCCACTTTGTGTTCCTGGTTCCCTGTCTGCCTTTAAGCCTTAATCATTTATGTAATAAATCTTCTCCAGTTCATTATGCGCCTCCCAAGGTTTTGTCTGTGTTCCGGTCTTACGAAAAACCTGAAAAATGTAACCAAAGTCAGATTGGTTGTTCTTGTGTGCAAACCTAGCCAGAAAATTGTGATTCTGATTGAGCTCTTTTAAGGGTGCTCGTCTTTTTTTTTGTTTTGTTTTTTTTCTTCTTTACTGGACTGTAGATTATTTGCATCAATGTCACATGGAATTGAGGTAACAAATATTGCATCCAAGCAGTCTTTGGCAATTTCTCTAAATTGGTGATGAGATGGCAATTGCTATTTAATGTAGTGTGCAGCTTTGATCAATCAACTAAAGCGTATTAATCCTGCTTTCTACAGACTTTGTTTATAATTCAATCCAACAACGTGAGGTACATTTATGTTTTGTGTTTAGTGCCAGGGAACTTGGGGAACCGTCTTGAAGCCAAAATAGACAAACCAACACTGGTCCACTGGCTGTGCTACAAGAAAAGTGAACACTGGTTTCCTCTGTGGATCGACCTCAACATGTTCATGCCGATAGGTGTGGACTGCTGGATAGATAACATCAGGTAACGCCTACCTTTTTCAATAAGGGGTAACTGCAGAGCTGTGTGGGCGTTCCGACTGGGCGGTCCTTCTGCGCACAGACATATATAGACCAGTTCACGCGTGACGTCACCGCTACATCCGGATCTCGGTGGTTGGCAAAAACAGCGCTGTTCTCGTCTACTACTGTGACAAAACGGGTGATTTAGAGCGTATTTTTAGTTAGTTTATTTTTGGAATCTAAACAATGCCTACGACTTGTTGTGCTCCCGGTTGCACACAGAGGCATTCCAAATCGTTGGATGTACGTTTCTGTCGTTTACCGAAGGAGGAAGAAAGAAGAAAGAAATGGATATTTTCAATGAAAAGAGCGCAGGCAGACACTCACAATGGACTGGGGGATCCATCATACTACGACAGAATATGCAGTCTACACTTCATCTCCGGTAAATACAACTTAATTCTGCTCTAGTCATTGTTGTACTTAAATAGCGGCGGAGGGGAGGTGGCGATCGCTACACGGGCCGGAGAAGCGGTAGCAGCAGCCGCTGACTATTCCGGCCCGTGTAGCGATCGCCACCTCCCCTCCCCTCCGCCCGTTCATGGGCGCTAGTACTTCTGTGTTTACGCTGCAATGTCGCCGACACCCCCACCAATTTTAACAAGACAAAAACACCAAAATAATCCGTAGTGAACTATGTTTTTTTTTAACCTACCGGGCGGGTCTTCCTGTCCGACTCCGCGTTCGTATGTTACACATGTCTGAACATCCATCCATCCATGTTCTGACCCGCTTAATCCCTCATGGCGTCGCGGGCGTTGCTGGAGCCTATGTCCAGATATAATATAATTGCATCCGTCCAGTGGTTTCATGCTTCCATGCTCTCTCGTGTGTACTGGCCTGCGTGTTTATAAGGTAGCTGTATGTGTCGCGGTACTGAACGCTTGGCAGCATTTCACAGACTCGCTCCGTCCCTTCAGGCTTTTGCTGTGTGGATCTGGCAATCTGATACCATCAACCATCAACTTAGTCTTAAAACGATCTTGTGATACGTTATCTAAAGAAGAAAAATACGTGGAGAACTCGTCAGTTTCTCTGTTTGCGTCCGCCATTGTGTTCGTCTTTTGCCAACCAGTCCGGCGCGCATGCGCGAAAAACCCGAATCAAAACAATAACAATGAACTGGTCTATACGTAGACGCCGCTTTGTCGGGTGGGAGGCGTGCCGACAGAGCGACCATCTTAGGTCAGACCAAGCTGCAGTCAGACAGAATACAAGAAAAATGTACTTTATGTTTTCAGACACTCTGTATCCGGTGAATTCTCACCCGATTTCCAGATAAATCAACTGACTGAAAACGTCACCCCTTTAGGGGCTACATGGGACCAATTGATTGAATTAAATTATTGTCTAACTTAATAAATGATTTCGAATTTGTATTGAAAGTAAGCAAACTTCCAGAGCTCCGTCCGAGGATGCCCGATTTTTGCTCCGCTTATGGGTGCGCAAATAAAAGGACACTAGGACACTTGTTTTTTATTAAACAAACCATACATTGAAAAATGTTGCAGAGTTACACAAAAGCATCCGAAGCTTTCGTCCGTCGTAAGGCAGGTGACAGTCCGGGTTTTGAATGCCCCACACGCATATTTGTCCTTCTTTTTCAGGCTTTATGCTTGGAAGCGGATTTTTTTTCCAACTTTGCCTGGCTCCATGCAGCAAAATGTCCAATCGCCTACTCGCACGGATCTGGTTTTTACCTGGGATTACATGTAATTAATACGCTGCAGCTGTGTGACAGAAGCAGAGCTGTCAACTCCGCCTCTGTATGCTTTCTTGTTTTTCTACAGTCGCTGGTAAATTTCGTGAGTTGCGTTTTTTTTTTAGCTTTATTTTTGAACGTGCAGTCGCATATTTGGGGTGTTTCTCCAGTAGAAGCCCTTATCCTGACAGGACAGGATTCTATCGTACTACACAATAGTCCTCGCGCTGTTGCTTTCTCCTGACAGCGCGAGCCGGTTAATATCTGTCTGCATACAACGCCGTAATTATTACAAATCACATGTGTTCCCTAGGTAAAACTAATACCCTGCGATAGGGATTTTTTTCGTCAGGACTGATTTTTTCAGCGGGACGGACAATTTTCGTCCGTCCCGCTGAATGAAGGAGATGGAGGGAAAAAATATATGTATTGAAGTGGGCAAATCAACGAACCAATCAGCGTTTGCGTTGGCGTGTGGGCGTTCCGACTGTGTGGGCGTTCCGACAGGGGCGTTCTTACGCTCTGCAGTTATACCCTTCTCACCTTTTTTCTGCTTCCCTGCTGTTGTGCAATTATACACTGTTTAAAGTTATTTAATGTTTATTAAATAACTCTCTGT
Organism: Fundulus diaphanus; assembly: GCA_037039145.1. Taxonomy (NCBI): domain Eukaryota; kingdom Metazoa; phylum Chordata; class Actinopteri; order Cyprinodontiformes; family Fundulidae; genus Fundulus; species Fundulus diaphanus. The sequence continues at coordinate 12,906,476 of CM073134.1, read as the reverse complement.
CTAAGTATTGTCTGGTGATAATCAGCTCTTAAGCCTATATCAAGACAATGGTTGAAAGGGATGAATTCGAGCACTAGCAATCTTTTAACAGCAAACTCTGCACATACATAGAATAAAGGAGTGACAACTTTTTCAAGTTCAACAAATAAATAAATATAATGAACATCCAGAGAACATCACTATGTAATGCTGTTTATCTGAATTAACACTATATTTTGATCAATAAATCCTCTCTACTAGGCTAGTGAAACTTAACTAAACCACTAAGCAAAATGAAGATAAAAGAAGCTAAGCAAAAGTGGTTGATCATAATCAGAATAATTCAGTGAATCCTGTTCACTGCAGATCTGATTCAAAAAGCATTGAATGGAGTTAAATTTGCTTAACTAATTTTATAAATTAGTTTAAATATTTGATTTTATTTCAGTCACAATGAGTGGGCCGGATAACGTAAACATTAATGTCCCATCAATGTATGAAACCCTTGTAGAAATAATATTTGTTATAACCATAAAAACACACCCGACAATGACATGGTACCGAATGCTAGCAATGAGCTATCTCCGTTAGCTCTTTCATTGTTTAAAAACATGTGGACGCATCACAAGATTTCCAAATGAACCATCTAACCTCTCCCTTTGGGTCTATCTGTCCAACCTGTCGATGACTTGTGTGAGTTCAGTCCACTTTGGTCATCCAAGGAAGGCAGTGAAAAGGGAACCGTTGTTCCTTCAGCAGTGGGCTAGTGGTTGGGATCGGCCGGGTCAGGCTCTGATCAGCCTGGTCGAGCGCCCTGATCTCTCAGCTTGTCTGGTGAGGGAAGGCGACCGATCCGCGTCGTCTCGGCTCGGCTTTCCTGCAACAGCTGACAGAAATAAACAAAGCTGTTTTGGCATTCTGTGCTTCGCGGCTAGTTGCGCAGAAGTCAGAGTGCAACTTAGGTTCGATCTGGATGACGAATCTCCAGGAGGATGAGAATTCCCCTCTGGTCACTCCATCGAAGCAGGCAGATAAGTTTCGCAGCACTTTCCGTGCAGCTTGTGGGCTTTTGGGCCGTGATGCCTCATGGTTGCTGAGGAAGGAGACTGGGTGGCTCGCTAGCCCCCCTCTCCTCGGGAGCCCCAGGAGAAAAGTGGTTGTCATCTCTAGCCAGGGGTAGACTGAAAGAGAGTCTGGTCAGGAGTGCTCTGACCTTTTGTCCGTGGGGGGAGTGGTTTGGTTTTACAGCAGCAGGGAACCCCTGCTGAGAGGCAGATCCTTTGCCTGGAACTCTCTTTCTCACAAACCAATTTTAATCCTTCCCCATGTCACAGTTCACACAATAGGGCTTGGGCGTCATGACGTATTACTTTCCGTGGCCGCCATATTGAATGCTTCCGCCGCCGCTACTCAGACTACTGCCTATGACCACCGCGTACTGTACTCCCTCTCTCAGCGGTGTTTTAATTTGATTAAATTTACCTTAACTTGATTTCAACCATGGTAAACCGTTGCTGTGTTGTGGGCTGTAACAGCGCAACACATGATCGCCATGGGAAAAACATAGAAAATGGGTTAACTTTCCACCGCTTTCCTGCCTGGAGGCGCAACCACGGAGAACAAGTGTCAGCGATAAAAAGAGTGGTCAGCTCGCTTGGATCGCGGCTTTAAAACTACCGATCATAACTTTCCACAGTATCCCGATGTCAATGAGAGTGTGTTCCCTGCATTTTCATTCTGGTAAGCTAAAGATGCACGCCTACATTGTTTCTTTCCTTCAGCCGCGACACCACATACATGCACATAAATACTAAAACGGCAGCGGGAAAAGGCTCAAATACGTGAGAAACCCGGAGGGTTTAGGGAGGGTTGGCAGTTAATGTTACTTACTACACCTTTGAAACACATAGCCACTAGTTAAAAGTCCATTACATGCGTGAGTGGTTGTTAGCACTAACGGTTAGCAGGTGCCAGAGCCCGTCTGAGCACAGCTTACCTTTGTACGAATTACTGTGTTCCCACTGTTTGCTGGCTTTATGATCTGCCGCTCCTGAACCCATCCATTCGTAAACTGCACATGAGACTCCAAGGATTTGTAGCTTTGGAACTGTTCTGAAGTATAGGCGCTCACACCGCAAACTAGGTAGCCGAAGACGTCTGATATGCAAAACAGTGGCAACAAGTGGTCGTCCATAATAATGCTGATTTTGTCAACATACCGGTCCCTGGCTTCTCTATTTAATGTGTCCCGGTGAATTTCAGATCCTTTTTAGGATTTTAACATATTTTTTCTATCTATTCTTTCTCAACTCTACTTCTACGTCTCTTCGTTCAACAACGTTATGTCAGAGTTATTTTAGCGTTGCGTTGCCATCAACATGGCCGCCACGTCCCACAATGCAACGCGGATCCCAAGCCCTATTTAGCCATGGTGTGATGGCATAACACTGCTCTACATTCAAATAAATCTTTTGTATTTTTGCTTTGAATCCAGCTACAGCCGGAACATATTTTTTTCTTTTGCAGTTATTTAATAAATATGTTTGTTCACATCTTTCCTATCAGACTTGTTTACAACAGGACAACACGGCGCTCTTCCAACTCACCAGGGGTGCAGATCCGGGTGCCGGGGTTTGGGGAGACCTACTCTATAGAGTTTCTTGACTACAACAAACTGGCCGGTGAGATAAATTAGTCGGGGTTATTTAAGATCACTCCTGCTGTGACTCATACTAAATGGGAAATGGTTTTTGTGACAATAGAAGTGTCTTTGAGAGTAGACTGAGTCTGATGCTGATCTTTCCAGGTTATTTTTATTCCATGGTGCAACATTTGGTCGACGTCGGCTACGTCCGGAATGAGACGGTCCGTGGAGCGCCATACGATTGGAGATTAGCACCAAGTAAGCAGCACAATTGTCCACGAAGCTTCATCTCCTGAGGTTTTACACAGAACATACATTTATCTAAAGCTTTTTGCATATCGTCAGAAAACGTGTACATTTACAGACATGGGAACTTGTAGTCCAAGGTTGTAAACAGAAGCTCCACTGCATATCGAGAGGAAGAAAGCAAAACATCCGCATTCATCTGAAGTAGAACATCTAGTTAATTTACGGGACAAGGTTAACTAGATCAGCTCAAAAGAGTTGCAGCTGTAACTGCAGTGAAAATCGAATATTTACCAAAACAGAAGTAATGGTCAGGGATGGGTTTGCAGAGTAATTTTTTTCCTAAGATCCACACAGGGTCAAATATATACTGTCATATTCAATAAATTAGAATATGCGCTCCAATGAGGCTTTGTTTGTTAATGTAATTTAGGCCATTTTAATACATTAATTAAAAGCAGATTTTGGTGCATCAAAGCCTGCCTTTGAGTAAAAGTAATCGACTCTGTGTGGTCTTGTTTACAATGTACCATTTTACATTGTAAGATTTTACCTTTTCTTTAATAAATTCGCTCTACTTAAAGCTAAAAAATCTGCTATCTGCACAAATCTGTGTTGGTAGGCCAAACCTTTCTTGAATTACCATTGGAGGCTGCACAGAATCAGTCCAGGGGCCACAAATGGCCCTCAGGCCGCACCTTGGACACCCCTGTTCTATAGTGAAACTGGTCGACAGGTGATTTGATCCATAAATAACCCATCATACCCCTCTGATCTTCACAGATGAGAATGCTGCCTATTTTATAAAGCTGCAGGACCTGGTTGAGGAGATGTACAACCAGTACCAGAAACCAATTTATCTGCTGGGTCATAGCATGGGCTCCCACTACGTCCTCTACTTCCTCAACCACCAGCCGCAGGCCTGGAAGGACAAGTACATCAGGGGCTTTATTTCCCTTGGAGCTCCATGGGGTGGCGCTGTTAAAGCGCTCAGAGTCCTGGCCTCAGGTAACATATGGTGGAACAGGAACGGCAGCAACAGTAAAAATTATCTTTGTTGGAAGTGAAGATCAGAAACACGATATTTTTAACTTCATACCAGGTCAGGATGTGCCTTCTTCTTCTGTGTTGTTCACTTCCGTCTCACTGCAGGTGTAAATAATGGCATCCCAATGATTTCCAACATCAAGATCCGTGAGGAGCAGAGGATGGTGACCACCAATCCATGGATGCTGCCGTCAGAGGAAACTTGGCCAGAGGACCATGTTTTCATCTCCACTCCAAGCTTTAACTACACACATCGGGACTACAAGCGTCTTTTCACAGACATCAACTTTGAGGATGGCTGGTAACCACCTTTCATACCCTTTTATAACTTCAATCAACAAAGTGGTGCCTGTAAAACACACCTTATGGTTGGAGGCATTCGTGTTTTGCCTTGCTTCTGGTTAACGCTGATATTTTGCTCTTTCTCTGCACTAACTGCTAATGCACTGACGCACTTGTAAAAAACGTTCAAGTGTTAAAATCTGAAATGACTTTTCCTGATCTCTGTGGTACAGCTGTACGATTTATCAGAGCAAATCTATAGAAACCAAAGACATAGATGTTTAAAACCAGACCAGACATCAGCATCATGGTTTTCCTCAAAGGGCTGGGCATAACTTAAAAACTGAGGAGAACATAAATATTAACATAATTTAAAATGTTGCTGGATTTCTGTTTTTTTTATATACATTTTACCTATTACGGAGGTTATGTTCACTTTGTAGCAATAATGTAACACTGTGTCTGGCCCCAGAAGCATGAACACCCAAGACACAATAACACCAAATATATATACCGACAAATCAGTCCATGATGGAAATAAAACACAACCAGCAAGGACAGTCTGCGTATTAGCAGGATTACTCTGAGTGCAAATTACTAGATTACTGGACATAGGGTTGGCCAAAAACTTTATTTAGACAATATTGCATACTTTATGTTCTGGTACTTTTGAAAGTACAATTTGCATGACATGGCTGTCATAGTTTCACTGCCACAACAGATGTCACTAATGAGCAATGACTGAAGCTATGAGCATTTTACCTTTTGGGCGAAGCAATGGACTGGAAAGCTTTGTTGCTTCATTTGGCTAGAAGTGCTCATCGGGCATGGAGAGAGGAATGAAGAAACAGAGAGCAAGAGAAATAAAAACCAGGCAGTTTAAATTCAGAGGAACGTGTGGGGATAAGTGAGGCAGAGACAGGTGAAGGTAATCAATGAATTAAGTTATGGTGCGTTCTTTTTGCCTCGGAGGTCTGAACTAAGGAGTCACAGATTACGTCATCTCCGCCTTTTTGCATTCCAGTTTCCCTCTTGTCGGACAGTAGGAAAAAACATGGACGCTCGTACTGTCGTTAAAACAATAACAATTGCTACGTTTACATGGACAAAAGTCGTAATAAAAAAGCGTCATGTAAACAAGCCAATGGGAATGTTGTGATTAGATTAAGATCAATCGGAATGAAATTGTAATCTGAATGAGAGGGGTGGTTCATGCGGATTGATAATACAATCGACATGCATATAAAGACTTGTCATGATAAAGTTACTCCGAATGTGGCAAATTTACCTGAGTGCTCATGTGCGCCCGACGTAGGCGTGACGTATTTCCGCGTTGGTGAGTGCCGGAAATACGTCGGGAAGCAAAACTGTCGGGGCTCAAAATTGTTGCTCATTCAGTAACATTTCAAGCGTAATTAGAACATTGTGCAAGTCCAGCCTAGGCGCTCGGTAGAAAAACAAACTTGTATAATACTGCTTTGTTTATTATTTTTGTAGTTTAGCAAAGACGGAAGTACTTCTTCTTCTGTGTTCTTTTTAGGGGGATTTGATAACTGCGCAGGTCTGAATAAAGCCAGTTACACACACACATTATGATGGGATTCATTTATTGTGTGCCCTTATAAACGGTACAATCCAATTATTTCATCCGAATACATTTTAATCCGATCGTGAAATTTTGTGCACGTAAACATAGCTATTGACAATAACAGTTCTAGGCGGTAATTTGTGCAAACAAACAGAGCAGAAACATTCCGTCTGATGAACACTAAAAGGCAGCACCTGTACAACTGACTAAATTCTACAGAAATAATAGAGGTCTTCTACAGTCAAAGTATGAGGTTTTACTCAGTGTTGTTGCGAGTAGCAGCCATCATGAACGCCAAACTTTCAGATTCATAATACCGACTTTAAGGTGCCGTTCCAGTTAAATTTTCTGACCCGGAGGCCGAGAATTCTGACTACCGAGGACAAATGGAACGCACTATAGGAACATGATCCACAAAAGTATGAACTAAAATCAGAGCAACTAGAAAATATAAATGGGAAAATACAGAAACCTAAAGTAATCCAAAAACTCTCAGAACAATAAGCATTACTAAAGAAAATTCCACCTAGGAAACAGAACAGCAAAGAAATAGTGAAAACTACATACACAACAGAAAATCAAAACGCAGACAGCTGCCGATTGTGACAGACTTTAGGACGAGTGTCTTTTAATAAGGCTATTTTAGACACAGTCAGTTGCCAGCATGACTAAACTGGTTTCTTCCTCTTCTGGGTTTCTAATGTGGTGCAATGTAAAAGGATTAAAAGCCCTTCAACTTCTCTTTAACCAAGGAGATCGACGGAATGATGAGAATATGTAGGGAAACAGCCAAGAGTCCTGTGGTCACTCTAGAGCTGCACATCTCCACTGCTTAGGTGGGACAATCTGACATAGTAAACACGTAGAACAAGCTGTTCTGATCCAAACCTGATAAAACCCAGTGTTTGGTGGAAAACTATCATGGTACACCATCCCCTCTGTTCAATATGGTAGTGGCAATATCCTGCTATGGGGGATGCTTTTCTCCAGCAGAGGCAGGGAAGCTGGCCAGAGATGACTTAAAGCTGGATGAAGCTAAACACAGGACAATTCTTGGGTGAAGATTTACCTTCCAGAAATTAAATAAAACAACCTTAGACATATGGTCAGGGTTACAAATAAACGTGTCTTGCCTTGCTTTCAATGGAATATTACAGCATATTCATGGCAATGGTACAGGCAAAACACAGACCCGAATCATTTTAAAAATGACTTAAAAATTGATGTTCACAGACGCTCTCCATCCAGTCTGGCTGACCCTGAGCTTTTCTGCAAAGATTAATAATCAAAGCTGGTATCTGCTTAGCTACCAACTTTGGGAGGAAGCTGGAGGTCTTAGAGAAAACAGGGAGAACGTGCAAACATAACGCAGAAATGCTCCAGGTGGAATTTGAACCCACAACCGTCTTGCAGCACAGCAAACGTACAACCACACCACTTATTTTTAATCTAGAAAGAAGATTGCTCTGATGTGTGAAGGAAAGCCTCATGAAACTGAAAATATGTGTGTTTAGAGGTTTAAGGGGATAAAGTGTAAGTGAATTTAAGTCAAATACAAAGTTACACCCAACTTTATGTCAAATTGATCTCAAAACTAACGAACCTTTGACAATCAGCCGCATCTTATATTTACACACACATTGTTTTTTTAAATGAAACTTTCCCGTAATTAGCAAACAATCGCAACAATTTAATAATCCATTTAATAATCCATTGTCTAGTAGTACTTTGAATGGTTAGAAATGTCAACTCAAGTCATGGATTTAAAGCATCTTTGTTGCTTTCCTGAAGATTTTCCACATTCTAATGAAATGGCTTTTGAGTTCATCTAAACTTAAATACAATGTAAAATAGTTTCAGTATGTTTTTATTTGTTTTAAGGATTAAAATCTTTCCATTTTTTTATGTTATTAAGATGTGGTGTTTTAGTGCCCTCTGCTGGTGATGAAGGTTAAATCAGCTCTGAAAGGCTTTGAGCAGCTTCCTGTTGTTCCCTGTTTCTATAAAGCAAATATGTTAAATTTTTGTTTTATAAAATGCTTTACATCTAGCTATTTAAATCTATATATATTTTTTGTTGATGATGATGTTGGGAGAATACAAACGAAAAACCTTTCAAACCTTTTTATAATATTTTGGAAACAAGCGAAAACGTTGAAAGCATGAAAATCAAAAGCATGTGGGTCATGTTAGCAACAGCAGAAAAAAAAACAATATTTTAACAAAAGATATAAAACCTGTCTCTTTTGCTGATTGCAGGCACATGTGGGAGGACACAAAGAACCTCACCAGTAATCTCCACCCGCCCGGCGTAGAGGTGTGGTGTATGTACGGCGTGGGGCTTCCGACGCCCGTAACTCACATTTACGAAGACGATTTTCCCGACGGGGACCCGGTCGACTTTGTTTACGCAGACGGAGACAACACGGTGGCGAGCTTTAGCATGGGGCTGTGCAAGCGCTGGGTGGGGCAGCAGGAGCAGCCCGTCCATGTGACGGAGTACAGGGGTCTGGCCCACCTGGACATGGTGTTCCACGAGAAGGTGCTCAATCAGATCCAGCAGATCCTGGAGGGTAAATCCGACGTGCCCAAAGAAGTAGATGTCCGGTTGGATATAGAATAACAGACATCACAGGGCTGTGTTCGATATAACCTACAGATTGCTGGATTCTTCTGTACAAATGTAAAAACAAGCATATGTTGGGTCATTAAGTTCAGGTATAAATTGTTGTGGACTGGAGGAGTCTGACTCTGTCCCTCTCATTTAAACTGAACTATTAGTTCATCTGTACTCTGTTTATTTCCACATTTACACCATATCAGTGTTATTTTTAAAGCATGTATTCATCTAACTCAACGGTACCAACTGTTTTGTGCTTTCAGTGTTTTGTGTTTTCATTAGTGTTTGTATTTTTGTAGAGTTCAGAGATAAAGTTGAGTAGCTTTATTTGTGCAAAAACAAACTTTTACATTGCATAAGATGTTTATAGATGCATAAGATGAAGATAGATGTTTCACATCTCTCAAACTGAGTCCAAGGATTCTCCACTGTAGTCCAGATTGAAAGACGACTAAAACAATTCAAAAGATTTTGCACATCACAAATGTCTATAAAAATTTGGATTTTCTGTGCCTATGCTTTTAATGGACTTTACTTATTTACTTCAGCACCCTTGACAAATATTGGCATCCGTTGTGAAGATGAGTTAAAAAATAATAAAGTACATTTATTTTATGGAAACTTGACTGACAATCATACAAATTGTGCGAGATAGCAAGATAGACCTAGTTCTTCATCCAGCCTTATTCGTCACCGTTCAAAAGTATAAATCTGAGTGTAGATATCAACAGGATCAAGTGAGTAGCGATTTTATTTCATCAAATTTCTGTCTTTTATAGATCAACACTCATCTAACTTAAATAGCATGTTCTCTTGTTTTACCCATTTTGAAGAGTGGCCCTGAGTAATTGAACTGTGTTACATCATATTTATACCTCATGGAACCAGGATGTCACGGATTACTAATTAATTAAAAACTAAATCAAACACTTTCATCAACTTAAAAAAATAAGAATTGATGGAAAGTTTTAGTTTATATTAAGAATTGATAGTTTAAATAGTTATTTTATAATCTAGATTCTTTTTCTGACAGTGAATAAATGTACACACGTTAGAAGTGGATTTTTTTTTTCTTACATTTTTCTGTGTGACATTTGGCTACTGCAGTAAAACAATTTCATTTAAAATTTCTTACCCATGTTTACCAGGGTTGCACGTCCTTGTGGAGACCATTGTTTCCTCAGATATAAACAGCTAAGCCACCAGCAGCAGTGCTCTCATTTGGACATAAATTGGTCCAAAGCGCCTGCTGTATAAACACAAATAATTTGTACCGGTGCCCTCACAATCTCAGGGGTTGCAACATTGAGCCATTTGGATATGTGTTTGTGACACATGTTGGGTGTTTACACTGTATTATCAACTGGACTGATACAAAACCCACAATACGTCCCTTTTCAAACTGCATCCGGTGCTGGTAATACTGACAGTTGGATGCTCAGACATCTACTAGATAACAACTATCGTGCAACTTACGATGGCATGCCAGCGCTTTGAAAACAAAATTTCTATACCCATCCCTTGATTGCATGTGGACTAAATTATGTTAAAATAGGACAATTTCTTCTGAGGGACTGTTTTTTTTTCCACTTACTGTATTTTATCATATGCTTACCAGCATTTGAAGGAGATTGATAGGGATCATATTGCAGATTTGGGTGAGAACTAGGTGTTTTGCAACTGAAACATGTTTAAAGGACATTGCAGGATGATCTATGAGTGTTGGTGCCCTCATGTTCCCAAATGTTCCTCGATGACGTTTTTGTGCCCCATATGCCGGGCCTTTGCGGTACAAGACCAGCTAGTCTGGAGAAGCCAACAATGTGGTCCCTTTTAAACTCTAATGCTAACTGTTGGATGCTCAGGAAACTGCCACATAACACAACTCCTGTATTCACGTTGCAACCATTCATGCCCTCTGTCTGCTTTGGACATTTAATAATTTATAAACTCAAATCCTCTCTGCATGGTGACCAAATTACAGGAGAATTATATGGGTATGTACCATATTTACAACTCCAAAAATGGTATATACCCATATAAGAATGTCAGTTTTTTGTTAAAAAAGTTGAGAACATGATTTTTAAAGGGTTTTTCCACCTTTCATGTACCGCATAATGTGTATTTAAACTTTAAGAAAAACCTTCGGTTTAAAAGAAAAATGTAAAAGAATAAAACATTGCAATACATTGGTTTCAGAGGTATGCACACCCTTAAACTAATATTTTGTTGAAGCACATTTTTAATCGCTTTGAGCATTCAATCTCCTTGAGTTCACCTATGCCAACAATTATAGAGGATCTGGTTTACCTAAACAAAATTCAACTCTCCGAGTACCAGTTCCTTAACATTTGTATCCTTTCAAATGTCACAAATTATTTAAATTGATCTCATTGTAAAAAGTTTTAGTCAGGAGAAGAATACAAAAAATCCAGAGCAATACATTCACCACGGTAGAGTGAAGACAGTAATAGCTAGAATGAATATGGATTGACAGTGGCATTACAAAACCTGATGAAGGATTTCTCCAAAACTGGTGAAAAAGACAAAACAGAAGCTGATCCAGGAGGCCAACAGCAACGCTGCAGGAATTCCTGCCAATGTCTGGTGATGTTCTGCATGAGACAACAACCTCCTATTCTCCCCCCAGGCGTTGAGACTAAGGAGCAGGGGTTCAAGACGGAAACATTTTCTTCCAAAGAGAACCTCCAGGCCAATTTAAAATCTCCTTGTGGGAGACTGTTTTATGGTCTGATGAAACATTTGGTCCACATTTTCAAAAGGTGTCTTTGGCACAAAACAAAACTGAGCTTCTCCAAAAGAACATCACGCTCATTGTGAAACATGGTGGTGGTGGCATCATTATTAGGGATTACTTTTCCTCAGATGGAACTGGGAGTTTTGTTGAGGTTGATAAAATAAAACATTTCAAAATGCCTGTTAATTTTGACCCAAAATCTGCAGATGTTTGCTAGAAATATGAAAAGTAAAAAAAATAAAAATAACACCAGAAAAAGCTTCACTAAAATGTAATGTATGTTACGGAAAAGCCTCGCTGGAGTCCAGAACTAAATCTGCTAATTGATCAGTTGGATCATCTGAAGACGACTGTTTACAAAAAAGTCTAATAGGTTTCTTGCAAGGTAGAGTGGGTAAATATTGTAAAGTCAAGATGTGGGAGGGTGACAGACTCCTAACAAAGAAGGCGGAATGCTGAAATTGAATCAAAAATTGCTTTAACAAAGTAATTGCGTGAACATCCAATCAAATATTGCAACTTTGTTGTTAACAGATTTCTTCAACTACATTGTATAGAATGTCATATTAAAGATTATTTAAATGTATAAAATGATTTATCGTGATCTCTCCTTTTCTAAATTATAAAGAGCTGATATTTTATCATAGGTGTGTTAACTTTTTATCTCCTCTTGCCTTCCAAAGCAGACTTTTTCTTTTTGGTGCTTAGCTGTTTTTTGTTGCTGTTTTCAGTCAATAACACTTTTATGATCAATAAATGTATTTTAATATGTACTAGACCAAATCAATTTAGAGCCTACATGGAATAAAGAAATATCTCAAATTTGTTTGCAGCATTAAAAGTCAGAAATATGGAGATGGTACTGTTGAAATGCTTTATTTTTAATGTTTTAAAATTTCATATGAAGCAATATTAGTTTGGTAATGTAGTGTTATATAAAACTGATAAAATCAACAATAGATAGATAGATAAATAGATAGATTGAGTGCCTTGTAAAATCAGCCTTATTTTAATATTTATAACATAGACTGAAAATCCTACACTAAATATGCATTTTACTGTTTGTAAAAGTAAAAAAATCAGGCATTAATTTCTTTGTTTGACGCCTAAACTAAACTCAGTTTTAAAACCAGACGTGTGTGTGTGTGTGTGTGTGTGTGTGTGTGTGTGTGTGTGTGTGTGTGTGTGTGTGTGTGTGTGTAAATGTGATAGTATCATGAATAAGAATTAAATGTTAAGGGGGAAAGTATTTACAAAAACATGAATGGATTTCATAGAGTTTCAAAAAAATCTAACTAGAGATTTGACTAAATACAAATAACGGATGTGAATGAAGCATAAATAATAGTACATAGCCATTTATCCCTTGATTTGATTAACGTTTGTTTGTGTTTTGGAAAAAAATAATAATGTCCGTAAACTCAAACATTTTTATGCTCCAATTTTTATTTTTTTTATCTGTTAAACAATAAAAAGCAAATTCCAGACGATTCATGAATGCGTAGGAATCCTGTGTATCGCTGCTGGGAGGGGGAAAAAAAAAACCATATCTGTATCGATTATTTGTCGCTCCCTGTTAAAAGTTTAACCGTGCCCCTTGATCAAATCTGCGGTCGATTACTCAGGCCTGCGGTTCGATTAGCTCCGCAAGCTGCACCTCGTGATGGGCAGTTGTTTACTCATCATCGTTATCCGAGGTGCGCTGATCAGATGCTCGGAGGGATTTAACCACCAACAGAAGCGCCTAGCGTCATAACCCGCTAACACCCCCCGCAGAGGAGCCATCGGAGACCCACCGGCTATGACACATCGGGAGGCATGGCGGGTTGGCAACGGTTAACAGCCCTCTGCGTCGGCGTGTTGTTGTTGTTTCTGGGTCTGAGCGACGGAAGACCAACAGAGAAATGCCTGCAGAACAAGTCCTGTCAGAGCCGGAGACCCCCAGTCGTCCTCAGTAAGGCGTACATTCTTGTGTCATATCCGGATAGCATCTTTAGAGTTAAAACGAAATGCACCCCCAGGCTTCTTTTTAATTCATGCCGGGGAACAGCTTGTTCCAAGTGAAGAGTTGTTGTTTTTTTTCTTCAAAGAAAATTCACGTTTGTGGAGTTCCATGTTGAGTTTGGAGGCTGTTGAAGTTAGCTTCCGATTTGTGGCGCTTATTTCAGGGTTTTTAATGATTCCACCCTTGGTCATGTGTAGAAATGAACGTAAAATCCGCAGACTGTTCTGACGTCATTGAACGTTTAAATGGCGTTTTAACGGAAAACTTCGTGGTGCATTCACGTACGCCTCGCACACCAGATAACTCCAAAGTTTTTTTTTTAGGGGGGGGGGATCATTAAATGTGATAAATAACATTCTTGACCATTTTGAGATAATGTCGTTGTTTTATATTTGTTTTATCATCCGAACCTTCGAGCTCCTGTACGTAAAAACTAATTATTTCATCTGAAATACCTTTAAAATGACTTTTAAACGATGCTAAGTTCATGTGTGTAGGTTAATGGTTATTTAACTACTGTATTTTAAAATAACCTCCAGTTTACACTGAAGCTTGTAAAAAGCTGGAAACGAAAATGACATAAAAAAGGAAAGAAAAAAAAAACTTGGTTTGACAAATCTTTAGATGTTATCCTGAAATGTTCAACCAACTATCTTGGATTCTGATAAATGTTTGTCCGTTCAGTGGTTAGAATTAATGTCAATAAAATGGTATGTGAGAATCACTTTTATTAAGCCCAAAAGTCAGGCCTGGTATATGTAATATATGTACGCAGTAGGACATTTTACCATTTAAAAACAGCAACAGAAGATATTCTGTCACATTCAGCTTGCATTGCTTTATGAACACTGTAGTTGACTCCTAAAATAAAGGTATAAATTATGCTCAATTATAGAATTGGAACCAGGACCTTGCTTGCAACATTCAAGCTTTGACACAGTTTGATTATTATTAAAATAATCTTCAGGTAAATCAAATACATTTTGGTTTTTGTTTTGTTTTTATCAGATGAAAATTTCAACTGTATGCTCCAGTTTAACAATCAATGTTCATAATGAATGTCACTGGGACTGTTCAGTATCAAGGACAGCAGCACATTTACCAGGGAAAAGTGTTAAAACTACGAGAGAAATCACCAGATCACATGAAATTTTCCGTCTTTTTCAGGTTACTTTTTTTTTTTTTCCTTGGGATCGTAGCATCTAATGCTATGCAAAGAACCACTCCTGGTTTAGCATGCTGGTGCAAAGGTGATGATAAGGTTATTTTTCTGATATGATTTGATTAGATTAAGCGGGAGCATTTTGTAAAGTGGCCAGTACAGAACGGACTGGAGTTCTGGTCAGACTATTTGATCAGGTCAGTGTCCACCAGTAAAAGCACATGTAAACTGTCAAGAAAGATCTGGGTGATATTTAAGGTTGGAGTTATTTTGAATGGGCATATAATTTTGTACGTCTTTACTTGAAACCCTTTCCCTTTTTTTCCCGAAGCACCAGAATAGTCGATTACAATGTTTTTCTTTTTAGCTGTAAATTTAATTTAATTTCCATTTGGATTTCTTTTAAGACTGAAATACTGAAATTCCTAAACATACAATTTGTGATAAATAGACCTCACTTTGATTTGTCAAATAACCAAAAGGAAAATATACTTTGGGTAGATTTATAGGTAAGCGCGTATAATTGAATTTGCATTTAGAGTTAAGAAATACTGGCCACCTTTGATGAGCTTTACAAATCTGGGCATATTGATTTCTATACTGCTTCCAGATCTTTTAAAACACATCTGGATTTTATAAACATTTACGATATCGGTGAAAATAAAAACAGTAAATTTAATATTTGTCTTTTTTTATTTCAACTACCTTAGATGGGGTTCATCTTAAAAATAAAATGGCTCAGACTGGTCAAATCTGGATTAAATCATACACTATTAAAGACAGATTCATTAAAAGCGTGGAAGCTAAAAAAAATTGTGAGACAAGAAAAAGTGATGATTTCAACTTAATTTAAGTAAAGCCATAAGGTGGGAAAAAATGTCAAAGCCTTAAAACCGCCCTTGTATGAACTTTTGTAAACTGTTTAAAACTTTAATAAAACCTAAACTGTTTTAAAAAGAATCTGTAATCCATGTAGAATAATTCAGTCCAGGTTTGGACAGCCTTTAATTTACCAACAATAAGCGTTAGATAGAGGAAAATAGGATTTTTTTTCTTCTTTTTTTTCATTTTTGTTTTGTTTTGCGTCTCATTCTCAATCTCTTCTCTTGCTAATTCAGTGTCAAACCCTGACGTGCAGAAAGAAAATCGTGTTAGACCCGTTGTTTGTCACGTTTTCCAGTTTATTCTCCAGAGATCTATTTACGCTTCTCTCTGTTTTACATTATTCTTCCAAGGAAGAACAATCCAGAGACGTGAGGGATGACTCAAGACCTGTTTATCATGTCTGTGAGCCTTAAAGAGTCCAGAAGTCTTCGGGTCATATGACTCCTCAGCACAGCAGCCACTTAGCTTTCCTAATTACCCAATTGTGGCTCTTGAGACTTTTCTACTTTCTCGCCGGTACTCAGTCTCTCTTCTTTCAATTTATGGTTAAAACCATTTTAGCCTAAAACATCGCTCTTCTGTTCAACTCTTTGGGATTAAAAGAAAAATCCTCTCATTCAGTGGTTCAAGTGTTGAGTTTGGAGAAGTTTATCTGTGTTTGTTCAAACCACAGGCTTTGTGGTTTGAACACGAGTGCGATAAGACTCTGTGTAGCTGCTCTGATCTCCAGCGTGTTGTCTGATTAAACTTGTGCAAAAGTGAAATAACCGCATGATAACATAATATTTAGTGATTTAGTAGACATTTATTCCCAAGAACCCTAACAATCGGGGGGGAGGGGGGTCGTTTTTCAGGGAACTAAAAAGTCTCTTCAGCGTGGATAACGCTGTTAAATCAAGGATTGTTTTCATAACTCGAATCAATGTGGCGTCTGTGTTCAGAGAGATAATTCTGAGTATCCTGTGATTTGCTCTGATTGCGCAGCAGCCGGGGGAGAAATCCTGCAGCAACCTTTGGCTCTAAGATCAATGTATGCAATCAAACCCGAAGGCTCCATGTTTGACTTTGTGTTGAGTAAAGCTTTCAGGATAAAGTCTCACCAATGGTTACATGCCGGGCAGAAACACAACTCTCGATTTAACTTTCTTTCTTTACATTTCTAAGCCACATTATGCCCTGAATTGAACAGCCACATTTCCACATTAAAAAAGCTGCAGGTATTTATGGTTTTGATCAGTCAGCAGTTAAACGGTTGGTTGGTTAGATAGTGAGAGAAAGGTCTGTTTATGTGTGAACAGAGGGGTAAAATTAAGTAAATGGAAAATATTAGAAGGTTAGAGTGAATGTTGAGGATAAAAAAAACTTTACAAAGTCAGCCACAGAGCACTTAGTGTCATAATACAAAAACACCCAGTGTAATTCTCTCATAATTCAAAATTATTCTGTTGCATCAGTTTTTTTCTTTGCACTCATCCGCTGTTTCTCGGAAAATATTTCTTTTCATTTTATTCCCAGGCTTTGTCATTTACATAGTGAAGCAAAAATACGTTCAGAGTAATTCAAAAAAAGCCAATATATCAATATAGAATAAGAACAGACAAAAATGTGCTTAGTGAAGTATAGCAAGGAGGAGAATCAAACAGGTAAACAGGTGATATATAATGGTAAAAACATAATAGAGTAATAAAGGCAGGATAGAAATAATAGAAAAGTAATATAGAAATAAATACAGGGCAAAAAATATATATAACACAAGACAATTGTAATTATAAGCCAGATAATTAAACAGTTGATAATAATTATAGTTATAAAAATTGAGAAATAAATACACAAACAAATCTCTATGAAAAATAAATAAATAGATGCTGGATAAAAAATAAATAAATACATAATAGAGCAATAAATAAAAGAAAAAACGGAATATTAATAAAGAAAACAAAAAAATTTAAAATTAAGAAAAAATTATAGATAAATACATGCAGCATAAAAACTAAACTAAAATTAACAGAAACCAAGAAAAAAAAATATAAATGAATAAAAACAGGATAAAACGTATTATTCAACATTTTCTGATTGAAAAGGTTCGGAGCTGAATTGTTGGTCAGATTGTGGGGTGACTCTGTTTCAGTCCCGGGGGATCTGGGGAACCAGCTGGAGGCGAAGCTGGATAAACCCAGCGTGGTCCACTACATCTGCTACAAGAAGACGGAAAACTTCTTTACTCTGTGGCTCAACCTGGAGCTGCTGGTGCCCTACGCCATCGACTGCTGGATAGACAACATCAGGTGGGCCTCTCTTCCAGAGCCGAATCAAGATCTCACTGCTGTTAAAATGTCAGCGACTGTATTCCTCACTTATTCTAGGGGACTGCAGTGTTTCCTGTTGGTAAAAGCTGAAAAGGGCTGTGGAGGCAGTTTAAGGGTTTTCGGTGTTTTTTTGCCACATTATTGAAGCTGAACACAGTGCTGCAAACCAACCCTAATTTTTTAATACTTCTTCTTTTAAGCAGGCTAACTTTCATAAAGTCTCTCAAAGTGTTTGTGAAAAGCAGACATGTAGGTTTCATAGTTTTCCATTGGACTTTGGCTGCTTTTTAACTTGTTTTACGTGGGGATGTGCTAAGAAATTGGATGGAGAGGAGTCAGCTGAACTTTATGATCATCCAGGAATGCAGCTAGCTCTTGTACTTACCACAGTTTTTGGTGTGAAAGTTATTAGTGGGGGAAGGAGACTTGCTTATCCATTTTCAGCGTCACAAAGGTGTTTTTAAAATTGTTGTATTGAATCATGTTGAATGTGGAAACGCTAGACTGTAATATTTTAAACTGTAATTTTACAGGATTTATAAAAACAGGGAGACAGAGAAAGCCGATAAGAATATTTATGATGTTCAAAATACTTAAGGGGTTTGAAGAGAAATGATCCGAACGTTTTTCACAAGATTTTAGTTTTTTTTTTTTGCCACTTTTGTATCTTTCATCAACAGCAAAATGTAAGGGGGAAAAGGTGTGTATTGATCAAATATCCACTTCTGCTGGTTAAAAACCAAACAGTTGCTCACATCTGCTTGGTGGAAACAAAAACCACAGTTGGAGAACTTTCTCTTACACGTCACAGACAGTGTGGTGGACTCTGCGACTGAAAGCGGGAACCGTCTCTGTTCAGGTTTAACTAATGAAACTCGGCGCTCCACGCAGGTGCAGAACTGATCCGAGTCAACTGTGTGTGTGTGTGTGTGTCTTCTTTGGTAGGCTGATCTACAACAGTACCACACACACCTCCGACGCCCCGCCAGGCGTGTATGTTCGAGTCCCGGGTTTTGGAAAGACGTATTCCCTGGAGTACCTGGATCCCAGCAAGCACAGCGTGGGTGAGTTCAAGACCCCGCAGAGAGTCCTCTGAGCTGCAGCACCTTGACCATCTGAATCGCACCCTGCAAGGGAAGAAGCTTGGACTGAACCGAGCTCAACAAAACAAAAATAACAAACCTCAGAGAAACGCCCTGCAAGCTTCATGGGTTCCACAAAAAGTAGGGAATACATGATTAAATTAGTTATGGATTATCTCATTCCTAGAGCACATTAAAGAAAAACAGGAAAAAAAATCTAAATTTTGACTTTAGTGTCATCCCTCATCTTTTGTCAAGCGCTGAAAAAGCAACAAAATCCCTTTAAGAGAAAGGAATCAGAACCAGGCTACGAGCAGGCATCTGCCTCGACCCGCCGGGCGCTGAGACAACAGGAAACCGAGAGAATAACCGGGATTTGGCCAGGAGCACATCAGCATTCAGTCTGTCTGCATACCGGATGGGTCAGGATTTAGGAAGTTTAAAGTTGGGTTAGGGTAAAAGTCAGTATCGTCAGTTTTCAACTTCTCACAGAGCACTGTTAAAAACATTGTCCGAATAAGTGTCTAACACACATCTAGGCACACCTAGACATAGCCGTCCACCAAAACTGACAGGTTGGGAAAGGAGAGCGTGTATCAGAGAGGCAGCCGAGAGGCTCCTGGTAACCGCTGCAGAGATCCACAGCAGTGCAACTTTTAGTCGTGAACTCTTCAAATCTGGCATTTTATGGACATTGCAAAGAGGACTTCTTATGGCTTTCTCCTTCCCAGTTTGCCAAAAACCGTAAAAGGGACACAGAAAACCTTTTAGAAGGAGGTGATCTGATAGGACTGCACTAAAACTGAACATTTTGGCCTTTGATTCTAAATTCTGTGTTGCGGAAAACTGCACTTTAGTCTGAGCCTCCGCAGCAGTGAAAACTGCTGGAAGCATCATGACGTGGGATGCTTTTCTTTAAAAAGGGATGGGGAAGTTGATGAGAATTAATGGGGAAGATGGAAGGCACTAAATACAAGTAATCCTGGGGGGGGGGGGAACTGTTGGAGGCTGTAGATGGTTTAAGAAGTCTCAAAGCTTCACCTTCCAGTAGAACAGCGACTTACAACCAGAGCCACAGTGGAAGGGTTCAGATTAAAGCATATTCATGTTCGAATGGCCTAGTCCAAGTGCAGACCTGACTCTAATTTGGGATTCTGTGGCAAGAGTTCAGTCTTGATTTTCATAGATTCTCTCCGTCCAATCTGACTGAGCTTCAGATATTTTTCAAAGTTAAATGCTTCAATTTATGGATTACAATTTGCGAAAGCTTGCCACCACAGAGCCGGTTTCTTCCCCCAGGCCGTCACTCTGACGGATACAGTGAACACCTCACAGTCAGCTAATCTGCTGTGAAGCAAGATTAGCACATTTCACTATTTTAACCTTCTTTTTTTTTTTTTTAAAGAAAACATATTGGAGTGTACACAAAAACTATATGTGCATATTGTTCATTTTATCTTATTTCTTCTAAGTATATGTGTGCTGCCTGGCCCAAAGATAATGGCCACGCGGATTTAATTACGCAAATACGTACGAGCCTGCTATTGGATAATAACTGCAGGGCCGATCATGTCTCAGCTGGCAACAAGTTATTTAACCCCAGCTGGTGCAATGCGTTACTTCTCATTTCTTAAACAATCATGTGGAAAGACACACCCTGGGGTTCTGGAAAAGATGTTTAAGAAGAGTCAAATCATTGCCATGCATCAAGAAGTTAAGTCAAGTTTGTTTGTATAGCACATTTCAGTGCTATACAAAGTGCTTTACATCATCAAACACATCGAAACAAGAAGAGAAAACCTCCATATGCGATTGCAAAAACTGCTACAATCAGGTTGCGAACCGTCCAACTGGAGGGATAGTGGGGATCCATCGTCTTCGAGTAGAAAATGTGTGGTTGGAAAAAAAATCCCTGTGATCGGCGATCACTTAAACGTTTGGCCAAATCAAAACAAAGAAACAGGGGAACTCAGGGCTATGTTTACTGGTGAAAGTGAGAGCATCTCCACACGCGGAATGTAAAAGGAACTATGGGGACTGGGACTGAACAGTCTAGCTGTAAGAAAACCACTAATCAGTGAGGCTAACCAGAACAAAAGGCTACATTTTGCTGGGCAGCATAAAGATTGGACTCTGGAGGACTGGAAGAAGGTCATCTGGTGTGATGAGTCCAGATTTACCCCGTTCCAGAGTGATGGGTGCATCAGGGTAAGAAGAGAGGCAGGGGAAGTGATGCACCCACCATTCCTAATGCCTGCTGTACCAGCCTGTGGTAGTGCTATGACCTGGGGTTGTTACCGTTGATCACGACAAGGTTTTTACACATGGATTGGGCGCCATAGAGTCCAGACATTAACCCAGTGAAGAAACGTTTGGGATTTGCTCTCCCATCATCAACGCGGGATCTTGGTGTAAAATGAATGCAACACTGGATGGAAATAAATCTCGCGAAACTGCAGAAGCCTCGTAAAACAAAGCCACAGTAAAAGCATGCTGTAATCGAATCTAAAGGCAGTCCAAGGAAATATTAAAGTGTGAGACCTTTTTTGGTGGCTTCCTTTCCTTTGGGCCAGGCGGTGTAGTTATGCTTAATGTCTTTACGCTGGCAGCGCCTGAAGCTGACGTCAAATTCCATGTTTCTGGTCACAATCTTTGCCATGAGACTGATTCTGATTCTTACAAATTTCAGTTTAAAGAACCAAAAATAAAAAATAAAAGGATTTGAAAAAAAAAAATCTATTATTGTTTTCCATTCTTTTAAAATATATTTAGACTTATAATGTCTTGACTGAGAGCAAAGTGGAACCAAAGTCCAATTCTTAGCAATTAAAGCTGATTCTGCAAAATGTGCAGTGAAAGATGGTTCTACAAAGTATTGACTCCCAGTAAAACTTCACAGAAATCTGTGGTTTTAATATGACATAATGTGGAAAAGTTACGTTTACAGTGCAGAGTACATACTGTTTGAATCTCTCTTTCCTCTGGGATGTTATCAAGAAAGGAATCGGTGAACAAGTGGACGTTTTAATCTCGGTGACCAGCTCTAGTGTCTGTTACTGCAGGGATGATCTGAGTCCAACTTTCAGCTCAACATGGCTAAATCCTTGTTTTTTTTTTACTCTATAACACAACAATATGGTGTATCTATCTACTACATCTCCTGTTTGCGTCTCCCAGGCATGTATTTCTTCAGCATCGTCCAGGCGATGGTGGAGTGGGGCTACACCAGAGATGACGACGTCAGAGGAGCTCCATACGATTGGAGGAAAGCTCCGAGTAGGAACCAACACAAAGTAGAAAAAAAATAAAAAATGGTCACAACTAAACCTGTGGACGAAGCTTCAGTTCTGTTCTTTTTCTTCTTCTAGATGAGAATAAAGACTACTTCCAGCAGCTGAAGAAGATGATTGAGGAGATGGCAGAGAAGGCCGGGAGACCCGTGGTGCTCATCGCCCACAGCATGGGGAACATGTACACGCTGTACTTCCTCAACCAGCAGCCGCAGGCCTGGAAAGACAAATACATCAAGGCTTTCATCTGTCTGGGACCGCCATGGGCCGGCGTGGCCAAAACCCTCCGTGTGGTCACGTCCGGTAAGAGAGAAGCAGTAGAATGAAAGCTGTGGTGACGTTCAGCCGGTCTACAACTGGTAACGGTCAAGAATATGAGGATTTAACACGAAACAAACGTATTGCTTTAAAGCAATAAGTTTATGCTTATGGAAGCATAGACAATATCGTGGCATACAATCAAAATGCATGCAAAAGTAAAATGGTTTAGTCTAGTTTTTTTTTTCATTATTTGTTTCAAATTTCTTAAATGCAATAGGGGCGTGTAGCTCTTTCAGTCCTGCTGTACGAAAAGCAACTAAATGAATTATTCCAGAAGTGGAAACACAAACAGAGAGGACCAAATACAGATCCTTGGGTCACCCGTTAACATAAAAGCTTGTGTGAGATTTTTTCAATGAGAATAACCGGTTTCACAAATGACACTTTTAATCTTCATTACCATTTTTTTTTTAGTCTTGATATAAATGTTATCTTCATTCTTTTTATCCTACTTTATCAAACAATTTTATCTAATCAAGACAAAAATACAAGAAAAGCTAAAAAAAACAAAAAGCTTAACGTTCCTATATTAAGGTAATGGCACTAAATTTATATTACAGGCTCACTGACTGTATTAGCTTACATTTATTTTTATTTCTCGACCAGTTGTTGTTCCCGTACTGTGGTGCTCCATACATTTCTTAAAACAAAGTTACATCTCATCCTGTCATTGCCGTTAACTAGAGGGTGTTTAGGTCCTGTAGCTGTAAATACAAGCCCAAATCGTTACCCGTCCACCACCACGCTTCACAGTTGGTAGTAGATGTTTGTGCTGAATTCCTGGGTTATATAGCGCCAATTCACAACACAAGTCAAATTCAATCAAATCATTCAGACAGATTGGTCAAAAAGTTTCCTATCTAAGGAAACCCAGCAGGTTGCATCGAGTCTTGACAAGCAGCATTCACTCCTCCTGAAAGAGCGTAGAGCCACAGTGGACAGTCGTCTGCATTGTTGGTGGCTTTGCAGCAATCCCTCATACTGAGCATGCATGAAGCGACAGTGGAGAGGAAAACTCCCCGTTAACGGGGAAGAAAACCTCCAGCAGAACCAGAACCAGGCTCAGTGTGAACGGCCATCTGCCTCGACAGTCTGGGGGTTAGAGAAGACAGAGCAGAGACACAATAAGCACACATTGATCCAGGAATCCTTTCTATGTTATATGGTAATAGTGGATGATCTGTCCCCCCTGGATGATGTCACAGCTAACAGAACGCCAGACCAGGTGTACCTACTATGAAGAAAAAAAGAGGGAGAACAAAAAGTTAAAAGTTGAAATAACAACAAACAATGCAAATTGGAGAACAGTAGGAGAACTCAGCAGACCCTGTTGTCCTCCAGCAGTCTAAGCCTATAGCAGCATAACTATAGAGATAGCTCAGGGTAACCTAAGCCACTCTGACTATAAGATTTGTCAATAAATAAAGTTTTAAGCCTAGTCTTAAAAGTAGACAGAGTGTCTGCCTCAACGGATCTTGTTCTAGAAATCTTAGGGTTAATTTGAGAAACTCTGCACACCTACTTTGTTCTGTGTTAGAAATAAAAGGCTTTCCTTTGAAAACTCCTACAACTCGTTCAGTCTTTTCCTGATTGTTTAAAATATTAGCTGTATCCTGTAGAGTATGAGATGGGGTGTGTTTTTTGGGGTTGTTTCTCTGATAATTGCACGGTCTGAGCTTGTAACATCCACTCCTGGGAAGATTGGCAGCGACCCTGATGTTTTCCACTTTTGAATTCTCTTTCTTACTGTAAAAAAGTAAGATACAGTAACAATTGGCCTTATAACCATTTCCAAATATACAGGCAGCAATAACTGCTTATCTAAAGTTATTTCTGGCATCTTTCCTACCTGACATCGCGTTAACACACATCTTTGTGCTCCAGAAAATTAATAAATCTCTTATTTCTGTATTACTTTGCACAAAAGTGACGGTTGGTAAATCACGGGGTTTAACCAGCAGCACCTTACTTCTTAATTCTTGTGGAAGCAGAAAGGAAGTATTCTTCCACCTAAAACCTAGGTAGCAAACTATACATTTATCAGGAAGCCAGATAGGGAAACTCTGGTGCAGAAACAGCTTTCAGTTCTCTGTGCCTACGTTTTCTTTGTTCCCCAAATTCAGGTGACAACAACCGCATCCCGGTTATCAGCCCCCTGAAGATTCGCTCACAGCAACGTACTGCCGTCTCCACCAACTGGCTCCTCCCGTATGCCCACTCGTGGCCCAAAGATCAGGTCTGTAAACCGGGGATTTATTGTTTCAAATTTGGGAAAGTATTAAAAAGAAAAAAGATTAAAGATCTTGAATCAAATCCCCCCCCCCCCCCCCCCCCAAATCTCCAGGTTTTTATCCAAACACCCACCGCCAACTACACCGTCAAGGACTATGAGAAATTCTACTCGGACATCGGTTTCAGGGAGGGCTGGCTGATGCGTAAGGACACCGAGCCGCTGGTGTCCGACCTGACCGCCCCCGGCGTAGCCGTCCACTGCCTGTACGGCAGCGGGATCCCCACGGCCGAGTCCTTCCATTACTCGGACAAGTTCCCGGACGTGGAGCCCGACGTGGTGTACGGCGACGGGGACGGGACGGTGAACCTGCGGAGCGCCGTGCAGTGCAAGCGGTGGGCGGGGCAGCAGGAGCAGCCCGTCACCCTGAAAGAGCTGCCGGGCAACGAGCACGTAAACATGCTGACCAACATCACCACCGTGGACTACATCAAGACCGTGCTGTTGTCGCCCTGAAGCCGCCCAACGCTCTGACGTCTCAGCCGAAAATGGTCACATTTGCTTGAGAAGTCCTGAATCCTTCTAGGTGTGAACCGATACGTGTCACCCTTTGTTTGTCGTTAAAAACGTAATGCTTTTTCTATCGGGCTCAGATTTTCACAAAGTCCAGATTTTATTCGTCAAACTTGTTATAGGAGAAGAGAACGTGTCGAAAAGCAGGAACGGTTTATTAATGCTCAGAGAGATTTCTGTAACAGGAATTTTAAAGCACAGCAAGCCAATCATGTTGTTATGATTTTGCAGATTTGTATCTTCATTTCGTCTGACCTCTTTTGATATTGTTGTTGCTTCATGTTTTGTTTTTTTCTTTGTCTACCCAGCCAAGCTGTTGTGTGCTTTTATGTGGACAAAGTGTTACAGGAGTTACAGACCACCGTCATATCAAGGGTTTGATTTTTAGTCAAAGAAAAACAATTATATGATCTGCATTTAAGTGCGTTAAAGATATTAGGAATGTTTTGTGATGGTGGAAAAGAGTATAAAAAAAACTGGAACTGCTAATCTTTTTGATCCGTTTTCCTGTTTGACTGTTTTTGTTCGGGTTTGGTTTGAATCGGGTGCCTTAAAAGGCTTTAATTACAGAAAGCTGGAAGGAGGAGACTCTTCCTGACTGTGACGTCCATCTGATCTTTTCCTAGACGTTTTTATACTTTTCTTTGTTGTTTTTGTCATTTTTTTGTGTTGTTTTAGCGGATGTTAAATGTTCAGACTGTTTAGGAAACCCATCTCCTGCTGAAAGATGTGGAGGGAACCTGAGGACCTGAGTGAATGTACTGTGCCATGAAGCCCTCTCTGACCAAAATGATATATACTATAAAGTTTCACGTCTGCTGTGAGCAATCATAAATGTGTGTCACGAACAAGCGGCCTTCTGTAGAGTAAAACGCTTCAAACGAAACAACCACGACTCAAGAGTTTTCCTTATAGATGCAGCTTCTAAAAACTGATTTACAAATACAACAATAAAAAAGATTTCCACCTTTATTTTTTCCATTTAATATTTGTGAACCTTTCATATTGCTACCTTTTTATATTATGAATTAATTTTTGTTTGTCTCAAAATTACTAGGTGTTAATATTACAATATGACATTCTAGACAAAGATCAGGAAGCACATCTCATATTTCTCACTTAACTGTTAGCTATATATGACAAACTAGCTCTTAATTATGACTAGGGTGTCAGAATTGTGGTATTCTGCCTCATTAGATACTAGCCTAATTATTTTTTTTGTTAAATCATCACAAAAGTAAGACACAAACACTGACTTGCCATTATCCATCTAAAGAGATTCCAGGCTTTAATTCTCACCTAAATATAATCGGTCTCACAGTTATGACATTCGGTTAAGTAATTTTGATCAAGCTATCTCATATTCATAAAATTCTTCCTATTTTTACCTAACTGAATTATGACATACTGTGTCCCACCTATGAGTTTGCTATCTGAATATGATGAGATACTATTAGTTGTATCAAAAGCATGAAATTTTAGCTCATATTTATTTTTTGACTGGGTTGTTTGATAATTTGGATCAAATTGGGATGCATATAAGTGGCCTGGTATCTGTATTATTGGATTCAATTGGCTTTTTCTGCTTTGATAAAGTGCCTTGAGGAGACGAGTTTTGTGAATTGGCGCTGTGTAAATAAAATATAGCTCGTTATGAGCTATCTAAAAACTACAAGGTTTGAACCTTTGGTAATTCAAAAATGATGAGGACATTCTCATAGTTATGACTCATCTATCAGCTGTCCCATAATTAAACCATTCCAGTTTAAAACTTTGAATTAGCTATCTCAAAATCACAAGATACAGTTTATTAACAATGACCTAGCTACTAGCTGTTGTTTCATTTTTATGAGATGGAATCTCATAATTGTCACTTTACTTTAAGCTATTTTATAATTCAGAGATTGTTTCGTTTACTTTGTTAATGGAAAAAAAAAAGTCTTTTTTAAAAAAACAAAAAATACATTAAACAGAATTGTACACAAATATAGTTTATAGGCGGCTGTTGTTGAGAGTTATGTCTTCGTAAGAGAACTAATGTGTAATTTTAATGTTTTATAAAACGTAAATGATTTGTACGTATTTTGGGGATAGTTTTTCCTTTTCATTTATCTTCGGCGTTGATTTTTCGTTTTATTTTATGTTTATATCGGGTATTTGAAGGATCACATTGGAAATAAGCTCTTGGTTTTTGCTTTCATCCACAGTGAGGATACTTAACTGGTCACAAAGTGCTAATGTTTGTACTATAATTAAATATATTCAATTCTACATCTCAACTGAAGGTTTTGAGATATATTGTCTTAAATATGACTAGTTAGTTTTCCCATATTTATTATACTGTCTCAAATGTGGGACATGGCTATTTGCTAACCCGTAACTATGAGATTCTAGCTCAGAGTATTAGCTGTAAAATAGCTCATAAGTATATGTAATACTTATGACTTAGATAAAAACTATCTCATAGTTATGAGATACCATCTCTTATTTGGCATCGCTATTAGGCATCTTGTAGGTATGAAACACCTATTTGTGATGTGGCTGTCTCACAATGATGAGATAATGTCTCATAATTATAACTTGGTTATTAGATATCTCATAGTTAAGAGTCTAGCTCATAAATATTACCTAGCTGCGCGCGTTCTCACAATTAGGACACAGTTTAGTAATTTTGATGCTTTTCAGCAAAGAGACAGCAATGGGCCGAGTCCTTATTGTGAGACAGGCAATTTAAAATCTGCTTTAAATCCCCACTCAGCTTTCAGGTTTTACCCGTTTTCAAATTATTTTTGGTTTCTCTTTAAAAACCGAATAGGTTTTAAATATTCAATAGTTTTTCTTTTCTGACTGTCATGTTTGTTTCAACATTGGGTTAATTGATTTGCTCTTTTTAAATTTTATGGCGTCCTTGGATGCAGAGTGAAAATGCTTCCTCGTTCTTCGTTATGTTATCAAAGTGCTTCCTGTGTTTTTCTTGTAAATATCATCCTTTGAGTCACTGAGGTTACAGAGCTCGTTAAATGCCCAGCTTCCTTTCAGAGATGCATGATCCAGTGTACGCAACAAAACTTAGCTTCCAAAAGCACCAATCACAAAAAAACATGTGTAAAACAAGAAGGTTTAATCAAATAGTTTATCCTTGATATAAAAAATAATCTGTCTCTCTGAATTGTCCTTGAGGGCTGTATGGTATGATACAGCAAAAGCTGTGATCTGTAACATCTGGTCAGTGTTTTCGTCGCTTCGTAGCAGCGACTCGCAGAGACCGCAGCTGTTCAGTCGTGAGGGTTTTCATGGCTTCAGGGGGAAGCGAAAAGTCTTGTTTCCTGTGCTGCAGCGGACTTCTGCGCAGGGCAACGTCAACAGAAACGGTCCTTCTTCCCGATTATCTACCAGACTCTGTAACAAAGAAGGGAAAAAATAAATAAATAAATTCTTAGTTTAACTCATTACAACCAAAATCTTTTAATGTATTTTGTTGAAATCTTATGTGATAGATCAATATAAAGCAACACAAAATTGGCAAATGGAAGGAAAAGGATGTGTTTTTTTTTAAGTACTTAAATAAAATTGTTGGTGTGCATTTGAGTATAACCCCCTTTTAACTGGATACCCCTAAATAAAAGCCAGTGCCAGTAAATAGTAGGGCTGGGTATCATCTAGGATGAGCCGATTCGATACGTTTCTCGATATAACTCAGCTTGATTTGATTTGACTCCAGTATCGATATTTATTACTTTCAAATTAATGCTCAAAGTCATTCAATCAGCAAAACCAGCCAAATATTATATTTATGTTCAATTTATTGAACACTTATATATTAACAGGAACATAAAGTGCATTTTGTTCAATGCATTTATTTATCACAGAAACCAAAAATGTGCCCAAACGTCTGATTTTAGGGACGAAGGCACTTCTAAAATCCTGTTGGCCATTCCACAAATTCGTCTCACTTGCACTTCCTCGCTGTGAACAGTAATGGTGCGCTGTAATAACGCCCCCTAGGGGTTTGGAGGTATATCGATATTGAAAGCCAGAATATTGATATTAAATCATTTTTAAAAACGATTTAATATCAATGTTTTTAAAAACATCCATATTAATCTTTGTATCGATTTTTATGCACAGCCCTAGTAAATAGAGTCCACATGTAAGTCATGAAATCTCTTTTTAAATCCATATGCTCTGTGAAGACCTCAGAGTTTTTTTTAAGGCATTAGTGAACAAACAGCGTTACAAAAAACAATGAACACAGCAGGCAGGTCAGGGATGAAGGCGTAGAAAAGTCTTACAGCAGGATTAGGTTATAAATAATATCCCTGTCCAATTCATCATCCAAAAATAGAAACAGTGCAGTAGACGCAGTAGTCTACCAAACAAGGGCCGTCTACCTGATCAATAGAAGGGGAGAAATAATCAAGGGAAGCAGGCAAGGGGCCCCATGGTAACTCTGAGAGAGCGGCAGAGAGCTACAGCTCAGGTAGAAAAATCTTTCCACAGGACAACCATTAGATGAGCAATCCATAAATTAGTCTTTAATTAAAGGAGTGGAAAAAATAAAGAATCAAAGGGGGCGCAGCGAACATGTGAAAGATCATGGGGATGCAGTTGTTCAGTCAGAGCTGATGATAGAGCTAAAGAGAGGGAAATACTGCAAGAAATCCTGTTGGCTGCAGAAGACTTGAGACTGGAGCAGAGATTCGCCTTCCAGCTGAACAACATGTATATTCATGTGAAAGAATGGCCTAGTCAAAGTCCAGACCCAAAACCAATGGAAAATCTGTGACAACACTGAAAAAAAACGCATGTCAACAGGTGCTCAGGCTATAATCTGATTTATATTGAGCGAATTTGTAAAGAGAAATTGAGAAAAATGTCAGTTTTTAGATGTACAAAGGTGGTAGATAAATCTCCAAAGTATTCACAGGAACTTCCATGACCGATTTTCAGATTTGTATCTGGAAAACCTTTTGACCTTTTGCTTTGATTTGGTCTATCACATGAAACATTGACAAATGAGATTGAATTTTGTGCAAAAATGTGTGAAAAAGTTAATTGGGTATGAACAGTTTTTAAGACTGCATGTGTTCATGTAAGCAATTTGTGTTTTGTTTTTTTCAATACAAGCAATTACAATATCAAAAATAATAAATCCCATAAAAGCAAAAAAGTGCATGTAAAATGTTTAGATTATATGATAAGGTTTTATAAAAATCTAAATCTCCACTGGGTTTTTCACATTAAAAACCATTTTTGAATGTTATCTGAATATAGCATTTTATATGCAGAAGATTCTGTAAGTTTTATTATGCGCTCTTTCAAGGCTGACAGTTTGAAGTTTTAGCAGCAGTATGAATAACGACGCATCAGCTATTAAGAGAGCTGCATTTCAATTAGAATATGTCTGGATAAGGCCGATGCTGTCCGACTAAAACAGATTATCAAAACACCTAATTGAGCTATCAGTAAAACCACAGATCAGGAGCACATCTTTCTTTTTGAGCATGGACTAATTGGCGAGAGAAAAATATTTGTGTGCACTTCACTGGTGGTTCTGGGTCATAAATGTAAATGCTGTACCAAACATAGACCTACACACAGCCCTCGCCTCATTTATTAGCACTCCTTGTCAAGATATGTAGAAAAGAAGCCTTAAATGAAATTTTCAGCAACGTTTTTCTGGGCAGATTTAGGCGAGTCGGTCTTTTTTTCAAGTAATTTCCTGACTTGTAATGATTAACGCACATCTGCCTGACTTGAATGACAAATCCTGTTGTCTTTCTTATTTTGAAGAGTGATGTCATATTTACACAGCAAGTAAAGCCATCGATTATTACTTAAAGGAGCAGCTCCTTCAGTGCAAGACTTAGACATCCTGTCTGTAAAAAGGAGCGCTACCGCAGGTCATTTATTCCTGCTGCTATCAGATTTTACAATGCTGCACTGTAACTGCAACTGTGACCATAACTGTAATATTTAATGTGCAATAATCTATTTAATACAATGTCCTACAACCCGTGCAATAATCCTGATGTAGTGACTTCTGCTGCTATCAACACTTGAACATAAGTCAGTACACATGTATGTATGTATGTACAAATGCACTTACTTAAATGTATATGCACTTACATACGCGTAGGTGCGTATGTAAGTAGGCGCATAGATATATGTATATATTTAAGTATATAGATATGTTTATATATATATATATATATATATATATATAGACCACTAAGAATGTAAACGAGACATTTACATTCCTATTTCCTTTTTTGTATTTTTTGTTTTTGGTATTCTTTTGATCCATTGTAGATATGAAGATTCACTGTATATAACTGAATGCACCTTCCCTACTCTGCACCTTCTTGTATGAGCCGATGTGACGAGTGAATTTCTCCATTGTGAGATCAATAAAGACTATCTTATCTTATCTTATCTTATCTTAATAAGCGATATTTCACCACTAGGTGGCGCTTGAGCACTGTCTGTAGACCAAAACAAGACGTGTAACAAGCCCCGCCTTGCTCCAAGCAGCAACCCGATCCCTCCTTCCCTACGCATCACCTACTATGTGCATATTTGTAAAGGACGAACATTTCAAGTGAAGAAGTAAGTAACTTAACTTTGTAATGCTGTTAGGAAGAGAACGTTTTGATCTGCTGGAGTGCTCTAAGCCATGTTGCTCTAACTTACTTATGGTACTGTAATAAAAATTAGAACTTCAGAGCAAATTCACTAAATAAATGCCAACATGTTTCACTCTTTTCCCTCTTCGTAGTTAAAACTGGAGAGAAAATCCACATTTTCTCCTGTATTTGGGTACCGATGGGTTTTGGGACGTAAGAGATTTTGTGGATCAGATAGAAGAATGACGTCTGAGCACCTGCAGCTCCTCTAAGATCTCCTTTGTCTTCTCTGTGAGATCTCCCACACACCAAGCCAGACTCACGTGGAAAGATGGTTCCTTGAGGACAAAGCAGAGGGAAACTTAGCATGTTTGTAGAAAGAAAGAAATGCAGCAATTTAAATGAAGTAAAATGAATGATAAGGTGACATCTGAATAAAAACTGATAAAACAACACGTCGTCACGGCTTCAGTCAGAAAGCTTTGATGGTGGCTGTGAAAGTCAGCAATCTTTATCTTTGGCTTCTAAATTATAATAATGATCTAGTTTTAGTTTGTTCAGAACTTGATTTGGGTTTTCAGACAATTTGCTTCTTTGGCCTTTTTAGGATTATCTATAAACATTGACTTAAAATATTAAAAAATAATGTTTATGTGAAATTTCTACAGACCTTATAGAAAGTGTCCAATCCAAAGTCTGTCATTGTTTTGTCGACAACTCGGACCAGATCCATCAACTGAGGGTGCCCGGTGGACACTTCCATCCCCAAGAATGTCCTGTAGGGGAACAACATCCAAAGACACACAGGGAGCCAAACAATAACAAACATTAAGGAACCACTGGGGTTTAAGGCATGAATAAATGCATCTTTAACAAGAACATGCTGGTTTTAATTAATACGTCACTGACGGGAATTAAAACTTTCAACCAACGTGAAGAAAATAATCCCTAAACGGTGCAGATTGAACATTTTGGAATAAATTCCATCGACTGACAGATTCTCATAATTAGCTCTTAATTATAAACTGGTATCTTTTGGACGACTTCAGCTTAGATAAAAACCAATCATCAAATCTACCTGTTGATGAAAACTGATAACTAACTCATCATCAACGTGCATAACATAAGCAGAAACATACAGAAAGTTATCGGCAGGGTCACCACATAGGGTTAGGATCAGGGAGGACAGATTCAGCGAATGGCCAGTCAAGCTATTTATAATCCCCTGCACAATGGACAGTTTTGGCTTTGCACCAATAGGAGAAGACTTTGAGATCCTGAAAAAATATAAATATGAATCAGTGAATTTGCTGTGCGCTCATAAAAAGTTTTTACATGATCTCACAACATATTTACTGCTCATGATTATCCAATGGTCTTGCTTGAATACACAATTATATCGTGGTGATTTCATATCTTGGATGGGTGATCAACACCTTTTAGATTTAATTTTTACACCTTGTTTTTTTTTTAACTAAGCCCATAAAAAGTTTGACAAAACCTAAACACGATAAATTTTTTTATGAAAACATTAATTATCTATCCAAATTTTTAGCATGTACTTGTGCTTTTTCGAAAGAAAATTATACATTTTTTATGATTTATATGTCAATTAGAATGCAATGTAAATTTCCTTTCATTCAAACAGAAACCACTTCATTGAGGCTTTTACAAAACCAAACACCCACACAGTAATTTCTACAAACAAGAAACCTAAAAATGAAACAGGAAGAGGTGGCAAAGTATTTCTCGACAGAATGAAAGATTTATTTTCTGTCCCAATTATACATCTTTTCAGACTCATTTTTTTATTGTTAGTTTCGTATTTATGACATTATGGACATTTGAGTACAAAATATTCACCTAGTTTGGTTTTGTTTATTTTTAGATTTATTTTTGATATCCGGACAAAGTTAGAACATAAACTCTACAATATAATCCTTACAAAATCTATATGCAACTAAAATAAAGAAGTACAAATGCAGGTAGATAAGATGCTTTATTGTATCTGTATTAGTTTAAAACCAAACAGACTGAAAAACAGTTTTTAACCCAGAGTGCTCAAATCAGTCAGCCAATCAATTAATTTGAGGGAAGCAGATGAATTTGCATGTTAAACAGTTTAAAGACGTTACCTCGTCCTCTCAGCGTTGCAGTAGACCTTCAGTGTTGCTGCTGTACACACAAACCTGTCAATAGGAAAAACCTTTAATGAGAATGTCAACACAGTCAGCATCTCTTCATTTCATCTGTTAATGATTTCTAATTTTTGTTTATTTTGTTAAATTGGCGTATCTTGTTCTGGGTGTTTCTTTTGTCCACACATTGAAGACAAATCTCCCCTCAAAAAAAGATGATGGACGATAAAAGTTATTTTCTCTTGTCTTTTTTAATGAACAGAACAGAACGCTCTCCATTCATTCTCTGTGAAGATTCTTTTAAATGTCTTGTTCGTTTTCTGTATACTTCATACTTTACAAATTCCACATACACCCTTAGTCAAAACCAGTTTAAGTTAACCTGTCAAGAAAGTCTTTGCAAGTAAATATATCCAAAGAAAATGAAAAAGCGAATAGAGTGGAGGAAAACGCTTGACCAAGAAAAATCTCAACTTTCAAAATCCGGACCGGACGTTTTTAAAAGCTTTAAGGGAATGTTGAAAAAAATCTAATCTAAAACTCAGTCTGCCATTTTTCACAATCCGCATACACACCATTTAGAAGAAACTTGGCAAAAAGAGATGATGTATGGTCGACCCTTCAGGATTTTAAACTATTCTGCCGTTGTTTCTAGTAATCCCTGACTAGTCTAAGATGAAGATAAAGCCAAATTAAATTGGCTACCTCTCTGATGGGATTCAGACGAGAAAGAGGAAATCTCTATTTGTCATTGCAATCGTACATTCCAGCAAAACTGTCTTCTACATTTCACCCATCCCTCGGGGAGCAGTGGGCAGCTTTACAGCGCCCTGGGAGCAATCTGGGGCTAAGGGTCTTGCTCAGGGACCCACAGTGGCGCTCTGTGAGGATCGAACCGGGTACTTGCAGCCTTCTCACAACACTGCTCTAACCACTAAGCCTTCACTCCCCAGTTATTGCACGATTTAAAAAACTATATCAGCCTATTTTTCACAGTATTGAGGACAGCATTAAATCCTAATTTAATTCCCAACTCCATTTACAGAAATACGTCTACAAACTTGCAAATAATTCCACTGTACATCGCTGCTCCCTGAAGATGCTAAGTGTACTTCCCCATGCCGGAGGGAAAAACATATTTCTAAAATTAAATTATAGGTTGAGAGCACCTGTTGCCATTTTTAGCACCACACTGTGCACTCGGTAGCACAAATATACCGTCTACAAAGAAGTGAACATTTTTAACATACGCCTTGGTCTTTTTATACGATTGATGTATGTCACTTCTCATGTAAGCTAACAATTTTGAAAAAAAGTTCAGACTTCCCTCTGAAGTTCTTACCTGAATTCTACAAACTGTTATATTTGGAAACACCTTAAGCTATAATCAAGAAGTCTAGAAATGAAATAAATAAAGGAGTCCCAAGCAAACCTTCTGCAGGGAGAAAGGCCTGCCTTGAGGCTTTGTATAAACGGCTGGATCCAGTGGTGTCTGAGCACCACCGTCTGAGACACACTGAGGTGGAACTCCTCCTGCCGGGTCCAAATCAGACCATGAGCCTCCAAGACTGACAGCACCTCCTCCAAAAGCTCCTCAAACTCCTCCTCGGGAGAGTCTGGCACAGAAAGAAAGTATTAAATTAATCAGGGATCAGGATGCAGAAGAATTACAATTTTTTGTTTCGTTTTTATTGTTTCTTACATGGCAGATAAACGTAAGTGGCCCAGTTTCCTCTCTCGTGCTTGAAGGTGCGGACGCGTCCACCATGAAGGGAGCTGTCTTCGGTCTGTGCGTCATGATCGTCGTCAGGAAACATGCTCAGGAGGCAACCGGGCAGCGGTAACCTGCAAAATATCCACATGTTTTAGTTTCATCTGACATAATAAACAAACAGACTGAAGGAATTACAAATTAAGTTTTTATTCCTCCTAAACAATTAGTTTCTTGTTTTTTTTTTCCTTTTCTTTTCTCGCTGCTCTGTGAGAGAAGTGAAGCTGTCAAATATCTTTCAGAAAGAATTCAAACATCTAATTCTGCCAGCCTATTAAACAAATGGATTTCATTTGTATTCTAAAACCTCATTAAAATGGTAATATTTTACAGATTGGAAAGATTCAGACACTTTCTGTTGAGTGTATGCATTTTCTGTGATAAGAACTGCTGCCAATCTTGTTCATATGCCGTTTGGGTTGCCCTTAACTATATTTTCATCACATTGTGAGAACATGTATGAGCTGAGGTGATGTGACAGAAGAGCTTCTGATAAATGTTGATGGGTCATACTAAATAATGAAAGCAATAAGCAGAGACGGGGTTAAAGTTGTAGAAACATGATGCACCTGGAAATATATTTGTTTTAAGTAGCAAACAAATATGCAGACTTGCGACACAAAGTTTCACTTCATCATCATTGCCTCCCACCTCATCCTTCCTTTTGCACTTCCTGATTCACCGCGTTTCTTTGTCAAAAACTTCTTTGCTCAAACCTCGTTTTAGGATCCAGCTCCTCGGTTCTGGCTTTCTTCTTCTCCGGAAGGTGCCGGTTACCCTCATCATCCTCCGCCGGCCGTCGGCTGCTCCGATTCGGCGCATCGCTTCCGGGTTCCCCGTCCTCCTCCGAGCTGCTGCTGTAACCGACCAACATCCCGAACCATCAAGGCCCGGTTACCTCATACAGACCCGGTGGTCGGACCCAACCATGGCTTCAAAGCCACAAAAACGAGCGACCGAATTTCCGAAAAGCCTGCCCCACTTCCGGTGTAAACAACCGCTTGTTACCATAATTCACGTTCGAGTGAAACAAGCGACCTGCCGCTAAACTGTTCCGCTGATGTGTTGCTTTTTGGAAGGAGAAAAAAAAGAAAGCATGAGTTCTTTGATTTAGATTCAGAGGCTAATTTCCATCTGCATGCCTGGGCATGTTAACAATATAAAACAAGATTAGGACACTAAATAACACGATTTGATCAATTACAACACAATGAAGAGAATAAAAAGTGTCAAAGCTCAAAATAATACTAAAACTAAAAACTTTTTCAAATGCATCATTCACTATGAATCAACATAAGGACAAAGTTCCCAATTATTATTATTATTATTATTATTATAAATTACATTACACTATTTTTTATTTAATGTTCCTTAATTCTGTTGGTGACGTATTCAAAGTATGAGCTGTCCTACAAAACAGGCAGTAGGTGAACATGAACACTACATATTAGAGAAACAAACTTGGCTCACATCACTGTGGCTTGATAACAGAACATGACCCATTCTGACAAAATTGTTACTCTGTTAGAAAATCCTGGATTCAAGTGCAAAGCATGTGGCCTTGGCTCATGCTGGTGGAGTTTTGTCATTAATTATTTGGGGACAGCAAGGCTATGGAGTGAGAACAGCATCCTCACAGACATACAAACTCCAGTTCTTGTTATTTGGAAACTATAAAGGAAATAGAGAGTCATAATAGATGGAGAGAAGGTGGAAATAGTAAATAAAATAAAATTCTTGGGTGTGATTGTTGCCTACAGAATCTACTGGAGACCTCATATTAAATATGTTCAGACTAAACTATCTAGAAGCATCGTCAAAACATCGTCAGAATTATAAAGCGTTACACATTCTCTACTGTTATCAAACCGCTATACACGCTGCAGAAAAGAGCCATTAGGACGGTTCTTAAAGTTGGCTATCACGACCACACTTATTCATTATTCATTTATTCTTGCTGGCTGAAATTCTCCGATCTGGTAAAATTTCAAACCTCAGTTAATGTATAAAGCCAGAAATAAACAGCTACCAGACAGCATACAAGAACGTTTTATTGAGATGGAGGGTATAATTATAGGGACAACCTAAGTTTCAAAATGGTATGCGCTCGAACAAACATGAAGAGAATGTGCATTTCAATAAGTGGTGTGAAGGTATGAAACAAACTCAACGTTGAAGTAAATCAATGTCCAAGCATGAGACTGTTTAAGAAAAGGCTCAAACATGAGATAGAAGAAGGGCAGTGGGTACTTCTAGCCGTTGTTCATGGGTGTCTAGACTTAGACTTAGACTTAGACTTTCTTTATTGTCATTTTGTATACACAGAGTGCATAATACAGAATGAAATTTCGTTTTCACACAGCTCAGAAAGATTGCAGTAACTCTACAGGATACCTTGCAGTGAATTACAGTACAGGATAAAAAGTGCAGTGATAAATCCCAGTCACTTACAGGATAAGTTTCAATAGATTTCCGGATAAAGTGCAGCAGTGAACAGTAGGCAGTTGAAATATAACCAATGTAAAACAAATATAAACAATATGCAGTTAGGTGCATCAGTGATTTACCAGTAGACAGTTGTGCAGCGAGGTGCAGCAGTGATTTAAAAGTAGGCAGTTGCATTGTAAACAGTTTTGCAGTACGTTTCCGGGTAAGGTGCAGCAGCGATTTTGCAGGATACGATACAAATGTGCAAATGTGCAAATCAGCTAGTCGAGTGTGGTACACAGTCCGTTTTTATACTTCAGCAGTTCAGCAGTTCAACAGTCTGATGGCAGCAGGGAAAAAGTCTACACACTCGTACAATGGCTGTGGTCATATGGGCTATAGGTAATAAGTGTTAACTTTGGATGCAGATGTGCATAGACACATGTGAATGTGTGTATATGTATGTTCATATGTACAGTATATTGATTTTTTTTTTTTTTTTACTTAACTGACTTTGGAGTAGTAAGGACTCATGAGCAAAGTAGGAATTAGGATGCGTGTTGGTGTTAACGGCTATAGGAAGGAGAAGGGAAACGATTAAATAAGTTTCACTTCTACCTACCCCTTTTCAGACATAATCACTAAATTACACATGTAATATAATTAAATAATTTTTTTTACTGTGTGTTGCAATAATTATGCCGCTTATATTCTGCTGTTATATTCTGCCCACTTTTTTTTGACTGTTCTAGTTAAACTGTTAACAGAAACATCATTAGTTTTAGTTTGTCATCCAGCTGTTTTTAATATTTGCTTTTAGTTTCCATTTTGCCATGTTTTATTTCGTTTCAATCTTTCTACATTTTATTCCAACTGGCTTTTATTCCGTTTTTATTATCCTATGTTTTAATCATGTGAAGCACTTTGCGTTGTCTCTGTACTGCAATGTGCTGTACAAATAAATTTGCCTCGCCTAGCCTTGCTGTTATGTTTTGCCCAAATGGAGCTACTTCCATCATCTCAGATCCTGTCAATATATACATTTTACATTTATGATTGTTGTTAAGTGACTAATTTCACTAAATGTTTATTATTATTATTATTATTATTATTATTCATTTTAGATGTAATTTTGATTGTGTAGTTACAAGAGGATGCTCACCGTATAATTTGTGACATTGCGTGACATTGTCTGACAATAAACGGGAATTTGAGTTGAATCGCAAACCATCACACACAGCATGTTGTGTGTGTGTGTGTGTGTGTGTGTGTTCATGTTCCTGTGCGCGGCTAGAGGGCTCCGCTCGCTGCTAGCCCTCAGCTAGCCTCTAATTAGCAACAACCATCCTCTTCTCGCCCGTCGAGAGGATGCACCGTGAGCCCGAATAATGACGCCAAACGGAGCCGTTAACGGTTGATTCGGGACAGTTTAATGACCGCCACGTTTTCGGTCCCCCCCGGGCTCCAGGAACCTCAGAGCTCCGTGTGAAGAGGGGGAACCTCCGGTTAATTTGTTTAGGGGGGGAGCAGCTAGCCGTCGTTACATCGAACCGGGATTTCCCTTTAAGGCTCGCCAGAAAGCCCCAGGTATGTAAATGTGTGTTTAGTTTTGTTCGTTCGCTCGTAGGAACGTGTCAGCGCTGTTGTGTTCCCGGGGCTAACGCGGTGTTGTGCCCCAAAAATAACACCCTGCCAAAAAAAAAAAAAAAAAAAACAGCCTCCCCGCCGTAGAAGCGCACAGCTATAGAGGGGGGCAGCTCTTGAAACAATAGTTTGAGTAATAATTCAGAACGCATGTGTGTGTCTATACAGCGGCCTGAGACAAACAATTTGAAGCTTCAGCATTTTAATGCATCGCTAAGGAAGCAGCGAGGGAGCTGTGCTTAGCCGGGGTGCGTTTTTCAGCGCAACACCTGGCTAGCTTCCTCTGTTAGCAGGTGGCTAGGCTAGCCGGCTAACGCTCCCTGGTTACCCCGATCTTTCCGTGGAGACGGGGAAAAAAACCGTTACGATGCGCAGACTCCGTTCACCGACGTTTTACCGCCAATCGTTCAACGTTTGGATTTGTGTCGACAGCTCGTTGTAAAGAGACTTTCTACATATCGATTTTGAAAGAAATCATTCACCCCGTTCATGTTACCCGGTCCCTTCATTGATATTGATGATACAAACATCCCACAGTCACATACCTTCCTGCAGGGAATTGCAGAACAGGTAGAAATTGAATTCCCTGTATTATAATTTAATTCGGTGCAGATCAAATAGCTTATTTAGCGCCAAACCACTATGGTCTTCTCAAGGAGCTTTTGGGACTAAACACTTTTTCCTTTTTTTTTTTTTTAGAAACAGGAGTCAATGTCATTGTAAGTCCAAGAGAAATTCTGTTTCTAAACAGATTCAGGCCAAATAGGAACATGCACGGGGCGACGGTGGGAGTGAACAATTTCCTTTTGAATTGCGAGAAACCTGCCTCGACGGGATGGGGTTTGGAGAACAGTCGAGGCAGATGGTTTCGCGAAAGAATAGAAAAAGAAGAAACACGAGTTGGTGACAGTAGTGAGTCACCAAAGAGGAAAAGGAAACGTCTAGGGCAGGATTACTGCAACCTTTACAGTCTCAAGAGCCATTTTGCCTGCAGTCCACTTGAATTAAAATCATTCAGAGCCGCAAATGTTGCCTGACCTTTTGGGAAAAAAAAAGACTGGTTATAATTTTTGATAAAGATCTACTGTAGAAAATATGTTGTCATCGTTAATGAAACGCCCTTTTATCTCTATTTGGCGGCCAGCCAATACTTTTGTGGTGTTTCATCGGAAATCTGTGTGCACACACTGCCTTTCAGCTGCTGTAGCAAAGACGCAGCATTGCTAAAACACCTAAAAGATCAGGTCGGGTCAAATCATAAATGTACTGCTTCAACAGCAGGACGTGCTCACGATCGCCTCACGACGGCCGACTGAATGTCAAACATGTTTGATTTTCATCCGAGAGGATCATCAGGAGGTGGTCGTGAGTAGGGCTGGACGCTAATTCAATAACGATATATATCGATCAATAGACGTATGGTTCAATATAAAAAACGGGTCAATAAAAAGTTAAATAAAAGAATAGTGCATTCTAGCCTATCATGTAGGTTAATACTACAGTCATTGCATCCTCCCAACCAATCACAGACCCAGGAAAGCTCCATCAGCCTTCAGAGAGTTCAGAGAGCACGTGTTCTTTTTTTTTCTTTTTTAACACTTACAGTTTTTGTAAAAAGTTGGTTGAATAAAGGCTTGTGTTTGAATCCATTTATCTAAAAATAGGTCATCAAGCAACAGCATAAAATGGTCAGGGCTGCACTTAAAATGTATATTTAGAATTTTTTTTTGATAATTATCGATATCGACCAATGTGATTTCTATTTTAGCGATACGCTTTTTTTCTATATCGTCCAGCCCTAGTCGTGAGAGGCTAATCGCCCCTCGTTACCCCCTGTAAGCTACACGACGCAGGACGCACGATGAAGCTGAAACTCGGCCCGATCCGAAAAAATTATCGCACGACTGAAGAATCAGCCCAAAAAGGGCAAAAACTCGTACAGTGTATCAAAGGCTTAAGCGGTCAGCCAGAATGCTGTTTCTTGATTACGTACTACATAAGGGCTGTGTTTCTTCGTGTAGCGTTTTTTGACGCTATTCCTTTTTTTTTCCAGATGTGACCCTAGAATAAAGCGAAAGTTGTGGATTTTTCCTTCCATCTTTCCCAACATCTGCTTTTCTCCAGTGGGTGCCAGTTTAAGCCTTCAAAGCCTCGGTCGCGGCCCCTTCGCCGAGCTAAAAGATGGAGTGAGTTTTTCCTTTCCCTCACACATTCAGAGACCTGCAGGCCATTACTCAAAGTCTCTCTCTCTCTCTCTCTCTCTCTGTCTCTCTCTCTCTTACTTTAGCTGGGCCGCTCCTGCCAAACTGAACCCGTACTCTCGAGCCCGCATGACGGAGGCCTGGCAGCAGCATGCCGTCGCTCCGCCCCCAGCCGTCCACACGATCCCGGCGGGAGCCGAGAACTCTT
Source organism: Fundulus diaphanus (assembly GCA_037039145.1). NCBI lineage: Eukaryota > Metazoa > Chordata > Actinopteri > Cyprinodontiformes > Fundulidae > Fundulus > Fundulus diaphanus. The sequence continues at coordinate 12,864,443 of CM073134.1, read as the reverse complement.
TGAGCTGTGCGGTGTACGGGATCGTGCTGCAGCAGGACGCCTCAGCGCTGCAGCAGCAGCAGCAGCAGCAGCAGCATGCAGGCGGACAGCAGCAGCAGCATCCTCCTCAGGCCCAGCAAAGCTCTCTGCAGGTGGGAACGGAGTCGGGTCACAAGTGCGGGACGTGTGGACACGACATCTCCCACCTGGCTAACCCGCTTGAACACCAGTGCATGGTGAGTCAGGACCGGTCATTCCAGTGCACTCAGTGTCTGAAGATCTTCCACCAGGCCACAGACCTGCTGGAGCACCAGTGCGTTCAGGTGGAGCAGAAGCCGTTCGTGTGCGGGGTGTGCAAGATGGGCTTCTCCCTCCTCACCTCTTTGGCCCAGCACCACTCGTCTCACAACAGCAGCAACCCCATGAAGTGCTCCATATGCGAGAAGACGTATCGGCCCGGCTCCTCCGGCAACACGACGCCCACCTCCTCCAGCAGCTCCCAGCCGTCCAGCAGCGACGGGGCGTCGGCGAGCAGCAGCTCGTCCATCCTGCCTTTCCCTTCGGCGCGAGACCGGCCGTACAAGTGCTCCGTCTGCCAGAAGGGCTTCAAGCACCTCTCCGAACTGACGCGGCACGAGAGGGTGCACACGGGGGAGAAGCCCTTCAAATGCGACACGTGCGACAAGGCCTTCAGCCAGTCGTCGCACCTGCAGCACCACCAGCGGACGCACAGCAACGAGAGGCCGTTCAAGTGCGCCGTGTGCGAGAAGAGCTTCAAGCACCGCTCGCACCTCGTCCGCCACATGTACGTGCACTCCGGCGAGCACTTGTTCAAGTGCAACCTGTGCGAGCTGCACTTCAAGGAGTCGTCCGAACTGCTCCACCACCCATGCCACCCGCAGGGCTCCCGGCCGTTTCGCTGCGCGACGTGCGGCAAGGGGTTCAAGCGGCCGTCGGACCTGCGGCAGCACGAGCGCACGCACTCGGAGGAGCGCCCGTTCCACTGCGACGAGTGCCAGATGAGCTTCAAGCAGCAGTACGCGCTCGTGCGGCACAGGCGGACGCACAAGGACCCTTCGGACCGGCCGTTCAGGTGCAGCTTGTGCGACAAAGGCTTCATGCAGCCCTCCCACCTGCTCTACCACCAGCACGTCCACGGCATGGACAACCTGTTCAAGTGCGCCTCCTGCCAGAAGGAGTTCAGCCAGTCAGGGGAGCTGCTCAGACACAAGTGCGGGGAGTCGTCCACCTCCTCGCCCGACAAGCCGTACAAATGTGACGTCTGCGGGAAGGGATACAAAAAGAGCTCCACGTTGCAGCGCCACCAGAACTCCCACTGCCAAGAGAAGCCCCTGAAGTGCTCGCTCTGCGACCGGCGCTTCCTGTCCTCCTCGGAGTTCGTCCAGCACCGCTGTGACCCGTCGAGGGAGAAGCCCCTCAAGTGCCCCGACTGCGAGAAGCGCTTCAAGTACTCGTCGGACCTGAACCGCCATAGGCGCGTGCACACGGGCGAGAAGCCCTTCAAATGCGACCACTGCAACAAGGGTTTCAAACAGCGCGAGCACTTGATCAAGCACCAGAGCACCCACTCCAGGGAGGGCCAGTTCAAGTGCGTCTGGTGCGGCGAGCGCTTCAGTGACTTGGGCTCTTTGCAGGATCACACTGTGCAGCACACATCCGATGACGGCGGCTACAGCGTGCCGCAGTGCATGTGAATAATGACTCCTATTTTACACCGAACGGACAGAGCCATCCGCGCTTCGCCCTCCACCCGCAGGCTGTTTCTGAACCCCAACGTCCCCCTCGTTCAGGGTCGCTCTGGACCGCAGCTGGTTACTTTTCCAGATATCACGCAGTTGGTCCGGTTGAACAGTCAAAGCAGAAAAAAAGTTCTTATTCTGAGTCATTTCTCTAAACTTTAAAGCTACTGAGATAAAGGAATTCTATTAAAATGTATTTTTGTTTTTTTTTTAACAGACCTAAAAGTGGATATTTTGAATAACATTGAACAAAGAAATGCGTTTAAACTAGAAATGCACCAACCGACTACAGATATCCGAATCGGCCGACGGTCTTTTAATTGGCTCTGATCAAACACTGATAGATCTAACTTCCTCCTGAATCATTCCTAAACCAGACATGCACAAAATATTAAATCCCATTTGTTGTCACAATATCAATTTGTGCCAAAATCACAATCGCAAGGGGCTGTTTGTGTGCAATATTTGGTCGGTTGTTAAATTTCAAGGGACATGCGTTTTCGCTCTGCAGTCTTTAACTGCCCTGGTCGCACAAACGTGACAAAGATTCCAGTCGACGGCCCACTTCAGCAATTTCTCCATTTTCTGTGCGACTCAAAACTGCCTCCACTGTCAAACGGCCTTTAAGGCATCAGGACGTTTGACACGTTTTGTTTCCCTTCATGTTTTGTTTCACCGTCATGTGTGACGGTGCTTAGAGAGAAAATTAGAATCGGTCCAAATTGGAGTCGGTAGCCCAGGCTCAAAGAAGACGAGATATCGGTCAGGAAAGGCCAGATCAGTGTATCTTTACTTAATATCAATCTTTTTTCTTTATCCCATTGAATCACGAAGGATTTATTACATATAGATCATATCAGTAGACTAAAATATTCAGCTAAATTAAATATATTTTTAAAGATGGGTAAAGAAAACATTAATGATTTTAAACCTAGATATAATTAATGGACTCCTTAAAATCGGTACTTCCTATTTATTTACATGCATTGCAGAAAAAGGTGTAAAATCTGACTTATTGTCTTGAAAGACGGCCCAGTGTTTTCTATCTAGACCGTTAGGACTGTTCCTGAGTTATAAAAAGACTGTTCAACTGGACCCTTTGATTCTCCTTTTTTTTATATTATATTTTGGTGTTTTATTAGTCAAACCACATCCAGTGACAGCACTATGGAGGCTAAAAACGAGATCCATTCGACTGCAGGCGCCACTCTCAGGCCTTTTCTGATTCCCGCGCACCCTAAAACATTAGATTTATTTTTTTTGTCAGCCTTAACCCCTAACCGTGAATAGAAACTACCTTCAGGATCATTCAGTTAGAAACGGTTTGTTTGTCCGCTGTGTTTGTGGGAACAGGAAGGCAACACGGGGCATCTAGGACAAAATGTTCTCTGCTTCATTCATACATCCTTGCTAACTGTTGGGTACCAAAACATGTGTGCCATAACGCTGGTTGATCCTTTCAATCCTCCTAAACCGTTTACTCTTTTTTTTTTTATTTAAATAATCTGTTTTGTCTTTTTTCTTTCTCTGTCTAATGTTTTTGCCTGTTTTTTTTCCCCTGGGTAAAACCCGAGTTTACCCGCCTAACAGTGCTTGAGGCTTCTGCTCCTCATCTACAGTCATTGTAGAAAGAAAGTCCATCCTCCTTCAGTTCTGTTGACATATCAAGACGTAATGATGAGCTTGTCTTTAAAGGGTGATGAACGACCAGGTCATTAGTTGAAAAAAGTCAAAGGGGAAGAAAAACGGCGTGCACCCCTTGGTTCAGTCGCCTTTAGCAGCGTTAACTCTCAACATGGTTTTTTGTGATATCAGACTCTACAAGGTGCTCGGTGGCTGCTTTTCAGCCCAAATTATCACCTCTCCACCGCTGCTTTATATCATGCAAAATCAACTTTTTTTTAAGCTTTTAGCTATGTCTGAATAATCCCCGTGAATGCTGCCCTCTCAGCAGCAGACCCTCCCAGTCCTGGAAAACCACTGGTCCATCATTGGTCTACGTAGAACGTTGATTACCCGCCCCCTCCAGGAAGTACCTACCTTGACCGCGCCGTCCCTGCCCAGTAAACAACACACCAACGAGCAGCGATGTGAGGCAGAGCGCCATCATTTCCGCTCAAAGTTCAGACGAAGAGGCTCTTTTAGCACCTGATCTGCACGGCGACAGCAGCTGCTCTCTTTTGTTATCCTGCTGCAGAGGCTCTGGGGCGCCCCCACATGGGGGGAGGTGGCGTCGCAGTGAAGGCAAGCATCTTTCTTCCGTGTTGGAAAAATAGCACCAGGAAACGAATATTTCAAAGCAAATTAACACTTTGTAGTGCCAGACACATTTGATCATATATACGCCTAAATTTGATTTTGGAAGGCTTAAAAAAAACCATGATAAAGAACCTTTAGCAATACTCTAAACCAGGGGTGTCCAAACTTTTTGTCACGCGAGCCAAAATTGTCAAGTCAAAAGTATTCAAGGGCCAAAAAACATAAAAAAAAATTGTACTGGGACTTTCTTGGGCCGCTCCACAAAATATGATCATGCGATATTTTAATGAAACAAATTCGTCAGGTTTTCTGTAGGAAAGGGATGCATAAATCATTGTAGGAACCAAAACTTAGAAAGTGTTTTGCACATTTGTCTAATTAAAAACTGGTCACCCAGTTTGCAAATTGTTTTGCAAACTCAAAAAAAAAATCTACAATTTTTTTTGATTTATTTATTTATTTTTATCCATTCTTAGCATTGAAAACAAGAGTTTGGTCACGCTTTCTTTGAAAACACTTGCTGTTTTTAGCCCTACTTTTAGTAAAAAATCACTGAATATTTGCTATAAAAGGAGCTATAAACAGATTGCAAAAGGTGTAGTAAATAAAACATGAATACTTTGTGATGTACCTAACATTTTCAGTTACAAGAAGATTTAATTTTGTCTGATGATTTTGCTCTCATTAAAAATAAGGATCAACTACCCAATCATTCTTGTTGTGGGCCACACAAAATCAGTCCAGGGGCCGCAAATGGCCCCTGGGCCCCACTTTGGACACCCTTGCTGTGAGTTACAGCCCCAACTTCTCTACTTTAGCCTCATCGGTGCAAACTGCAATGTTCCAGAAGTCGTTTATGTTACATTCAGATGCTACTTTGTAAACTCATTTCCAGGCAAAGAGATATTCCAGCTTCTAAAGCCCAGCATTGAAACGCTCTTCAGAGAAATAACGCAAGCGGCCTCACCGGGCTTGAGGTGAACAGGTAAACATTCGCACCAGAAAATTGCCTAGAGACCCAGGGAGGGACGGGTGGGTCATTCATTAGCACCTGGGTTGGGTTCTCCCAGGAAAATAGGCCTCAATGTGCCTAAAAACAGCAGCTCCCCAGCTCCAGGTTGCTGGACTGCGAGCCTCTAGAACTGCCTAAGACTCCTGGAAGGTATCGAAGTGTACAAACAAACTGAGCCACAGTCTGGTTGGTTTCTATTTAACGTTTTTTTGCAGAGAGAAGACCCTTTTAAAATTTTTAATCTTTAAATTAGCAGCACTTTGCTGCTACTTTTTCTCCTAAATCCTGGTGTACTTTGTTTTTCACTCCCTGCATTTCTAATCCGACTTCATCTTTGATAAATAATGCTTGACATCAGATTTAAATATATATATTTTTTAATCCTGATGTGTAGAAATAGAGGGTGGACTCTCTTTTTAAAGTGACTGGAGCTTCACATCTATCTTTAATTATCTTTATAGTTCCTTTTAGAAATGGTTGTCACGTGACAGTGGCGGAGGGCGTGTGTTCCCCCGTGTTTATTTCCAATCTTGTTAGCATGAAGTACCAGTGTATGAGGCTGTGCCATGTGGTGCAGACGAACTATAAAACTTCGGTTAACCACCGGTTAGGAGTCCAAATGATTCAGTCTAGTAACACCTGGTTGTTTAGATATAAAAAGAATGATACATTTTTACATATTTCAACACATTATTCTCCTCATAGTCCTGCAGAGGTCAGTGTTGTTGGATTATGCATAATATTGGCTCCTCTCGGCGTGTACATACTACAGATGTGTGAGCCAACGTGATCGGGAATATCAGAAGTCGTTTTTTTCTTAGACTTTTTTTTTTTCTACGTGAAGCGTTTCGACAAATGCTCTTTATTTGTGGTTGTTGTTGTTGTTTTTCTTTTTTCTTCTGGTCTGCGAAGTTTTTATGGTGCCAGTATGTTAACGGGGCCCTCAAAGAGAAACCTCAGTGAGAGTCCGAGTGTGTGAATGTAAAAACTGTACTTTAAACAGGGGGGGGGGGGGGGTCACAGCGATAAGAACTGGGTGGACAGCTTAAAGTTAAAGTACGTCCAGTCTGAGCTGCTCCTGCAGGGTTGATCCCACACCTCTGTGCTAAAACCTTTATTCTGTTGTTTCCTGTTATGTTGTGTCTGTCGGGGCGGGCCGGGTTTGTCTCTGAGATGCTCTTAAGAAGCCACTTTGTTTATGTGTTGACCGTGACTGCCATCGTTTTTTCCTTCTTGTGTCCGTCCTTCCTCGCCTATAAGGTTTGGGTGCAGTATTAAATACATGTTTTGAAGTATTTTCTACAAGCTGAGGAGTTGTTCAGTCCTTTTCATTTCCGCCTTAAAATGTTTGCTTTATTCCTCCCTTTCTGAAGCTGACCGCAACATCCACACTTTGTTACTTCGCAATTCTGCGTCGTGCTCTCCATCAAAATACAAGCGTGTTAGAGGTACAGTTCAGATGTATGTTTAAGCAAATTATTAAATTAAACAAAACTGTTATTAATAATTAATAATATCCAGGCCAAGATAAAGGTGGACAGAAGGAAAGAGTAAATTGCTCAAACATGTTTGACTGCTTAACGTCTTTGTCTAAAATAGAGGTGCAGTCCAGGTGTGGTGGTGTTTTGTAGCCGAGTCTAACGTAGGAGATGGATAGACGGATCTAGAAAGACGGATCTGGACGTCGTCTCCTGGGATGCTGGGTTCTTCTTCTCTGGTCCAGCTACGTTCCACCACTCACCTCGGGTTCTTAGATATGGATCACGACTGCAAGACGAGATCCTGGAGACAAGTGCCTGGCTCAGGTGAAGATCTCAGAGTTTAGGCCTGAATCTTCCACGTTAGAAAGGTTGAATCCGGGGGGGGGGGGGGCTCGCTCTGATTCGGATGCCTCCTAGGTTTGGTTCCGGTCTCAGTAAACTGGAACGAGTTGCCGGTGCGGATACAGAACCCACTTGAAGGACTCTGTATTTGCTTCTTGTGTTAAATTTCTCAGGACCGATCCGGACAGTCTCTCCTGAACTACTCTCGTGCAAAATTACAGATCAAGTAAATTAGCCGGATAGCAGGTAATAAAATGTAATAAAACTCCAGGTGTGGTTAGAAGAAGTTTGGCTTTGTTGTTTATGGTTTTGCACTTTCTTATTTTGTTTCTTATTAAATAGATAAAATATGTGCGTTGGAGTGAGAGACCAGGACCACGGAGATGGTTGAGTATATAGATATATATCTATCGATATATATATATATATATATATATATATGTATATGTATATGTGTGTGTGTGTGTGTGTGTGTCCAACGTACATTTTAGGTCTCTTCAAAACCAAAGAACTCCATGTGCTATTTAGTTTTTTGTTTGTTTGTTGTGGAGGATGCTTGCAAATTTTCAGAAAAAGATGTTTATCCTTCATCTGTTCTTGGTAGAAAAGTAAATCAACTCCATATTCATCGAGGAGAGTAAGAATCTCCTTTAAAAGCACAATTCCAGCCCCCGAATCCTTACTGATTTTACTGGAGAAGAGTCAACACAGGGACCAGTTAACCCGTTCCACACTCACCTCAGTACCAGTAGAAAAAAAAACATCTGGACCCTGATGTCTCCTCCTCTCTGCATGCCACCTGTTAGTTCCTGTGTTTCTTTTCTTTTTGTCCTCCGTACCTCCCCTCTTCACAGCACTTTTCCTCCCCGCTTTATAAGTTTTAAATTTTTTTTCATTGTTCTGTGGTTTACGTGAACGACGTCGAAGAGAAAACTTGGAAAAGATTAAACTTTGTGGTATAGTACAGTTCATGTGCATTCATGCTGGGATCATCTGTATGTATGTAGCATTAATTTTACACACGGCACTAACAAATAAAACCCTTTTTTTCATTTAGAATGCTCCTATGAGTGATGAAGTTATCTAAAAAAAATGCTCGTTAGGTGTCTTTTTTAACTTGAACAAGTTTTCTGGAGGTTTGTTTTTAGATTGCTCTTCAAATTAATTTTCATTCTCAATTGAAAATTATTAAAACATTTCCTCATAATCAACTTTCATCATGCTGCTTTTGGATATCAGTATCTTAAGTTTATAAAATAATTTGACAAGTTAATTACAACCTTTTACAACTTTACTTTCTTATTTCATTAAGTTTATACACTAATTGACTAATTGGCTGTGTGATGACTAATTAAAAGTCATCACACAGCCCTTTATAAAAGCTTTACATTAATTTTAAGTGCCAAAAGTGATCAAATTGAATAAGTAAATTATTACATATATACTATATATATTATAAATACATGTATTTATTAATATAATGTACTTATGTCAGTTATTCATAAGGTACGTACATAATTAAAAGTGAAATTTATTTACTAAAATCACATATTAAAACTTATTTACATATTTGTTCAGGTATTTAATGGTTCAATTGCTGTTCCCCTCCATGAACTATACACCAGTGTATGGCTTCAAAGAGAAAAGGTAAGATGAAAGCTAAACATAAAAAAATATGGTTTTTTTTTTAGTAAAAAAATGTATTAGGTTTTCAGATTTACATATTTGTATCTTCTGAGGCGTCTGTGCGCATTGTAGGCAAAGAATCAGAGGTTGTTAAATATTACCCGCTGCCACAAGAGGGCGCTGTCGCCCCACTAACGTTTACCGCATGGCGCATTCTACCCCGGATACCAGCGGTTTCACATCCCGGGTATCTCCCTCCCTCCCTCCCGCTCCTCCTCCACCAGCTCCGCCTCCCTTCCTGCGCTCTCCACCACCGGGGAGGTCCGCAGGCTGCCGAGCTAACTCCCGTAACACGGGCCCCCAAAAGTTTACGCGCGGCACCGGGCAGCCAAAGGGTCCCGCTTGCCCCGCACATGACGCGGGCTCCCCCGATGTCGGTACCCGGAGCCGAGGGCTTCCCGTCGGTGCGATATCTCCGCGCCACCGTGAGCTAACGACATCGATCTTCGGCTGCTGCTTCCACCGCCCCCTCTCCGCCTCTGGTCGAGCCCCCGCTACCGATCTGTCACATCGAGCCTTGATTGATTAGCGGGCTCTGGAGCTCCGGGGGGCATCTCGCCTACCATCGTCCATCATCCGGTGCAGGAACCCCGACCAGAAACCCCTCTGTCCCCGGCTCCTCTTCTGCCTTTTAGGACCCGCCTCCTCTCTACCTCAGCGCCCCAGATGCCTCCCGGTCTGTATTCCTGTGTGTAGCACCACCACCATCACCACCACCATCACCTACTTTTACAGCAAACCTCCACCGGATCCGCTGCCTTTAACAATCCCACCAAGAAGCGCTTCAAGGCGGCCGCATCCTGCGACGAACCCTCCGGTCCCCCGAGGTCTGCTTTTTCCTTCCTGCCAGCCGGCTGGCTTGGTGCGCTCCACGCGTCCTCCCACACGCAGCCGCCCCGCCGCTCCCTAAGTCCGCACCGCGCTCCCCATCGGCCGGCAGCACCATCCGCGCCGCGGCAGGCCTCCGTGACGCCGAGCCACGGGTCCCACCATGCCGGGTCCGGTGGCCGGGAGCAAGGCCCGTGTGTACGCAGACGTCAACACCCTGAAGAGCCGGGAGTACTGGGACTACGAGGCCCATGTTCCGAACTGGAAGTGAGGACTTGTCCGCTGCCTCGGACTGCATGCCTGTGTGTGGTTGGGGGTTGCAGAAGAGTGGTGGGGGGGGGGGGGGGGGGGGGGGAGTGTGCCAGATGGGTGTTTATTATTGTCGCTGGAGCCGTGAGGGTGTGATGACACCACGGTTGTCCTCCAGCCCGTCTGGCACCTCATCCCCCCCGTCCGCCGCATCCCTGCGCTCTCCTTCGTGTCTGTTGTCTTAATGTCCCGGAGATCTGGGCCAGAAACTCCTCATTTAGCAACAGAAGAACCGATGTGACGCGGAGGCTGAACAACACTTTTCTGTTTTTTTTTTTTTTTTTTTGTCACTCAGTCACACATGCTTGTTCTTCTGCTTGGTCTCTGCAGCAACCAGGAGGACTACCAGCTGGTCCGCAAACTGGGCAGAGGCAAGTACAGCGAGGTGTTCGAGGCTATCAACATCACCAACAACGAGAAGGTGGTGGTCAAGATCCTCAAGGTGAGCGACTGAGTCCTCCCATGGCGGTGCCTCTTAAATTAGGAGAAATAAGAAATAAAAACAACGACATTATTTATGTCACTAGTTCGTTATCTTCTTATATTACAATTTGAAAAGCGGTTTTTAGTGCAGGAATGTAAAGTTGTGGCCGGCACCATCCGGGGAAAGACTGCTGACTGGGCGGTCAGTAACACTCCCCACAAGGAGCAGCCGAGCACAAAAGGTCATTGCTGAAGGAGCGGGCTGTGCACAGAGCGCTGTGTCGAACACGGTGACGGAAAGTTGAGTGGAAGGAAAAAGTGCAATTGGAAAAGCTGCTCAGCTCAGCGTTGTCTGAGTCCAGAAAGCTCCGTTAGACCAAGTCAAAGTTCGGTTCGGTGGCTAAAGTGATCTCTCGTGCACATTTTTCTACGGCCAAACATGTACTAGAGGCTATCTTGGACACATTGTCTTTACAAGATAAAAGTAAATATCCGTTTATCACGTGAAACTGGCACTTTAGTTTGGTTTTAGTATCCAGGCTGTTCACACCAGAGGCGGAGATCTAAGGCTCTGCTTTGTCAATCTTCTGCAGAGGTAGTTACATTTACTCAGTTACATTTACTTGAGTAACTTGTTGAGCTAAATCTACTTTCAGGAGTCGTTTTACTGCACTGTACTTTTTACTTGAGTAATAATATGACTCAAGTATGGCTACTGTTACTTGAGTAAAATGTCTGGCTGCTCTACCTTCCGCGAGTAACTTCATGAATAAAGAATATACTTGTTTCAACCAAAAATGCACCAGAGAGACAAAAACCAAACAGAGATTATGTTAAAGTGAGACCTCTTGTTTGTACACCAGCTTTGTTATTTTAATGTTATTTTCTATCTGCTGAGCTCATTTAGCCATTTGGAGGTCAAATGAACGTACAGTAAACAGTAGACATTGTCTTTGGAAGTACATTGCACTGTTCTAACATACTGTATATACATTATATTAACTGCTGTAAGTATTACTTTAAAGTTTAATGTTGAAAAAAATATTTAGAAAAGTGTTTCTTTTGCCTGAATATGTTATTTTGCAATTATGTTATTCTATGTAAAAAAAAATGTGTTTTTGTCATCAAGATACCCGAATTTGCTCATAACCTTATGTATTTGTCTGTCCGATTACATCATTTTTAAATATTAAATCATCAGCTGTTGTGATTCATTACTCAGTACCTTCTTATTGAATACTTTTTACTCTTACCTGAGTAACTTCTTGGCTACTTTTTACTTGTTGAAGTAGTGCTACTCTGCTCACCTCTGTTTTTCATTGACCGTAACAAACAATCGTCTAATTTATTTCTATGTCAATAAACATTCCACGCTTGTTAAAGAATCGCTATAATTTACGAGTTTCCCTTTTTTTTTTTTTTTTTTTTTTGACGTATCTTGAAATAAGTGATGTAATATGCAGCCATCAAAATACAAGCGTGTTAGAAGTACAGTTCAGATGTGTGTTTAAGCAAATTATTAAACGAAACAAAACAGTTATTAATAATTAATAATGTCCAGGCCCAGATAAAGGTGGACAGAAGGTAAATTGCTCCAACACGTTTGACTGCTTAACGTCTTTGTCTAAAATAGAGGTGCAGTCCGGGTGTGGTAGCCGAGGCTCGCGTAGGAGATGGATAGACGGATCTGGACGTCGTCTCCTGGGATGCTGGGTTCTTCTTCTCTGGTCCAGCTACGCTCCACCGCTCCCCTCGGGTTGTTAGATATGGATCACGACTGACAGACGAGATCCTGGAGACAAGTGTCTGGCTCAGCCTTAGAGATCCGGCGAAGATTCCTCATCAAAAGTCCTCATCTTTTGAGGCTGAGATCTTTTATGCTCAGGATATGAAAAGAAATTGAGTTTCAGTCAGATGGCTTGGCAGGAAAAGGAACTTTGTGGGTTTTTGAGATTAAACTTTTGATCTAAGTTCTTCTAAACAAACGTTCCAGTAAGTCAGACTCTAAGAACCGAGCAGCATAGTTGCCACCATTTTTACGGCTTGGGCAGGAAGTCGGTCTGTAATTGAAGCTTTAGCTGTAATTGCAGCCTTGCTCGTTAAAGCAGCTAACGAACCCCCTCCTGCTGCTGTTTAAAGTCCAGGCGGAAGATTTAAAAACGTCTGGCTTTAATGTGCGTGGCTGTAGGAGTGTGTGAGTAAACCAGCTGGGCTGCTGGGGCTCGCGTCCCGCAAGCTGTCGCAGGCACACATCAGCGGATGATGATGACGATGATGACGATGATGACGACTGTCTGGGAGTCTGCCTAAAGACCGGGTTCGTTTCTGTCTGGTTTGACGCTTCTGGGCGGCCTTTAACTCAACGAGTGATCCGGTTCTGACCAGTTTCTGCATTATTTACACGTAACCCCGTGTAACAAAACCGCACAACGGATTCCACGGCGTTGTTCCAAGCTACGTACGGCCCGTGATTCAGCAGCCCGTGCAAACCAGGCCAAACAGAAACAACCTGAGGAGGTTTTTCCCGTCCCAGCGAACGGCCCGCTCCGCTTCACAGCGCCGCTCTGTCGTGGGAACACGGAGGAGCTCGTCGAGATGCAGAATAAAAGCCCCAATCATCACCCGTCCACCGCCGTGCCCGGCTGTTGCGATGAGGCGGTTGCGACGACACGCCGCGGTTGGTTTTCAAGAAAACGTGGCGCCGTGCCTCTCTGCTTCGTCTGTCTGAAGAACGTTGATGCAACTCGGCGAACCTGAGCCGCGTTTCCAAACAAGCCGGACCCGTTCAGTCCGCTCTCTGCTCGTCTTGTCGTGAATGCTTCATTTGAGTCATGTAAAAGGGCCAAGTGAGGCATGCAGGATCTCGCTGACTGCCGCGTTTCCTAACTGTTGGCGTGAATTTGCTGAGAGACCCGCTCCTGGGAAGACTGACGGCTCGGGGATCATCTTTCCCACTGTGGAATGATGGGCTTCAAATACTGTGGAAATTGCCTTATAACAGCATTTCCCGCATAGATGACGAGCAATAGTTACTTCTCTGAGGGCATTGCTGATGTCTTTCCATCCTGGCATGGTATCTACACTCACTAGTACGCTGCTGCCCAGCAAACTGTCCAAACTCCTTTTATAGTGAGGCTGATGAGAGCTAGGCATTATGTTGCAATTATGTGCACTATTAATATTACAAAGCACTCCTTGGAGTGCAATTTTTGTTGGTTATTACAATGCGAGTGTCAGGATTTCATGATTTTTATGCAAGTAATATATTCTTCCCTCTGGATTGGGTCTCGGGTCTCAGCCCCCGACGGCTACGGAGGGTTTTGGAGGCATAAAAACGTCAGATGGATAACACATGAGCGAGGGAACGGAGATTTATCGCAGCTCATTGCAATATTTAACAATAAAATTGCCATTCGATGGTTTTCTGATGTGGTGCGGCCCTAGTTTTCATGATCAGTTAACCTACGCAAGGAACAAGGGCGCACACAGTTTTTTTTTCTGCGCTAATTTTGGCTTCATGGTTGTGTAATAAATAGTGACGGTGTGGGATTTCTTGCTTGTTTACGGAAGATGATTAGGGCCATTAGAAAAGAAGACTATTCAATTCTGACCTTAAACTCAGATATAAAGCCAGAATTCGGAGAAAAAAGTCAGAATTGAATAGACTTTTTTTTAATTTTATGGTCCTATATTTTATTTTTTGTGAATGGCCCTAATCCTCTTCCGCAGAGCGCACTTTCTTTCTGTCACGAGTATGGCTGTCAGGTTTTGACTGATCAAGATTAAAAGCTGTAAGGAAAATCAGCTTTTTAATAAAGACTGAATCTTCTTTGGTTTAAATTCAGCCACGATCGTGGGTTTTATTTAAAATAACAGCTGGAACGAGTTTCTGCTGCACCAGCTTCTGCTCAACCACCAAGATTTACAAGATAACCCAAAAATAAATGGAGGTGTCTCGGCCGAGAGGCGCGGATTCAGCTGTCAGTCGTTTGGACGTGAGCTCGGAGCTCGGGGGTGAAAGCTGCTGAGCAGAGAGGCGGCATCAGCAGATTCCTGAAACTGCATGTTGGCAAACATTCCTGCTCTCACATATTAATGTGATTTTGTGTCTTGTTCTCCTCGTCTGCGTCTGCTCTGTTCAATCTTTTGTTTTTGCACCTTTTTTCTCTCTCTCTCTCTGCATTGATTCAGCCTGTCAAGAAGAAGAAGATCAAGCGAGAGATAAAGATCCTGGAAAACCTGCGAGGAGGGACCAACATAATCCGACTGGTGGACACAGTCAAAGACCCGGTGGTAGGCCTGCTTATCTCATGTTTTTATTTTTCGAATGGAAATACAGAGAAGATTAACAGTGTGGGTTGAAAATCAAACGTTTAGGCGAATTATACATTTTTTGGCGCGGTTATTAATCAGACATTTCTTTGCTTTTGGTCTTTTGGGAAAGCACCGATCTGACTTTTTCCATCTCCTTCCGCTAGAGCCTGCACTTTGTGATATAATATATATAATATAGCACCACTTTATAATAAGACCACCCTCATAAAAGCCATATAAACAATCAATAATTATCGATTTAAATTCCTAACGCCTTACAAACCAACAGTGACATTTCTCAGCTATCCTTTGAGGTTTTGGAAAATCAATGGAAACTCCCTTCATGTGGTCACGATCGTCATTTTGTGGGTCACTCCGGCAGATACCAACGCAGCAGCGATGTTTAATTGTTGCCATAATGTAGCGGTTGAGGTGATATTCAGGACACATCTGTTCGACTCATACAAGTAAACTATTCAAGCTTTACCGCTCTGCTTGTACGAACACAAGATGGCCATGACGCATGCGCCCTGCGCTCTTCTAAGTTTGGCTATTTAATGTCATTTGATAAATGTCCTATACAGAGAAGACAAAACGGGAGCAATGCACTTTCTCTGTGTTCCAGTTAAAAGCCGTGCAGCAGCGTTTTACACCAACTGACTTTACTCACTCCAAGGCACAAGGAATTACAGTAATCCAGCCGAGTTGTAAGTAAATCATGGATTAATGTAATGTTTTCAGACCATAAAGTGCACCGGATTATAAACAGCACTAAATATTCTTCCCTAGTGTGTAATATCCCTCTGCTCCTTCACGTACGCATCTCTCTATCCGTCTCTGTCGGGAGGACAGAGTAGTGGGACTACACTGCCCTGTTTCTAACATAAGGCCAAAATAAACGTAACTTTTATATTGAATTAACTCACTAGATTTATTGTTGCTAGCGCGTACTCCGGGTGCTGGCTGCCTAAAGGCTCCCACATACGCTGGCGTACTTGGTGGACTCCTCACTAACTCCACAGACGTTTTACTCTTCAGTCGAGTGAACTGTTGCCTACATTTCTTGTGGAAAATTCCCAGACTTTCTGCCAGTGGGACGAAGCAGCGGAACGGATGGTAAAATGTGTGACTAGCTAGCTGAGCACCTAGAGCCGTTTCTTTTCCAGCAGGCTCCCACCTGTCAGTGAGAACAGAGAGGGACTGTGACGCTGCGTCCTGGAGACCGCCTGCTTGGAGCAGCTCAGTGCATCAAGCTCGATGTCACATTTAAAACAGTTTGACGTGAACACTTCTTACTTCCCTGAAGTTTAAAATGTGACGCGTACCTGTATGTGCAGAGTCCACCTGGAGTACGCACGGACCTCCGTGGAGTGAAGTATGTGGGGGCCTTTACATGCATGCCCTTCTAGTTTCAACATTACAGTCAGGCAGTCTTGTAGACAGCTCAGAGGTCCGATCAGGTAGTGACACAGTGTACCTTAATGCTCAGAATATCCATTGAGCAGAGCGGCTTTGTTGCTAACCAAAGTGGTGCTTACACATTTTAACAGATTTTTAAGCGCATTGTACCACATAAAATCAGTCAGTAATAATATATAAGGCGCACCAGATTATAAGGCACACCATCAACTTTTAAGTGCGCCTTATAGTCCAAAAAATACGGTACTCCTTGAGAGGGAGACTAAGACAGACTTGGAACCCCATCAAGATAAGATTAGCTGATCTTTACTCATTTGTCTTTGCTTTGGCTCCATCACTGCTAACGAAGGAAAAGTCGGTGCGCCCTGTGTCCCTTGCTCTATTTATATTCATTGTTTTAACGTTTGCTTCATCATAAATCGATGTGATTCCAATAAAACAAATATAAATTCTACCCCTGCTAAAGCTTGCTGCATTCAGAGATGCCAGTTGCAAGTTTTCTGTGAGATCTGACCCTGCTGAGTTTTTATTTTTGACAGAATCTGAGGATATTTGTTTATTTTCTGAGGTATAAAACAGATAAAAGTGGGAGGGGAAGTAAGCTGAAGATTCCTTCATAGAGGTAACGGTAACATTGGGAGGTTTAAACTTCCAGATTTCTGGTAAACTCGCTGAATGTTAGGTTGTTCATCACAGCTGAATCCTTTATAAATGGATGAAGCCCCGTAGCTTTAAAGGATGAGGCAGAACACTATAAGGCAAGGCAAGTTTATTTGTACAGCACATTTCAGTACGACGACAACGCAAAGTGCTTTACAATGATTAAAACATAGGAAAACAAAAACAGAATAAAAGCATGTTGGAATAAAATGTAGAAAGATTGAAACAATATAAAACATGGGAAAATCGAAACTAACAATTTGACTACAAAGTTAAATTAATGATGTTTCAGTAAAACAGTTTAACTAGAACAGACAAGGGCGATGCTAAACAAATGTGTTTTTAATCTTGATTTAAAGGAACTCAGGTTTTCAGCAGTAAAATCTTAAATCTGTTTCCCACGTTGGGAGCTTCTGGTTATTTTTCCTTCAGGTTCTAACTCCAGTTGAAAGGAGGAATAAGTCCCTTAAACCTGAATCTTTTTTTTTTCTTTGAATCTGAGAGGAAATCTGAGACGTTTTGCTTCCATGAAGTGGAAATATTGTAAGGAGGTCAGGAAGGAAGGATCTCGGCCAGGACGCTCTGCAGAGCAGCGGCAGGAACTCCGCAGGGCCTCTTTTGTGTGTCCCCGTTCCTGTGAACAGGGGGGGGGGGGGCGACAGAATGACCGTTTATTGTTTACGGTTTTCCGACATGTTTGATCGAAGCTCAGCTGCCGCGGCTTCTGTTTGTGTCTTCTGACGCTCTGTCTCTCTGGTTGCCGCGCAGTCCCGGACTCCAGCGCTCGTCTTTGAGTCCATCAACAACACAGACTTCAAGGTACCGCCGCCGCCACTCCTCTTCCTCTTCACGCCGTCACCTTTCTGCGGTCATTTTTTCCGTATAGGACGGCCACCCTGATGCAGCTTTGCTTCGTCTCTGCAGGAGCTGTACCAGAAGTTGACGGATTATGACATTCGCTTCTACATGTTCGAACTCCTGAAGGTGGGAGCTTGTTTTTTTTTTTTTTTTTTATGTGTTCCCAGATCTAATTTTTTACACTTTATTTCCATGTTCTATCACCAGGCTCTGGACTACTGTCACAGTATGGGAATCATGCACCGCGACGTCAAACCTCACAACGTCATGATCGACCACCAGTTAAGAAAGGTGGGCGGCGCTTTATATAGCCTCCCCATTTGTTTTAGTTTCACCCACACTCTGAATGTTATCTGTCATCCTGCGTCTGCGGCTCCCCTGCTTCATTTTCCTCCGCGGCTTTTATTGTGTTTTTCCTCAATTTTGAAGAGCAGCGGGTGTTGCATTAAGGCAGGCTTTCAGCCCCCGTGTGGGTGCATTTGGAGTTAGATTATTAAAACAACAGCGGAGGTCATTTCCATCTGAATAAACACGCTTCCTGTTGTTAAACATTTCCCCCATTTAATAAATGTCCCTTCTCTCAATGTGAGCGTGTTTCTGAAACAATAGACGGGATTTGAACAAATGCAGATTTGTTTTTTTTTTTTTTTAAGGGTTTTCAGCTGAATACTGGACAAAGTTCCTAGAAGTACCCAGAACTGGGTCTGCTGTATTTATCTACAGGGATAATCACTTTTCCAATAGTCCATGGGCTGCAGTGATGATTAAAAGGAAGTAGTGGCTGCACAGCAGAGGTGGAAATTATACGCACATGCTTAAATAAATGCCTTTATCCCTAATGTTTAGTTAGGTAAAGTAAGTGTTTTATGAAATTTTTATTCAGGATCGGGAGAGATCGGCAAACACAAATAAGGACTCAAACACTGTTTCTGTTAGAATATAAGGCACACATTTATTATTATTCCCCACAGAATACAGCACATCAAAACAACTAGCTCTTCACACAGGCAAAGTAGCAAGCATTAAAGCAACAAGCTTTCAAACAGACGTGACGCTCAACAGATTCTCAGAATCAGCCCTTACCATTGACACGAACTGGGAGCCCTCAGTCCTAGGTTAAGATCAGCGTTCACGATGCCGGTGTCCACACACGAACTCACGGCAGACTCACCGGGCTAAGGGCAGTCTCCTCTTTATATACTTGTAAACAAAGAGTCAGGTGTGGAGCGAGAATGGCCATCTCTCCCTCCACAGCCGCCCTCCTTTCCAAAACATGTTCCCAAACAGAACCCGTTCCCAGCATCTCAGCAGTGTGTGAAGCAAAATAATATGAGTGCACTCAGAATACAGCAAATATAAACAAAATAAGGAATACAGAATCAGTCTTTCCCACAACACATTGTCATAAGTTCCCACCACAAGTTAAAACAAATTATAACACAATAACACATGTGGTTCTTAGTTTCACGTGAACTCAGGTGCGAACTAACCTGACAACAGCAATAATCAATGTGTGAACTGGCCAGTCCTCTCTCTTATTTAACTGACCAGTCTTCTCATTTATATATCAAAAGTTAAAACAAGTTATCAAACTGAGCAGGTTTCTCATAATACATTGTCAAAGAACAAAAATAATTCTTTAATATATCAGTAAGGTAAGTTAATATAGCACTTTTCAGTAACAAGACATTCAAAGTGCTGTACATAAATGACAAACAATACAGACATGCATAGGAGAAACAAAGGAACAAGCTAAATAAATCCTTGACTAGAATTCTTTCATACATCACAAACACACACAGGAAGAGCGAGAATCATCATCACAGTTAAATGTTTCCTGGCAAGTTGCAACACATCCACAGTCTTTTTGTAGCCATCAAAGCATAGATGGACTTCATTCACACGTGTTGTTTTCCTGACACAGACCGGGCTTTTAGTCACAGGCCGCACATTTTCAGCAGAGTTGAGGCAGAAACGTTTGCAAAGCCGGTCCAGCAGCCTAATCTCTGTCCGCTCTTTACCGCCAAGAAGAGGTCTGATCTGTTTTTGGCGTCATTGTCCCATTCCAACGTCACATTTAGTCCAAATTTCAACCATCTAGCTGTTGGGTTTATTATAAGTTGAAAACGTCTCCATTGTTCCCTCCGCTGTGTCCCACAGCATGATGCCACCACCGCCGTGCTGGATTGTTGGCACGGTCTTGTGAGGTTTGAACGCCAACCTTAAACAGAGGAGGAGGACTTAGGTTCCAACTCTCAAAAACTTACAATACAGCTATAGGGTTGATTCTGGCCAATTATCACCTCAAGCATCACCCCCATACGGGTGATCAGAACATCGCTCCTGTAAGCCAGACCAATAACGACCCTAACGACTCCCCATTACTAAGGGGGTGGACTTGTTTCAGTTCAATTTGCATGTTATCTAAGCCATAACCAGGCCTTTGTTGGGCAGTAATATAAAGCTTGGAGCTCCACACTACTCCAGACATTTTGAATTGAGAAAGCTTTCTGGATAGGAAGCGAAACGTCTTCAAACTTCGGAAAAAAGTCCAGTTGTTTTGTTTTTTTACTTTTTTTGGAAAATCCAAGACATTTCTCTCACCTCTTTGTCCGGTTCTTACTTTAAAATTTTTTCCCCCCACTCTTGGCTTCAGATAATTTTTCTCAATATGTTGCCTGTGTGGTTTTACTCCGGGTTTGCTGCCGGTTGGAAAGTCCTTCCTCTGTTTAGTACCAAGCGAGATTCGTGGTTGCAGAATTCGGAGGTAGTTCTCCTTCATTGTTGCGTTCGCTCTGTGCAGCGCCGCAGTACAGCTGGCAGTCATACTGGCCGAGCAACGGTCCCACAGCATGACACTGCCACCCCCATGCTTGATAGCTGCTGCTTTGTCCCCAAGTTTGAAACCATGCTTCTTGTCACTGTGGACGAATGGCTCAATCTCGATCCCGTCTGACTAATAAAACCTTTCTCAAGAACGCGTTTGGCTTGTTTTATGTGGCTTCTTCCTTGGTTAGCAACCTGTCGTGCCGTGCCGATATAAATCTGGCTTCCCTCCGCATCAACACTGGCGCTCCAGCAGTTTGTAGCTCCAGCGCATGGTACAGTAGGCTTCAACCACGGAGGTTCATGGACGTTTTATTCAGTTTTGTTGTCTGAGGAGGACAGCTTGGGTCCTCTGTCTATCCATCGGCGAAGTAGTGACACTTCAGAATAACCTGCAGTTAATTAGAAATACTGTAAATTTATAGTCATTCTTTTTTTGCTGACTGTTTTTGATGTTCTTGTTGTGCAATTCACTTAATTCCCTCTCAATGCATCTCTTTGTAAAGTTTGGTTTTGCCCAACTTTGTACAGAGTCGTCGTTTTTTTTTTGGTAGCTGCTGTAGATTTTTTACCTGACAACAGCCAGATGTATGTCTCGTTCCGCCTAGCTACACTCACATACATCTGGGACACCGCCGATAGACAATGATTTCTCCAACCAATTTTATGGTCTGGCCAATCAGGACGCAGGGCTGGAGTTTCATATATGTGACGTAGTGGAGACGCGACCATGACGTGAGACTGTTTTGATAGCAATGGCGGCTCGTCGAGGAAGCAAGCGTTAGCATTAATGCTGCTATTTCTTCCGTGTTGTCCAATCTACCTAATATTGTTTCATTAAAAGAACATCAGAGAACGCCTCTGAAGGCTTTTGTTGGTGGAAACGATGTTTTCGCCCTTCTCCCGACCGGATTTGGCAAGTTTTGTTTTCCGGGGCCAGCGGACGTGCCGACGCGGACGCGCCCCGGAGCGGTTAGCGGTTAGCGCTAACTATGTTAGGAGGCCTTTAGTCCTCAACACGGTCGGCCCGGAATCGACTCCGACCCGCGGCGCTTTGCCGCCTGTCTTCCCCCCTATTCCTGTCAGCTCACTGTCAATAAAACGCATGCCACTAGAGCCGCAAACACATTATTATTATTATTTTTTTTTTTTTCCTGCGTCGCTATCATTAGCGTCACGGGTTGGCTTCGGTGTGAGTGGTTGAAATAGCACGTCAATAAAGATGACAGACAAGTGGCTTATCCAATCATATGCAAGAATTTTTGATAAGGCCCAGCCTTCTGTAAATGCAATTTCTATGGCGGAGTCCCAGATGTATGTGAGTGGAGCTAGGCGGAGCGACATGCAGCTGGCTGTTGTCAGGTTAGTAGATTTTACTGCAAAGAAAGAAAGAAACGGGTTTGCGTCGTCCAGCAGGGGGCAGCAGGTGAACACAGACCTGTGGTGATCCACTGTTCCTGATGGGAGGACTGCAGACAGATGTGTTCATTTGCGGTTCAACCCAGCAGCTGAAAGCGTATTTAATTTGTGTTTCTTCTACAGCTACGCCTTATAGACTGGGGGCTGGCCGAGTTTTACCACCCATCCCAGGAGTACAACGTCAGGGTGGCCTCTCGGTACTTCAAAGGCCCCGAACTGCTGGTGGACTACCAGGTAACGGCTTCGTTTCACTAACTTTTGTCCAATTCCAATTTATTTTTAAAGCACATAAAAAAAAACAGTTTTACCCAAAGGGCTGAACAAAACTAAGACGAATAAAAGGCCCAAAACCGATAAATAAAACATTCATTGAATTAGAGCCATTAAAAAGATTGTATCAACTCGCACTGGGGCGTTAAGAGAAGATGTGATTAAGAGAGACACTTAAAATCAGGGAGCAAAGACGTATGTCTAATGTTTAAAGGCAAGTAAGTTTGGGAGCCACGACAGAAAAAGTGTTTCTGTCTCGCTTTTGGGACAACTAAAACCAGCTGGTGGGCTGATCTAAGGCCAAAAGTGTAGTTAAAGTCGTCTAAAAGACAGACTGCAGCATTGTGAACAAGCTGAAGTTGTGAAAGAGATGCTTGGATGAGCCCAGCGCAAAGTGCCCTGCAGTAGTCAAGTTTCCAATCCGAGTCCACGTTGTCACACCTTCTCCTGTTCTTTTCACCAGCTGCATGTCTTTTTGTTGCAGATGTACGACTACAGTCTAGACATGTGGAGTCTGGGATGCATGCTGGCCAGCATGATCTTTCAGAAAGAACCGTTCTTCCACGGACAAGACAACTACGACCAGGTACCTGAGCACGGCAGATACGTCGCTACCAGTTGTTCGTTTCATCTGCAGGCAGAGGGCGCTGTTGCTTCAAATAATCAAAGGAAAATCTCTTTTTTTTTTTTTTTTTTTTTTTTATCTGTTCTGTTTCGGTTTACAGCTGGTGAGAATTGCCAAAGTCCTGGGGACCGACGAGCTGTTCGGCTACCTGCGGAAATATCACATCGAACTGGACCCACGCTTCAAAGACCTTCTAGGGCAGTAAGTCGGCTCCAAATCTCACCGTCCTCTGATTGCTGCTGACAAGATGGTCAGTTAGGTTTACAGACTGGAAATGTCCGCGAGCTGCCCGGAGACCGCTGCACAGGGTTAAGCATGCATTGTTGCTGAAAGTGAATGCATTCAAGCCAAGCCAGCTGCATTTCTAAAGCTCTTTAAAAACATCAGACACTGGCCACAGTGCTGAAAAATAAGGATTAAAAGCAGGGCTGGGCGATAAATTGATTTATTTTGCGAATTGCAATCTTTTAATATTTGGAAAGTCTGGATTTTATTTTCCCAAATGCACTTGTTGGGCTTCCATGAAAAGATTAGCATGCAATGCTGAGTACATTTAGGAAAGTATATTGTCACAATATTGTAAAGAGGAAACTTTTATTTTGACCATATGACACACTTTAATTTACCAATTTACTTACTTTTTTTAAGTTTGAAGTTACACAAGTGAAGTGAAGTATTCTCAGCTCATTGTGTAAAACCACCAGCAGCAAACATTTAGTCATTTATTCATTGTTTACAACGGCGGGGCGGCCATCTTGTTTTACAAGCATGTTTCACAGCTTGCATTTAGTTCCACTTTGAATTCAGGTCAACTCCCAGACGAAATGCTTGAAATAAAAGCAATCTTTTAATATGATTCCTTTAATTTATTTTTGTGATACGAAAAGGAGGGGGGAAAAAAATCGATTGATCGGATTTGGTGAAATAAAATCGGGAGATTTTGTTTTTAAGCCATATTGCCCCGGCCCTAACTAAAAGTAAGAGTAGCAAAATGAAAATACAACATTGTCGAGAAGAAAGTAAAAATTGATTAACACCTCAAACTGGTTCAAATGCCAAAAGACAAGAGGTGGGTCTTAAGAGCAGATTTAAAACTTTCTATTGAAGAGGTTTTGGTAATTTGCAGCGGCAGAGCGGTCCATAACTGGGGAACGGCAGCGGCCAAGGGCTCGATCTCCCCTGAGCTTCAGCCGTGTCCTCTGTACCTCCAGCATCAGCTGGTCAGCTGATCTGAGGGGCAAGACCGTTTAAAGACTTTAAAATGATGTCTGAAATGGACAGGGAACCCGTGCAGAGAGAATAACATCGGAGCAATGTGCTCTCTCCTCCCTGTTCCAGTTAAGGTGCTATAAGGAGGACTTTAAGATACAAAGAATTACTGTAATCCAGCTGAGTTGTCACTGAGGTATGGGTTATTTTTTTGAAGTCATTTTTTTTAACAAGATGCTTTTTATTTTGGCCAGTTGCCTCAGGTGAAAAAAGATGGATTTCACTGCTCCACTGATCTGCCCATCCGGTTTAAAACCAACGTTTGTGACAACAGGCTTTCTATAGTCTGCCAAACATCCCCAGGCTATGCGAGAGGAAGACCCGCCATTGACGTTAGGACCAAGAAATCATCATCATCTCAGTCTGGTTTTCATTAAAATTTAAAAAGTTAAAAGCCATCTTTGCTTTTAATCCCTCAAGATGTTCATTTAAACTTTGCATGCAGTTGTCATCCTTCTTTTTTTAGGAGCATCATCTGCACAAGAAGGAAAAGCAATCTTATGCTTTCTAAAAACGGAGCCAAGGGGCAAGAGATGCTGGGAAAATGGAGCCCTGTAGGACCCCACACAACAACTGAACAGAGGAGGTCACGGCAAAAAAAACAAACAATTAATTAACGCTCTTTCATGTGTGATGGGTGATATCCCAGAGCATAACATTTCAAAACCGATCCTCACAACAGCTACAATGAGAAAAATGTATGAAGACCAACAACAAAAAAGGAGTCTTTAAAAGCATTTTCACAGAATTAACAAAAGCTCACCTAAAATTACCCCCAAATTTAGCAGCAATTGCCTAATATTTCCTTTACAGCCACCCTGCTGTAGTCTTGGGATCGTTTTCCTATTTTTGACCCAGTTTAAGTGTCAGCTATCAGCTGGACTCTTATTTAACTCTAGAAAACTTTATTATACAAAAGTTGGTGGTCGATTCAGTGACTTGAAGGTTCCCTGTTCCCGCGGTTGGGAGACAAGAACATATCACCGCCTCTCCACACCCATGCTTGATAGTTGGCACGAGGTGTTTGTGCTGATTCGCCCGTTTTAGCTCTCTGCTACCATGGCCCTGCTAATTACTGCCTTTGGTTTCCTACTTGGCATTGTAATGAGTCAGTCTGCGCCAGAGCAGCAATCTCCAGCTTCCATAGGGGTGCTCACACACGACGTTGGGGCTTTTGATCAGCAGCGCCTGGATGCTGGTGCCATGACTTGACCGATCAAAAAAATGTCTTGAATTATCTGTGATAATATTGTCAAGTCTTGCAAACGAGTGGCACGGCAGCAACAGACCTTTATTTGTGTGTGTGCAGGCAGAGCAGGAAGCGCTGGGAACAGTTTGTGCAGACTGAGAACCAGCATTTAGTGAGTCCCGAGGCTCTGGACCTGCTGGATAAGCTTCTCCGCTACGACCACCAGCAGAGGCTGACGGCCACCGAGGCCATGGAGCACCCCTACTTCTGTAAGCGTCACATCTACGCTTTTCTCCAGCAAACGTTAGCAAAATAACCTGCAGGAGGGGGACTCTGGTCGACTAAACTGGGTCCCCTTTTGTCCCGGCAGATCCTGTAGTGAAGGAGCAGTCTCTATCAAACGCTGACAACAACATGGTTTCCAGTGGCAACACTACTGGACGATGAAAGGTAAATGTTTAATTTCACTGCATTATTGTTTTCTCGCTGTTTTGAAATATCAGAAAATGTGATTAAACTACTCTTTGTCACACATTGTTACCCTTTCTTCTAGACGTTACGCGTCCAGGAAACTGTTACCTTTCTCACAGCTTTGTTTATAAGTGATTCTTATTTTTTATTTCTTATTTTTACCCTTTCAGACATCTTCTGAGTTAAAGTTGAGATAACTAACAGTTTCTGCGGCAATCCAATGAGTTGCGTGCAGGTATAATCAATAATATCTGTGTTTCGCATACGTACTAAAAACAAGCCGAACAGAAAACAGCTGCAGTGAATATCCTCAAAGGATTCAGGAAACTTGTGCTTAAATGACATCCATGAGCTCTGATATAGTAACTTTTATTACTTAAATGGTCCAAACGGTCATCCCTGAAAGCCTCCTCTAGTGGGCGCTACAGCTCAATAGACCTGCAGCACTGGAATAAAAACCCTTCTGTACCCTGACACAATGAGACAAATGTTGCTTTGCAGCTTAACTGTTAAGATTTAACATTGTTTTAAAATCATTGCACCGAGGGGATGAGGTCTGTTTCATTTATCATGTGTTGAATTTATCATATAAAAAACATTCGCTTCTGTTTTTGCACACAATGATAAGCAAACTTCACGTCACGTCACCGCCAGTCTAATCAGCAGACAGACTGCTATGAAGCAAGGACAGTATGCATGTAACAATCGTATCGTGTTAGCAATGGTGACCTCAATAGAAAACATGTAAACATCATCACTTTGCATCACAATGGACTCACATGCAATTGGCTGCTCCTAAGAATGATTCAGCTGCAGAGTAGTTTTCCGGCTCATCAAGAGCATGAAGCTCAATTCAGTTCAATTAAATTTTATTTATCTGTCGCCAATTCAGGATACACGTCAAGGCAATTTACAAATGAAATTCAATGAAATGTATCCTTTTTGACATACAGAATGGTCAAAATGTTTCCTATCTAAGGAAACCCAGCAGGTTGCATCAAGTCTTGACAAGCAGTATTCACTCCTAAAAGAGCGTAGAGCCACAGTGGACAGTCGTCTGCATTGTTGATGGCTTTGCAGCAATCCCTCATACTGAGCATGCATGAAGCGACAGTGGAGAGGAAAACTCCCCTTTAACAGAAAAGTAAAAAACCTCCAGCTGAGAGGTTCTGCTGCAGAGAAGAGGCGTCAGGATGAAAGAGGTTCCAATGAGCTTCGGGACTGTCACCTTCTAAGATGGCCATGTTGCCACCAGAGCAGCGCCCTCTTGTGACTGACTGTTCTTTTTGCTCTTTTCGCAGAAGTGGAAGGACGATGGATGTTTGTTACCTCAACTTTGTAACCGCTTGTGTCAGAAAACTTTGACAAAGTGTACAGCGACAAATGGATCAAAGCGACTCGGACCAGTTTACACACTCACAGAAACGTTCACACGGACGAGCGTCAATGCAAGCACACGTCTCCAAAACACAAACAGATGCAGAAACAAACACAAAAAAAAGCCCCACTGCTGTCCCTCCTCAGTGTCGGTCTGTGATTGGCTCGTCCTGGTTTCCTATCCGGCAATCTGACCAATGACCTCGAAGCTGCTGCTACCCACACCTCTGACTGCTTTCTGTCTGGTCCCGTCCGGGTCTCATGTAGGTCAACAAAGACGTTTAAAGACTCCCGTTTGTCATCCCTTCATCCCTTTTGTGTTTCCTTCTTCCTTGACTGCATCAGCATGGAGAATGAACAGGAGGACTGGTTTTTATTTTATTTTTTTCCCCGCCCGTCTTTTCCTCCCCATCATCCTACTCCCCAACAGACCACAAGCGTCTTAGCACTACTCCAGATCTGATGGCATGGTGGACTCTAGATATTATGATAAATATAATATTAATGACAAATAAATGATTTTTATTTAGATGAATTAACTAGGTTGTGAGTGGTTTTATTCGCTGTGAGGAAGATTGTGAAGATACTTTTCTTCAGAGACTGTCTAAATGTGGGTAAAAACGTAATGATGCTCAGATGGGGAAACCAAACGTTTCTCTCAGTCTCTTGGTTTAAGGTAAGCTTGGGTGTGTGGACTAAAAAGCCCCATGTTCAACTAATTTTTCTGCTGTAGAGACAAAAAAAAACACCCAGTCCTATTTTCATATAAATTCCAGGGTTGCATATGCTGGGAAAAAGGAGATGCACTATGGAAAATAATTTTTATTTCTTGACTTTATTCATTGACCTGTTCCATCCATATATGCGTCCATCTGTTTGTCCATCCATCGGTGCTTTCATCCCTCCGTCCTGGATCCAGCCGTCCGTCAGTTCATCTTCTCTGTCCATCCAATAATTGTCCTTCATCCATTCTGTCCATTCATGAATCCAACAACTCATCAGTTCAGCCATCAATTAATTTACTGTTGTGTGTTCATCCATTCAGCCAACCAACAATTCTGGTTTTTGAAAATTCTAGATATAAAGCCTGACTTCAACAGAAATACTTGCAGTAAATTCAGGTTGAACCTTTAGGAAACGTTTAAGAAACTTTAAAATGTGTCAATCAGAAGTTGTGCAAACCCATAAAATTAGTCCCAAGACTAACAAATAAGGCCCAGGTGACTGGATTAGTTTAGGGTTAATGGTTGAGTAATCTCTCCACAGTTGTATATGTTTATTATATTGGCACAAATCCAGAACCCTGTTGTCAAGGTGTGATTACTGGTGTGGAACAAGGCAGGCCAAGAACAGAGCCTTGTGGGACACTAGTATTAGTAAGTAAGGGGCTCACCTTTTGTCACAGGAATCATTAACACTAATATTGACAGAGAAAGAAATGTTTTTTTTTTTTAGCCAAACTAAGGCAACTTTACTTGTATAGCACATTTTAGTAACAAGACAATAGGGGGTTTTCAGCTGACGTCACGCTCACGTGACTACTCTGCGCGTCCACCATATTGGGTGGTAGTCGTTTCGCACCGTTGACCCGCATTGTATGACGCCTTAGGCAGTATTGGAAGTGAACAATGGTGAAAACGTGTTTAATGGTTGGTTGCACGGCCCGTGGAGGTGGAGATCAACGCTCTTTCTTTCGCCTACCAGCCGTGATAGTGAATCAGTGTGAAAAAACAAAACAGCTCTCTGAACAACGCCGTCACCTATGGCTGACACGGATATCCAGGTCCGATTTGGACGGTGTTAAGCTGGAATACGCCAGAGTCTGCGGTGCTCACTTTGTCACAGGTAATTAACTGTTAAGTATGTAAAACATGTAAACCGTTGCTGTATTGTGGGCTGTAACAGCGCAACACATGATCGCCATGGGAAAAACATAGAAACGGGTTAATTTTCCACCGCTTTCCTGCCTGGAGGCGCAACCACGGAGAACAACTGTTATAGATAACAAAGAGTCGTCGGCTCGCTTGGATCGCGGCTGTAAGACGACCTAACATAACTTTCCACAGTATCCCGATGTCAATGAGAGTGTGTTCTAAACGTTTGAAACACATAGCAGTTAATTAAAAGTACATTACATGCGTGAGTGGTTGTTAGCACTAACGGTTAGCAGCTACTAACTTAGCATGTGCCAGAGCCCGTCTGAGCGCAGCTTACCTTTGTGCGGATTACTGTGTTCCCACTGTTTGCTGGCTTTATGATCTGCCGCTCCTGAACCCATCCATTCGTAAACTGTACATGAGACTCCAAGGACTTGTAGCTTCAGAACTGTTCTGAAGTATAGGCGCTCACACCACAAACAAGGTAGCCGAAGACGTCCGATATGGACAGTGACGTCCGCGCTACTTCCGGGTTACGTCGGTAGGCTTTTGCCGGCGTAAATACGGTAAATACAACTTAATTTTGCACTGGTCATTGTTCTGATTAAATAATTAAAGCCGCGAGCGGCGTCGATCAGCCCTGCAGCCAAGCGCCTTCGCGCACCGCCGGCCGTCAGCCACCGCAGAAGCATGCGCCGCATTTGCGTCGGATTGTTTACATTTTTACCATCTTATTAAAACTCACCCGTCCACGTATGATGGCGATTTCCTTGATGTACATAACTTCTACATCTCGTACCCAACCAGATGTGAACTGGTTGTGAGCCTCTAGACCCTTGTAAGCTCTCATTTCCTCGAGAGTTTGCAGAGGGTTTTCACCGAACACCAGGTAATGCACTATGTCGCCGTGCTCTACATTTGGCCAATCATCAGGATTAGTGCTAAACAAGGCACCGTGGAAGGCATAGGGGTCCATATGGCCGATCACGGAACATTTCCTCAGATAGACGTCCTTATCTGGTCGCTCTAGCGTGCTGGCGTACTTATCCATTCTCGATACGAAAATACGTGTAGGACAACTAGAGATAAGGAAGTGTACCACCCAATATGGCGGACCGGAAGTTGGCCAGTGACGTCAGTGAAAACCCCCTATTCAAAGTGCTGTAGACGAACAGAACAAAGAAAAGAAAACATTGCAGAAGAAAGAACATTGCAGTGATGAATAGTAGCAGCAGATCAAGATATAAGACGAGTTGGACTACAAACTTCAACATTAACAGTCAAAGGCAACAGGTTTTTAACCTTGATATAAAAGGAACTCAGGGTTTAAGCATTTTTACAGTCCTCTGGGACTTTGTTCCAGATAAGTGGAGCATAAAAACTAAATGGTGCTTCTCCGTGTTTGGTTCTGGTTCTGGTTCTGGTTCTGCAGAGCAGGCTGGAGCCAGAAGACCTGAAGTGGTCTGGATGGTTTATACACTGATAACAAGTCTGTGATGTATTTAGGTGCTAAGCCATTTAGGGATTTATAGACTAACAGAAGTATTTTAAAGTCTATTCTCTGAGATACAGGGAGCCAGTGTAAGGACTTTAGAACTGGGGTGATGTGCTCTACTTTCTTAGTCTTAGTGAGGACGCGGGCAGCAGCGTTCTGGATCAGCTGCAGCTGTCTGATCCACTTTTTAGGCAGACCTGTAAAAACACCGTTGCAGTAATCAATTCTACTAAATATAAACGCATGGATTCGTTTTTCAAGATCCTGCTGAGTCATTAGTCCTTTAATCCTGGAAATATTCTTCAGGTGATAGAAAGCCAGCTTTGTAATTGTCTTTAGATGCTTTTGGAGGTTCAGGTCTGAGTCCATCACTACACCCAGATTTCGGGCCTGATTAGTGGTTCCTAGCTGAAGCTGTGTGCTAACTCCTGATCAATCCTCCATTGGTCTACAAATTATTACTTCAGTTTTGTTTTTATTGGCTAATTTTGGAACATCCTTGCAATGATTTCTTCTAAGCATTTACTCAGTGCTTTAATGGCTTCATGGTCACCTGGTGACATGGTGATGTAGAGCTGTGTGTCGTCTGCATAGTTATGGTAACTGATGTTTTTTTTAATGATCTTAGCCAAAGGTAGCATATAGATATTGAATAGGAGGGGACCCCGCATGTTATTTTTGTCATCTCTAATGTAAAGTAACCAAATGAAGTAAATGTTATGGATATTTCCATCCATCCATTTTCTAACACATCTATCCCTTGTGGGGTCACGAAGGGTGCTGGTGCCTATCTCCAGCTGTCAATAGGCGAGAGGCGGGGTTCACCCTGGACAGGTCGCCAATCTATCGCAGATGGATATTTCATACAATGTGAAAAAAAACAAGCAGCCTACAAACATGTCAGATAGGAATCCTTATGAGTTAAAATTTGATGTTGCTGGCATTGACATGGGACCAGGGCAAAACCCTGCATCATAGTGGCACCAGAAGCTTTTAGATGGAAGCCAGTGTTGCAAAAAGGAGCAAAAATATAAATGTAACCCGGCTGGCACGGCAGCCCTTTACAGGTCACCAACATGAGCTGTTGTTTTTCTCGAGTTCAGCGCGTGGTATCACCTTCCTGCTTGTACAGAAACCAGAGCTTTAGCTTCCTGTTGGACAAACTAAGTAAAGGATCACGTTCAAATACCCCCCCTCCCACTCACACACACGCACACAGTTATACCTCTCACATGTGCCTAAGGCATGAAACATTCAACAGGAGACTTGTCCAATTAGTACTGTACCGTTCAGAAAAACTCTGGTCAGCTCTGTTATTCTAATGTAAAGGTGAGCTGTAGTTTCCACGCTGTACAGAATAGAGTACAGTAGAAATATCCTTTATTGTCCCTCAGTGAAGAAATTCAGGTACAGTAGCAACAAAGTGTCCGGCAAGTTGAAGCATAAGGAGTCAAACAAGGATGAATATATAAAAACTGAAAACAATAAGAGGTGTTATAGTAAGGGCTAAATTGCTGCATAATGAAAATAATACTGAACACACATGAAAACTAGCATACTCGGATTAAAAGAAATGTGCTACTGAGTAGTATAATTTGAAAAAATTTGCAAACTGTGCATGTGTATTATTAGTCTTACACTGCCTTAGATTCTTTAATATAATATTGTTTTCCGTTGGTATATTTAATCTTATAAAGGCAAAAAATATAAGTACAGATTTCAGGGGTTCTTTTTACCATGCAGCATTTTGAGATTTTTTTTATTTGAACATTTCTTGTAGAACCATGTAAAAAGAAATCTGTATTTGAGTTGAATTTTGAAAGAAACTGGCAAAATTTCTGCTTTTTAATTGAGATACTCCTAGAAAATCTTCAATGTTTCTGTTCCAGATGCTCAGAGGTCCCCAAAACCCTAAAATATTATCAAATGGCCTGACGTTTCTTTTTTCTACTGTTGATACAAAAGTGCATTTCTCTACAATCAGAAAGAAACTGTACAAATCTAAATTTAATGTGAAGCTTGCAAACCGGAGACCTTTGCTCTCAAAGGAAACCATGAACCCTGAACTAAAGTTTTATCCTGGAGTTACCATAACTAAGGATCAGGACTTCAGGAATAATGTTCTTTGGACAGGTGAGAGTAAAATTTTATTATTTAGACACTGGCACAGAGGACATGTTTGGCATAATCCAAAAATAGCAGCCCAGGAAAAGAAAGTCGTACAGCGAGGCACAGACATGGAAGGGTAATGGTTTGATGAAGCCTCCCTGCAGCAGAACCCACCAATAATCAAAGGGTTTCTGAGGGGAACGTGACATCCGTAAACAAAGTTAAAGCTGAAGCAGAACTTGACCCCGCAACATTACAATAACGCAAAACATACCAGTAAATGGATGAGAAACGGAAAGTCGTGGGCCTCGTCAAAGCCCAGATCTGGATCTCATTGAGAGACTAATAACGGTACACTCAAGAAGCTCCTCAAAACTTCTCACATTTGGAAGTGAGGAGTGGGCAAAACGTTCCTCAGGACGATGTCAGAGACTAGTAGAAGGCTAGAAGAAGTATCTTAATCTAAAGAAGTTAACGAGGCTATCAGAGGACTTACTTTTTCTTCAGTTAGAATGCAAAGTTTTGATTATATCTTTTGTTTCAGGAGCAAGACTTATTTTGGGGTTCTTAGTGGTAAATAAATAGAGTTCCTTTCCACACATATATCAATGTTTGGACATTTTTTTTCAACAGAACTGAAAATTTAATATGATGTCTTTAGGACTCTTATGACTGTATATAGTCCCAGCAGTGAGCTCTGAGGTTTGCCCTGGACTCTAAGAGAGGAACGTTTTCAAAACACCTCTAAAGGGAGGTGTTTATGATGCATCTGAAACACGACTCTTTTTATATGCAAAGGAGCAGGTCCTCTCTGAGCTTCCACTGGATCACGGAGCTCCTCTCCTAGTCTCCAGGACAGACTCCTTCCAGCCTGCATAGTGGGGCCATGTCAGCTGCCGGTGTCTGGGAGCCTGCGTTTTTTAATCCTGATCTGTTTCTCGGGTCCATAGGTCATAGTTGGTCCGTCCAAGACAGTCAAAAACTAACCTAAATCAACCTTTCTATCCATTGCTTCCTCACTGGCCAGCACTAAATTACAGGTACATTTAAAAATGATTAGAATATCATGAAAAAATTAATTATTTTTCACCAATTTCAGAAAGTGAAACTATTATATATATAAAAAAGAATTGAGTAGGTCATCTGGAACTACTTAATTTTTCTTAGAATCCAGTTAAGAAAAAATTCTGCCTGGGTTATTGAAATGGATCGGGACACCTATATTATATAGATTTATTACACATGCAGACATATTTGACACTTTTACTTCTTTTGCCTTTAACAGTTATTGCTTATAGGTAATGAAAATCCATTATTCAGTGACTCAGAAAATCTGAATATTGTGAAAAAAGTTAAATACTGGAAAGTCACTAATCGGCTAATTAACTTAAGACTTAGACTTAGACTTAGACTTTCTTTATTGTCATTTTGTGTACACAGAGTGCATACAGAACGAAATTTCGTTTTCACACAGCTCAGAAAGTTTGCAGTAACTCTACAGGATACCTTGCGGTGAATTACAGTACAGGATAAAGTGCAGTGATAAATCGCAGTCACTTACAGGATTAGTTTCAATTGACTTCCGGATAAAGTGCAGCAGTGAACAGTAGGCAGTTGAAATGTAAACAGTGTAAAACAAATGTAAACAAATATGCAGTAAGGTGCAGCAATGATTTAAAAGTAGACAGTTGCATTGTACACAGTTTTGCAGTGCGTTTCCCGGTAAGGTGCAGCAGCAATTTTGCAGGATATAATACAATGTGCAAGTGTGCAAATGTGCAAATCAGCGAATCGAATGTGGTACACAGTCCGTTTTTATACTTTAGCAGTTCAGCAGTTCAACAGTCTGATGGCAGCAGGGAAAAAGCTTTTACAGAACCTAGTGGACCTGCAGCGGATGCTGCGAAACCTCTTTCCAGAGGGCAGCAGGGAGAATAGTCTGTGGTGGGGGTGTGAGGGGTCCCTGATGATGTTACGGGCTCGAGACACACAGCGCTGCGATGAAATGTCTTTTATGGAGGGAAGAGGAGCCCCGATGATCCCTTCTGCTGTCCTCACCACTCTCCTCACGTTCTTCCAGTCGGAGGCACTGCAGCCTCCACACCACACAGAGAGACAGCTGGTCAGAATACTCTCTATGGTGCTTCTATAGAAGGTCGTGAGGATGGGCGGGGGCAGGCGGGCTCTCCTCATCCTCCGCAGAAAGTACAGTCGTTTCTGTGCCCTCTTCACCAGTGACGTGGTGTTCACAGTCCAGGTGAGGTTGTCCGTGATGTGCACCCCCAGGAACTTGAAAGGGTTTCCTGAGCCTCTAAATGGTCTCTCAGACGCGGTCAGTGTTCAACGCCATGATGGGGAAGACTGCTGACTGGACAGATGTCCAGAAGACCTTTTCACAAGGAGGGTAAGCCACAAAAATCACTCCCGAAGAAGCCGATTGTTGACAGAGTTCTACATGCAAGCACATTTATAGAAAGTTGAGTGGAAGGAAAAAGTGTGATAAAGAAAGGTGCAAAAGCAACAGGGACAACTGCAGTGTTGAGAGGATTGTCAAGCAAAACCTATTCAAGAATGTCGCGCCGCTTTACCAGGAGTGGACACATCCAGAGCCACCACGCACAGACAGATCCTATCCTGAACCAGAGACTTACCTGGGCTAAGTAGAAAAAGAACTGGACCATTACTCAGTAGTCCAAAGTCTTTTTTTCCAGGTAAAAGTGAATAATAATAATAATAATAATAATAATAATACATTTTATTTCAACCGCCTTTCAAAACACTCAAGGACACTGTACAGGTAAAAACAATAAGTGGTAAAAGCAACATCGTCATAATTAAAAGAAACAACACGGGAAAGTAACAGAAAATCATAATGAAAAGGCAATCTTAAACATGTGGGTTTTGAGTTTTGATTTGAACAAGCATAAAGACTCGGTATTGCAGATGTCAGGGGGGAGTGAATTCCAGAGTGTGGGCGCAGACCGAGAAAAAGCTCTGCTCCCCATGGTGCTAAGACGGGCAGAAGGAACAATGAGGTGAGTGGTAGAAGAGGATCTAATTATGTAAGAGGGAGTTGAAATTTGAAGTAAATCAGAAAGATAGGAAGGGGAGAGATTGTGAATAACTTTAAAGTAAGTAGGAGGATTTTTACTGAATTCTGAACTTGACAGGTAGCCAGTGGAGCTGCTGTAGGACTGGGGTGATGTGATGGAAAGAGGGGGTTCTAGAAATGATGCGAGCTGCTGAGTTTTGGACTGCAGAAGTTTTTGATGGGAGTTTGGTTTACAGGAAAGATAGAGCTGGGTGTCATCCGCCTAACAGTGAAAATTAATGTTGAATTTCCTGAAGATATTGCCAAGAGGGAGAATGTAAATGATAAATAGTAGGGGTTCCAGGACAGAGCTTTGGGGAACACCGGTGGTAACTGGAGAGGAGTTGGAACGATAGGACTTAATCTGAACAAACTGAGTGCGACCAGAAAGGTAGGAATGAAACCAGGCTAGGGGAGTATGAGTGATGCCAATTGTGTATAGTCGATGGAGTAGGGTAGAGTGGGAAACTCTACCCTACTGCATAAAAGATAAAAGTGAAGTTTGCATTTCATTTGGAAATCAAGGTCCCAGACTCTGGAAGAAGAGTGGAGAGGCACAGAATCCATGTTGCTTGAAATCCAGTGTTGGTCGCTGCTTTCTGAAGTCCACAGTAAACGCAGCCATCTACCAGCACATTTTAGAGCACTTAATGCTTCCTTCTCCTGACAAGCTTTTTGGAGATGTTGATTTTTTTCATTTTTGAAAAGCACTTGGCACATGCCCACACTGTAAAAGTACCAAAAACTGGTTCAGTAACCATGGTGGTGCTGTGCTTGACTGGCCAGCAAACTGGTCTGACTCAGAGAATCTATGGAGTGTTGTCAATTAACGTGTCTGCTTGGGGAAAGTGAACCAAAACAGATACGTCTTTGTTTTGTTTTTTTTTGTTGTTTTTTTTTGCTATTTTCTGCTGTTATTTTCCCAAATTTCTAGTTTTGAATAGGAAGTACATCCGATTTTAACGAAGAAAAAAACTGCCGGTCGAATCACTTGCTTGTTCAGTTGAAAATAACAGCAAAACAAAAAACAAATACAATTGGTTTTATTTAAAAGAAAATCTTTTTCTAGGTTTAGTCAGACAAAAAGAAAATGAGTATAGTCTCAGTTTTATCAAAAATATTCCCACATTTTATTAAACAATTTCACCACAAATTCATGAACACTGTGAGGAAGAATAAAAAACAAGCAGATCAGCTGCCATTTTACAGATGTAATTTTTTTATTTTATTACATAACTCATAGAGGACAGGCATACTAGATATGAATATTTAACTGAGTTAACATTTTTTAACTTTAATAAACAAATCAATGTTTTCACATCGCAACATTATTGGAATGAGACAACAAAAGTCCAGAAGAGAGGAAAGACCTGACGTCTGTCTTAAACTGGGACACTGTGTAGAGACCAAATTTAAACAGATATGTGACTTAAATTAATTTTCAACAATTTTGAAAAGTCTTCCACTTTCATCTCAGGCGCTTCATAAGTGCCACTAATCAGTCCTCCGACATACTGTTACACACAGCCGGCTGTCCGAATTTAATTCATCCTCTCTTCATGTGAGACTGAAGATGACGAGGAGGAGGATCCAGTGTCACTGCAACTACTGGTTGGTGAAGTGGTTTCTGCGGCTCTAGAGCCGGAGCCCGCGGGTCAGCTGACTCGTTTTAAACTCCGTTTACGCCGGAGACAGCAGGGGACACACTTCTTCTCCGACTTGGACCCTGGCGACACCGGGGCCGGAGAGGAGGGGCCCTGCTTCCTGTGCGGACACAAAGACAAACCGGACACAGAGGCTGAGAAATGTGAGGAGGAAGTGAGGCCGAGTTTTTGTTCTGCAGAGACACTAAAGAAAGTGTTGAATTATTAACAGCAGACTCCTGTGGCTCCTGTTAGAGAGCGGGGGAGGGATCTGAGGTGAGCAGAGATCACCAAAACCTGCACAAACTGGCTGGTGTATACAGTAGCTTTAAAACCATGGCTTGGCAAACCTGTCCTGAAGGACCAGAGTCCTACGGGACTTAGATATGCCTCTGCTAGACCACACCAGATTACTATGAGGATGTTTAAAAAACACCTTGGCATTTAAAATCATATAATTAGAAAAATTAACATCAGCCAACACAAAATTAGAAGTATGTATCCCCACAGCATGATGATGCCTCCACCATTCGTGTCCCCTACATGGCTGCCGGCAGACGCTAAACAAACTTCCACGGGCTTTCTTCCAACAACTTGTTGCCACTTTTCCATAAAGCACAGATTTGTGGAGTGCATGAAGGACACGCTTCCTGTCGATAGATTCTCCCACCTGAGCTGTGAGCCTTTGCAGCTCCTCCAGAGTGACCATAGTGTCTTGGTTGCTTCTTTCATTAATGTTTCCCGTGTCTGGCGTGCCAGTTTAGCTGGATGGCCATATCTTGGTTTTATTCTTTTATGACCCAATTCTGCTTTAAATTTCCTTGCACAGAATTTTGTAATAAGGTTTTTACATTCAAATGTAAAATATATACGGATGCCTCACTTTTCAGATTTAAATAATTTGGAAAGCCTTCCACCATTTTCCTTCAGCTATATACCACTATCACATAAAATCCCACTAAAATACAGCGATATTTATGGTTGTAATGTGATAAAACACTGAAAGGTTTAAGCAAAATAAATGTATCTCTTTCATTAATCATTGTTTTCAAATGTTCTTGATCAATAGTTCTCCAGACATTCTGAAGGCCATTCGGAGCATTACTTTGGACTTTAGGTGTTTTTGCATTATTGCAACCTATCATAATATAATATAATATAATATAATATAATATAATATAATATAATATATGTTCAAGCGAAATTTTGAAAAAACTTTTCTGATTGTCTAGAAAACTATTGATCATACTTCTCAGGTTCCAGTTAGTTAAATGTCATTTTTTGTATCTGCCTCTCTGAATGAACATTATAATTATTTCTCAAGCAAAACTGGATCAGCTTTGTCAATAACGATGATATTTTGAACGGTTTTGTAACATCTACAGCAGAATTTCCAATAGTTCTGCACTTTTACCATTCCCACATTCGTATCATCTCACCTGGCGCTCGCAGCAGCTTCTCGGTTCCTGACCTGCTTCAACACCTTCAGCATGTGGCAGATCTGCCGCAGGGTCAGTCTTGGGGCGTGGTAGGCCAGGTGGGGGCGTGGGGCACAGCGGGGGCCCCGGTACTTTAGGAGCGACAGGTAGTTGGCCCCTACAGGTCCTCTACCAAACAGCCGGAGGGGCTGGGCGCTGGCGTAGCAGGACGCAAACTGTGTGTCACGAAGCAGATTTTTAGTTTCTGTGCAGGAGTAACTTTTTCAAGTTATGTCTGTTTATTTTTGAATGCAAATCAAAGACTCGGTTTTGTTTTTATACCCGGTTCAAGTACATATTTCTAACATACAGCTGGAAAACGTTGAAGCGATGCCTTTGAGCTATGATTTCCAAACCACAATGAATGGCCACAATGTTCTTAGATTTTGCTGCTGTTAAAAAACAACAATAATAAGGTAATTTTACCACCGTTGCAACGTGGAAAACAAGTGGTGAGCATTAGGTTCATCGTGCTGTTGTATTATCTCCCCAATCTGTTTATCAGCTGAAACATACCGGAACCTGTAGCTGACCCAGCCTAACAGGAAAAGGTCATCTGCATGTCATTTATGCTTAGATGATACACCCACACACTCTGATGCACGCAATCTTTTCATTAGCGTGCCTACCGTGTTCAAACATACACGAAGCTGGGCTGGTTAATTTACAGCATTGTGACACAATACGGCTTTATTCTCCATTCTTACTCTATCACTGGCATATAATGCATTTTAACAGACATCAAACTGGTAAAAAGCATTTATGTTTGAGCTTTAAACACAAACCTAATTTGTATTTCAGGACACATTTTATGTTTCGTTCCTTTTTTTTTATATATATTGAGATGGTCTTTTCTGTAGGTCTTTCAAAGTTTTTCTTTGTACTTGGCCTGCTTTTTAACTCTTTATCAGTCCTGTTCCTGTCCAGTTTCAGGGGAATGTTTGTGTTTTCTCTGCCATTCATTGCTAACCTAAATATCTTTTTGATTTAAAAGGATCCTAAAGTCAAGGCATAAGCTGGCTTGGCACATATAGCAAAGAAACACCTTTACTTCAGACCTTTCGTCTCTTTCTTGACTCAAAATTGTTTTATTTCTCCAAAAATCTGATCTGTGACTGTTATAAAATTATGTTATTTACCCTTTTTCTTTGAACATAAAGTAAATGTGCTCTTGCTATTTCCTTATTTTTCTAACTCT
Organism: Fundulus diaphanus; assembly: GCA_037039145.1. NCBI lineage: Eukaryota > Metazoa > Chordata > Actinopteri > Cyprinodontiformes > Fundulidae > Fundulus > Fundulus diaphanus. The sequence goes on along the minus strand of CM073134.1, from coordinate 12,824,776 downwards.
TCTTTCTCCCTCAACACTAATAACATTGCTGGAGATTTCCTTTGATGGGTAGATTTTTTAAATTAAATCGCATAAAACAGAAACCTGTCTTTGGTCTCCCAACAACCAGCACAGCCAATCCTTTAGCAAATTATCAACTGAAGGATAATGAATTTCTTGGGACCTGCGCTAGATTTTTAGATTATGTTTATTTATTTACTTTAGTTCTTAAATACATGACTTTCAAATACTGATCATCTACTGGAGGTCACATTTTATGGAAAAAAAAAATCAACAAAACATCATCCAAAGTCCTGAGAAAAACCGAGGACGTCAAACTTTTCACCAGTGCCACTTTTTAAAGATTACAATAAAGTCTGGCTCCTCGACATTTAAAGTGTACAAGTTACAGACAATCCGTGATTCTCTCTTTGTAGCGCCATAGAAGATAATACTCACAGGAACAACAGCAGCCATGGATGTACGTTGATGCTCTTCTGTAAAGGAATAACCATCAGCCCACGACTTGTTCCCTTCTTATAGATTTTGAGACGACCAGGCCTTAAAAGGGACCAATCGCTGTCCAGAAACCAAAACGTCTCTCCTCTCACATCTGGCACCACTACAGTTAGGTCACTCTCATCACACACAGCTGAAAGACTCGGATTACAAGAACATAATTTATTATTAATGAGTCTTTTGTTGTGCCTGGTATATTTAGAAGAATCTGTGATTCTGAGAAAAAACCCCAAGAACAAACACAAAGTTGGGGTGCTCAGGTTGGAGGGGGAAAAAAAGGTGTAAAAACAACGGTTGCACCAAAGGAGATGCAGACAATAAAAGCAGTAACAGGTGATCATGACAAAAATAAGCATGTAGAAAATGTTCAGGGTGGGAAACGAACCACAGCATGACACGGTGTGATCCTGAACAATGGGATGGACGCATCGCTGCATGTCGCTCTGCCATTCGAGGCAATCTGACACCGTTGACGGGAAGCGACGGGTACGTCAACTCTTTGATGAGGTTTGGACCTTGGAGAAAGAAGAAGAAACTGAAGAAGGGGCCCGTATGCCGGCATAACTCGCCGTCTGAACTCCTGTCGGCTCACATTAGGCCACATAAAACTGCAGCTACAAAACAGGAGGAATGAATCATTGATGTTGTTTGTTGCATGATCTTGAACTGCAGCGTTTGTTTTTGGTCCCTCTCCTCTGGTCAGGGCCCCTTCCTCCACCTTTCTGCTGTGTCACATAAATCGGCGGTTCTATACTGCAAAAACGGAACTAAAAGTAAGAACAATTGTCTTGATATTAGTGTATTTGCCATTAATTTGAGCAGTTAAATAAGATTATTTGCCAATGGAATGAGTATTTTGACCTCTAAAATAAGATAATTAGATATGATGGATGGATGGATGGATGGATGGATGGATGGATGGATGGATGGATGGATGGATGGATGGATGGATGGATGGATGGATGGAGATATGCTACACTTGAAATAAGATGACAGAGATGAGTTGCTCCTATTTTAAGTGCAAAAATCGTATTCCATTGGCCGATCATTTAAACTTACCTGCTCAAATCAAGGACAATTAGACTAATTTAAAGAAAAATTTACTCAACAGTTGTATAGTAGAACTGGTCCTGGCCCCTGTTTGGGCCCCTGTACAGACGACACAATACTAAACAAGTTTCTGATGATGATAGGCTTTGGCACAGAAACCATAACTGTGGACCAATCTCATTTTCCATCTTTAAAGTTTCACTTTAAAAATAATTTAAAAATGAAGGTGTTGCACTTTTAGCTTCAGCTGTATTGAGACAGAATCACAGTCTTTCTTTGGTATTATGCTCCTATGAAAAGACATGGAAGCCACCCTGGCATGCACCCCTGGTAAATCTAGCCTAGAACCGCCTCTGGTCACATGGCTTGTGGCAAACTGCAAACGGGGCTTTGCAGTTTGCCACAAGCAAACTGCAAAGCCCCGTAAATCCATAAATCTGGCCTTCATAAAGGCCAGATTTATGGATACACAGGTAGCAGTTGTCCTGTCATCTGATCCTCCCACCTGAGCTGGAGATCTCTGCAGCTCCTCCTGGGGGTATTGTTGCATTAACAAACTAACCGTGCTTTAAATCTCTCCACAACTGAATCATTGCCCAATCTGTAGCGTTCCTTGGATGCCATGATGCTGTTTGTTCATCAATGTTCTCTTACAAACTTCCAGGAGGTTCACAGACCATCTGTATTCCTACTGACGTTAAATTACACACAGTTGTAGTTTATTTACTAATTAGGTGACTATACCGAGGACAGGTGGTTGCACTGGATGTTATTTAGGAGGATCAGAGAAAAGGGATCATGGCTCCAGGGTTTCTGTCTCAGGCTCTCCTCTGGGTGGGCTGCCCGGCCTCTGTGCTCTGTGGGGATGCTGGTTTCCTGGATCTTGGGGTCCTCTCTGGTTGTGTCTGATTCCTGGAGGGGGCCATGGCAGTGGCCCTCTACACCCACCAATAAGCACAATTCATGTAAGGCCTAATAATACAGTAGCTGTGCTGCCCTGTAGTTCTCTCCAACAGGATCAACAGTTTTGTTGCAGAGCTTTGCTGCTTTGTCTGAATATGTGCGTGTGTTTTTTTGTTTGTCAGTTTTGTCTCTTTGCAGGTGTCTGGTTGGCGTTCTCTGGTTTCCTCGTGTTTGCTGTAGGAGGAGTTTTGTAGCCGCTGGTCCTTGGATTTTGTCCTTTCTGTCTCCCTTTTTTCTCTTTTACTCTTACTTTGTCCATGTTATTCCTCTTCCCCAGCCATGTTTAGTATTAGTTTGTACATATCACCTTAGCAGCAATAAAATAAATCAGCCAGGGCTGGGCTTATAAAGCCTCCCTTGGTAAAGCAAATATGTTTGGCATAACTTTGGCAGCCAGAGGACCATTCTGCTTGCCCTGAAGCAAGAAAGACATTGAGTAAAAATAGCTTGATCATTATGAAACCCAGTGCCCTGAAACCATAAACCATAAACCAAAGGGAAACTAAAGGCAATGATGCATTAAATTACTCTGATTGATAATAAATTAATCTGGAATTATTGGTGGTGTCTGACTTCAAAGAACATTCATCCATCCATTGTGTATGAGACACTTTTCCTTGTCGGGCCGCAGAGATACAAAAGATAAGTTCAATGAACTAAAACAGTGTAAGTGTGGAATGACCTCAAGCAGTTCTGTGCCATGGGGGTTTTAGGACAGGAAGATGAAGCTGTGTCATTTTAAGGGGCTCGGATCTGCTCTTCATGTGGAAAAATTTTTTTTAAAACCAAACCTAATGTCAATGTAGCTGCACTAATTCATATAAATATATTGAATCTTAATAGCATCTAAAGCAAAAAAATTGTGCCAAAGACAAACTGTTTTGTTTGCTTCGTTGGCCCAGTTGGTTGGATGCAAACCAAAGGTTCTGAGTTCAAATCCTGGTCAGGTGTCTTTCTGCATGGAGTTCTCATGTTCTCCTTTTGCATGCGTGGGTTCTCTCTGGGTACTCCGTCTTCCTCCAACAGGCCAGAAACATGACTGTCAGGTTAATTGCTTGTTTTAAACTGTCCTTAAGGATGACTGTGTGCTTGGTTGTTTGTCATGTGCCTACGCTGAGCCGGCCACCTGTCCTCCCGCACCATAGTCACTGGAGCTATGCATCAGCCCCCACCACACCCCCAGAGGGTGAGCAGGAGTAGATGGTGGATTGATGACAGTAATAAATGTTCCTGTGTTGCACATACGTGTCTTTATTGACTCGCGTGTCTGTCTGGTCCTGCACTGCCCCTTGCTGTTTTTAAAAGGTAACAACCCAAGGCACAATTCGATGATGAGCTTTTCCTTTCCACCATGATGGAGGAGCATGTAAGGATCCAGAAGTAATAACGAAGCGGCCCAAAGGTGAGCCCCTTTATTCACAAAGCTTTTCAGAGTCCCCTCACACGGAGAGCTCCTATATTAGCCTAAAGATTCCTGCCCAGGAGTCTCAGCTTGGATTCAGATCGCTGCTGAGAGCGACTCTGAGGAAGGAGGCGACAGAAATGGTTCTTAGTGAGGAGGTGTGGTCGATCCCGCTGCTAGTAATACAAGGAGAGAAATTAACCGATTAGACTGGGTGATGAAATTCTAAGTAAAATCTTTGAATTCTGGAAATTCGAAGATTTTTCCTACTGCTACTTTTGATCTTAGGATTCTCTGTGAATGCAGGAACCGAACATTTACATTTTTGAATTTGTGGTAAAGAAAATCCCCAGATCTTAACCCCACTGAGAACCTGTGATTTTCAGTCTAATCGGTTAATTTCCCTCCTTTGAATTTGGTTGTTTGTTTTTTTCTCTTATACTATGAAACAATCACAGCTCTGAGAACCGGTGACCAATTCTATAAAAAGCAGGCAAAGAAATGTAGGCTAATTAACTGATTAAACTAAGAAGGCAGAAATGGGTCACAGACAGACAAGATTTGGTCCTGAAGAATCAATGTTATATTTGATTGGTATTAGTTAATAAAAGTCTTTGAGAAATAGTCAACATTTTAGGTGTGTGTTATACAATTTGTACCACATCAAAATGACCCCAAAACGTCCAGTTAAGACCTCTGATTCAGAAACACCTCAGAATTATAGGAAATACAATGCTGCCAAACGTCTTGCATATGTGCCCCTTGTTGAGGTTCTATCACTGGGTTGGTTTGTTCTGTCCAGTTTCTTTCTGCTACTGCATGCTCCAACGACTAATTCAAGAACATATTTTATTAACAGGTTACCTGTGAGGCAGAGTAGATAGAAAGAATTAAGATAATTAGACATTTAAGCACAAAGTGGCATTAAAAGCTACATCATAAATATATAAATGTGTCAGCTCTACAGAACCTTACTCACATGTTGACTTCTCCTCCTGAGGAAAAGTCATCTAATATAATTTCATCAGAGCAGCAAAAGGTTTTACTGCTTTGTTGATTACCTATCCTCTTGGTACCTTTTCCATTAGTGGCAGATTTGTGTATGATTATGTCAAGTCTTATTAGGGTTAAACATTGAAATTATAAAGTAGATTCCTTAGTTATTGAGCGTTGTATCACATGGAAAGCACTTTCAGCCACTTTTCCTAAAAAATGTCCTGTGGAAATAAATGAAATTGAATGTACAGTTCTAAACAGAATCAACAGATTAAGTAGAGTAGAGGAGGTAGAGGCACACAAAACTCTCTTAAAAATACATGATCAAAGATGACTCAGGTCAAAACCGTTCACAAAGATTCTCAGCGTCCTCTCAGAGAGCTCCTATCTAAGCCCAAAAGTTCCTTCGCTTCATAATCATTCAGACAGCTGCTGAAAGCGATTCTGAGGAAGGAAACGACAGAAATTTTTATCTTAGTGAGGAGGTGTGGCCGGTTGCTACGTGTGACGCTGTCTTTTAAGAGCTGTGATTGTTTCATAGTAGAAGAGAAAACACACTCACACACAAATGCACTCCTAGTAATCAAATGAGAGAAATCCACCGATTAGATTGAATTAAGAAATGTGTAACATGATGATGAGGAATGAAATATGTACGTCACACAGCATAAATATGTTTGAATATGCTTTCTTATCCTCATCGTCATTTTGATTTTCTTGTCATGTTTACTCGCCATACTGGTCATTTTACTACTTCATCTATTTGATATTAATGTGCACCCACCTGTCAGCATTTTACTGTGATTGTCTGTTTGTATAAAGCAGTTGGATTTGGCAAAACGACCGACATAAAATGGATAAAAAAGAGGTGGAAGCACATTTATACAATTTGCATTCATGATTATTCAATATTTTTTCTATTATTGTGGCGCCGATGTATGGCAGCATCGCTTCTGTGAGGCCCCAGGGCAACTGTGGGTACTAACGTAGCTCACCACCGTCAGGGTGTGAATGTGTGAATGACTGAATGTAGTTTAAAGCGCTTTGGGGCTGTTGGACTTGATAAAGCGTTATACAAGTACAAGACATTTACCATTTATTTATCCTCAATAAAATGACAGTACTAGAGCCACGCCTTAAGCCCTTCAGGTTACTGAAACTAAGTAATTTCCCCCTATTAAGATGATAAAGTTTATCTTATCTACCTATTAATAATTGTATGATTGTTGAAGGAGTTTATGAGCTCATTTTCTCCACTGTTTAGTTGGTGGATCAGCCAATCAGCTCTCTTCGTTTCTCCTTCAGACACAGTTTGGGTCGCTAAAAGTCCCAATATTTTTTCACTTTAGGAGCTCTATTGAGGCCTAAAATGCGTTGTGAATAACTTTTATCTTACCCCAGGTAAAGAAAAATCTTAGAATTCGGGAAATTCTGAGATTTTCCCTAAAAGGACGTCACTAAGAGCTCCTTTTAGTAGGATTATTTGTGAATATGGACACAGAACATTTACATTTTGGACAGGCCTTGTCCAGCTGACGAAGGAGTTCTTTAGAAATAGTGTACAGAAGAAAATCAGTACACTACAAAAACATTATCTTACATCAAGGTTGCTCAAAGATTTGAATACAGAAAGGCACAAATAAAGGCTTCTAAACAATTGTTGGGTATGTGAAACCTTTTGACCAATCATAGGCCAGTCCATGTCTGATTAGTGTCAATCCGTTTGCTTGATTAGTTGTTCATCCGGCACTCCACAGATATGTTTAACAGAGTTATCTCCAACGGTCAGAGTGACCCAAAGGGCAGCCTGTTAACTATAAAACACAGAACATTATTTCTCAGTCAGCTTTACAATAACACCTCGTCTCGTTCTTTCACACAACACTTTGATTCTTTTCATTGTCACCCAGATTTGCTGCTGTTTCTGAGGTCATTGCACTGTGTAAAAAAACAGTTTGAGCCTTGCTACACGAGTCTCACAGTTCATTCAGATGCAACTTTATTTGTGTTGCTCCACAGAAAAAAGGGCTCTCTCATTCAACCCTTCAAAACATGCCATACTTCTTATTGTCCTGCCATTAACTGAGGCGAAGCTCTTGGATTCTTTTACATTTAGGATCATGTAACAAGCATCGATTTAGGCCAAGCCAGAGATGTTGGTCTCACATTTGACTTTAGAATACTTATGTATCAAAGAGGAGTTTGCAGGCAACTAAAGGAGGTGTTCCCGGGTCATATGGATGCAAGAAAGGGATGCAGTTTGGATAGAATTCTGATAATTTGGAGATTTTAGGCAAGAGAAAGTAAGATAATTTGGAGAGTGAGGACAGCAAGGATAGGATAGAGGATGGAGCCAGCGAGGAAGAGGAGGATTTCACCTATGTGGGAACATTTTGACTTGATTTCTCCCAATAAGGTGAGGCAAATCTAACATACTCAAGTTTCATTAGATGTGCTTATCAAAAACTGCATTTCACTGTTTCTTTATTTATTTCTTTATTTATTTATAGGTGAGGTGCATTAGCTGGCCCACAAACTGACATCAGAGGAGTTCAACATTGTTGGAGGGTGCCTTTCTTTGCTGCTTTCGTTTTATGATGCCACTGCTGAGCTGTCTGCAGAGGAAAATGTTTCTACCTCCAAAGTGGTTCCCCTCATGAAGATGTTGGAGCAAAGCCTTCACAAGGAGATGACAAAGTCAGCAGCAGCATTAGAGGTTGGAGAACACCTCATCAGGCAACTATACTGGAAAAGCTTCAAATTTTGTAGTCCATGAGCATCCTATCCCCAGCTACCCTCCTCGGCCCTAGATTCCAAGCTCAGTGTCTCATGAGGCCTCATATCACCATGGCTAATGCAGTATAAGCCCAAATTATCACATATCTGTGATGATACAGTGTGCTTGGATTTCTTCAAGCATCTCTTCTTTAATCTGTCCAAAGGCCAGAGATAAAGGCATACAACAAAAACTTCAGTTACATTTTGTTTGGGAACCTTTTATCTTGAAATTGCATATATTCTGAGTTGTCAACCTAATTAGAGCCAGCTCTTCAAATGAATCTTTATTGCGTTATTTCTAAAGGAATGGTGACAATTAAATGGTTCCTAATTGACACATTTATTACCCATGATTTTGACGAGCTGTCATCCCATCGGACACCAGATGGCGCCGTAGAGCAGCTGCTCCTTCTAATATGGGCTTCAAGCAAGTCAGGAAATTTCGCTCATTTCAGAAAAACTCTCTCTGATCATCTCCCCTCGCTATGTTAATTGCATATTTTCATGAGTTGGTTATATTTAATAATAAAATATAGATAAGAAACAACCATTTTAAAAATGGTCAACATTTGATTTACTTTTGTGACTTACTTTTAATAAAATGTATATTTCCGACAGCCAGTGAAAGTAGCCGAGCTCATCTGCTGACGAAAAGATGACAACCGAAAGAACAAAAACAGTACACCCTCTTTTAATTAGGAGTAGATATTTGATCCACTTTGTCCGTATCTGTAAGATTATTTTGAAGATAATAAGCTTATGCTCATTGTGAACCTGTAGGAAAGTTAAGCAAATGCATGCGTATGATAAAAGTTTTTGTTTTGATTTTTAAACTGTTAAAAACACACACAATATGTATTCTTACACAATAAATTATGGTGTAATTTATGTATAATTACACCTGTTTATGTATTGGGCGCGTTTTTCACTTATATGTATCGATCAGGAAGCGATGACAGGTTACATGACGCCACTTCAAACACGTTATGTCACCCTTGGGTGAACGCCCATGTTAAATATTAATTCAGATAAATCGAATGTGTTCATTAGTCATTCTGTAAACACGAGTGTAAAAAAAGGCATTAGTTTGACTTATTTTCAAGGGTTTAAATCTTAAATTGTTGCTCATTGCTCATCACAGACCAACAGGTGCCATTAGATGTGATGCCGCGTTTAGAAACTTGGTATTTTCTCAGTCGCACTCGAACATGTTTTATAACCGTTAAATGTAGATACGAGTTTTAAAAATAGTGACAGCTCATGCGAGTTATAGACCTGTCCACCCTAGCAGGGCTTATTGTTTAGGTGTGTCCGGCTGTTCTTCACCTTATCGTAATATTGATCCACGGCTAAGCGAAATTACAGATTTTTTCCCAGTGCTCCTGAACGCCTCCCACACCCGCCCCTTGAGATTCTCAGAGCAGCTCGCGGTGAAGTCTCAGATACTTTCGGGCTTCGCGTCCCTCATCACTTCACTGTTTTTCTGCCCTCCGGTTCTCTCGGATCCTCCACGCCAAGACTCCCCCCCACTCTCTCAGGATGTCTCCGTCCACGTCCCCCCGGTTCTACACCGAGCGGGAGGTGGCCCGCCACTGCACCAAGGACTCCTGCTGGGTGCTGCTGGGGACCAGAGTGTACGACGTGACCGCCTTCCTGCGAATGCACCCGGGCGGCGAGGCGCTGATACGGAGCCGCGCGGGGAAGGACCTCACTCGGGAGATGGAGGGACCCCCGCACCGGCACTCGCCGAACGCCCGTCGGTGGCTGGAGCAGTACTACATCGGGGAGCTGGACCGGGAGAGCGGCGCGGAAGAGGTACAGGTAAACCCCGGGTCGTTAACTGGCCGCACCTGGCTGCCTCCATCATCACACGCAGCGACTCCCCGCAACGCCAATTAAGACAGCATCTTTAATTGTTTTTTTTTTTTTTGTTTACATCTGTGTCGTGGTTGGAGAAAATGTTTTACTTCCAAACAAAAAGGCTGATATTTCTTGCAGCTCGCTTATAAAACGATTTGCTTGATCAAATCTGACAGCCAGCCGTCCGTTATGTACCTAGGTAACAGTTTTATTTACTTTTGCTGGGAAGTTTCGAGTACGTTTGACACTGGTGTCATTTTCCCCCCGTTCAAATGCTCTCCTCCACCTGACACAGGTGCGTCCCGGTAAATTAGATCAATTACGTCATACGATAAAATGCGTCTCTTTTAATCATGCAGGAAGCGAGATTTGTGTGTAGATTAATGCACAGAGTACATATTATATGTTAATTATATGCACTCTGATCCCTGTTGATCCTCCGTTTCCATCGCCTACTGCATCAATGCAGTGTGGCATGGAGGTGATCAGCCTGCTGCTCTACCCAAGCGTTCTGTTTTTTTTTTTTTTAGAAGTAATGTTCACCTGAAAACGGTCAAGTGAAATACAGAATTTAGCTCCACAGTTATCAGCAATAAAAGCAACCTTTGGTACCAGTGTAAAGGTATGACAACCTGTGGAACAACTGATGCTATCTCGGATTTATTTGTGGTTTAAAGGGAAAAAAAATCCAAAAAGATTGAGTCTCTCCTAAAGTTTTTCCTAAATAAACGGAGAAGAACTCTATGAAAGTCCTTTTAGAAAACCTGGAAGACGCCTCTGATTGTATTTATGATCTTCTTTACTGTAATGGGAGCAAAGTTGGACTGAATCGGTTGAAGCTGTTTGATCCACAATGGTTTTAGTGGGCAGTGTGCCAGGCGGAGCTGTCGTTTTTGGCGCATTTTAGTCAAATGTCCAAAAACTGTGCCAAATGTGCTCTGCACCTTAAAAAAAAAAAAGGGAAATCTGGTCAAATAAATGTGCTGATTTCCAATGTTTGACACGTTTTGCATACGGCAGACATTAGCCACGACATTTACGGCGTATATCATCAACTGTGTTCAAAGAAGTTCGTAAAACACGGACCTATTACCACTTTTTATAGCCTCCGTTACGCACAGAAATTGCGTCATCTGACAACGTTGGAAAAAGACGTGTGATAGGTACGTGCTGGAAAGGTATGACTCTCTAGTTTCCATGGAAACCAGCCATTAGGGGCGGAGCTAGAACACATTTGAGGCTGCATTTGGAAAGGTCTAATGGGTCAGCGTTCGCATTAAGTGCTGTCCGAATAGTGCAGTGAGTAAAGGAGGTAGCAAAAGCATCCTGTATGCTCCCTGTCATAGTTCCTTTAGCATAGGGAGCTCATGATGTCCCTTACTGGAGTCATAGGGACTCCCACAATCCTTTGAGTGACATGACATAAAAGCACAACCCACCTCTTGGCAATTATCTCCTTAGGTCAGACCATTTGGTTCCCCATTCGAGCCTGCTACCAGCGCTTTTAGCCGTGTGGGAGCAGATTTCAGGTCCTACTGGAACTTTAAATCAACATCTCCGTAAAGCTTGTGTAAAGTTTTCCGGCAGGTGACTGTGTTTACTTTGAACTTGATAAAACGTACAACACACCAGTAGATGACATGGCTTCTCGGATTATCATTAACGTCACATTAACCTCCAGCAACTCGGGTTCTGTGCATCTCCCCTCCACCACACACAAATAACTCGGTTTCCAAATTAAATGTGGAATTTCAGGAAAAGAGGACTTTGTTCCACAGACCAACAGTCTGGTTGGTTTTTCGTCTTAGCCCAAGCAATACGGTTCTGACGCTGTCTCCGGATCAGGAGTGGCCTAACACAAGTCCCCGTTTGTGAATCTCCCCCAACCTCTTCTATCAGCTTTTTTTTTTTGCTTCAAAATCCTCTTAAGGTTTCACTGTTGCTGGTGTACATCAGTTTTTCCTTCCACTAAACTTTGAATAAGCCTCTTTAGCAATGAGCTTTTGTGACTTCTTCCCTGTTCCCCGATCAGCGACAATCTGCTGGACAAATGCAAAGTCAGTAATCTTCCCCGTGATTGCGTTCATCATAACATTTCGTCATAATGAGAATAAAGAGCAATCAAAGGTTGGATTACCCAGTTTTACTATCTTAAAATTTACGCATTTTTTTTCTTTATATTGCTTAGTTACAAAAAAAGTATAATTTGATTATTAGATGAAATCAGAATTATTTATTCAGATGGGTCTAAATAAGTGACCAGAATAAGTTCATAGGACTACATTGATGAAGATTTAGAACCACAGAATACCATTAAAACTTTTAAAGTGGATATTATGTGTGTGAATACATGGCTCTCAGTCCTGTTGGTGAGATCAGCCGGGAGGCTCCAGAAAGCTTTGTTACTGGTGGCCAAGTAGGTCGAACAGCCCAAAACCAAAAGCCTTACAAAGAATTTCAGGAATTTTACTTTGCTCGGAATTGAAGTTTTAAAGATGAAATGCTAATCTCAATAATTCATTTAAGGATTAGTTCATATTTGAGCTGATATGAGTTCCAGGTTTTTTTTATGACCTTAGTTCACAGGAGCAGGTTTCATTTTTCTTTTAAACAGCTTTTAATGAACTGCCTTCAGTTTCCCTGGGAAGAATATTCAGACACTGAAAGCAACAGGTGTAAAGCTGAGTCTCTGGGGCGTTTTTCAGTCATAAAAGAAGAGGGAGAAACTCCCTGAATCTCCTCCTCCTCCTCCTCCTGGGCTGTATAGATTTTTGGGAATGAGGAGAAGCTGGTTCAGTGGTTGTGCAATCCCGGTGTGAAGGAGGGATGCAGGGAGGGGCGCACAGGTGATTTCTGTGCAGTTGGTCTTGGATAGGTGTGGAGGCCGGTGTCCACGAATGATTCAGGGGATGAGGGAGAGAATGGGATCAGGACGGAGAGGGAACTGGTTTGTCTTGTCCCATTAGAGGGGAAAGCTTCCTCCTCTTGTCGCGGCGCGAACCTGCAGCCAATTCTTGCGTCCCGTATTTCTGCGTCTGTGTTCGTCTCTGTGGACCGAGTTTGCATAAATCTCCTGCCGACAGAGAGCCCATTTACATGTCTGTCCATTTGCCAGCCTGTCCAGGCTGCATCTCGGCTCAGAAAGTTAAATAACAATATCCTCCAGGCTTTAGATACCCATAAATAATTGAGAAATGACTTTTGCCCTCCTCTGGTTTCAGTTAATCAGTTTTCAGCTTGTGTGGGTCGAACCGACAAGGCGTTAATCTCACCTTGCATATGTTTTTCACTGTGAATAGTTTAGCGCTTTACTTCTAAATCTGGCTTAGTTGGTTTCATTACTGCTGAGGGTAAATGACAATCTGTTTGGAGATAAGTCAGCACTGAGGTCAGTGACTTTTACCAGCCTGGAAGAGAAGGCCTCTGCTCTAAGTGTCATTCCCCCTACAAACTTTAAATAAAGATGATGTCTATGAGCACCATGACAGAATAAACACTGAAGAAGTCGAATAAATATCATAAGGTTAATATTGATTTATACAGCTTCAGTATTTCTTTTCTGCTCTGCTATTGCATAATTTTTCAGCAAACAGATAAACATCAATGAACGCAGGTCTTCATCTGCAGAGAAGTGCATCAGCGTCATTTATCTTTGTACAAAGACTCAGAAACGGTTCTTATTTTGGGATTTGTAGCGAATCTAATCTGAGGATGGCTGACTCGCTTCATTTTCCATAAGGATTAAATGTTTTTATGTGGTCTGACAGTGTCTGAACTCTTCAGCCTGAGAAGCTGTTTATTGCCAGAGTTTATTCTACATGATGAATATCTGAATTCCTAAAACGAAGTTTCCTCAGCCACCTTTTGATCAGTTCCACCGTTCAGTCAGACTTTTATTAGTCAGTCCAGCCAGTTTTTGGCCATCTCTCTGTCCAACCACACCTTAATATGTTCTTATGTCCAACCAACCAAACTTTTATCCATCTGTGTGTCTCATTCATTTTTCCATTTAAGCCTTAACAATTGACCTCAATTTGACTTGGTGCTATACATTTGACTCTGTTAAAATAAATGTGTAATTGTATAAAGTTACATGTACAGGTTAGGTTTTTTAAAAAAAAAGTTTAGTGAGCTCCTCTTCTTCAACAGTTTTCTTCCTTGTGTTTGTGAGTTGATATTGTCACTGATGTTTTGTACAATGAGGTGACTTTTAAGCTGAAGAAGGGTTCCTCAGTTGACATCCATCTGTTGCTCTTGTACCATTTACCAGGTTCTGTCCCCTCTCCCGCCTAGAAAGGTGTCCTGGCAACATCCTTACTTTATTTATCACTGCAACACGCATTCCAATGAAATGTGTGCTCTGCATTTAACCCATCCCGTAGGGGTCAGTGGGCCGCCTGCCCACCGACGTGGGGAGGCATTCTGGGGCTAAGGGTCATGCTCGGTGACTCCGAGCGGCAGGCCGTCGGGATTTGAACCTGGTGAACCTGTGTCCTCTCCAAGAGCCCTGCTCTAACCACTAGGACGCCACCCCCCCGCCACGCCTTTATTGACCAATCCATGTATCCTGATCGTCCTAAAATAGCAGATTGTCAATTATTGGTATGTCATTGTCTCCAAAACAGGAGGTCATCAGCCAGATTTCATCCTGTTATCGTGATAAAAGCCCTTCTGTGGGATTTTTCCTCCACATATGGCCCTGGTTAAGCTAACTCACCCTGTTTATTTCCTCTGATCCGTCAGGAACTTTGGATTTACCTTCAACCGATTGTTAAATATTGTCCTCATTTTGTTCTGTAATCATTAGTCTTTGGGCTGTAAAAAGGTGTTTTTTTTTTCTCCACTATGGACAAACGGTGGGTATAACTTTAAGCCACACTGTTAATTTATTATAGTGTGTGCCCTCCCTGAGTTGCATCCAATAATTATTTTAGAACAAAATCATACCACCTACATAAGATGGTTATTTTAATCCTTTTTGACTGCGCTCCAACGTGTTGGAGCTGAAAGACTGGACGAAAATGACCCGAACCGTCAATAACCCCATGGAAAAAATGGCTGCAATAAGATTTACAGCGATGAATCATCAACATTAGTCAGATATGGTTTTTATCTTTTTATTGGTGTCTGTTTCTGCTTAAGGGAGGGTTATTCAGCCATGTACTGGTTTATAGCTGCTTTATGGTTCCCCCTTCATGTTAGAAGTTCACCTCTTTTCTGCTTCTCCAACAATGCTGCATGAACTGACCAATCAAATAATGTCATGAGTAGGACTAGTGGACATTTATGAGGGATTTAAATAAAATTAGCAGATTGAAATGTTTTTTTTTTTTAACAATAAGGAGAAAGGTTGATTTAAAATATATTGTAGTAAGAATTTATGGGAAGAAAACGCAGACGTAGAGCATACGGTACTGCATATCTGCTCTGGTTTGATTTATAGGTGTGTCTGACAAAAGAGTCACGTTACGCTGACTCTTTTGTCCAAATACATTACAAAGACCAGTTATTTCCAGGTATTGATCAGCCACATCAAGCATGACTATAGTTATTTATTTGCCAAAATTTATAGTTTGATTCCATAAAGGATAATTTTTTTTTTTTTTTTTTGAGGTTTTTACGGCCATAGTGGCTCGTTTTTCATACAGCGGGCTGACAGGAGAGGGGAGAGACATGCAGCAAAGGACCACAGGTCGAAGTCAAACCTGGGTCGGCCGTGTCGAGGACTAAGGCCTCCGTACATGGGTCGTGAAGGACAACTGTTCTATTGAACTTTTTACTGACCCTTTTTTTTTTTTTTTCTATCATCGATATGTCCTCCAGCCCTATCCGTTATTCATTTCTGATTAATAAACCAAAACCAGCAAATGTGTTTGTAAAAGTTCCTGAACCTTTACAGAATGTCCTAGAACAATTTCTGTTTTTCTGTACGTTAATGAGCATAATGCTTGAATTGTTCTGTTTGCAGACCTAATGTTACTTT
This sequence comes from Fundulus diaphanus, assembly GCA_037039145.1. Taxonomy (NCBI): domain Eukaryota; kingdom Metazoa; phylum Chordata; class Actinopteri; order Cyprinodontiformes; family Fundulidae; genus Fundulus; species Fundulus diaphanus. The sequence goes on along the minus strand of CM073134.1, from coordinate 12,809,246 downwards.
ACTAAGGTGCTATTTATGGACGACAAAGAAGAAACCTTTCCTTTTTATTGTTCTAGCTGTTGGTATACGGTTAAAACTGACGTGAATAATATTGATGCAGGATCCTGACGGATGCAGGAAGACCTTGGCAGGAGTTGACTACTGATGAAACTCTGGATTTTAGAGATGCATGATTTATCAGCATTAACATCGGTATCGGCCGATGTTTGTAACTTTGTAATATATCGGTAATGGGCTGATGAGGGGAAAAAATGGGCTGACATTAACAACCAATGTTTATCTCTATGTGGTTGTTTTGTGTATGCGTTCCAGGAGGGGATGTGGTATTTATTTGGTCATGTGACCAGGGATAGTGATGCAGCGCAGGATTGGGGGTTGTTTTAGTGAAGCACAGAACCAATGACAGCGGTGTGGTTTTATTTATTATTTTGTTCTTGACGTAGAAAGTGTAGGGAAATGTATGTAATATAAATGTTAGTTATTGGTCATTACAGCAATATTAATATCTACACCAACATCGGCCCAAATCGGTGGATCCCTACTGCATTTCCCTGAAAGCTGGTGGCTCCTTCAGTGCTTTGTCAACGCTTTTGGGAGAAATTTAAACAATGTGTTCAGGCCTCCCTGTTGGTAGCAAGAGTGTCTTCATCAAACTAACCCGCATCTATGTTTATCAGATAACAAGTTAACTGGTAGTAACATTACAAAAACACCTTTCAGGGAATGAACGGGGGTATAATTCAGGCTGGGGACCAGAAGGGACTTGCATGGTTTTTGCATGAGTTTTTCAAAGTTAAAACGCGACACTCTTCCACAGTTCTCTGTGCCCTTTTAAGAACATTTCATAGTTCTGATTCTGAACTTCAATATGAATTTTTGGCAGATCTTTTTTTTTTTTTTTTTTTTTTTTGCAGAAGTTAGACCTTAAAGGCAGAGTTGGTAATTTTTTTTCCCCCATAAGTTTCCCAAGTCCCTTTATGAATAACTGCACACACGCAACACCATCTTACCTGCTCTTACGCTCCTCAGGGGGGATCGTGTGAAACAAATCTCCCAAATCCACTCTGGTCTTATTTCTTTCTACTAAGATTATTTGCTACTTGCAACTCTCAGCCATTTTCAAAGTGTATAGTGTGAGCAGCGGTGCTCCAACGAACGGCTAACCGCTAAGCTAACCAGATATATAAACACTAGAAGTGCGCAGCCAGCAAGCGGAAACTAACAAGGAACGAGCACGCACCCTGGCGCTACGTGAGCGCCTCAGAATGATTGGCATGTGGGACAACCAATAGATAAGATGATACCCCCAGAACTTGATCATCTATCCCTGCCGTTCAGTCCGAATGAATTGGTCAGAGTTTTTACAGACCTGCTGCTCTGTGATCAAAACATTTTTTTAACCTCCTTTTTCTGAATACCTAATGTATTGACTACTGTCAGGATGGAAGGACCATTTCACTTGGTATATTTCACTTGGGGGGGTTAAAATATGATTGCTGATGTATTTGAAAAAGAATATTTTACTTGGGTGAAGCTGGAAAAGTCTGAATAAAACATTTTGGACATAAAATAAGTTTTGTTCATAGTAGGGGAGGTCAGCAGCTCTCCTGGCAGAAATATTAAGAGATTCAATCTGTTTAAGTGTGTCTGCCAACATGGCTGCCCAGCAGATTTTCTTTATTTTGTGTAGTTGTTTGCCCCTGATTGATTTAATGGGGCTCTTTTGAGAAAGAAAATGACCCTTCCTCTTTCTGCTAAGAGTCAGCGAATCACTGATCAAATCACACTAGACTTCTTTAAATGTCTGCATATTTACATTTCCCAGATGAGCTTAATTTTAGTCGCAGCGGTGGGACTCTCTCAGGTAGATTGAGAGACAGAACTGCTATTCTACGGCGAGGGTCTCCTTAAAATCACATTGTGGACGGTCCAGTTTCAGGCTTAATGTGCTGCAGCAGAACAGAGCTTCCATCTGCATCTGTGTTTGGGAGCAGTTTTACTATCAAATAGAGGGGTTGTTTACACTGACAACAGCTTGGACCCCTCGGCGACGCATGTTATGGCTTCTGCTCAGAACCGCTGCTTGGAGCTTGTTGGTCTAAAGGGGAAAGTGAAGCCAGGTCTTGATCCAGTTTGGGGAAGAAGAAAAGTTGTTGGGCAGACATAGTCATACATATTTCCTGACCGTTTGCTGACCTAAAAGAGACTGGCATTGCCATCCTCTTCTCCGCTTGAATTAAAGACTTGATGCTACAGCAGACCTTTGATTTTTTATATACTCGGCAGCTCTTGTATGTAAACACAGCTGAGAAGAATAAAGGTTGACTAATTTAAGGGCTTAACTTTGGCTAAAAGCCTTAAGTCATGTTTTTTTCCCCTAATTTTTAACAGTTTAACTGTAAACTATGTTTTCTTATATGCCTTTTTCTTATCTTTAGGAAGTCGGAAATTGAACGACTAAAGGAAGTGACAAGCGCAGAGTAACAGGTCTACTGTAAAACTAAATCAGTCTGAAACAATAACTGAACTCTTATTTACTTCAAATACAACGTATTTCTCCCTTTTTTAGGGTGTTTTTGAAGGGATGTTAATGATCCACTTACAATGGTGTGGAATATTATAGGATTGTAGTGCTTCTTTTCTGCCTCCGTTAGTTTTGAGAGGGTACTGCTGCTTGAATACATGAGATGACTGATGGTCTGCAGTTAAAAGCAGGAGTTTTAACAGGTTGCTGGCCCTGAGTATACAGGTTTGTGTTTACGCGATGCCAAGAAGAAACGGCAACAGCAATGACCTTAAGAAAATGTTGCTGCCCATGAATCTAGGAAGGGCTATAAAGCCGTTTCCACACTGCTTAAAGTCGGCCCTCCTGCTCTAAGAAGTTTTATTCAGAAAACGTTTTAAGATGGCTGCCAAGAGTCGGAAGTCACCCATCTCAGACTGTACCTCCGTGTTGAAAAGACAATTGCAGAAAATGAGCTAGTGTGGTTTGTTTTAATTAGTTGAAGGAGAAAGCATCTTATCTCTAAAGGAGTCTTGCAAATGTTGCATTTGAATCAACAGCATGACTCTGGAGCAGGACATCCGCCCAAACGCCTCATACCGACTGTGGAGCACGGTGGTGAAGGGGTCATAGCCCGGGCTTGTTTCACAGAGTTTCTGACTTGCCTGCTGACTTGAAGTAATCTTGGAGTAAATGGAGACACATCTAACTAAAAGAATAACTGTTAACTAATTAAAGGGCTTAACTTTGGCTAAAAGCCTTAAAAATTTATAATTTTTTTTTAACAGTTTGGCTTTCTAAATCTAAAAGCTTTCAGAATTTACCCCAATATTTGAAAAACTAATAAACTGTGGAGAAAATAAATTGTGGATCATTTGCAAAGTGTGGTTGTCCAAATAAGAACAATTCAGTCTTTTTAGTTTTATTTAACAGTCCAGTAGATACCCAGAAAACAGTGAAAACAAAGCAGACAATGTATTTTTAACAGGTTTGTCACCATAATCACAGAGCATGCTGGTAATTAGTCTCACAATGGTTATTAATTGAGGCCACAGCGAAGCACAGAGTGTCCCAGTACCTCGTCTCTTCCCTCCGCCACTCCTGCATCATCAGTTTTCCTCAACAAACCGTTCGGGCGGACTGCCTCTTTTACAACTCCTGAGAGCCACTTTCCAGTTTATCACCGTGGTGACGCATTACTCGGCATACTGTTTACCTTTGCTGCTATAGAGACACAGCAATTAGTGCTCAGGTGGAGGCCTCAGGTGGCTGCGCTCGTCGCCACGATTACACCTGCAGAGGAGCGACTGGGCAAAGTCCAGCAGGATGAGGAGGAGGGCGGCAGTTAATAACTGGACTAATACTGAGGCCAGACGGGAATGCTGGATTTCACTGCAAAATAAATCCAGATGTGGTCGATATTTACTTTGATGCCGATTTTCTGATCGACTGTTCTTATAATAATTGGAACCATTTTTTTTTTTTTTAACCACCTAAAATGCCTGTCGGCCATTTTTTGGGGCTCTTGGTTCTGGGTTAGGGGGCCTTTTTAAAAAAGGACACTTGGCACAAAAAGCTGAGATGACCCATTTGCTTTTAAAAGCAAGCATGAAATTCAGCAATTAGCAGATTGTTTTGTCTGTCTTGTATTTTTTTTCTTTAGTTTGCTGTTTTTGTAAATTATTTCTCCTACAATTACTCTTTCTCCCCCCCCCCCCCCATTTTCACGCTATTGTTTACTGAAATTACATAATTAAGAAAGAAAAATGAAAATGTGCCTTAACAAAATCTTTTTTTTTTTTTTTTTTTTTTTTTTTTTGGGCCAGGCAGTCTGCATGTGGTTGCATACTATTTGTGGATGCGACAGGTTGCCTCAACACATATATGCTCAGAGATGTGCTGTTGCAACAAAACAGGCTGTCAGCCACACCCAAACAGGAGCAGATCCCACTAAAAGCCTGTGGGAGTGTTTAGTTAAACTGGTCTCTGGAAGAAGAGGGGATTCTCCTGTCTAGTTCTTCCCTCCACGGACCCACCAGGCTGTTGTTGTCCTGCTCATATTCTGTTACACTCGTGTATCGGATTGTCTGAGCGGTCTGAGATGCAGACAAAAAAAAAAAATGACAAAAGAAAGCATGAAAGTTGACTTGCAGCCCCAAAAGCGTCTTCAGCTCGGTGTGTTTAACTGCTTTATAGTTTTTAATTGATGTTATCAGACGTGGCGAATTACAGTCTGAATTGCTCTTGTTCTTTAAAAACACGGCGAATCCTAACATTTGCTCATGCTGAAGGGCCACAGATGTAAACCGATTCATTATAGTAGTTTAACAAGGTAGGACCAATTACTTGGGTTCATGTGAACTCTCAGGTAGATTGTGCTGCGGGGATCAGTGGGTGTTACTTTAGGTTGTATTAATTGGCGAAATTTATTTCACCATACTGGATGAAAAGCACCAGAACCTTTATGGGCTCTGCAGGGTCTTGATGAGAACCTCAGTGAACTCTCCTTTTAAGATTAATCAAGTTTGAGTTTCCCAATGGATCTGTGCATGAATCCTCAGTAGCGAGGTTATGGTGGTGAGATATCGTGGCAACAGCACGTCTGGTAATTATTTTGCTGGGATCCTCTAGTCCAAGTCCAGTCCCTGAGAGCTACCATCTTGCAACTTTTAGAGGTATCCCTTCTCCAACTTATCTGAATTAAACTGCTCGTCACCGGGCGTATGCAGAGCGGAGGGGCTGAATGCTGATGAGAGAATTCAGCCATTTCATGCTGGAGAAGCGACGCATCTAAAAGTTGTGGGATTTTAGCTCCCAAGGATCGGACTTGGGCCCTAAAGATCGACTGATACAGGTTTTTTTTTTTTATTTACGGCCGATATCGATTTAGTTTGACATCCGTCTAACCGATACCCGTCCCGATATGTGCTGCCAATTCTTGAAGCCAATATTGCTTTTTCTTCCTCCATTTGCATAATAAAAACGACAATGTGATAAATGTTAGGCAAGTCTCAAAACTTGCGTTTAAACCAGCTCATATTAACAATCGGCTTAAGACCACAGTTTGAGAGATGCACTGAAAAAAAAAAAAACATCACAACTCTTATGGCAGCGCGGTGCTCGCACTAAATGAACGTGTCACAGCGAAAAAAGAGCTTCTTTAGTTCAGTGGGGAGGAGGAGAAGAAACATTGAGCACCGCTGCAGAGACCAGACGTTTTTATTTTAGACACAGATACAGACACCTCTGTTTCCTCCTGCTCACAGGGAGACAAAGACAGACTTTCAAAGGCCAGATACAGTTAAATCAGGCAGTTAAAACTACATTTAAAAGTTGAAAACGTACCTTGCTGCTGTTGGCATTTAGTCTGACAACATCACCAGCCGCTCTCTGCCAGGGAGGGAGCGGCAATGCATGTGCTTCACGTGATCTCAAGGCACAGCTGCTGAATGGGCTAATGGATCGGCGAACGCATTCACAATACTGGAAAAAAACACAAATATCGGCCAGCTGATGTATCGGTCGACCTCTATCGGCACCCCCAGACCTGTTATGGTGCATTGCTGCATCCAGACGCCGTCTCTGGGCGGCTCATGATGGGGTCAGCGGGGGAATGGGCAGCTGATGTCTGGAGAGTCCGAGGTAAAACATATCTGGTACTCTGTAGGAGCATCAGGGATTGCTTTCATGCTGAAGGCGGGTTTCTGAATTTGTTAGAATCCAGCCGTTGCACAATATTTTGGAAGTCAGTGACTTCCTGAAAAAGGAGGTGCAGAAACCTTTTAACAACTAGTAATTATTCTCATATTTTCTGAGGTAAAATCACAAAATTGACCACGGGGGGTGTATCATAAAACCGCTAACAACTAATTTATTTTTAAATTAGAGAAATAAATTAAGTTAATAAATTACATTGAATGGATGGCAAATACTCCTTCCTCACCTTACCTTTGTAGCCAGAGTTGCTACAGTCCCTAGTGTTGTAGCCACGCAGCATGGGGGGCATGTTCTCTGTGTGCATGCTGCATATTATTTCGCCTTCTCACTGGACGTTTTACATTGTCCTTAGCTACAGATGTGGACATGGGTCAAAATTAAACATATAATTACTTTTTTTTTTTTTCTTCAGCGTCTTAATTATTACAAATCTTTCCAGAATATGAGAAAATATGCCAAAAAAGTGCAGTTATGTTTGTAAGACTTTCCAGCACCATGTCAGAACAATGAGGTCAAAAGTCTAATAATTAAAAGAATATGACTTCATGATGGGATGTTTAGTTACCCAGGAAGTTATTCATTAACTATAAAGAGCTGGTTAGTCCTTCATTCATTCCCATATTACTTTTGTAATATTTCTCTTCCTCTATTTTACACATGTAATGCTGAAAAACAGTTAAAACTTTTTTAGATTTCTAAAACCATTTTTTTCCCTGTCGGCTATTTTTCTATTAAATTGCCAAATGGGAATTCTCACATGACAAATGTTCACTTTGGTTTGAGACGCTTCTCATGGTTTGTGTTTACACGGTGCATCTTCGCCCTCTGCATACAGAACTAATAGAGTTTCCATCTTTTTTTTTTCCTTTTCTATTTTTTGATGTAAAGGACACAAAGCAAACATGTTAAGTGGAGTTGCCGTGTGTCTTATCACCGCTTGGCTCACTTTGTGTGTGGTAACAAGACACCTTGAGCACACGCTTGCTGCTACAGAGCGCGTCTGATTCTTGCACATGCTCAGATGAGAGAGAGAGAGAGAGAGAGAGAGAGAGAGAGAGAGAGAGAGAGCGTAAAAGAAAAAGGGGCGAATCTTGAGTCCTTGTCACACAGGTTCGACTGGTTCTTTCAGGCTGTGGGGACCAGTCTTATCTGCAAAGAGGGAAAAAAACTACCGCACACTTGCTCAGGGTTGCGTCATCACCCTCACTTGCTATCCCTTTCCTCATTTGTTTTTGGTTGTTTCACCCCCCATTCCAGTCCCTGTTACGCAACTTATATATATATATATATATATATATATATATATATATATATATATATATATATATATATATATATATATATATATATATATATATATATATATATATATATATATATATATATATATATATATATATATATATATATATAACGTTGCCAAACGTTATATATATATATATATATATATATATATATATAACGTTGCCAAACGTTATATATATATATATATATATATAACGTTGCCAAACTGGTAAAGAAAGTGTTAATGGGGAAGTCGACTGAAGGATGTTTTTTTTTTTTTTTTTTTTTTTAAGATTTTATCGGACTAGTGAGGAAAAAAGTATAGCAGATCTCTGTGCTTTACACAGCTGTAAACCTAACCATCTGGCTGTTACATTTATTATTTTATTATAAAGGAATATGTGCATGTCATGTTTTTTTCTGCAGCGCTTGTGGCTCATTTTTACAAAGTAGGCTGATAGGAAAGGGGGTTTCAGAGAGAGGGGGGGGGGGGGGGGGGACATGTGGCAAAGGACCTCAGGCCGGAGTCGAACCCGGGTCAGCTGCGTGGAGGACTAAGGCTCCGTGCATGGGTCGTACTCTCTACCCCAGCGCCATCGGAGCACGGCCCATGTGCAGGCAAAGTTTTAAAAAAAGTAAATAAATATGCCGCTAACAATAAAGACAAAATTAGGATAAGGTAAAATAAAGTTGTTGTTTGCGACGGTCAGGGTTTCTATGCAGTCTTAAAGTCTGGAAAGGTATTGAATTTGATAGAATTTTGCAAGTTTGCAAAAGTCTGAAAAAGGAAAATTGAGTATAGAAACATCCGCTTTTCCAGATGATCTGAAAGATAAAATTCTGTATTTCAAATAAATAAATTTTTCCCCCACTGATGCATATTTAGTAAACATCCATTATCTTTGTCTTATAAACTGGTTTTTGTCAAACTCTTTGATCATTAGGGTTTTAAATTTACTGTAATAACCCATAGATAAATGCACGTTTATTAAAAAAGTTAAATTATTATTATTATTTATTATTATTTATTAATAATAGTACTACTACTACTACTACTACTACTACTACTACTACTACTACTACTACTACTACTACTACTACTACTACTACTAATAATAATAATAATAATAATAATAATAATAATAATAATAATTAATAGATCAGGATTTAGAGACTATTACAAACCAATAAAATTTCAGATGACCAATTAACAGCCCATACATTAAGTTTAAATTTTTCTAAACTGTGCAGATGCAGAGAAATTATATCACCAGCCCCTTTAGGACACAGGAAGCCATTTTCTCCATACAAGTAAGAAAAACTCAACCAAGTACATTTTGTTCACAAAGGTGCAGAATCTTTTAAACTGTCAGGAAAAATCCAGAAATCAGTTTGGAAAAATGTAGAGTTGTAAAATGGCAGATTTGTCTGAACCCTAAAACACATGCGTATGTATGAAACACAATTCAGAACATAAATGGTTCTAAATAGTTCAGCTGTGGAGTCTTAATAAGTTACAGAGTTTAATGCAAGCTCATTTTGTTTTTGAACTCTCAGAGATAAATCTTTAAAAGGCTGAAAGCAAGCGAACAAAAACGGGGTTGTACCTATTATTACACCCAAAATATTGTCGTAAAAGGTGAATATAAATAGGGCAGAAATGTTAGTCTAGCAGGCCGTAGTTTTAAAACCACTCAGCATTATGGCCGCACAATACTTCACAAAATTATTTTTAAAATTGCAAAGACAACGTCTGCTACAATAAAGATGGCAATTATTTTAGCTTATTTGCCATTTTATTGTTTATCCCAACATTCTCTGTGCTTTAGCATCTCAGCTACTATATAACTGGCCAATTACATAATTGGTGTGCAAAGCATGTGGCGCTGTGGTTGGCGCTTTCCAAGATCTTTGTGCCAGAAGATGGGTTTGGGTTCAAAAACTCAATCAGATCCTGATCCTGTTGGAGTTTGCTCGTTTTCCTCATGCCTGCTCAGGTTTTCTTTAGGTGTTCTCTCGCTATCCAAAACCAGTGTTGGATTAAGCAGACAGGTGCGCCTCTGGCGGACTGGCTACCTGTTCTGGGTTTAGGCCAAACCCACCCAACACCAAAGCAACCCAAAAAAGAATTGGGTGGGTTTAGAAAAAACTGGATGAATGCATGAAATGTAATTTTGCTGGAGTCTGAGCAGTCATTGCACCACTGATCAGAGATGACTATTGCAATAACCACACTTTATTATTTTCTGTGGCTCTACTTATGATAACGATAACAATTCACATCCTCAATTTAAATCATACCAACAAAAATAATTCGATGGAGGAATATTGTTCTGTCATGTATTTGAGTACTATGGCAGCTCTGCTAGTTTCTCTACGTGAGTAAAGGTGAATTTAAATTCGTAACCAGTCATATAAAAGGACTTTAAACTGCCCAACTGAGTGTGAATTTGGGACAAAAGTTTAAGCAGGCAAGTGCTCCAGCAACTCTAATTTCACTTGACCGACCTGCTCTGGATTCTGGTGTTCTCAGGGGTTTTACCTGGAAGCGAGCTGTTTTCCTAAACCCTGGACGCCAAGGCAAACAGAGATCTGTAGAACCTGATCACAAGCTGCTGAGGTAATTCATTCCTTTGAACCAGGTGTGTCAGGACGGTTAAACATCTAAAGCACACAGAAAGGCACGCTTCGAGGATCAATAGCTGCATCTAAACCCACGGAGTTTGAAGAGAAACTGGAACATTTCTGATTGTTGACCCTTGACTCTGTAAAAATCATTGACTCCCTTAGTGGTGCCTTGAATAGTTTTCACATGGCATGTAATTTTGACAGTAGGGTTGCACATTAAAACGCGATGGTGGAGGGCGACCCAGCAGAGGTTTCTAGGCTTTATAGAAACAAATTGATGGTGCTGCTAAAAAAAAAAAAACACACAGTTGGTTTGTAGGTAATGATTGACATTATGTTAAATAAAACTTCAGATGCTTTAACTCCTTGAATCATTAAAGCAACAAACGGCCAATAACCAATAGAGATAACCAATATGTTTCTTATGTATCAGGAGTGCCCTAATATCACCATTTATCAGTAAAGCAGTTTGATATTGATTGCATCAAACAGCTTTATTTAGTTAAACTTGGATTTGGAGGCGTCTCAGCAGTGGGTCATGAGTGCAATAAGAGGAACAATACGCTGAGATGTGATGGTGTGACGCTGCTGCCTGTCGCTGGTCAGCTTTGTGAGCATTGGACCCTGACACATGGTCAGGTGATCTTCCTCCTGACGCCGAGCTCATTGTTGGATTTCATTTGCAGAGAGGGGGAAATGACTTGGAACTGAGCGTGAGTTTGTTTTTAGGACCTTGGAGTGTAATTAATTTGGCTTTTTCATGCCCAGTAATTCACTCTATAGCTGCTTATGACACAGAGCCCAACAGGGAGGAGAGTCCCTGGTCGGGTCGAAATGAGATGATAAAGGATTTATTTGTCTGATTTAAAGTTTAAACCTTTTCAAGCACATGAGTAAAGGTGCCATGTTTCTCTTTTTATTTGTAGATAAATCATTATAACGAGAGGTTCTGGGTTAGTGAGAAACAACCGTCCAACATTATGGCTGTTTCAGCGTTATAAAACTCTCCAACGTGTGAACCTTGGCCCCGTTCCTTCCACATTGATCCCACGTTGGATAAGTGCTGCTGTCACACCCTCGTATGAACGTGCAAACATGCATGCACTGTTGCTGGAGGGTTTTCACACCAATTATTGCTTTCATCCAGGTCTGCAGTCTGAATTGTAACGATCTTCAATTTGAACACAGCCGGATTTAAGATATTGTGACCCTATGGTTAAGAAATGGATCCACAATAGGCTTTAATGTGCTGCAGTAAATAAGAATAAAGAAATCCTTTTGGACTAATCTAGCACAGAGCTGTCACGCCTAACATTGTCACTGTAATCAGTGATTTAACTTCAGTTCATTGTCATGCTTGTGTCACAATAGCTCCATCAGTGAGCGACCAAACCCTCATATTCTGCTGCACAAGTTATTGATAATGTACATATGGGGTCATGGGGGCAAAACTAGGCACACGCTGTGATTCAACAACTCTCCTTCAGCGGCAAGAACTATGTCTGATTCTGATGTCATGGTTTGTTTGTTTTTTTCTTTTCTTTCCAGCATTGATTCAGTTCATTAAGGTATGTGGACTTTTGCCTCTGCAGAGCACAGCATCCCAGTCGGGTTGAAATCTGGACTTTAGCACCTTGGTTCCTTTGTTTTTCTGCCATCCTCTTCTAAGCTTATTGCTGGGCTTGGAAACTGTCCTTTTTAGAGGGAAGCTTTCTCCCTGGACCGATTTCAAGCCTAACCACGCTTTTATTGTAGTTTAATTAAGGCAAGGCAAGTTTATTTATATAGCACTTTTCAGTAACAAAGTACTGTACATGAACAGACAAATTAAATATGCTAGATTAGGCCTGTAGCGTCAGAGGTGGAGATCTTGGATTCTCTTTGTGATTTCCCTGAACTCTGATCTTGGTGAATGTTCTGGGAACAGTGTCACATGTTTTTCAGAAGAACGATCCAATCTGCACATAATTCTGCAGCCAGCACAGCAGTGAGAGCTGGTATCTGTAGGCACCAGAGAGCATAAATGTGGGTATCAGATCACGAGATGTAACGGGCAGCGGCTCCAGCAGTCCATCATGGCAGCGAGTGAAAGTAATTCGATGCAGAGGATGCCTCGGGTCCATCTAACTGCTTTCAAACTCCAACTGTTGGCACAGAGTGTTTACCTGCTGGGTAATATTTGGGTTTGGGTGTTCGCACGAGGCCAGGTGGTCGTATTGTGCAGTTGTCTGGTATGAGCTGGTTGCTCTATACAATATGGTGACTGCTGCATGTTTCAGACGCTTCTTTTTTCTTGCGCCACTCATGATTTCACCACAAATCCCTTTTGGTGTCCAGCCTGAAGGTGCAACCTCCTTGAAAGTCTAATCGTTTATGTCCTTCGTCTCTGGTCTGCAGGGGTACCAAACGATGCCCAAACTGGACCGCTCCTCCTAGACGCTGAGCTGATTTTTGTCGTTCTTTTATCACATTTGCCTTTTGGGCGACACAGTGGCTGTATGACGTCTCCAGCGACGAAACAAAGCTGGTTCCTGTTTGGTTAACCCCAGTGTTCTAGTGCAAATGAAGGCAGACTGTTATGAAGGTCAGGATTACCTTAAGTAATTGCAGTTACACAGACGGTTATTACTTGAGACATGCCTACATGTACTAACCGTTGTGGTTAAATAATTTCAGATAAAGGATGTGGATTGGATTTTAGGACTGAGTCACTTCGTTCTAAATTTATCTGCACTGAGAGACGATGCAGCTGGGTTTGCCACCCAGAAACGTAACTTACCATGGACTCCTGCTTTCACCCAGTCTCTGACTGCGGTGGGGAGTCTGGAGGACCTCCCACATCCTCCTGCTGACCCAGGGAATCGGTTCTTGAACCGGCCTGTAAACGGGATGGATCTGCCCCAACATCTCCTCACCGGGGGACATCTAGATGCCTCCTTTGTGAAAAAGCAGGGTTGAAATCTAAGAAATAATTTTGGTTATCGGATAACAAAATGCCGTCAACTGCCTTTCCAGGCTGTTTTAGGTGCTATCTTTTTACATGACCTCTTTTTCTTTACTTTTTTTCCTGCTATAAAGGAGTTTGACCTACCGACTCAAACTCCTTTATAGCAGCCGGATTTAAGATTTGCAGAGAAGGGGAAATTACTTGGAACTGGGTGTGAGTCTGTTTTTAGGACCTTGGAGTGTAATAAATAGAATAGATCTATTCTATCAACAACCTTATGATGGAACATTTAGAAGAGGATTTTTCTATTAAATGCATCAAAACAAAAAACAAATGCAATTCTTATTTGGTCTGTAAACCCATCAGAAAACGGTGTTTAGTTAAAGTGAATTTTAAGATGGTAGACCCCCCTTTTTTATCTTTTACAGTCAATTTTTGTTGAATATTCATAATTAGAAATTCTGTTTTCTTTGTCACGGCAAAAAAGGTTACATTTCGATCTGTGGTGATTTTAATTGTGACTTAAGTATTTATTAAGCGCCTTTCACAGGCAGCGCGATCACCAAACGCTGTGCAGAAAACCAATAAAACAACACTTAAAATAATACAAATAACATAAAATCACAATAAAACAAACAGGCCAGTTTTAAAAAAAAGTTTTTAACTGCTTCTTAAGAGTCCACATTGTAAAGCTTTACGTTTTGACAGTTTGGCTTGATCAGCTGTGGACTGCGGTCAGCATTTCAAATACTGCAAAACAAGCAACAAAAAGGGGGACAAAGCAGGAGTGAAGCATCTCCAGTCAAAATATGTGAATAAGAGCAGCTTGGCTATATTTCTTCTGTGTGCCATTAACTTTGAACCAATGCAGCTCCGATCAGGGTTTTCCTGGCCAATACCAATTTCCTGGTTGCCAATTTAGGTCTGCCCAGCAAATATCTCAGCACTATAACACAAAAAAAGAAAATATGTTGCACAAACTTTGATGGATGTAGCCGTTTTTGAATCCAACAGAAAAGGAAGGCATTACATGATCGTCAGAATACACTGTTGATGCCTTTTTAGAGAATTACAATGGTGAAAGTTTTTTTTGTTTTGATTCATATAATTAGTAGGAAAAACGGTGTTTATATTATTTGACTTGAGAATAAGTGATCAGAGCTGATGAGGGGGAAATTTGGTTGATTGCTGCATCTATTCTATCAACAAGTCCTTGTAAAGTGTGAACTTGCACACTGCTGACTGTGGGACTAAAATGCATGTTATGAGTAGATTTTCAGGTGAACCATCCCATCTTTATTGAAGTAATAAACGCCCTCAGCCTGACTGGGGTCGCTTAACTCACCCTTCCGACCTGCTTCGTAACCAGACGTTATGAAAGCTGCTTTTTTTTTTCACCTGTAGAGTCTCAGCTTTAAAAAAAAGCAAAAAAACTAATTAAATGTGGAGATTAACCTGAAGAGCAGGTTTATCACAAAGCAGACAATAAAGGTGAATGGTTGCATCAGCACAACAAAAGAATGTGAGAAAATTCTTGTGTGCAATTAAAACGTCCAGTTTTACTTTAAGGAAACATTCAGCAGCTGCATAACTGTCATACACTTTGATTGCAATCTTGACCTGACAAGCCAACCAAAGTCAGGTCTGCTTGCATATCGCCTTACCAGAGGACGGAAACAGCCCTAACCTTCACCCGTACACAGAGTCCTTTGGTCCCAGCAGGCTCCCTATCTGCAGCAATAAAAAGCTTGGTTATAAAATGGAACGAGGAAACAGAGGAGGAGCGGAAACATTTTAGGAGTGACGTGAAAAACTTCTTACTTCGGTGTTTGGTCCTTAACACCAAACAAAAAAATACAATCTCACAAGCCACAATGAGACGGATTGGGACCCTGTCAGGTCCTGCAAATCCAACCCCAGATGAACGGTTTTATCAATCAACCACAAGATTATGACCACCCACCGACCTGTGGTGCAGTAAATGCTACAGCTCCACCGCTGTGGATACAGGAAGCCCAGGCACTAGTCAAAACCGTGGAGAGGTCCGCTGGTATCGTCGGGAGGGTCACATCTCACATCCAGGATCAAGACATGCCAGGATGCTCAATTTTTGTTACAGATGTAATTCTGTTTCGAAGTTCTTTCATTTGCTGAGATTCAATTCAGTTTTATTTACATAGCGTCAATTCATGATACATGTCATCTAAGGCATTTTACAAAACTACTTTAGCAGGTTTATGATCTTTTTACAGTTAATGGATCATATTTTTCCCTCTTATGATTGATAAATATTCATATTTAAGCTGTTTAATGTGGTTTAGCAATTAAATGCTGACATAGACGCACTGAATCCGTTACTGACAGCAATCATTCTGTTTATCCTAGATTATCTAGTCTGCACATGAATAATTTGGTTCTATAGAGAAGAAAAAACAACAAACTAATACTGCATAAGACTTTACAGCAGCATTAAGCAAAGGTGGACCTTTCCAATATTTGTTTTTTCTAAGTTTAAAGCTCTTGAACAAGATCAATGATCTTAGTTGATAGAACTTCAACTTTGAGCTCATTTTACCAGCCTTTTACTGCCTCTTCTTGTAAATTTAATTTTGTTGAGTGTTTGTCCCCTTTCAGACATCTTTTGATTATTTTTATTTCTTCTTCTTTTTGTCCTACTTGAATGTTTTAGATCAGGGGTCACCAACATGGTGCCCGCGGGCATCAAGTAGCCCCTGAGGGCCACATGTGGTGCCCACGAAGCCTGTTTTACCAAAAGAAAAAATGCACCAGTGAGCTGCATCTAAAACTTTAATTTATTCCTTTACTCTTCTTGTTTAATCACACTTGCATTTATATAGATTTAAAAAGGGCAATATCTATAACAAAGCATGAAAAATTTATTTATTTTACATAAAGTTAAGGTGAACTCTGACTCTTCTAGTTCAAAGGTCAGCACACGCAGCTCTTCGTATGACACAACGCCAATGAAGTAGCTCTGTTTCAAAAAGGTTGGTGACTCCTGTTTTAGATCATAAGAAAAAAAAATTTATAACAAAAATAACCTGAGTAAAGAATCCTACAATACCAACTTTAACCCTCCCAACCACACTGAATTACTGTGATTAATCAATTGTTTTGGCAGCAGTTAAATTTTATTAGCCCCACCTGGGTCTGAACATATAAAGCGTTCACTGTGTGGGTGTGTTTCTAACGTGTGTCCCACCAGTTGCCGTCAATAACGAAAAACCAATTTTTTTCATCTCCCTCCCTCTCTCCTCCTCCTCCTCCTCCTCTTCCTCCCCCAGTGGAAGCAGACTGAGCTTTCTGTGTTGCGATGGTACCAGGCCACATTACCGCCCCATGCTAACTATCTCCTTTGTCTTTTGCTCATTCTTTCATACCATCGCCTCCTGGGACAGAGGATGCCTTATGTTTTACTCGACAAACTGGCTTCCTCTGTAAACTGAGCTCATTGATGCGTTTTCATTAGGACGAATTGTTTTGCTCATCCTGATGAGGGTCCATTTAACTGTACATTTAGATTGGTGTGAGACCCTGAAGATTAGTCGGATTAATATTGTATTAAAAAAGGTCTCCCGTTCATTATGATCCAATCAATAGGTGTCTTTCTCAGCCTGACAATAAGCAGGCCAATGTGGAGTGAGAGTAATGTCAACATTGTTGGCATACCACCCAAGCTCTCGCCTGAGGCGTGTACTCAGGCACTCCTGGATCCAAACCAAGTGAGACAAACCCCCTCTTGTTTGCTTTACATCTTAGCGATAATCTTTCTTTATAAAATATACAGGTGCAGAAGCTTTCTGGCTTTATAGTCAGACATTAATGTTAAAGTATGTCATGGCAGGTGTTGGAAATGAAGATGTATGGAATATGCTTTATTTGCAGCAGCTGTGGAATGACCTTCCCTTGGGCATTAGACGGGCCTCTTCCCTTTCTGATTTTAAATCCCTTCTTGAGACTCATCTCTATTCCTTGGCTTTTAACATAATCTGAGATGTTGACTTTGACTGCATTTTATTGCAATTTTATGCCATTTTCTCATTATTTTATGATTAATCATTTGTATTTTATGATTGTGTATAACATTTTGGTCCTGTGGGTGTTTAAAGTGCTTTATAAATAAAAATGGTATGTTTATATAGACTCAAGAGGGAGAGAGATGAGGAGGAATGAGGGGGTAGGGTGTCACTGTCTTTTCTGGGAATTTCAGCCATTACCCAAGTAATGATTTCAGTTATTATGCTTTTAGCTCTTTTAGTGCAGGAACTAACCATGCTGGACACATCTTGCATCCTAAGACACAAAGGTTTACCGGCCTTGTTTCCTTGGCTGCTTGTGTCTTAATTGTATTAATCAAACTTTTTTACCTGTTTTACAGCTTTACTGTGTTTTTATGGAATAATATTTAAGCACTAAACATTTTTTTCCGCTGACCTTGCTTTAATTGTGTTTTGTACATAAATAGTGTATATTCTGGAGTAACTCAACTTTTAAGTTTCTATAAAGAGGAACTCTGTCTTCTGTTCCTTTTTGGTGTTTGTGTTTTAGATGTTTTGATAAAACCGTTCTTGCTGGTTTCTGTATGATTAGTTGCTTTACTCAGTTATTTTTGAAGTGGGGATGTGTGGAGAAGTTATGAGCAGACAGTATCTTATCTGCAGACTCCATAGAAATTGTCACGCAGGATCCAAGCCAACAAATGATCAATTCAAAGGATAGTTTGCAAAACTTACACAATATGAAAGTAGTCAATAGTATTTGGTTAAACTGACAATGACAGCGGTTTGTTTTTGTTTGTTTCAGCTAAACCACATTTGTGTTACACTGACCACCTGTGCTGAGGCTGCAGAAATATCCTGCTGTAGACTGATCAGCTCAGTCAATTGGGGCTGGTTCTGTTTCTCTAACCAAACGAGTCAGCAGTTCTTGGTGTTATAATCAGGCTAACACTCTTCATCTTATCTCCCCAGAATAATGCAAGTTGTCTTAGCTTGCATAACGCAGGCTTTGAAAGGAAACATCTGACTTTAAGATGGTGGAAATTCTCTTTAAAGAGCCCTGGTCTGAGTAGCTGTTGGCATGATTCCCTCATGAGAATTTGTGCTGGGTAACTACGCCTATAAATTATGGGTTTGGGTTATTGATAGAGGGTTCTGTGACGCAATTGTGGTTTGATTACTATCTTGCCTGCTGTATAAAGAGAGCATTTACGAAGGAGCCATAGTCTACACACCGGACCCACACTACAGCCTGACCATATGTTATTAGGGTCGGCCCGATACTAAAATGTCAAACTCTATACCGATACCCAGGACAATATTCGATACTCGATACCATTTTTGATACCGCGCGGATAAAACAATGACCATTAAAGGCACAAAAAATATTTTATTAACATGAAAAACCCTTTTCAATCTCGACATGGACCATGCTTTCTCAACAGAATCACAGATGCTAGTTAAATAAGTGTGCAAATAAAAGATAAAATAAATAACCCAAATATAACACATGCCTAGTAGCCATGCTAGCCAGAGCTAATCACACAACATTAATGCGGACCGCTAACATCAGTAAACTCTTTAATGTATTAAATTATGAACGGGAACTTTAATTTACTAACCAGTCAGAATTTATAATGAAGGCCAGGGTGTCGGTTCTTGAGATGTTTGGCCAAGTTTGTTGTGCTGCTTGACATCGTTGCCACCACTTTAAGGCACTGTTTTTCTCACAGGCTTGTCAAGATCTGTGGATGTTTGCCTCATATGCTAAAATATTTAGTATCCATACCATGCTAAATTATCATTGTATCCGGATACAGCGTTTGAGTAATGATACTTTTCAGGCTAAATGAAACTGGAATTTTAGTAGAGAGAGGCATCTGGTCAATCGAGTAAGAAATGTCAACATAATAAATGCAAAGTAAACCAACCATGAAGTAAGGCCTTGGTGCCACATAGTTGCTGCATGTCACGCGATAGCATCAGCCGAGGTGGAAAACCTTTTACCAACTGGTACGATTATAAGCTGGATTTTATCTTATTGGAACTAGCAATAAATTTGATTCTGTCTGTACAATTGGATTGATTTGATTATTTGTTTATACATCCAAGTTAAATCGGTTTATCTTGAAAAGTGCCTCAAGATGACGCTTGTCAGGGAGTGGCGGTTGTTATAAATAAGCTGGGTGCTTCCATCCACTTTTGCAACAGCAATCGCTCCTAAAATATCTAAAATAGCTGCCGATGTAAAGGGTTTTAACGCTGCATACGCATGAACCAAACCTTAATCTCAGTTTGCTGTCATTTGGGCCTTTTACTCGCCTCGTTGAACATTCGCTCATTTCATGCTCTAAAACTACAAATGTAGTTGAAGCATTTAATTAAGTAAACCCAGTCTCCTAAATTAACTTCCTGATTCCCCGGCCGAGTTGGCCGGTAGATGTAAGAATCAACCGGCCAAGCATATTTTTTTTACCGGACAAAATATTCATTCTGACTGACCCCTGCTAGATATCTCCACATAATCCCGCTACGTAATTAGCCAGAGCTAAATGCTAGTTGTTAGCAAACAGACATGACGTAGTTCTCGTGTCACAGGTGCAAGTGTTTGTGTACGTGTGGAATTTGTTGTCATACGAGCTGAAAGCAGAGTAACATAAAGCATCCACCCAAATGATGACTGAAAAACACCACCTATTTGGTGCAAACATTTACCTGCCATGTGGCAGCTAGCCCTCTGGAATTTACTTGCCAAACGGAAGATTTATTCGCATCTGGCGAGTTAATTTCGGATCCTGTAAACAACTAATATTTAATTTTGTTTTTGTGGTACAAACAGCCTTTTAATGAAAGTAGGTTGAGAGGAAGGGGGAAGACATGCGGCAAAGGTCAACGGGCCTGACTCGAACCTGGGATGGCTGCGTCGAGGACTAAGGCGTGTATGGGTGGTGCGCGCTACTTATGCACCACCAGCCTGACCTGCTGGCAAAGCTTTGGTTGATATAAAGATAGGCACAGCACCGGCTGCATTCAAAATAATTTTATTTATTAACATTTATAGAAGGGTAATTTTCTTTGCCAGCCAGGTGAGGAACCTTATGGCTTATTTTAAAACCAACAACATGCAGAAACGGCAATTAGAGACAATGTTGAACTGCTTTTTCTTTCAGATGTAGCTGTAACAACTCTGATAAAACCTAGAAATTTCTATAACCACAAACTTTATTTTACTGACTGAAGATAAGAGTTTCAAATTAATATGACAACCTTAATCTTTAAAATGTGAGATTCAAAGTTGTGGGGGTTTCTTTTTTCCTCATTTGCTCATTGAGTAAAACAATTTGTTGTTTAATTCCTCGCCAAATAGTTTTCAGCAGATGATAAATTGGGTCAGTCTCGGCTTGGGAATTAAACTGAGATCTTTGTCAGCCCCATTGAAAACTGGTTAACGATTAATTTTAAATGGGAGGCACAAAGTGAGCAGTTGTGTGCTGCCACAGTGTCAGGTGTTGGGTGACTGTAGGGCATTGTGGCTTACAGCTTGTAATTAAAAAGTGAATTAAACCTTGAAGCTACAAAGCTTTTTCACACCTAAAGTATATATTTTATAATCGTATAAGAGGGAAATGTATTGCACTGTTTATACTCGGTTCTCTACAATCACCGCAACCGAACAGTCCAATTTTTTTTTTTATGTTGTTCAAAGGTGAAGTCGTATAACTACAAATAAAAAATAGCGTGCGGAGGCTGTTCGCGGATCACTTCCTGGTGGTTGTTTTCTGGTCTGGTTCATATATACAAAAAAAATATGAATAAATGAAAACCCCTGAAGTACACCTGGTGACATGGTTTTAAATTTGCCTAATG
This sequence comes from Fundulus diaphanus, assembly GCA_037039145.1. NCBI lineage: Eukaryota > Metazoa > Chordata > Actinopteri > Cyprinodontiformes > Fundulidae > Fundulus > Fundulus diaphanus. The sequence continues at coordinate 12,788,281 of CM073134.1, read as the reverse complement.
AACAAATATGAATGCTTCAACATTATATACAGAATGAGTTCCCATGCGAGGTTAGATGCTGCTACAGGTGCGTCCTACAGTGACAGCCATGCGATATCTGCAGAGATGGAGCTATAACCTTTAATGGCTTAACTATGTGTATCTTATCACAAAGTGTAAACATTACAGAGAGTTTAGTGGGGATCAGACCCCTGTTACAACATGTAGTTCGTTTGTTTGTTTTTTCTGAAAAATGGCTCAACTGTTTTCATTGTGCTTTTTCTCGCCTGGAAAAAGAGGTTGTCAATAGAAATGGCAGAACAAATGACCTTTTGCCCCTGGGAAAAAAAAAAGTTACCATCAGTCCACAGTGAATGTTTGCATATTTTAAACTATTTAAATTTCAAAACGACAACCCAAGAAATACTTGCCTTCACATAAACTGAGATGATCATGGACCAATTGCAGCAACGACGAGCCGTTTCTAGAAAACAACTCTTCCCCTCATCCCAGATTTACAATACTGTCTCCTTGAAAGTTAAGCGTTGCTCTCTAGTTGTTACTGCTGCAGGTGTTCCAGTTACAATCTGTACAATCTGTAAGAAAACTACAACCAGACTATAGGCCAGAAGATTGAAAGTTTCTGTTTTTAATGACTTTTTTTAATCAATTAATTTATTTTTAATGCCAGCATGAATTCTGTGGATATTGCGATGTGATTACTGAATGATCGTACTTTGTTTTGAGTTGAGCTATTTACTTTCATTTACCGGTAAATCATTGTTACTGGAACATCACTAAATAAACGAAAAAAAATAAATCCGCTTGCATATGATTTATGCTAGAGATGACTTTTGCTGGTCTAAGCATGTGTGTCAGTGAGTGACTATAAATCCAATAATCATGCTTATTTTGTTCCAAAGTATAAAAATGAAACTATGGTCTCTTTTGAACAAATGTAATCTTTCAAACTTTTAAGCTTGTATGTTTAAAGGGTGAGAATTGTTTCTAGTTTTATGAATCTTATCCAGAAGAAAACTTTGATTTTGTTAAATTCTGCTGCCAGCTTTAGGTTTTGGCATAGCACAAAGTATAGAGTTGGTTGCAATATGCAGTTTGTACCACTAGGTGACATTCCCACAGGCTATCACCTTATTGATTCCTGTTTGAGGCTTAAACTTCTCAAATGATCTTTAGCGACTTGGTTTAAAGCTTCAGTAGGTAACTTTTGTAAAAAAAAAAAAAAGTTAATTAGTGTTGCACCGATACCAGTATCGGGCGGGGCCCCGATCCAGCAATAAAATGGTGGTGTCGGTATCGGAGAGTACCAACAAATAGGGCACCGATACCATTTTGATGTTTGTATGTCACTTGAACGCAGCCTTCTCTCTCCCGACACTCACTAGTTCTACTGGATTCACTTTGTATTACGGTAGTCTTTTTCCTGCTTTACAAAGGTAGCAGCTTGACAAAGCCATGATGGCAATTATTTTACATCCAAGTAGTATGCAGTTCTTCATACACACACACACATCAATTTCAAACAGATGGTATCGGTATGGTATCGGTATCGGCCAATACTGCACAGCCGGGTATCGGGGCCAAAAAACTGCATCGGTGCAACACTAATTTATTTATATATATATATAAAAACTGTATTATATATGAGATGGATAATCTGCAATAAATCAAGCTCCTCTGGCAGAGGAGAAAATGGCAGAGAAACAACCAACTTTACAGGAAAAGTGCCAATTTCTGAACTGGCACCTGCTCAGAAAACATAGAACTCTAAACAGAAGATCGATGACGAAAAGGAAGCTAAATGAACAATTAGAGCAGCACGGCAGGCTCCGCTGTGGGGGAGGGTTGTAGCACGACAGCCTAAAAATTTGAACAAACACACCTTACAGGTCCCTCCCTATTGTTCTCCAAGTCCACAGTTTTCTCAGAACTCCCTACTGCAGCTTTGACAGCTGGGTTGCGATACTAGGCTACGCTTCTTGCTCAAGGTTGGCTAATGAGGTTAGGCTGGTTTTAGTGATGAGCAGTGTTTGACTAGTTTTTCCACATCTTGGCCTATTCTAGCTCTCGTCCAAGTTAGTCTAATAAAGTCTACTGTTTTGGGAAATGATTAGTGTTAGGCTAGGCGTTAGGCCAGGGGTCACCAACCTTTTTGAAACAGAGCTACTTCAATGGCGTTGTGTCATATGAACGGCTGCCAGTACTGACCTTTGAACTAGAAGAGTCAGAGTTCACTTTAACTTTATGTAAACTAAACACATTTTCATGCTTTTATAGCTATTGTCGTTTTTAAATCTATTTAAATGCAAATGTGATTAAACGGGAAGCGTAACGGAATATAGGAAAGATTTAGATGCAGTTCACTGGTGGATTGGACTTTTTTACAACAGGCACCACATGGGTCCTCGGGGGCTACTTGGTGACCCCTGGGCTAGGCCAATCACCAGGCTAAGCTAACATGTTTAAAACATGTTTTACCTCTGAGGCTGGGTTCCTACAAGGAGGAAAGGTGTGCAGATGTATGCTATGCATTGTTTGTATTGCGAGAGTATGGAAAAGAGTACATAAAGGTTCCACATTTAAAGGCTGACCACTGTAGAACTATGTACCATGAATTCTTATTGAACTTTTTTTAATTAATGCTTTGTAAGAAAATGAGTAAAAAGGTCTGGGAATGCTGGAATTAGTTTGTAAAAGTGTGCAACTTTTGGCATGAAAAATGCGTAGGTCTGATTCCTCTTGCATCTTAGTTATCCTTCATGTCTTGAATGATTTCGTAGGTCATCTTTCTTTAATGCTGTGCAGTTTATAACTAAGGGCCAAGAACAGATGCGTAGTGGTGGTGGGTAGGTTAAAAAGTAAACAGTGGTTGCTAATCCCTAACCTATTGTATAAAAATATCTGGAGGGGGAGACTTGGAAGACCAGATTATTAATATTAATATGTAAATATTAATAAAAAAACAATGCAATTAAATAATGGAAAGATGAAACAATCAGAAATGCAATAATTTTTTTCTAGACATTATCTCACAACTCCCACTTGGTGTTTTGCAACAAAATATTCATAATTCCTCCTTTGGTATATCTCCATGATGATATTTGCATCATAGTTGATTGCAGTGAGAATATAGTAAGGGTTTTCTTTTCTCGTTAATGTTTTTGGTCTCTGATTCAGCCGCACCTGATTCTGTTCTGATCGTCTTAGTTTGCGATCGCGCTGTGTTCCTCTGCCGAAAAACCTCAAACATCCGCTCCCCTTTAGTCCAATCATGCTGAATCACCCTGCAAGGATAAACTTTTAGACTTTTTTTACCTGTTAGCTCCAGAGAACGATCAGTTACTGTAAAATAAAATGACTGAGAAAACAAGGCGTATTTAAAAGGCAGCTCTGCATATTTCTTTTAAACTAAAATTGCAAACAGAAATCAAACGGTTAGTTTGAACAGCTTGAAATAAATTTTTACCCTTTTTTCTTTTATTAATTCAGCTTTAGATAGTTTTTTTTTTTATCTGTTGTAATCAAAGTTACAATTAAACAGGTACTGATGAGTTGAATCTACTTATACTTAGAAGAGCTAAATCCAGCCCTGATCATAAATTTGCCGATTTTTTTTCCCGTGCAGGACAGTAAGGGATGACCGGCTCTGCAGTAACAGTGATGTGAAACAAACGTTCAGTATGTTTACGATGCTGGCAGTCACTTTGCTGTCTAATCAGTCCTTTCTTATTCTCTTTAGTGGTGGAATAAGGTGTTTCAAGTTTATTAACGCAGTTCTCATCTGTTATTTTAATGTAAGAATAATCAGAGATCCGTTTCATAGAAATGTGAATACAAAATCGGAATACACAGAGAACATATCAGGTGTGTATGACTGAAAGAGCGTTATACCTCTAATCAAAATGGAAAATTAAACTTAAACCTGTAAATTCAACTAGTCATCAATAATGTTAATGTGCAGAAATGAAGACTGTATTTAGTTGTAAGTAGTGAAGCTGGTCTATTGAAGTCAGAGAGCACAGGGGAGTTTTGAATTTAGGCCGAAATGCTAATTACCTTTTATTTTATTTCCCTGTTTCTTTGAATTTAAGAGTAGTTCAGTGATGGAAGTTATTTGACAGAGCTTCAGTCAGGTTGACAATTGGTTATGACGGCAGTTTAAAAAAATGACAACTGCTTTATGATATGAGTAATTTATAAATCTGTGTGAGCACGGCGACGTTGGTTTTAAGTGAATTTATCTCAAAATCCTCATGAGACAAAGATTAAGTTCTTCCTTTTTCAGAAAATAAAACTAACTTTTAAGATTAGTCCATAAATTTGGAAAAAGCTCCAAGTGTTAACGTTTGAACTAGGCTGTTGCAACCCCAGATAGTTTTCTTGTTTTGTTTTTTTTGTCCAGTGGCTCCCAAATAAGCCCAAATCATCAGCCCTCCACCTCTGTGCAGTACATAGCTGTGGTATGTGGTCATCTACGCCTCTCATGGTCAAACTGTGGTTATATACCCCCTCACCCCATGTATGAGATGTTTAATTGTGATTTATAGCCATAACATCTCTACGCTGAGCTCATCTGTCCAAAGGAAATTGTTCCACAAGTTTTGATTCTGAGGCAACTATGCAAATACTAGGCATGCTGCCATTTGTTTTACCTAATAGTCTTTCACGTCCCACCTACCGAACAAGCCTTACTAGTTTTTGTGTTTTCTAACTGTCCTATGATTACCTTTGCCGTTTAATATGCTATTGTTCTCTCATGAACGTGAACATGTATTTATTTATTGCTGGGAACTGAAGCTGTTGAGCTTTTCCAAATCCTCTCATTGGACTTGTCGGTTTCAGTGGCGCCTCCAGAAATATTTCATAGGGGTGGCCAGAGGGAGCCACTTAAACTCTTGGGGTGGCACTGAAACTAAAAGCTGTAATTTCAGGATTTTATTCTACTGTTGTAGTAAAGCTGCATGTAGAAAACATGCAAAATCAGACTTAAGTAAACGCCTACTAACAGCTTATGGTTTTTAATGGTTTTCTGAATTTTTAATGTTCCTAATGATCTAATGTGCATAGCCCAATAATAGCACAGTTAACATTTTGAGTTGAACAACAATACATTTTTATTGCGTAATTACATTAGGAATAAGGTGTAAATTTATTAATTTATTGGAAAACAAAACAGTTACTAAGGGAAGTAGATACTGGCAGATACAAATAAAAGTGCGATAGAAGCCAAGGAAGAGCGTCTGTCTTGCTGGCTGTGCATGATAGGATGAAATGCTAAACTGACGCTACTACAATAGACACTGGCCAGTGGGGTGGCCAGGACATGGCACAGGGGGGGCCATGGCCACCCCTGGCCACCCCCTGGAGGCGCCCCTGGTCGGTTTGACCTCGGGGTAAATTTGCAGAAACATCCACTCCTTTCTCTTTGGAAAATGAGCGACGATTGCCTCTCCAAACCCTTTGCTGTTGTCTTTCTGCCCTGGCATTGTGGTAAGACACCCCTTTGTTCTCCGGAGCAGCAAACTGCCAGAACATCTGCTTTTATAGCGCTGATTACGCTGAAGATCAGTTAATCTGCTGCCCTGGATAAGCAGCACCTGGCGGCCATTTTCCACTTTGAATACAAGGGTGCACTTGGTGTTTCCATTTGAATGAAATTTTTGCTTTATAAATAATCAGTGTGTGAAATCTGCAGAGTAATGTTGGTGCATATTGATTTATAATAACCAAACGTCATGTAACGGCTTTGAAATGAAACCACCCAACAATAAATGCTTCGGTTTTTAATGTAATAGTCCAGATTGGCTCACGTTCACCCTGATTTGTTTCCGTTGAATCTGATACGCCTCCTAAATCCTAAAACTTGTTTCCTGTCAGATCCCTTTTAACCTGGGCGATCTGCTTCAAAAGGCACCGTTTCACCAACTTAAGGTGAATACTCTTGTTGAACCTTGAAGAGAGCCGGGCCGGGACGTTTCCCTCTCCGGCTCTGCCCACCAAAGCTCCAAAGAGTCGGTGGATGCTCGGGTCGTGTTCGTCAGCCTGTATGTGTTAAGAGGGATGAGGCGCAGCTCATTAAACAACACGCCGGCTGCGTTGCCGCGGATACCGAGGGCGTGTCGCCTTGCTGCACTCGCCAACAGAAGGCTGCACCTCTACTTGTTTCAGGGGAGGCTGTGTGGAGAGCACAACAGCACATAAGAATAAAGGTTTGCCATATTGGATATCTGAGTTTGATTGCTTTCATATTCTTCCATAACATGAAAACTCACACCGACTGAACTCTGGACTTAGTTTCTTTTTTTAAACTGCCTCTTCGATAATCTCCTTCCTTTTAAATTCACAAAGACGTACATAAAAGGTGACAAGAACCAAGTTATTTCACCATTAAGTCTTACTGCAACAGAAATGCTATAACTAGGAAGTTATTTTATATTTGAAAAATTAAGTCTGGATTAAGAGTTATTGTTTGTTAAATTATTATTGTTGATGCTGTTTTTGTCTAAACTTTTGAGATCGTAATGATCCAGATGAACTGCATGTCTAACCGAGATGGAACCTGCCTGCCTTTTGGATCAGTTTTAAGTTAATTCAGTATTTAGTTGCTGAAAACGAATATTGTTATAAAACTAATTCAAACTCACTGAGGACTTCAGTAAATAAATATTCTTTCCTCTGAGACATGATGAAGGGATGGTATAAAGTTGCAACAGCAGGTGTTAAATTGCAGAAGCAATGTTTTTGTTAAACCGCCGCCAACCCTGAGCACATGTCCCACAGCAGACCGCTGATGAATATTTAACCTGCCTGTTTGACTAAAAGGATGTGCAGCGGGGAATCCGCTGTTCCAGTCTTAGTGCTAGTGTCCTACAGTCTCTGCTTTGGAGAGGTATAGATGTGGAGACTTTTCTTTTTTTTTTTCACCCTCCCTCTGCAATGTCTGCATGTCCAAAGTATCTTTTATCCATTCAAATGTTCTTTAAGGTTCGTCCCTCAGAGCCTGACCATCCAGCCCATGTAACTCACCCCATTAATCCCCACAGGAGGATCGCTCACACACCCATAACTAAGAGCCCTTTAGTTGCCAGTCAGCCCGACCTGCCGGAAGACGTTATCGTATTTGGGGAGCGTCCAAACATGCAGAAAGACCTCAACTGTGATTAAAAGCCAGGGTCTTCCTCCTGCAAAGCAACAGCCTGCACACCGTGTAAATGTCTGCTACACATTAAAATGGAAGTTTTGGACTATAAAGAATAGGTTGTAGAGAAAGCGGCAGGTCTTTCTGAAATCCTGGAAAAGTACAAAATGCTGACTTAAAACTAGAGAAACCTGCAGTGTTCAGCACTGCTGCAATTTAGGACTTTTTGTTTAAGGTAAGCGTACCCATTAAGCCCACCAAAATCTAAGTTTACGTATTTTTCATAGACACTAAGATGGTTTATAAAGATGATCATTTGTTAAAATGATGGATTAATCTCTCATTTGAAAGTGTATTCATTTACTTATCCATATTTTAAAGAACAAATTAAAGAAATGTTATGAATAAAGTCAAAAGTCTGACATGGGCTTAAATGGTACCGTAGTACCATTTAAGCCCATATGTGTTCCAAATAAGCCCACAACCACATTTGTTTACACAAATATAAACATTTATTATTTTTTTCAGGTAGTAAACACATATTTATTCAATAACATGTTATACATCTTATACACAATTTAATTTTTTAACTTGCATTTAATGTTTGGCTTGTAACAATGGACCACCACAAACATGACTTAGTAGGCCTAAAACTAAATTTCATCAGTTTCAGTATTTAACATTTCACTTAACATTTCATTTAATATCGACAAAATAAAAAATGTATTTATTTTAAAGTAGAAATGACATAACACCAACAATATCTTTGAAATACACATGAAATAGGCCAACTTTGTAAACAGGTTACTGATCGGCCACTTTGATTTCTTTTAGCTTTCTTTTGTAAAGACTTTCAATTGCTTCGTGATTTTCGAGACGAAAAGGGCCAGCACCCTGCAGCTTTGCTTGGCAAAGAAAGAATTTCCTTTCCACATCTTCCACCTTCTCCCGTAAGGGAAGGAAAGATAGGAAGAGATGGATTAGTCTTAGCCATCTTTAGATTATATTACAACATTCATTCTGTTCTTCATTTGCCTATTTAGATTAGCCTAACATCTTGTTTACAGCCTACCTGAAGACACTCTGAAATCTCCTTCTCTACTCCTGAACTGAGGAAGGTTGTGCGTCCCTGATGAGCCTCAAGACTAACTTTCTCCTTTAATCTTTCTCTCAAAGACTTCCTGTCCACTCCACACTGTCTTGCTAAGAGAGACAAGTTCTTAATTGTGCCCTCATGGTAAAGGCAACATGCCACGATGATTTTAGGACAGTTGCTGTAATTATTCCTTTTTTTTGTCATTTTTCTCACTGTAAACAGATTATTATGCAAAATTAACGTACATAACAATTCTTCTGGGCAGTGTGTGATCTGTGATGTACTTGTGTTAATGAAGTTAGTGAGGTATGAGAAAATCAAACACAGGATTACAGTAAAAATCTATCAAACCTCAAAATGTCATTATTTTCTATTGAAACACATGAGATGGGCTTAAATGGAACACACTGGGCTTAAAAGGTTCTACACTGACTACCAGGGAAATAAAGCTAATATGCTCTAACCAAAATGCAAGAAATGTATACAGAAATGCCTGTAGCCTAAATATGCTTTAAAACTTGCCATCATAGTGATCCCTCTTTTGCCAAACTTTCTGAATTAACAAGAAATTCTTATTCAAAGTTAGTTTACGCTAGCTGTTTTTTGGGTCACTGTACCATTTAAGCCCACCTTGGAAAAAAGGCATTTTTTGAAAATATTTCACCCATCCAAACCCTTATTTGTGTTTTTAATTTGTAGATTTATGTAAAATGAATCAGAAAACATTTAGTGTGTATACTCAAAATGTTTAATCCTTAAGCAGTGTATCTATCAGTAGATCTACATGTATTGACTAATGATTAGCTCGCTACGCTAACTAGCATAACTCATCTTTCCACATAAAACCAAATAGTAAAATATGACAAAGAATTACCTGTTTACACAGGAAAAAACAAATCAATAATCTCCCAATTTACATAATATGAATGTACTTACCAAGTCAGTGGCTGAAAATAGCTGAAAAGAGGCTCTTTCTGAGGGGTCCGAAAACACCAATGTTTTGAAGCGACTTTATCTGAGCCTCCTTGAGACTGCACGGATGTAGGCGGGCCTTATTTAATATTGACAAATGTGATTGGTGCCAAATAAAAACTGACATATAATTAAGAAATTGTGTGATTGGACAAAATAATGAATAGCATTAGACAGGGCCCCCTGTTTTTTTTTAAATTGACTTCAAAGTGGCAAATGGGCTTAAATGGTGCCTGGGCTTAATGGGTACGCTTACCATACATCCTTTGGTAGTTTCAACCACATTAACATATAAATACCTTTTTCAATGGAGATAAACCTGTCGGACTACATTAGTGTTCATTCTTTTCCATTTTGCAGATGAGATCTTTATCAGTCCTGACTCCAAATTGGAGATTAGGCTCATGTGATCAGCAACATGCAGGAGCATTGTTCCTGATAAACAGCCTGGAGGCAACATGTCCAACTCTGTGTTTTTTTTTTTTTTTTCTTATAGTCACAGTTTGTCTACATTTTTTGTCAGAAGAACAAAACCGAAAATTGTTAATGTTTTGGGTCATAATAATCAGCATAGAAATATGAACATTAGCTCCACAAATGTCATTTATTAAACAGAAAATGATGTAAACTAGCCCTTCTGGATCTCAGAACAATATGTGCATTGTTGTTGCTGCTTGAATAGTTTTTCCTTAAGTCTTGAAGAGACTAAAGTACAGCAGCTATAATTTTACATAAAGGCCTTTTTAAGATGACTTTTTCAAATTAACACAAATCAAGTATTGAGTTTCGGTAAAAGCAGGAAGTGTCTCCTACATGTCATCTGTTTGGGCCTTCCCCTCAACAATACAGCACACTGCAGTAAACTGTGGCTGTTTAGTCAGGCGTTGGTATTTAGGCAAATATGGCTGGGTTCTAAAAGCTTCTTTGCACTTTTTTATATAATCAGTTACATGAAAAATTTGGTAAAAAAGCATTTTAACTTCTTTTTAGAAGGCTTAATTGGCAATGTTTAAAATTCCTTATCTTTATGGAAATGAGCTGCAAGATGTAATATGAAGTACTTTTGTAGAACCTGCATGAGATGTTTGGAAACTGGTTGAGAGTTTGATTCTCCAAGTCTGAGGCCGTGGTCCTCGACGGCGAAAAGGGTCGGACTCTGTCTCCAGCTGATGAGTTTAAGTATCTTGGTGCTTTGTTAGCAAGTGATGGCAGCTGAGGTGGTTTGAGGATCTGAGTGGGATGCTTCCTGGACATCTTACTTGGGAGGTTTTCCAGGAACATCCCACTGAGAGCAGAGTCCAAACAGGATTCAGGAAAGAGTACGTTTCCCTTCTGCTCTGGAAACTGGAAGATGTTGCTGGTGAGGACTGTCAGGGTTTCCCTCCAGGAAACCTTTTTTTTTTTTTTTATGCTGGTAATACTTTAAGCTGAACCTGTGCATGAGTAAATAAAAAACATGTCATTACTGTACTGAAAAACGGCAGAATTAATTATATAAAATGAAAACGTAGACATTGTCAGAAGATTTGGCTAGGCCGTTCACAATCACAGTTCTCGGTAAGCCGGCAGGCGTTGGTATGCGTGTTTTCTGAAAGTTCATTAAATAAACTGGAGGCAGCAGCTGTCGGGGAGATGGAGATGGGAGGTGTTCACACTGAGCATGCTTAGCTTGGGATCCCTGCAGGAACGGGACTGTTTCAGCCACTTTGCCTGGTAACAAGAGACGGCCGCTCTTAAAGAAAGCGGTTACCAATTCTGGTTCTGGCGACTCGATGTTCTGCACAGCTCGGAGGTTTGCATGCTTAAAATCAACCGGATTCAAGTGGTTTTTCTTCCTCCTGTGTGTGTGCTAATGAGGAGAGAAACCTTTAAAACATGCAGGAGGAATAGACCCGTCCCAGCTTTAGGAGCACCAACTCTCCAAGGCGGCGCATACGTCAGGATTCTGAACACACAGGAGAAAAATCCCATCCAAGCACTCAGGAGGGAGTGTTTAATTATTGTCGCACTGCTGTAAAACATGGCAACCAGGACGTCCATTTTAGCTGCTCAAAGGTTGCCGGTTGTAAATTTAAAATGTCGCTGGTCAGAAGCAGCGATGATAACAAATAAGTTTTACGTTCAGGAGAGAAGAGCAAAGGTCAGGGTGGAATGAGCAAATAATGTGACTCACTGCAAACATTATTTATCGCTGGAAAGGCTCATTTTCACGCACTCATTTCCCTTCTTCATTGCCCATTTTTAGTAGCCGCTATATCATTATTTTCATTTTTGTTGAGGCAAAAATTACCTGTTTCTTTTGTTTTTACGCTTGATCTGTATAAACAGCATCCGTTCGCATGTCCGTCTGCTGCTACTTCTGATCACCTGTTAAAAATATTTGCTTCTTTTTTTTCCTGTTGTCCCTCCAGACTCTGAGAGAGAGAAGAAAAGACAGCGAACAGACCGAAGAAAAGTCTGCAGAAAAAACAAATGGGGTGAAAGAAGAGGATGAGAACTCCCCTTACAAGCTCTGCAGCTCGGTGGATCTAGACAAGGTGCGTTTCCAACGTTTTCACCTTTTTTATACAACACCGTTGTGCAAACAGCCTCAATCCACCTCTCATTTCTTTATATCTCACCGCAAGTGGATGAAGTCGAGAAATCGAATCAAATGCCACTAAGATTACTAATTGATGCCATAATTGGTATAAGAAGAAATGGTCATAAATTGATTATAATGGCTGGGAAGATGTTTCGTTGACTCAACTGGTTTCTAAGTGGATATGGTCATAGCGGGAAATCATAGTCTCACTATTATGAGTCAAAAGCTAAAAATGATGGGAACCACTACTTCAGACTGTAATAACAAGCATACGGGGCTTTTTGCAATCTTTTAAGGTGGATTGCTGGAAGATTTTCTTTGAGCTTGGTCAGCTTTTTCATTCTGCTTTAACAAACTCTGAACTAGGAACAGAGGGCTGGATTCAGTGGAGATAAAAGATGGCAATCAGGGCTTTCTTTGGTCAGATGAAACCAACGCTGATTATTTTGGGAGAGGCAAAAATCAACTGTTCCATTATTCAGTCTTCCTCTAGCCCTTTCCAACCATTCATGCATACAAAAAGCTCATAATTTAACATTTAGAACACCTGTGTAGGTCTAGACTCTTGAAAATATATTTGTTTCCATAAATTACTCTTTATTTCATGAGCTAAAACATAAAAATCTGATTTATTTTTTTGATGCATGTTTTATCAAGTCATGGGTTCTTCTTGGGGCAGCCAGATGGGGGACCATGAGGTGTGGCCCGCTGGCTGCGGTTTGGATTGCTCACCTGAAAAGCCACCTAGAACTCGAGGAAGACGAGATTTAAAAAAAAAAAAGGAAGGAAGGGGGTAGGTTATTAACCTGACAACAGCCAGCTGTATGTTGCTCCGCCTAGCTCCACTCACATACATCTGGGACTCCGCCATAGGAATTGCATTTACAGAAGGCTGGGCCTTATCAAAAATTCTTGCATATGATTGGATAAGCCACTTGTCTGTCATCTTTATTGACGTGCTATTTCAACCACTCACACCGAAGCTAACCCGTGACGCTAATGATAGCGACGCAGGAAAAAAAAAAAATAATAATAATAATGTGTTTGCGGCTCTAGTGGCACGCGTTTTATTGACAGTGAGCTGACAGGAAGAGGGGGGAAGACAGGCGGCAAAGCGCCGCGGGTCGGAGTCGATTCCGGGCCGACCGCGTTGAGGACTAAAGGCCTCCTAACATAGTTAGCGCTAACCGCTAACCGCTCCGGGGCGCGTCCGCGTCTGCACGTCCGCTGGCCCCGGAAAACAAAACTTGCCAAATCCGGTCGGGAGAAGGGCGAAAACATCGTTTCCACCAACAAAAGCCTTCAGAGGCGTTCTCTGATGTTCTTTTAATGAAACAATATTAGGTAGATTGGACAACACGGAAGAAATAGCAGCATCGATGTTAACGCTTGCTTCCTCGACGAGCCGCCATTGCTATCAAAACAGTCTCACGTCATGGTCGCGTCTCCACTACGTCACATCTATGAAACTCCAGCCCTGCGTCCTGATTGGCCAGACCATAAAATTGGTTGGAGAAATCATTCTCTATCGGCGGTGTCCCAGATGTATGTGAGTGGAGCTAGGCGGAGCGACATACAGCTGGCTGTTGTCAGGTTAGTAGGTTATTACGAATGAAGGGAAAATTCAAGACAAAAAGGAGGTAAGAAAAGATGAGGAAGAATGGGAAGGACACAAGAACGGGTGAATGGCCCGAAAGCCCCATAGAAGGAAGAGAAGGTAAAACACAAGGAAGAAAGGAGGGTAGGAAGTAAGAGAAGGAAATAAATTAATAAATTAAAGGGTGGATGGACAAGAGCCAAATAAGAAAGAAGGAAGAAAAGGAGAGACAGAAGGAAGGATACAAGGAAGGAAGGAAGTGAGGTCGGATAAATGTTGAGGACAGAAAAAAGGGAAATAGGACACAAAAGGAAGGAAAAAATGAATGAAAAGATGGACTCAGTTAAGAAAAGTAAGAAACTGTGAAAAGGACACAAAGAAGGGGAGGTAGGATACTAGCATTTTATTTATTTTTACATTTTCTTTGGTTGAATTTGTAAAGACCACCATAGTGAAAAGGTAGCTACAGTCTACAGGAAGAAAATGTTAGTCAGAAGTCAGTCTGCTCCACAGACCGAAGAAACTCCGGCTGCTTGGATGGAAAATCTCAAAGGTGGTTTAAAGTTTTCCGCAGCGCTGTTTCTACATCAGCCTTCACAACTAAATCGGCTGAATTCAGGATTTAAGTTGTAGGTAAAATAAAAACAATTGATCCAGTTTGGGGGGGTGATAAAGGGAGGCGAACAACCGTCGGGTCGTTCACCCGGGCTTTCCGCAAACAGCTCTCGCATGTTTGTAGAATGTTCTCACACTGTCAGACAGGCATGCGCAAACATGTAAAAAACACACCAGCCACACAGTAACGTTTCATAAGACTGCTTCACCCTCGGGTAAATGTCTGTTGACGTTCACGCTTAAAAAAAACACGTTAATTCATTCATTTAAACTGTGCAACCTGTGTTTTTCCACTAGCTGCTCCATACCAGGTCACTGCATGCCTCCCTGTGCTAATGACCGATTCAACCCGTCCGTCTGGATCGTTTTGTCTCCAGGCGGTGTTGTATTAAATAAGATGCAATGTTCTTGATTTTTCTGTTTTACAAGACGGAGCGAAGGATGTGGCTTACTCCCCAAAGAGTTTGTCCCCAGCGGCGCTCTTGGTTGTTGGTTTTAAAAAGGGAATCAATCAAACAGCCGGTCGCTCAAGCCTCCAAGTTCTCGCAGTGACGTTCATCTTTACTCCTAGACACTCCCATCAGAGCGGCGCGCTGTGGTTTGATTTCATCAAGGTCCGGGTTAAACTTACCAGGCGTTTGTTTAAGTCTGCCTGCAGCCTTCGAACTACAGACACGTGGTGAATCAGTTTGGTGGCTGCTGCAGTCGGCTTTGCATTTATCTAGAATCTCCACGTTGGGATCCATACCAGCGGCGTGTGTCATGTTCGTCCTCACTGTGACTCAGGTATGCGAGGCATGTCTTCACCCACGGCCCCGTTTCCTTCCTCGTCTCACACATGACAAAGATCAGACGTTTAAATCAGTCACCTGCCTCCTTACGCAAACAAACCTCACCTTTGAAATATATATACAACAGCTTTTAATCATTTAAATTCAGCAGTGGGCATTCTTAAAATAAAACTACATCTAAAAAAACCATTTTCACCTTTTCAGGGATGAAAGGGCAACAAAGTCGGCGTCTTGCTTGAGGCCAGATCTTTCTCATGCACACATACTAAAGTATAAGTTTGTTTTTAAATCACTTGGACCTCTTGGTGGACTTGTTGTGCCAGTTCTGTAACTACGGAGCTTCTGACACATTGGCAACAGATATTAAAACCCATCTTTCCACGTATGGTGAAATAACAGACACCTGAGGCTAGCTTCTGATTGAATGTGATTTTTGGAGGGGAATTGGACAAACGTCGATCAGGGGAAATTTATAACACGTTGAAAAACGCGGGCTGGATTGATCTGCATTATTATTGTTCGTTTAAATAAAGAACAAGTCTTCTCTTCCTTTACGATTACCTTAGGCCTTTTACTCACCTAGCCGGGTATTGATATAAAAACGAATATCACCCCCACATCGTTTTTAAAAATACACACAGGATCATTTTTAGAAAAGTTTACATCCACACAAACCTGTGTAAATTCACCACTGACGATTGTTTTAAACATACCAGATAGGGGCAGTCAGCCAGACAGAGTCCTTCAAAATAAAAGCGATGTTAAACAGCATTGTGCCTGTGTAAAACAGCTGACATTCAAGCACCTTTTCTCCTTTGCACATCTTCGTATTGGTGCAGCTGGACTCGTAAAAACAAAAATAATAATAATAAAAAGCCTCTGAACCAGCTGTAATATTTATAGTGCTTCATTTAGTCTTTTACTTTGAAGTCTTGATACCAAGGCGAAGACAAGAAAGCCTGAGCCATGCAGAGGTAACGTCAGTTGGAAATAAACGACCAGAGATGCTGTCGGTTAGTGAATTCGAATGTTAACAATGAGCGTCTAATAAATGTTAAACTGGGCAATCACAACAACGTAGAAATCAGCTCCTCTTTGACTGCATTCATTTTTACTCCACTGTATGGCCGAGGCTATAACAATAAGTAACAATGGCCGCACATGTGAGGTCAGCGCCGTGATGCGGCGGACCCTAAAACTCCGTCTTGTCATGTACACACGCAGGCTTAACGAGTTTTTAGAAATCTCCACTTTGGCCGTTTTCAGAATCATCCATTTTTAGGCAAGTAAAACACCGTTTATGTGTGGATGACAGGCAGAACCGCATAAAAATGTATCCGTTTACCCAGATACCCGGCTACATGTGGACTAGGCCTTTAACACACTAGCTGTATGTTGTGGTTCGTGTTAAGCCAAGGTATCAGAACCAAGTACAGGAGCAGTTCAACGGGAGATGAACGATCGGGTGGAAATTGTTCTGATTCAAATATAATTTTGAAGTTTTTCTTGGTCCATTAAAATGACTCCTCAGCACTGGCAGGTTTCTGCAGATTTGTGTTAAGAGTGAAAACGGCTCCATTACTATCTGGTGTGGAAAAAGTTCTGTTGCTGCTTACGGGAAGCGGCTGCAGAACAATGTCACGTTTTCTGGTTCTATAAGCAGAGATCAGCCCGCTTGCTGCAAGTAATCGCTGTTCTCCAATTAAGCTGTTGCTTTTAAAGTACCATACAATAATTTATTTCAGGAAGTTGCAGCGGATGTGTGCCTTTCTTAACCACATGACAAACATTTTCACTTCTTTTTTCCTTTTTTTTTAACTTACTCTCCAGATGCAAAGATCTGATAAAACAATAAGCAGCTGATGCACAGAAAACACTTTATCTGCTGGCGGATTTGTACAGTGCAGCTCCTCTGTTGCCTGCACAAATGACTGATCAGAGGTCAGAAGCAGCCGATCTCTCCAAGTTCTTCGCTTTTTGTTAGCAATACAGCCAAAGTTGAGGATGTTGAACGTTGAATGGCCCGATCTTGGAGTCTATGTTAAGTTTTCTAGAGTTGCCTCAGCTCAGAAATGTTTGCACACGTTTCTGCTCAGCTCACCGCATTCCCCACAACGAGCGCTTCAGTTAGACTGAGGTCTGGACTTTGACTGGGCCGCTGCAGACGCCTGACTCTTTACGTTTTCAGCCACGAGCGACTGAGACGCAACGGGAAGATTAATCCTCCCATATTCAGAAAGTTGTGTGTTCAATTCCAGCTGCCCTCCCTGCCACGTGTTGATGTGCCCCTGGGCAAGGCATTCAGTCTGTTTACCGTTCTGTTCCGGATCGGCCGCTGTGTTCAGGACCGCTCCTGCTGATGACTCGGTTTGGAACTAGCGTCAGCTGCTGGGCCCTCAAACCTGACTAACATGGGCGTTGCTGACTTCTTGCCATTGAGTTAACACGCCTGTATGCTCCAGAGCATGGTGGTCATTCAGGTTCTTCAATTGGCAGCACCTCACTGCACCTGCCAAACGCCTTTATAGAGGCAGCTAGGGTGTACCTATTTTTTTTTTTCCAAACACAGCTCTTCCATTTTGACTCCATCTTTGTAGAATAATAGGTTTACAGCGTGGAATCTGTTGGGTTAGGTTTTCGAACGTGCTAAAGACCAGATGGTTTAAAATTATGTCCGGATGTACAAACCTCTAAAAAGGAGGCATGCTTTTTTCTTTTTTTCTACAATGACATAAAAGGAGAAATGCATGACTAACGGAAACATTTTGTGTAATCAAGGCTTTGATCGTTCAAATTAACTTTATTGGTTCTTAAATAAAATGTTTTTAAATAAAATGGACCAACTCAGTTTAAAAGCTTGTCATTGTTCTCAAACTCTATGCTGTCGCTGTGAGTCCCTGGATGTAAATCGTCAGAGAAAGCAGAGTGACAGATGGCTCAGCTCTGTGTGTTTGTGTTTATTTACATGATGTTCACTGTTGAGGTGGATATGTAAATGACCGGAGCTTCTCACACAATTGTGGAGTTATGTTTGGACTTCCCTCGGTCTGCATCAGAGCTTGTGAGAAATGTGTTACCATCTGTTTTAAAATGTTTTTTAAATGATTACAGTTCCTTATGACTGGGTTATGAAATTGGATTACTTCTGAGTTTAGCTTCTGACTTGCGGCCAGCTTGCTGTCTGACCTCTCTGAGCCTAAACCGCCTGGCCGTTACAAAACTGACAGCAGATCAGTGTCACACCACAGCAAGTACGGCTCACGTGAGGCTGGAAGCACGAGGAGCTCGTAAAGACTTTCTGAAACTGTCAGCCTTTGGACTCGATGACAGTCTTGAATTATTGCAATTGTTACTGGGCTGACTTGAACCTGCAGCATTACACGCAGATGGGCTCAAGAAGACTTCCTGGTTTAACCAACCTCTGGTTTGACTCTCTGCTGCCACCTGCTGGAGAGAAGATGTACCCCTCAGGCTGAACTTTGTTGTGCGTCTCTGCAGGACCTGGTGGACTGGCGGAAGCCCCTGGCCTGGCAGGTTGGCCACCTTGGGGAGAAATACGATGCATGGGTTCACCAGCCAGTGGACAGACCCATCCGGCTGTTTGGAAACCCGTTCATGGAAGCTGCGACCAAAACTTCCTGGTATTTAATTGTTGCTCATTATGTAGCATGTTTGTGTCCTTAACGGTACTTTCTCTTGGGAAGCATTTTAATTTGAGTCTGCCAGCTGTGACAAATATCTTTCAAAGTTTGAAATTCTTACATGATGGTCACAAACTTTTTATCTAAAAGTTAAACCTTAAAGAGTCTAAAGCTTAAACATTAATGAATGAATGAATCTTTATTGTCATTGTCACAAGAACAACGAAATTTGAAAAAAAAAAAAAAAAACCCGGAAAGAAACCATGAACTAAACTCTAACACTTTTGTGGTTCCTTAATATTCATAGCTTTTAACAAGAAATACAAAATAGTTAACTGATAATTATTTAATCATATCACATTAGGGTCGACATTTTAGCTTTGCATCTGCATCTGGTTCATAAATGTCATTAATTATATACCTTTGTTCAATCCGGTTTTGCTGTTTTTAAAAGAGCTCACACAAAACTTTATTTTACTCCATTTATAAACTGAGGTTTAGGCTAAAACGTGTTTCCTTTACATCAGATACAACCATTTCCTTTATAAAGGTCACAAAACACACAGTACACACAAGTAGCCTTTATATACTCACGGGCAGGTGTCACAATCCCAATGGTTCGCTTCGAAACGAACTGGTCGCTATTCCCCCCGACTACTGTGCAGTTGCTAATACTGAGGAGGGGTACTAAGGTCACCCTCTGGGAGTTGATTGTCTTCTACTTGGTTCTGTTCATGTTTAGCACCAGGTTGTGTGAACAGCAGCTTTTTAGTCTAATTTAATTTCTCACTCATGAACAAGTCCCATGACTACAAGCGGTATAATCTACAAGTTAAATTTAATTGCACAGATGTGTATAGACAAACTAATATGGATCAAGTCATGCAGGAAGGCTAGCGATCACGTGCAGTTTAATGAGATGTTTTTTTTTTTTATTATTATTATGGGGATTACTTCAACAGGGCAGCACTCCTTCAGGCATAGAACCTATTCCTAGTTTTAATGTAATATGATTGGTCATAGGTAAATCTTACCAGAGGTGGGTAGAGTAGCCAAAATTGTACTCAAGTAAGAGTAGCACTATTTCAACATATTTTTACTCAAGTAAATGTTAAAAGCAGTTAGCCAAAAAAGTTAGTAGTAAAAAATTATTCAGGCTACTGAAGTAATGAGTAACTAATAATAAAAGCTGATGTTTTAATATTACAAAAATTATGCAATCAGACAGACAAAAATATAAGGTTATCTGCAAATTCTGGTATTTTAAAGACAAAAGATACACTGGAGACACTAAATAATTTTTCAACATTAAACTTGAAACCAATACTTATAGCTGTTACCTTTTATTTTTCGGACCGTAAGACGCATCAAATATTCTTCCCAAGTGTGTAATATCACTCCGCCCCTCCACGTACACGGCTATCTCCTGAAAGCGAGATCTATCCGTCTTTGTCAGGAGGACAGAGTAGTTGGACTACACTGCCCTGTTTCTAACATAAGGTCAAAATAAATGTAACTTTTATATTGAATTAACTTACTAGATTTATTGTTGCTAAAGCATACTCTGGGTGAGGGCTGCCTTACATGGTTTAGACATTATATTCAGGCAGTCTTATAGACAGCTCAGGGGTCCGACCAGGTAGTGACACAATGTACCGTAATGCTCCGAATATCCATTGGGCAGAGCAGCTTCGTTGCTAACCAAAGTCGTACTTACACATTTTAACAGATTTTTGAGTACATTGTACCACATAAAATCATTCAGTAAGCACAACGGTAATCGTATATAAGGCGCACCATCAATTTTTGAGTTTTAAGGATTTTAAGTGTGCCTTAAAGTCTGAAAAATATGGTAATGTATATACAGTATGATAGAACAGCGCAAAGTACTTTCAATGACATTATCTGTTTACTGTACGTTCATTTGACCTCTAAATGGCTCAATGAGCTCAGCAGGTAGAAAATAACATTAAAATAACAAAGCTTGTGTACAAACAAGAAGTCTCACTTTAACAAACTCTAGGTTTTTGTCTCTTTGGTGCAAGTAAAAAGTACAGTCCAGTTAAACTACAACTAAAGGTAAATTTTGTTCAAAAAGTTACCCAAGTAAATGTAACTAGTTACTACCCATCTCTGAATCTTACTGCAGGATATGTTTAAAATGCTAAACAATGCTTTACACAGGAATGACTAAAATCAATTAATTGAATATCAAATAGATTTTAAATACTGAAATATTTTGATAAGAGATTTAACAGTTCAGTCCAAATGTGATCATTTTCATGAGTTTTTGTGGTGTGTTGCTATAGGTACTGGGTCCCAGTGGTCTGGCTTCCTCTTGTCTTCTATCTTTGTTGGCACTGCTACGCCACCCTGGCAAAGGGCAACACAAGGCTAGAGCTCACCTCAAGTAGGACACACAAGTACACGATGATGCACATGCAACACAAGCTGCATGCAAATTCGTCCTAACGGTACCACTGCTTTTGTTCACAGATTTCTCCATCCCGGTCCATAAGTACATGTTCCCAATCCTTTTTGTGATTGGCTGGGTCTTGTGGACCCTCATGGAATACTGCATCCACCGCTTCGTCTTCCACATGAAACCGCCGGCTCATAACTACTACCTCATCACACTACACTTCCTCCTGCACGGGCAGCACCATAAGGTACAAAAGCTTTTATGACACAAAACATTAATTTATTGGTCACAAGATCTACTGTGACCCTAAAAATGTGCTGCAGGCTTCCCAAACTTGTAAACATGTACTAAAGAGAAAAAAAGTGGCGTTCCATTTGATCAAACCACGAGAAGCTGGAAAATCTTAATAAAAGATATTTAGTGGTTGAATTAGGAGTCACAATAGAAAATTTTAATAGACTTAAAAGGAGCAATAAGCAAAATTTCATTATTTTAGATAGAACTAAAGCTACCTTTATAGATGGATTATGATTAAACGTTACACACTGTCTGTGATATTCTCCAATCTCTTGTTTACATAGCCTGGCAGGCGGCGCACGTGCAGCTGACCCCTTCCTGCCCATAAAATGCCACTGCCAGGCACAAAATGGCAGCGAGCACACCCTTTGGATCAAAACATTCTGTTGCCAACAGCATTATAAAGTAATGAATTACTTACTACTTCACTAGAAATGTTCTTCTGAAAGGTGATGCTGTTCTGCTGTGTTTTTATCCTTTGCAAATAGGCCGATACGAGCCAATGGGTGAGAAGGGGAAATGGGTGCAGAGTGGTGGAGCCAGGTAGAGAGAGGCGTGGCTTGATATACATCTTTGTTTTGGTCTACAGACAGTGCTCCAGCTCCACCTAGTGGTGAAATGTCGCTTATTGCTCCTTTTAAATAAATAATGAGATGTGCTTAAACCCAGGACCATTCAGACAGGAATAAGTATTTTTAAAACCCTAACAGGAAGTCGGTACAGGGAATAAATGATCCTGGGTTTTCAGGAGTTAGTAGGCCAATTTTGTTGTGGCTTTTCTACTATTGGTCTAAAAGCAACTCCAGAAACCTGGGTGTAGTTATGAATTCTAACCTGAGTTGAGCTGATCCCTAACCTTCTGGACCCAAAACAATTACTTCTTTTCTGCAATAAGACTAAGGAAAATCTGGCCTTTCAATTCATTGGACATAATACAGAACGACTATTTTAATAACTGTAATGATAGAAATATAAAGACGTGCGTCATCAGCGTATTGAAGAGATGTTCCAATTCTCTCTATAGTCCAAGTTGGGGTAGCGTGTAGATATTACCAAGGTCCCAAGAATGAAGCCCTGACTAATCCCTAAATGTGATCTTTAATATATCACTTATTGCCAGATTACAAATGTGATTTATTGTAAATTACATATATTTTAGATTTATTTAAAAAATTAACTTTTAAAGATCCTGAATCAGAAATTCATGATTGAAATTTTAATTTCTGTTCTTTAATTTTCCCCAATCACATTAAAACCAGAAATTTCAATGTATTTTACAGGGATTTTATGTGATAGACCAACACACAATCAGAAAAGATACAAAACAGTTGTATTTACAATTACTAGTTTTAGTTTAATTAGATCACCTCTAATAGCAATTCTTTGCACTCGATTTGCTTCAGATGAACACAGGGAGCTGTATTCAAAAGCTCGCTGCACATTTTACAGCTTCTTCCTTTTGTCATCTCTCCCCAGTCTCCATTTGACGGCTCCCGGCTCGTCTTTCCTCCTGGGTTGGCCTCCTTAATGGTGGGGTTGTTCTACATGACCCTCTGTAAGACGCTGCCGGAGACCCTGGGTGTGTCGGTGTTCGTTGGCGGGCTGTGCGGCTACGTTGTGTACGACATGATCCATTATTACCTTCACTACGGCTCGCCAAAGAGAGGCTCGTATCTGTATGGTCTGAAAGCATACCACGTCAAACATCACTTTGAGCACCAGAGATCAGGTGAGCAGATCATTATAAATGGAGATTTGTCTTTTGCTGTAAAGTAGTCACAGTTTCCCCTTTCAATTTGTCTGTAGAGTCAAGATGTGTTTTTTGGACTGCAATAGCCTTTTAACCTAGTTTATAATTATCAAACTGCATGACTGTGGCCACTCAGTTCGTATACCTGCTTTTATCACCTCCTGCTCTAAAGTAGGCATTGGCTTAGCTTAAGCTGAATCTATGAGAAAGTTAAGGAGATAAAACTGGTCCAATCTGGACTCAATCAAGAATACCGGAGATGTTTCTTCATAATGTAATAATCTTTTTTACTTTGAAAGAAACCAGAAATTTGCTCTTATTGAACCAAAGAAAAGAAATTCAGTATCAATTAAAACTTGTTGTTCAACAGTTACTTTGACTTTTAGACCAGGGGTGTCAAACTCATTTCTGTATTGGGCCGCTTTGGCATCATGAAGTCAATAAAAGGGTCGGTTGCACCTGTATAGATGATACCTTTGATTTCGGAATTCCAGTTCACATAGAAATATAAAAAATTCTCAGCAACATAAAAGTAGCACCCTTAAGCCCAGTTTATACCGTTTATATGCAAAGAAAAACTTTATATTGGGGTGAGTTACACTTTAAACTCATCATTCTCCATCACTTTTTCTCTTTTTAGACATTTTTGGGTTGTTTTAATGTGTTATGGAAAAACTGACTTCTAGGGGCAGGATGCTGTTACTACAGTTAAAAAAAAATCAACATTTCTACAGGAGGCACAGTTTTAGCCACTTTAAGACGATAAATGCCTCTATTTGACATGATATGCCTTTTTTGGCTCTTGAGGGCCAGATAAATTGCCTCGATGGGTCAGATTTGGCCCACGTTTTAGAGGAAACCTCCCAATATATTTCCTCATAATTATCTCTCGTATTTACTTGAAAGAAAAGCATACTCCAAAGTTCATATTATAGTGTACTTGCGTGCCAAGATGTAACGATTGGAATTTCCAGACAATCCTGCAGAAATTTACTAGGAATTATTTGAACATTTTTCTCAGTTTTAAAACGATGATTTGCGCAGTCATTTTTTTTCCGGGTAAATGCAAACACAAGTATGAGGTTTTTGCTACAGGAACAAATTAACAATACAATTATGCTGCCAGAGCAGATGATTTTTTTTGGCAGTAGAACTGAAAGCCTATCGCTGATATTACCAATTAGCATGAAACCTTGGCATTACTATGCTAATTAACAATTAATGTTAAGACTTATCCATATCCAGTTTCATCACATTTTAGCTTAAATCGCTTATTTTCTAATTTAAGGGGTCTGAATGCTAACAGCATTCAGTAATTAACTGAATGCTGTTACCTAAGGAAATCCACCCAGTTGCATCTTGAGCAAACACATGGAGAGACAAACTTCTCACTGATCTCTTTAGGGTCCTGGTCCCTGAGATCTGAATCAGGTGCAGGCATGAAGAGCAATAGTCAGTCAAACCAGCTGAACGTGTAATCGGCATACATGTGATTTTAAAAAAGAAACAACAACCGCACTCCGGCTGTAAGGACAGCATCTATATTGTTTTGACTGACCTGCTTTGTGTGTGGAAAAGTCTTTTTTACACCACTGTTTAGATTAAATGCTCAAAATCAATCAAGCTTGGCCTCATTTCTCAAATTCCTGCCAAAATAAATTGTTTGGAAAAAAAATAAAATCTGAGCAATAATTGCCTCAGAGCAGTCTATAATGGCTATGATCTATTGCAAAGCATAAACTCATACAAAATTGTCAACTGAAGTGGTTTCTGTCCCCCCCTTGCCTTAAATGTACGATCTGTTGGTAATTTAGCATTACTTCCTCCTGAATTCTCAGTAATAGTCACATCTGTTCTTTTCTTTACGTACTATGCAGAAAATGATGAAACCTTCTCAGATAGTTTTCTTTGCACTGTGAATGCAAACAGAAAAGATGGATCTTTTGGCAGGTTGAGGCAAAAAACACTTGTCAGCCCATTTAATAGTGAATATGTTGCTTTTGCTTCATTTCTCTGATTCTTTAAACTAAGACTGTTGCAGCTACTGCTCTAAGAAAATGTTTCCCTTGTTTTTTTTTGTTTTTTTTTCTGACCTCTCGTTCCTTTCTTGCAGGTTTCGGGATCACCACTACGTTCTGGGATCATCCCTTCGACACAGTCATCCCCGATGAGAAATTCTAACGCAGCGACGGCTCTCCCAAAGGGCCACCGGCTTATCTGCCTCCCTAACTAGTGACCCACCCCCCTGTTAGAACCCCCCCCCCTCCCCTAGCGCAGCAGCAGCTGATCCATCTTTACTCACTGTAACATTATAGTCTCTTCAGATCAGTCATACAAGTGTGTGAGAGCCAGCCTGATCTTTATTCTCACTGTGATTTTGTTTTTGCACTTTTTGTGCCATCGTCATTAATCGGCAAAACGGATGCTTCACGGCACAGGCCGGATTCAGCCAAACGTTAACCAGATTACCAGTCAGGGGGAAAGGGGCATAGCTGTGATACTCATCCAGGATACTGTGGAAGTAATTTTTAACAAACATGAAACAGATTAACATGCACAGATGCTAAAGCGCAGAGAGGAATAAAGGAAGTGACAGAGGGCGGGCGGATGTGGCAACAGGTGATGTGGGAGAAAGTGTGTCGGCATCAACGAGTCATCTTACCAGCAACTCAGGAAATTCTGTATCCCTCCCAGGTCGAATGTTTTTTTTTTTTTTTCCTCTCTCTGTAAGGAGAGCAACTTGCTGAAGCACCTGTGAACATAAACAGATCTCCTGATCAGCTACACGGTCGGGCTTTAATTTATTAAACATCTGCAGGAGTGAGATTTTACTGTAGTGATTGCTGCTGTTCCAGATGTTTGACATGTGCACATATTTCTGCTGTAATATTTCCTGTTTTTCCTCCCCGTTTATGATTTCACAACAATGTATAAAAAAAGTATATATTTTTAAGATGTTTTGTACAAAAGAGGAGATGCTTTCATTGTATGAGAGCTGACGTCTGTGGGTCGTTGGATGGATTCTGTGTGAATGGATTTAAGGAGGAAGGTTTTAAGGTGTCTGAGGGACGGAGCTGAGGGAATGAAGCCGGGCTGTCGCACTTCCTGCTGTGGGGATCTCAGGGGTCAAAGGTTACAGGGAAATTTACTCTTAGAAGCGGGCCGAGGCATTCTCCTGTTTGGTTGTTTGTCCAGATTTAAGTGAGGCGGAGGGCTAACACGTCTGCAGATGGCCAGACACAGAAACGGGTCGAACAGGAGCAGCACTAGCTGTACCATTTCTGAAATACTTAACGGTTCCTCGCAACAACTTGTGCACAAAAATAAATGTCAGTCTGCAGAACAATTGAAGAAAAAAAGATCTTTAACCTGTAGCTTAGACTCTACAGGCATGATGAATCCTGTCCGGTTTCACACGGGGCAAGTCTTGCAGATTTCTGGGGACCCGAACCTTCAGCTGACTAAAATATCTCACCGATGTCATGTCTAACTAAATGCAGCAACTCTCGCCTACCGTGATAAATTCAGATGGCATTTGTTGAGGCACAATAGAAACCGTTTGGTGTCCATGTTCCTCCTCTGGCCTCAGCTCTGAGCTGGTTATTTCTGTGGCTGTGGGGTTTTTCAATCCCGCCTCGGTCTGAAGCTGCTTGTTGGACCCCTCAGATCCCTGCAGAGGGTGATGACTAAACGATCTGACTCGACAGCAGGACGCCCCGGCAGCGACTGGCCGATCTTCAGCACACTCCCTCAGCACCATTGAGCCGATAACTTGAAGCAGAACAAACATAACTCACATCATTCACATGTCTAACGCGAGCAGAAGTCCCTTACAGAACGTTATTTTCACGCAAAGCTTCAGTAAAGACTGCTTTTACAAGCCTGACTATACAAAAAGAGCATCTATTTTAGATAACCCAACGTGATTACAGTTTCTCAATAAAAAAAGTGAAGCAACAATAATGGTCTTATTGAGGGAGGTGCGACTGTTTCTAATATAACCCGAGAGCGTACAGGGATGAGTTGAAACTGATCCGTCACAGTGCGCCATTTTGTCTACAGTTATCATTTAAAACCAGATGACACAAAAATAATAGCTGAAGAGCTGGTTGAATCACACAACAGATTTTTATTTTATTTTTAAGAACCAAAAATGTATATAAAATAGATATTTTTGTCTGTCATTTTAGAATTAATAAACTAATGAGAAATGTGATTCCATTCACTGTAACATAAGACAAACTGATCTTATTTATGTGAAAACTAAAACACCTAATTCTCACATCAACATTTTTGTGCTAAATAATGCAGCATAAATAATTATATTTCCAAAATCTGTTTACTTTGACTTTTATTTTGGAATTTAAAATTTCTATGCAAAGGCAAACATTTGTAAATAAATGTATATTTCTGCCACTGGTCTGTCCTGTGATTCTTTTTACATTTACATAGACAATATTCAACTTTATTTATATATAGCGCCATTTCATGAAACATGTCATCTCGAGGCACTTTACAAAGTCAAATTCAATCATATTATACAGATTGGTCAAAAAATTCCTATATAAGGAAACCAGTTGATTGCGTCAAAGTCCCGACAAGCAGCATTCACTCCTGGGGAACCGTAGAGCCACAGGGAGAGTCGTCTGCATTGTCCATGGCTTTGCTGCAATCCCTCATACTGAGCAAGCATGAAGCGACAGTGGAAAGAAAAACTCCCCATTAACGGGAAGGAAAAACCTCCAGCAGAACCGGGCTCAGTATGAACGGTCATCTGCTTCGACCGACTGGGGGTTAGAGAAGACAGAGCAGAGACACAACAAGACAGACAAAAAGCACAGAAGCACACATTGATCTAGTAATCTGTTCTACATTAGATGGTAATAGTCGGTGATCTGTCCTCCTTGGATGATGTCACAGTTAACAGAACGTCAGACCAGGTGTACCTACTATGAAGAAAAAAGAGAGAGAACAAAAAGTTAAAAGCTGAAATGACAACAGTCATTTCAATGCAATGCAAAACTAGAGAACAGTAGAACTCAGAGTGAGAAAAATAGGCCTTGATGTCCTCCAGCAGCCTAAGCCTATAGCAGCATAACTACAGAGGTAGCTCAGGGTAACATGAGCCACTCTAGTTATAAGCTTTGTCAAAAAGGAAAGTTTTAAGATTAGTCTTAAAAGTAGACAGGGTGTCTGCTTCACGGACCAAAACTGGGAGTTGGTTCCACAGGAGAGGAGCCTGATAGCTAAAGGATCTGCCTCCCATTCTACTTTTAGAGACTCTAGGAACCACCAGCAGACCTGCAGTCTGAGAGCGAAGTGCTCTGTTAGGAACATATGGGGTAATCAGAGCTCTGATATATGATGGAGCTTGGTTATTAAGGGCTTTATACGTTAGAAGAAGAATTTTAAATTCTATTCTTGATTTAACAGGAAGCCAATGAAGGGAAGCTAAAATTGGAGAAATATGATCCCTCTTGTTGATTTTCATCAGAACTCTTGCTGCAGCATTTTGGATCAGCTGAAGACTTCGAACTGCATTTTGTGGACTTCCTGATAGTAAAGAATTACAATAGTCCAGCCTTGAAGTAACAAATGCATGGACTAGTTTTTCAGCATCACTCCTGGACAGAATGTTTCTAATTTTGGCGATATTCCGGAGGTGAAAAAAGGAAACTCTGGAAACCTGTTTAATATCGGATTTAAATGACATGTCTTGGTCGAAAATAACACCAAGATTTTTTACTTTACTACCAGAGGCCAAGTTAATGCCATCCAGATTAAGTGATTGGTTAAGAAGTTTATTTTTTGAGGACTCTGGTCCAAAGATTACAACTTCTGTCTTGTCAGAATTTAAATGCAGAAAATTTAAAGTCATCCAGCTTTTGATGTCATTAAGACATGCCTGTAGTTGAAGTAATTGATTGGATTCATCAGGATTTATGGATAAATATAGCTGAGTGTCATCAGCATAACAGTGGAAATTAATCCCATGCTTTCTGATAATTTTGCCGATCGGAAGCATATATATAGTAAAGAGAATTGGTCCAAGGACTGAACCCTGTGGTACTCCACAAGTAAATCTATGATGTATTCTGTTCTATTTCTGGTCCGATTCTCTTACTGACTTCCATGTTAGCAGGCTGCTGCTCTTTGGCCAAGATAAAACACCAAATGCTGCGCTCTTTTTTGGGAATCCTGGGAAATCTCATATGACTGGTTGAGGAACCAGGAAGTAAACACGGGCTACACACTGAACTGAAGTAGTTCCAGACCGTATCTCTTGGTTTGAAAGGAGAAAACATGATTACTACATTGTTGATGGAGAGGACCGATTGTTTACAGGGAATGTTACTTCCATCCCGTGTGACAAATGAGAATGATTTAGGTTGATTTTACAGTAAACATCTTACTTAGCTCCTTTAATTTAACCCAATGGAAAATTCATTTGCAGCCTAACAGTCCTCTAACATGCATCCACTGACCTAAAATCATTAATTAATTCAACAACAAAAAGTCAGAGAAGAAAGTAGAAGGAAAGCCAAAGCACTAGCAGATATAAAACTTCCAACAAGACCAGATGGATACTGATCAAAGGAAAGATGATGCGTACACAAAAAGCTGTATTAGGAAAAATATTAAAGGTTCCCCAGTCCATATTGAGGGCCATGAAAGTTTCTGAATTAACAGATATTTTACCAGGGCAACTTGATCTGAGGTTTACAGATCTGGAAAATAATAATCTTATTTTTATTGACAACTTGTTTTAGGGGGAAGTTCTGAAGTCCTTTAGTCAGAGAGGCACGGGTTGACTTCAACCGACTTCTATAGGTTTTTGCAATAGAGAAGTTACTTGACGGCGCACAGAGAATGCTCACTTCGTAAATCACAACCCACTGATTTCTAAATGTTTTTCAAAATGGTTACTAAAGAAATAAAATGTGATAAGATCAAGGTTGTATGCTTAGTCATCTGTGTCGGAGGTAAGGTTGTCAAAAGTATAGATACTCTGAAAAGTATTGATCTTAAATCAGGGGTGTCAAACTCATTTTGGTCTCGGGGCCGCATTCATCTTAATCTGATCTCAAGGGGGCCACACATGTAAACTCAATGCAAGATTAAATAGAACTAATAAAAGTGGACTTGCTGTTGATTTTTATACTAAACGAATTTCCCTTTTACAAAACATATTAAGAATAACCTCAGAGTTTAAGAAAAGTATTTGTAATTTCAACAATACTTTTACTCAGTTAAACATTTATTTAAGTGCATTATGCAAAGGAACTGGTCACAGTGATTGTAAGATGTTGAAAAACATTTCTTCACAGTTTTTGGGACTTAAAAACACCGTCCTGCATGACAAAATACATCAAACAGATAAGAAATTATTTAAAATCAATGTTCCACATCTGAAGCTCAGTCTTGCTGTTAGTTCCGATTGTAAAGCTTATTAAAGCTTGGCGCCTGACTACGGCCATATATGGTAAGAGGCAGTCAGAGGTTCGGCTGAGGAGCCTGTGTGTGAATAACAGACAAGTACTTATTGTATTCTAACTTAAATTTTTACATACATTTAGGGAGGTATTCAATAATAGTATTATGATTATCCTATGAATATAAAGAAACACAACAGGAAAACAACAAAAAATAACCCTAATAACACCCAAGAGTTTCTTTCTCTTATTTAAGTCTGTCCTTTTGTTTGCAGGATGATTAATGGTCCATCAATAAATTATTCTTTTTTTTTAGTCTATGATCCACTGGGAAAATGAAATAGCCCGGTTCAATTAAATCCTACCACACAGCTGTGGTCATCAGGTAGCTCCCATCATGGGTCGGAACAGGGGGGAAAAACCCTGACCTAAACAAGGTCATAAATAAAAACAAAAATTAGCACTTAAAGACGGTTAAACTGCCATCCATCCAGAGTTCCATAGGCAAATGACAAATTTAATGAAAAGTAACTTAAAATTATCCTTAAAAGACAAAATTTAGGAATATCAAAGGGCTTATTTAACGCTTTGAGAACATCTCTCCTATTCGGCCACAAAATGAACAAAAATAGAATGATCTTTTAAGCGATAAGACCATTTTTAAGATGCCAATACATACATTTTAAGCGGGCGTGTAGCCAACCGCATTTATACTATAATATAAAAGCGACATTAAAATAAACGACTCACCGTCGAGTGGTTGCCAGAAAACACCCAATGGAATCCTTCGTCTGGGTTAATTGGACTTGATTCAACAATATCCTTCAGTAATTTAGGAAAAACGGCAGCACTAGCACTGCTAGCATTAGCAGCAACAAGACGGAGGAGTTCACCTCTGACCCGGAACTCAAAGAGTACTGCTTGTTGTCTGCTCTGAATAATACAGCGACCACTCGTGGACAATATAGGAACTGCAGGTTTTCAATTAAACGAACTACGTTTTTTTCGGCAATCATTGTTGAATAATGATAATGCATTTGGCCGCCGGGCCGTACGTTTGACACCCCTGTCTTAAATGCTGTGTCCGGACACATTACTTAAATGCTGTGTCTGGACACATTACTTAAATGCTGTGTCCGGACACATTACTTAAATGCTGTGTCCGGACATATTACTTAAATGCTGTGTCCGGACACATTACTTAAATGCTGTGTCCGGACATATTACTTAAATGCTGTGTCCGGACACATTACTTAAATGCTGTGTCCGGACACATTACTTAAATGCTGTGTCCGGACACATTACTAATTTAGCATGGTATCGATACTAAATATTTTAGCATATGAGGCAAATGAAGAAGGAAAAGCCAAAGATCTTGACAAGCCTGTGAGCAAACAGTGCTTTAAAGTGGTGGCAACCAAGTCAATATTGGCCAAACATCTCCAGGACCGACACCCTGGCCTTCACGATGAATCCTGACAGGTTAGTAAATTAAAGTTCCCGTTCATAATTTAATACATTAAATGTATTACTGATGTTAGTGCGACCGGTGGGCCGCATTAATGTGTGATTAGCTGTGGCTAGCATGTTACTAGGCATGTGTTATATTTGGGTTATTTATTTATTTAGCAGTTATTTTCATACTTATTTAAAGCATGTTATATGTTGAGATTGAAAAAGGTGAGTTTTTCATGTCAATAAAATGCCTTTTTTATGTTTTAATTACTTGTTATTTTTTTATCCCTATGGCTTAGAAAATGGTATCGAGTATGACTTTTTTTCCCCCTGGGTATCAAGTTTGAAATTAAAGTATTGTGACAAATTGGAGGACGCTTCCGTTATAAGACAAAGATGGGAGCTAGAAATAAACGTTGTGATTGATGATCAAGAGTGGGAGCCAGTGTGGAAAAATACTCATATTTTAGAGCACCACTTATCTTGTCAAAATGTGATAAAACTAAAACAACTTGGTGTTGGAGACAATGTGGACCAGTTGGAGGTCGTACACATATTCTTTGTGACAGCCCCAAAATTAAAACATTCTGGGAGGGAATTACGAAAATTTTACAAGTTTTTATTGAGTTGTCTTTGTGCTTGAGTTTAAGGGACCTGTTAAGCAAAGAAGAATCTTATCTGCTTGGGATCCTGGTACTGGTAGCTAAAACAATGATCACTGTATCTTGGTAAAAGCCTCCATTACCCACAGTGAGTCAGTGGAAACAGAGTTGTTAAGGTTTATCTTATGGAAAAAAAATAACAGCGAAGCTAAATCTAACCATCGATCTGTTTAAAAGAAAGTGGTCGGCACTGATAACATTTTTGGAACTGACATTTCAACATGCTATTACTTATGTAACTAATACAGCTACACGTAATTTTTTGACATATGATATGAGGAATATTTTCTCTTCTGTTTTTCCTTTTTGTTTTCCTCTGATCTGTGCAAAAAGATAAAAAGGTACCAGCTGCCTGAGATGTTCACTCATGTTCTTGGTATATTAGTTCATCCTATTTTACGTTGTTGTATAAAAAGAATATATTCATAGCTTGTTGTGCAATGAAGACACAATGGAAATACAATTACCTGTAAAACTTGAAGCATGAATAAATATTCTGTAAAAAAAAGAATAAAAAGAAAAAGGAAAGCTGTTTGCGTTTTGGTGACATAAAGAAGAAAACTCCTCCACTGTCTGTGGCAGAAGATGTCCTGAATAGTTGCCGATGTAACACCGGCATACTTTATGGTCAGGGCTATTGCTCCTTTACATTCCCCTTTCTACCAGATCTTTAAGGTACAAGAAGGGAGTTGGCTGCCACTAGAGGTTATGTACCGACCATAAAAACAATTTAATTTAATTAAAAACCGATGTTTCAACAATCTACTTTGTGTACCATGGAGAATCTGGGATTATCTGACTGCAGTACAAAATATCTACCAGCAGGATGGTCGCTCAGAGTAATTTATTAGTTATTGTCTGGATCAGGGGTCATAATCTGTAATTTTTCATAACCGACCCAAACAGGGATCAGAACCACAATGGATGGACATGAGGCAAAACATGCTCAGAAAACAATATTCAGTAAAGTTAAATAAATCAAAGTTTTGATCATTTTACGACTAGCCTTAATTCATGAAAATATACCATGGAGAGAGTTCCTGTCTGCAGGTGATGAATGAATGAGTGACCTGTCTACTACCTGTCTGATGCTGCATAATAAACAAAAATAACAGAAACTAAACCCTCTTTCACTTGTGATTTAACAAGGGGGGTGGGCGTTGACAATTAATGTTTTTCCACATAGGACTAGGTTGGTTTGGAAAGTTTTTTTCCTTCCAATTAATAAAATAATCTTCACTCAGGTCATCATTTGATAAAATGTCTTCGATGATCTAAAACTGTGTGACAGAAAAGCAAAAACAGTATTTGTGTGTAGGGATGTGGCGCTTTTTCCATGTCCCTGTATGTGGCCCATGTGTCATTTGTTGTAATTACATTAAGAGTCGCTGACTGGACTTGACATTTACCCAAACTGTAGCCGTCTCTGAGCATCTGTAGGCAGGTTTTCAGAGAGCCAGGAGTTGGGACAGTAGGACCCAGGGCTGCTACTGCACACGCCAGACAGGCAGCTGGCAGGAGGGAGGAGCCAGAGAGAAAGCCAAACAACCCTCCACGCCCTGCAGAGTCAGAGAAGTTCCTCCGCATTCCTCTCCAACAAAACCACACACATCAATACCTCAGAGAGAGAAAGCAGGGAGGAACCACTCTCCGAGGCTGGGTAAGTGTCTGCAGACACACTTCTCTCTGGTTTCTCCTCAGACGTAGCTGCCCACACGCTGCTTTCTGTCTGTGTGCATTAAAAACAGGAGTTTGGGAAGGGCCCGACGAAGGACTGGAGAGCAGAACCATCCCATCACCATCGGCGCCCTGCCAGGTGTTGTATTTCCTGACTCATCCTCTCTCTCGCCCCTAAACGCCTCTCGGGACTGCCGACACCCATTCAGAAACATCTCAGTGACAGAAGGAAGTGTTCAACCACTTTCAGTTCACCCTGTGCGTCTTTCAGTCACAACACAAGGTTTGTGTGAAGCCGGCGCTTCGGCTGGCAGAACCACAGTTTCCTGAAAAGTTCAACGCAGCCAAGAAGCTGAACTACCAGCGTGGCGACAAATTAAAACTTGGTTCAGGGCTACATGCAAATCTAAACGGCTCGCCGGCTTGTGATAAAATTACAGATGATGCAAATGGCGAAATGAAAAAGGAAAATTAGGACAGTTATAGGACCGCAGCCAAATATGTAATTGATGTAGCCTATATTCTGATTGTTGTCTCTCAGGTGGCAAATGGGTTTTATTAGAGGCCGTTTTAAACAACGTTGGAGATAAAATGGTTTTAGTTACCTTTATTAATGGTTGTACACTGCTTATAGCCCAGTTATGACAAACAAAGGGGTTTTCTGTTTTTTACCCCAGGATAAAATGTATAGTGATTTGGGGTCTTTTCTTTTATTCATCTGAACTGTCAACATAAAAGCAGCTTCCCTGTGATAGCATGCACTCTCTGAAATGTCAGCTACTGCATTTTAGGATTTGCATTGGTCTCATCAATATCCATTCTTCAATACATCCCGAAATTAATAATTTAAATTTCTCAGCCGTAAAAGCAATGATGGCATCAGAGGATACAAAGTTCATGTCCATCAATTCAGCCAAGAAACTGTTTTTTTCCTCAACATTTCCACATATCTGACAGAAAGACGTTTCACTAACGCACATATATGACACCTTGCAAAAGTATTCATAACTGCTTTACAACCACAAACTAATCTATTTTACAGGGAACCGATAACTTGAAGCAGAACAAACATAACTTGCATCATTCACATGCGTAATGCGAACAGAAGTCCCTTATAGAACGTTATTTCATGCAAAGCTTAAGTAAAGATTGCCTTTACAACCCTGACTGTTTAAAAAGAGCATCTATTTTAGATAACCCGACGTTATGATCATAGTTTCTCAGTAAGAAGACAGTGAAGACACAATAATGGTTTTATTCAGGGAGGTGCGACTGTCTCTAACATAAATAACCTTAAAGCGTGCGGGGATGAGTTGAAACTGATCTGTTACAGTGCGCCATTTTGTTACAGTTGTCAA
The DNA here is from genome assembly GCA_037039145.1 of Fundulus diaphanus. Taxonomy (NCBI): domain Eukaryota; kingdom Metazoa; phylum Chordata; class Actinopteri; order Cyprinodontiformes; family Fundulidae; genus Fundulus; species Fundulus diaphanus. The sequence continues at coordinate 12,752,793 of CM073134.1, read as the reverse complement.
TTTAAAACCAGATCACTTATTTACTTAGATGGAAAAAACAATGTTTTCTTTTCCCACACTTTTCAACATTTTCCTTCTAAGCAACCAGACGATCTAGCAGACTGGATGCAATCTGCTGGGTTTCCTTAGATAGGAAACATTTTGACCAATCTGTCTGGATGATTTGATCGAATTGACTTTGTAAAGTGCCTTGAGATGACATGTGTTGTGAATTGGCACTATATAAATAAAATTGAGTCGATTTATTCATAACAATCGCATTACAACCACAAACCTTAATCTATTTTTACGGGGATTTTAACAGAACAGAAATTAGTGCATAACTGAAGTGGAAGGAACATGTTACATGGTTTTTAAGTACAAATAAAACTGGGGTTCCCCCCCGAATCAATACCACTGAAATCACAGCTGGAGCTTATTTCTTGGCTAGAACGCTTTGCACATTATGAGTTTTTACAAAAACAGGTCAAGCATGTCAGATTAGACTATGAACATTGACTCTCAAGTCTGGCCACAAATTCTTAATTGGGTTTAGTGGTGGACTTCGTCTGGGCCAGTCTAAGACATAAATATGCTTTTATTTAAAGTGCTCCACTACACTCTACTCCACTGGGTTCCTTTTTTTCCCCGATGCTGCTTCTTCAATAATGTTCATCCAACAAGTTTCTGAAGACTTTGGAGATTAGACTGAGCCGCCTAATTGGGGGCATCATGTAAAAAAATTGTAAAGATTTTGTAGCACTTTTCATCCACTTCACAGATATATACTACTTTGCGTTGACGGTACAAGTACAGCCAAATATGTCTACATGCATAAATAACATCTAGATATTAGTAATGAGGTTTGCATTGATTTGAAAAGGACTTAGGGGTACACGTTTTCCTTTTGTTAACGTTTTAGTGCCAGCATCACCATGAATAAGGCTGATGACGAAGGTGTACCTGGTGGCCGAGGACAACCTGCAGACGGGAAGCCGCCGAGCAAACTGAGCGCCCCCTCCTTTGCTCCAGGCTGGAGCAAAGTCAGCTGCCCCTGCTGTGCCTCGGAACGGGTCGAGCCACTGGTTCTGGTGAAGCTCGGACAGAAGGTCAACCCCGAGACGAAGCGCTGGCTCATCAAACTGATCAGAGCTCCTCAGAAAGAAGGAGGTAAGTTCTCGGTTTACAGCGGCCCTCTGGAGCATTGAAAACATTCAGCGGAATAAATGTTTGAGCGTCTCAGTGTTGCAACAAATCAATCCCACCAATAAGTGTTTTTCCAGGAACAGGCAGAAGGCTGACTGCATCAAATTGTTTTCAGGACTCAGCAATTAGTAAAAAAAAAAAAAGAAAAAAAAAAAAGAAAACTTGCCAATAGGGCTGTGCATAAAAATCGATATTAATCAAAGATTAATATAGATGTTTTTTAAAACAATTTAATATCGATCATCTGGCTTTCAATATCGATATACCTCCCAAACCCTAGGGGTACAGCGCACCATTATTGTTCACAGCAAGGAAGTGAAAGTGAGAAAATCAGACGTTTGGACACACTTTTGGTTTCTGTGATATGTTAAATGCATTTAACCAAATGCACTTTATTTTCCTGATAAGATATCAATGTTCAATAAATTGAAAATAAATATAATATTTGGCTGGTTTGGTTGATGACTGAGCATTAATTTGGAAGTAATAAATATCAATATTGGAGTCAAATCAAGCTGAGCTATGTATCGAGAATCGTATCGAATCGGCTCAGATGATTCTCAGCCCTATTTGCCAACATGGGGGGGGGTCCTTCTTGGAAACACTCACTTCACTGTCTGACTCCAGGTGCCGGGTTATTGGCTCACCCGGGCGAAGACACCACTGGTAACATCATCGTGTTGTCGGCGCCTCGCTGCACGTTACTGCGAGCCACGGAGGAGCTGGGCTTGTGCAAGATTTACCGCAATGGTGACATGGAGGCCTTCGCCTACGATGACAGAGACAACTTCAAAGATTCAGGTAGAGCAGACGACAAACTGCACAGGATTAACATGACTGGTGGAACAGATAGGTGTTCTTCAAGAGCTTTGATGTCAATATATGCCAAATTAACCAATGCTTTTTACAGCAACACATTTTGCTTTCTCGTGAAGTACTAAAGTGGTAAAATATCAATGTCCTATGAGGTCAAAAGGTCATAATTTACAACTTTCTTTTCAATCTAAGGAAAATATTCTACGGCATCATTTTATGGGAATCTTTAAAGAAGCATTTATTTTTGTCCAAGAGTGAAGAAATCCAAAGGGTTTTTTTTCTGTAAAGTTTTCAGTTGTCAGTACAGCTGGACGATAAATCGATGTTATATCAATTAAATCAAATTTGCAATTAATGAAGATTTAATTTTTTGAAAAACTGGATTTTTTTTTTGGCTTTTATGAAACTTTTCACTCCATCAGTCCTGAAAGAGGAACTAGTTTTGGTAATAGCATGCAATGTTAAATACATATTTAGGAAAATATTGTCCAAAAGAGGAAATGTTTTGACCGTAAGACTTTAATTATTTTACTTATTTTTCTAAGTTTGTTTGAAGTTACACAAGTGAAGCCTGTTCTTAGGCGTATATTCAAACCAGCTCATTTTGTAAAACTGCTAGCAGCAAGCATTCTGTCATACTTTCATTGTTTACTATGGCAGCACCTGCCATCTTGTTTTACAAGCATGTTTCAGATCTAATATTTAGTTGCACCTTGAATTCAGGTCAACTCCCAAACCAGATGATTGAAATAAGAGTATATTTTTAAAAATAATGCCTGTAATTTGTTTATGAAACAAACGTAAGGGGAAAATCTGGATTAAATGGATTTGGTATAGTAAACGCAGAGATTTTAAGTTTTAAGCCAAACCGCCCAGCCCTATTTGTCAGTATGGTGGAACACATTTTGTTTAGTTGCAATGTCTACTGTTGCCAGGAGAAGATAAAACCTACACTTATAGTTTATTATAAAATATTTAGGTGAAGAAACTATGTTCAGTCAATCGTCTGGTTGTTGACGAAAGTCACATTTGCTTTATCGTTCCCTTTGGGGAAAATTACTTGTCGACTTCTGTTCTGCTGTTCAGATAAAACGTCTTTGGTAAACATCTTGTTTTGGTACAATCCTTTTTTTCTGTTTTCTTTGCTATTTTATTGCAGTCGTCTACTCAACTGAAGAAATTAGAACAAATTGTTTCTTTGTTTTAGGACTACAAGTAATAAACGTCCCATTCTAAAAGAGAAAATTCTTGGAAAACAAATTCTTGGAATCCGCCGTTGAAGATAAGCAGCAGCACCCTTTTACTTTGCCCTACACTTATTCCAGTGCATGTGCAAACATGATCTGGCAGGAAACATTATGACTACTAATCCACATTTGGTAATGACAGCAGGAACTGCATCTAGGTTTTGTGTATCTATCTTATCTTACCCCCGAGCTTCTGTGATGCACATCAGATAAAAACGAACTTGGCTGAAAACTTTCATAGCCTTCACTGAAACAACCTGACGACATCTCCTAAAGATGAAAGATTCACCTAGTGCTTTGCATGATACAACCAATGGTGGAACTAGAAACGGGCATAGATTTTTAAAGGCAAGGCAAATTTAATTGTATAGCACATTTCAGTACAAAGACTATGCAAAGTGCTTTACATGATTAAAACATAGGAAAATAATAAAAGTAAGTTGGAATAAAATGTAGAGACAAAATAAAACATGGGAAAATAGAAATTAAAAGTCAATATTAAAAACAGTTGTACTACAAAGTTGAACTAATGATTTTAGGCCCATACTTTTCATCATGAAATCAAACTTCCCACCCTGGGGAAAAGATTAAAAGATTTTCATCTCCAAATGTACCTTTTTTTATAATTTCTACTGTGTTATGGGAGGTATTGTTTTAATGTTCATACACTAAATGCTTTTGCTGTTCAAGTCTAAGAAAACCAGAGCATTTTTCCATCCACTTTTCCAGACTAAACTTTCCAGAGTTCACCGTGAAATTTACGGCAAATATTTCTATAGTCAGTGAGCTTTAGGACTTAAAGATGGGAAGAAAAGTAGGACTAGAAATTTAAGGAGCTATAAGTAATACATTTATTGTAAAATCAACCGAAATCATTCTCATTTCTCGACCGGGATGGAAGTAACATTCCCTCTAAACAACTGGTAAGAGAAGCAGACCAGAAATAGAACAGAATACTATACCCATCCTGTGTAAGTAAAAATTCACAACAGCAACACACTGCTTAAAAATTGCATATTAGAATGTTGTGATTGGTAAACTGTTGTACCAATTTGAGCCACAAGGTGTCAGTATTACTTATGGCTCCTTTAAATAAGGACAGAAATTCCTTTGACTACAAAGGGCTTCAGAATACCCATCACTTAATACTACTACTGGTATCAAATGGTAAAAAGCTTACCTTCCTTACATCTCTGCATACTTAATTTTTCTGCATGTGTGTCTTAACGTATTACAGTCACGAATTGTAACTATTCACGTGTGTACCAGACAACATGGAGGTGTTTCTAACATCCGCGGAGCGACAGTACATCATAAAGTACGAGCTGGACGGACTGCGGGCACAGAGGGACCTGAGGATACCCGGTATGCTCGACAACTGCACACTGCAGAGGAGAGACAACATCTGTGAGTAGCCTCATTGTGTTTCACATTGATACAGAGAAAGAAGAAACTCACATGCTGCTGAATCATTTCCTGTTTCCTCCAACACAAAATACAGTGTTTACCAGTGTTTGCTTAGATTTAAGTTGCCTGAGATGGATATGGGTGGTTTTAATCCTGCCTCTCCAGCCGGTTGGTGCAGCAGATTTTAATATGTCAACCCTGTCATAGCCCCATTTACACTACCCTTATTAAACCGATCCATGCTGTTATGCCAGAAGATGGTTGAATATGCTTATTATTATTATTAATTATAATTTGGCATTATAATTTAAATAATAAATCATTCAACTCAAAATTCCGCTACAACAAAATATAGTTCAAATGGTGGTGATGTTAGCTATAAGCTTGTAAGTATTTATACCACTAATGCATTAGTTAATTTGCTGTTATGAACTCATTTATGCTGGGATAAATGATCTGGTCGGACTTGTGACCGACGAGGTTTATCCGGCAGGCTGTGAGAACCCCAATGTAACTGCAATTAGAGTTTAAATCCTTATTCGTCTATCACCATCCAATGATTTTGTCTCTGTATTAATGTCAGATGTTAACTCCAAAGGAGGTTAGCTCTGATTTCTGAATAACCAGGCAACTTTGAATTGGATTGAACACAAAACAATGTCTATTCCGCAGTCGTTGGTTTTATTGAACCAAAAGCAATTCCCTGTTACAGTAATTCTCTGATTCAACAACTTTGGAATTCTTACTCACTACTAACTAACACGCAAAATATATGTGGAAATAAAAGAATAAACAAAACAAACAAAACAAAAGGAAAGAAAAACAAATGGATTAAAATGAGCGGTTGCAAATCTTAGTTCAGCTCACGGTTGTTTAAACCACACTCAGAACGTCGGCATTTGACATAGCATTGACAGACAGAACAGCTTTGAGAGTCCCACCGGACGCTTTGATGCCTTACAAAGCTATCAGCTAAGCTACCTACAGTCCAGTCATCCGACACCCTCCCAAGATGGCGACTATGATGACGTATGCTCTGCAAATTTGCGTGAAGCGTGAGGGGAGGTCCTAATGATGTCACCGCGCTTACGCTAAGGTGAGGTGGTACCTCGCTCCGAGAGGGAGTGGTTTACGCTCTGGTTCAAAGAGAAACCGCGAACTAAGATTCAAACAAAGCGATCAAATTCTCTGATAAGGAGAAGCGAAAGAGAGGGGGGAAAAGCATGGAAGAAGATGGAAAAGAACTGAAACAGTGACCCACGGCGGGGTTATAGATAAACCACAATCAACACAGCAAAATCAAATGTAAAATGCATGCACATACAAAGAAAATATTCAGCAAAATAATTCCAGCTTCGTCGTGGAATAAAAGCATTAACCTGCACCTACAAAGTTCTAACGTCTGCCCAGGCACTTCTAAACATCCTATGGATGGAAAAGAAATAAAAGGGGAGAACCCCGTTACTTTGAGGTGGTCCGGAGTGAAAGTCCCGGCTTCGGTCCGGAGCGCTCCGGATCACGCGACGTCCTGAACGCGTCTTGACGACCGCAGGGTCCGCAGGCTGCAGCGGGGACCAGACTGAGAGAGTTCCTTCGTCTTTCTCTCTCTCTCTGGGCTCCTAGACGCTTGTTGGGCCAAACAACGCGTCGTCCTCTCTCGATCACTGGGAGATAAGGCGGCTTCCAGTATTTGATCAGAGGGAATTAAAGGTACCTTTTTGAGTCGACCTCCTGTCTGCACAGGGAATGGTTTTGCTTCGAAAAAAATCTCGGTCCAGCGAGAAACTCGAGCACGTGGCGTGGGATTGCCCCAACGGAGTGAAACAGCTGTGTGTGTCTTCTCGGGTTGGCAGGGCGCCAGGGAAGAAGGCCGATTGCGAGGTGCAACCGAGTTTTATCAACTTTACCCTAGCAACGTTATCGGTTGCTAGGGCGCCGGCCATTTTGGGCCGCGTTGCATGATGGGAGTTGGTGGCCATTTTGACCACCATGCATCATGGGAAATGCAGTCTGTCACGTCCTGACATGGCACAACAATGCTGAGCTCGGATCAGTTAACCATGCCGAGCTTGGTTCTGACGACCGTTTACTCATCACGCTAGCACGGTTCCTCGCCTCCTAGTGACGGTCTACGGTCCTACTGCTCTCTAGGATTGAAGGAGGGACTCAAGCAAATCAAAATGGCGGCGCCCGTAACATTCAGGAAGTTATGCTTGGTTATAATTCTGATATTTCGTTGTTTGCTGAGAGTCAGGCGAAGAAGGCAACATTTGGTGAATTTATTTGACGGTGTCGGCTTTTGGGAAGTGGATAAGAGAAACGAATGTCTAATAAGGATTTACAGACGCAGGAAACAAAGACAGACGCCGAGGTTCATCACACTGCTAAGCAGAATTATCACTGGAAACCGTGTGGCACGGTAAGGAAGCTAGTATTTTTATGAATGTCTGAAACCGCAAAATTAGTCAGCTGACTGTAAGGAGATGACGCGGTCTGCTCATGCGCTCTTCGTTATCAGGGAACCAAGCCAGGGAAAAACCAGGCCGAGCCCACCCATCAAACTGGTCTAAATTTAGCGTGGTCTGGTTGTGTCTGGCACGGTTCAGTTCAGTTTGCGATCCTTTTACACTCGAAAGTTATCTCAGTTACCGAGCTCGCACCGGTCTCGGCACGGTTAAAAAAGGGTAGTGTAAACGGGGTGATAAGCCCCATTTACACTACCCTTGTTAAACCGATCCATGCCGAGCTCGGTCCGAGCTCAGATCAGTTAACCAAGCCGAGTTTGGTTCTGACGACAGTTTACACATCACGCTCTCTCGGTTCCTCGCCTCCTAGTGACGATCTGCAGTACTACTACTCTCTAGGATTGAAGGAGGAAATCAAGCAAATAAAAATGGCGGTGCCCATAACATTCAGGAAGTTATGCTTGATTATTATTGTGATATTTCGTTGTTTGCGGAGAGTCAGGCAAAGAAGGCAACTTTTAGTGAATTTACTTGACAGAGTCGGCATTTGGGAAGGTGATAAGACAGACGAACGTCTAATAAGGATTTACAGACGCAGGAAACAACGACAGACGCTGAGGTTCATCACACTGCTAAGCAGAATTATCACTGGAAATCGTGTGTCATGGTAGGGAAGCTAGTATTTTTATGAATGTCTGAAATGTCAGCTGACCGCACGGAGATGACGCGGTCTGCCCATGCGCTCTTTGTTATTAGAGAACCGGGCCAGAAAAAAAACAGGCCGAGCCCACACATGGAACTGGTCTAGATTTAGCACGGTCCGGTTGTGTCTAGCACGGTCCAGTTCAGTTTGCGTTCCATTTACACTTGATAGTTCTCTGTTACCAAGCTCGGACTGGTCTTGGCACGGTTAAAAACGGGTAGTGTAAATGGGGTAATACTGTAAACCTAGAAATCTCCTTTGTCACACCAACTCTTGTGTTCTGCCTTTTTGCTCCTCCCTGACAGCTCCACATTCAGCACCAGTTGTTGAATATTTCCATTACCCTTCATCTGCATATCTCCAAACCATTTCTCATGCAAATAAGCATCCAAACTGACTTGTGCCTCTGGTCTACTCATTTCTAATTCAGTCTTAGTAAAAACATCTTCATCAACGCCTTGTCTTTTTGCAAGAGCCTCAATCTGAAAACCATTAATCAGTTATAGCAAACTTGCTATAATGAACCTAACGCATGTTCCACCCTGCATTCATCTTCATCTATCTTCTGCATTGACTGTTGTCTTTGACTAATCTACTGAAAAGTGTTATATAAATAAACTTCACTTGCCTGGGTTGGTTGACCCCAGGTACCATAACCCCCCAGTACATCTACTCAGTGCATGGATTCTGTTTTGCTTCTTAATGACATTGATTCCTCTGCTACCCAGAGCAAACCTGTACCTCCTCAGACTATCTTCCACTTGCTCCCTACTCTCAGTAAAGATCAGAGTATCATCTGCAAACAAGAGAGCCCACTAGGATTCCTGCCTGTCCATTAACACTGCTAACATGGAGCTTGCGGCTGCAATCCCACCCCACATTGCCTTAGTTTGTCACTCCTACTACACATAAACCTCACTGCTGTCTCACTGTGTTCATAGCTGCCCTGCACCACCCTCAGATATTGCTACACCACAGTTCTTCTTTTGGCACCTTATCTGGTGTGTCGCTCCGCTGCTTCTCTGAATGCGTTCCTGGAGCACGGCGTTGTGTAGTGCAGCTCGAAGGGGACTGTTCGTCAAGCCAATAACAGCTAGCGCTAGCTTATGTTGTTCGGGAGGTTTATAGCTGCACTGATGGACGTTCAACAGCTTTACTGACTTTTCTATGTTGCTCTCAAACATTTGTGTCGTACTGACTTTCACGTTCTTAAAAATTAGCATAACCGTCTAACTTCACCGTAACTTTCGGCATAACAGTCCATTACATTGAAATGTGCTGGGAAGAACCCTAGCATCATGGGAGCTCTGTGGCCAGGGAAAAAAACAAAAGTGAAACCAGTTAAACTGTAGATAGATAGATTCCTTTATTAAACCAGGTAAAAAAAAAACTGAGATTAAAACCTCTTTTCCAAGCGTGACCTGGCCAAGACAGCAGCTCAAATTGAATACATCCCACACAGTAAAATTAAACTATTATCCCAACACAACGCAATCAAGAAGACCAATTAAAATTTGAAGTATGGGGCAGAAATTACAAAAATATACATTACCATTTTGAGTTGCAGTTTAACATATCTGGTTTCTTGTGGAGTATTAACAGCTTTTTGTAAACTGATCTAAACGGTGGCCGTGTCCAAGAAAGGTACAAACACCTAGTTTGTTTGATAAATCTGTCTGATGCTATTGCCTAAACCCCAATAGTTTTGGTTTATGTGTAATAATGTTTTCATGTCACTGTGGAGTGTAAGTCTTTCCCTGATGCAATGAGACTATCTGTAGGGCAGAAGCTGGGAGCAGCTGGTGTGATTGTAGACACATTTCCTCTCCACAACCCGGGCAAACTAAAGGATCTCAGTGAAACCTGGTATGCTGGGAGCCAGCTGGCTCAGCCACTGGGTATGTCAATATAAATTTACCTTTTCCACTCATGAGATAAGTAGATGACCAGATCAGATGACAAAAATGTGCCACTAATACTATACACTTTGTTCTGTTGATTTTCCTAGACAAAGTGAACGAGTATTTTGGTAGCTCGATGGCTTTCTACTTCAGCTTCCTCGATTTCTACACCTGGTCTCTCCTTCCACCGGCTATACTGGGCATTTTCATCGCATATTTCTCAAGTACGTGTAATTAGTCCTATTGATGACTTTACAGCTTAATTAGAAGTTCTATCTTAACGATGAAATCCAATAACTTTTATTGTCAACTGAAAATCCAATGAAAAGGAAAATTTGCCGCGTGACCATTTAATAATATGATGATGGTAAACCTTCACAATCATCCTCATTTTAAAGTGAAAAAAATTGTCAAAGACCCATAATTCTCCAGATTTATGGATTCTCCTAAATTTGCAAAGCTATTAGTCTTTCTAGTATGAATGGATGTAAAAGAAGCCAATCCAAGGAAAGCTTGGAAAACTATTGATCAAGACACTTTAGAAAGTTACAAGAATATTTGGGTTTTTTGTGGCCTGTGATAAGAAATCCAGAGTTAAAGATATTCATTGGGATCATGGTAATAATTTGGTTTTGGACCTAGAATCAAGCACAAGATGTCCATTTGTATAAAATAAAATAAAATATCTTCCTGCCTCCAGGAGAGGTCCAGAGGGAGATGCTTCAGTCAGTCTCAGGTTCTCAGGCAGGGGAAGTCCAGGACGACCCAGAACCTCTCATCAGCGGTCACATGCTGCAGGCGGTGTTCAGTATGATCTGGTCCACGGTGTTTATGGAGATGTGGAAACGCCGCAGAGCCTCACTGTCGTACCGCTGGGGTACCCTAAACCTCGCCGAGCGCTTTGCGGAGCCACGGCCGGGTTTCCACGGCGACCTGGGGGTCAACCCTGTGACCGGTCGTGTAGAGCCGCTGTTCCCTGAATGGAAGAGGGACCTGCGGATGGCACTGGTGTCTGTCCCAGTGGTGGGGCTGTTTCTAGGTAGGTCACCCAACAACAACTTATTGTCAGCCAAAGAGCCTCAGGTCTTTGTTACACCCGTTACGCTCTGTCCCGCAGGACTGGTGGTTCTGGGAATGATGTGTTTCTACTGGGCAGAGGCCCGTGTGCAGCAGCTGCACAAAGACTGGGACTCCATGATTTCTAAGGCCTTACTCTACACGCCCTCAGTGCTCCATATTGTCTACACAAATATGCTCGCCACAGTTTACAGGACAGTGGCCACATCTCTGACCGAATATGGTGAGCGACATGAAGAGAGCATATAATCCAGTACAAAAAAAATGTCTTTATATTCTGTTGGTACAAAGAAAAGACAGTTAAAAAAATAATGCAGGTATAATAAAAAAATATGACATCCCAAAAAACTCAAGGAAACCTTTGTGATTTTCCTTTAGAAAACCATCGAGAGGAGTCGGCATATGAAAACCATCTGACAGGCAAAATCTTAGTGGTTAGTTCCTTCTCTCTATTGTTTTTTTAATATTCGCCCATCATTAGCTCCAACCAGTCAGCTCTGATCAGACTTTTTCCTTTTGGCTTTCAGTTCACCTTCTTCAACAACTTTGCAGTGCTCTTCCATATCGCCTTCTTCAAGCAGGACGTGCCGCTGCTTCGAAAGGTAACTAATCTTCAGTCTTGCACCAAAGGGGCGGTGTTTTGAAAAAAGCCCAGGAAAAGATTTCCCGTTGTGATTCCAGAAAATTGCATTAGGGAGGTTTTCTTAATTGACGGGAGAGAAAAAAAAAAAGCGCATCTGAATTGGTTTTAGTATCTTTCCAGTGGGATGGTTTTCTTAGGCGGGAAAAAAAAGGTTTATTTAGTCTGCAATCGGTACATAAACGCTTTTTGACAAAATCTACAATGTATTCCATTATTTTTTGCAACAACTGAAAAATAGAAATCTTGTTCCACATCAGATGTATTTCTTGTCTGGCTGTTGTTATTTTAGGACATTTATTATACAGCTGTACATAACAGGGGTCTCTGAGTTTTTAAAATTGTTATTCAAGTTATAAATGTAAAGGTATTCTTCTTAGTTTATTTCGATGGAACACAAATTTACTTGAAGCTTTGGTCTTTTTTGTAAGTTAGAAGATTTTGACTATAAACAAGCTAATATGTTGCCAGATTTAAACTCTCTGTCTTTATCTGCTTAAAGCGTTTAGCTTCTTTGCTGATCATCACTCAGCTGGTGAATCAGGTGACAGAGGTGGTCATACCTTTCCTTGTGGACCGATTCATCAGCGCCCCCAACAGGGCAGAGAACATAGATGACCCAGAAGAAGACAAATTTCGGAACCAAGGCACCCTGCCTCCTTTCCCAGTGAGCATTCGGAGTCACAGAAAGCATGTCCCTACAGGTTTTGATTAATATTTATATAAAAATCTGTTTGTTTTTTTACCACAGGGGCTGTTTGCAGAATACATCGAGCTGCTGGTGCAGTTTGGGTATTTGAGTCTTTTCTCCTGCGTGTTTCCTTTGACTGCCATTCTGCTGCTCCTCAACAATATAACAGAAATCCGATCGGATGCCTATAAGGTCTGCAAACTCTTCCGTAAACCCTTTTACCCTCCTGTGGCCAGCATGGGCGTGTGGCAGGTCAGCAGTAAAAAAAAAAACACACACACATTAAAACCACCAAAAACGGAGGGTTTGTCGATCTCTGCTCACATCCCCGTCTTATATTTTAGGTCGCCTTCGAGGTGCTGAGTTTTGTGTCAGTGGTGTCCAACTGCTGGCTGCTGCTGCTGTCACCCCGCGTGCAGGAGCTGAGTCAGGAGGCCGAGATGACCGGCAGCAACCTTTTGATGGGGGCTGTTGTCGTGGAGGTAAGAGCGAAGGTGGAATCCCAAACAATCCCTTCTTCAAGTTCCTTTGTCGTAATTTCAGCCGTTGTGTGTTCGCAGCATGTCCTCATATTAATTAAGGTGATTATGGCCGCCCTGATACCAGATGAGCCTGACTGGATCCGGAAAAAGATGGAGCAAATGGAGTACACATCCATGCAAGCCCTTAGACAGCAGGTCAATGAAGTTTAACTGATGTTCTTAAATATTTGGCTTCATTCCGCATCTTTCTAAATTTGTTTACTTATGTTTTCCAGAAACTGAATGCTCAAGAGTCCTAACTTTGTTTCAAGACGTTGAAGTACTGCTCAATGCCTCTGGAGGTAAAGCCAAGGACAACAGAGCTCGAGTGGCCCACGTTGCTGCAGCTGTGACTCGGCTCCAACTGATTTTTTCCATCTATACTAATTCACACAGTGCTTCTGCCACTTATATGCATACTGCAAGTGCAATTCGAACAGCATCTAAAAGTGTTTTAATCCTTAAGCAGGGAGCCAATGGATTGCAGTGACTGTATTTATAACATAGTAATGTGGTGATAAAGACTAAGGGTTGAGATTGTACAGTTAATATTTTTTTAAAAAACGGACTCAGTAGCTGCGTCCACATTCAGAGGCTGTGTCCTTCAAAAGGCCACATTTGTAGGTCGATTATGTCCCAGCGAGGCGACAAAAAGATTAAAGTTGGATATATTACTCTGTGACACTGGATGAACATTTAAGATGTCTTTAAGCGACAATGTCGTTGTGTAAAACCAAAGCAACAGAGCACTTTTGGGAGCAGAAGTGCGCTGACATTTTCCAACTCGAAACATTGTGACCACCAGTGGCATCTTTTCAAGAGGTGGCGCTAGGGTGCCACCCCATCAAAATTGCAGGGAAAAGTGTAGACACAATAAACCTTGATTACAAAATAAAAACGTATTATCACATCTGTTCTCACATAAAATGCATCTTTTGACTTTTCAGCAATCCCATTCCATTTGAGTTTTTTTTTTTTTTGTGTAGGCCTCCTAATTTTAAAGGCATACTATGCAACATTTCTCAGTTAATTAATGTGTTCCATACCGTTTTGGATGATTAAATGAGTAATTTCAGGTTGAACAAAGGTTTTCTTGGCCGCCCTGGTGGTCTGTGGGGGAAATACCGCACTTGCAACTGCAGGAGCCCTCGGCCCGCGCCCACAGGCTCAGAATCTCGTGCAAGATCGCGAGAGTCGGTCTTGCTTTACGGCGAGAACTGCTACACGCCCCCAGTGAAACGCATGCTCGTTGCTAGCGCAGTGGCGATATCTGTGCAGTTATCATGGCGGAACCAGCGAGAAAACAGCGAAAGCCCATGTCGGAGCAGGCAAGAAAGAGGAAAAGGGCTCTGGACAGAAAGAGGAGTCGTACACGGGTGAACATCGGGCAAGCTTTTTCCGAATGGCAAGAGCTAAAAGAAAGAGAAGGCTGCAAGGCTGACGCGGACCTCGCGTTTCTGCTGATGAGATTGTAAGTAACATTGTAGGGTTTCCCTCACGCTACCGCCTCCCAACATTCCCAAAAAAAAAAAAAACTAACTCGATATGCGCGCAAGGCTTGTCTCCCCCCTGCTCCGCTCCGCCGGTCGTCCGGTAAGCAAATTCCTAGGGGAAACACTGCATTGGAATGGTTTCTCTCTCTCTGTGTGCATGTTCATACTTTCACTGTGTTTGTCATTGTTTGTACTGCCGTTTTTTCGACTTTTCGTTGCGTTCGCCTGTCTGCTAAGCTCAAAACAACCGCGCCTGGCTTGACGGAGAAACCAGTAGAACAGCTGAGCATCTTTACGACAGTGCACTTTTACTTTCGCCCTCTGGGGGGAGCCTCGCTGGAAAATCAACCCCGGTTGCATAGTATACCTTTAATGTTTCAAAGCGGAGGGGCACCAGACAAATGAGCGTGTATGTTTCTGTGTTACCTTTTGGCTGCCATGTGACGTTATACTGGTCTCTAATTGGTTACCTAAAGATTCTCCTCGAGGCGTAGCTCTCTGAGCCTGGGGCCATTCTTCGTCCTATCAGATTAATAAATCAGACCTGCCAGGCAGAGTCACACGCCTGGCAGATCAGATGGGCAGGCGCCAATGTCACTCCACCACACAAACGAAGAATAAAGGAAAGAAAAACAGAAGAATCAGACAACAATGACAACATATGAGAAAATTGTGCAGGGAAAGGAAATTTGGTAATTTACAGAATGATAGTTTCATGAGGCTTTTTCTGGAGATAAAAAAAACGATTAAACTACAGATGACCATATGTTTCCCTCTCATAAATGTAGTCCTGATTTGACTTCATAAAAAGGGAAAAAGGACCTGATAACAAGACTTACAACACAAAACTGGAAATTACCCTCCTCAATACTCTACATACTGCTTCTCACACAACAGTCATTTCAATTTAGTGTCCAAAAATCCCCTATTAGGTTCAGTGTTGTTCTTTTATATTTGACAAGAAGCAGAATAAGATGTGTGATAATGTGCACGGTACAGCATACTTTTAGGCTCGACTGTCTTTAAACTGTGCACTCAAGCTGCCTGACTTGCTAATAATTTCTTAATGGGGTTTTAACCAACTGCTCTCCAAGCTTTTTGGAGGCTTCTTTGGAATTTGCCTGCTTTTTCATTGAAGTACAGTACCTGACCATTTTCAGAGGAATGATTTTGTTCACTTCTTAAAACATGACCTATAAACCCCTGAGGCATAAAAAAGAAAAACTTGAATGAGTGTTGTGCTCACTTGTCACAGATAACTTTATGGGTTTTTGAATCAGTTCTCCCGACTTGTTTCTATGCACATTACCACAAACTTGTAGAGAAGTAGGGAGCTTCAAAACTTTCTAAATCTGTGGTGGTGTGTGCCCTACAGGTGCCCCATCTAAAGAGGCCATTGGTGCTCTCGGCAGGGTTAGACTCCTATACTTGGGACTTTTCTGCTCCTCTCCTATCTCTGGGCCCATTTACTCCACAAGACGTCTCCACAATACAACTCCACAAGACATCCTTAAAAAGACGTTTTAAAAAGTGACTCGTATCAATGAGACACTTTAAAAAGTGTTTTATATTTTCAATATGCACACTTTCAAATGCCTGTATCTTGATTGATTAGCACTTAATCATGTTTTGCAGTCTGTCTATGGTTAATTGGTATTGTTAGGTGATGTGTAGTTCTTTATGCAATTATATGTCCTTAAAGAGCTGCTTTCTAGCTTTGCTCAAACAGGTTGGTCTACAGTCTTTAGGCAAATATATTTTACAAAAGATTGTTAATTCCTGGTTCAAAAACATTGACCAAGAGAGTCACAATTTAATACATAAATAAGTCATGACAGAAATGTTTACAACTGTAATAATTAAAATAAAACAGTAAATACATAGCATTGTAAAAAGAAATAACATTTTTAAACAATTTATAAATTGATTATCAAATTTGAAAATAATTAAATACAGTTTACTAAAAATTTAAAAGCATAGCACAGGTTGAAAGGAATTTTGTGGCTCAAGACATTATTAGAGCGATTTTTGATGAGCTAAATATGAGCGAAGTCTCATACATACCTTTACTACTTTAAAACAAATTGTGAACACAAATCAAGTAATTGAACAAAGTAAAGTTTTACTTACCAAGTGTTTTCCCTTGGACACGAGGTAGCGTTTCTGGTCCGTTAGCGGCGCCATGTTGGCTAATGTCAGCTAACAGCTGCTAGGTTATCATCAGTCACTGTGCTAAATAAATAAGGAAAAGTTACTGTAATGTGCAAGTTATTTTAAAATTATACTGTCTTCTCCTTAAATGACATTTATGAAACCATCTGTAAACTACGCATTAGGGTTTTAATATAATTTAACGCCGTGGAAAGAGACCAAAAGATGTGCTATATTATTTTTCAATTAGCTTGTGCATTAACTGTGCAGAGAGCCACATGCCACCAACTGCAACATTTTAAAGTCACATAATGCAAGTTCTTATCACACGTGTTCACTGATTGTTGTTTTAATTCGATATATTTAAGATGTAGTTTTACAGCGAGTTGCAAGAGTCTACAATCATGTTTTTCTATATTGTGGTTTTGCTGCCAAGTGTTAGTAGTCTCTTTAGCCACCAGGTGTCGCCACATACTGATATTTATGCCGATGCATTTTGTAACAAGCAGTGCTGCTGGCTGCTCCATCATTCTGCAAAGATGCAGAAGGATGGAGAGACTTGTTCAACCAGCTGCAGCTACACATTTGCAGACCTGACAAAAAAATATATGAATATGTGGACCTGAGTGTGTATATGTAGGTGTGGTTGTGTACAGTTGCGATGTGTACATGAAGATAAAAGTTGGCAGTGTTTGTTTGTTGTGCAGTAATAAACGCATTTAAAAAAACTGCTTTTATTGAAGTTTGTGGCTTTAAAGAGTTAATGTTTCTAACTGTGCACAAGACTTAGAGCATTGATTTCTGCTCATTTCCATATCATTTTACTTAGTGTCCAGGTGCTCTCGTAATTTTTTAATAGTTCTCTGAAGTTTCTTAAGATGCCTTCAGGTCTTTCTCTGGACTCTGACTGCTTCCTTAGTACTCATTTATGATGAAAAATGTCATAGGACTTAGTTTGGGTCATGTAAAAAGGACAGTGTCAGTCCAGTCACTTAGAGAAAAGGAAAATAACTACCTACAGTTGAGACCAGATGCTCACATAGTCTTCACATTATAAAAAATATCACTGTCTGATATTGTCAGATAAACATTTTCTGTTTTAGGTCAGTTAGCATTACCAAAAAAAATGTATTTGCTAAATGCTAAAATAGATACTATGACTATATCTTTCCTCAATCTTCTCACAATAGGAGAATTTTGGCCCATTCCTCCTAAGTGATCTGGTGTAACTGAAATAGGTTTGTGGGTCTTGTCGCTCGCACACACCTTTTCAACCCGCCCACAAACTTTCAATGGGACTAAGATCAGGGCTTTTTAATGACCACTCCAAAAGACTCACCTTTCTGTCCTTAAACCACTTGGTAACAAATGTGACTGTATTTCTAGGGTCATTATCCAGTTGGAAGACCTAATTGTGCCCAGCTTTAATTATCGAGTGGATATTTTCAGATCTTGCATAAACTGTTTCCAAAAAACATCTTTACTCACGATGTAATTTTTTTTTTCTTTAAGTGCACTAGTCCCCTCCAGAAGCAAAAAAACAAAACAACACCCTTTCACAACATGTTGCTGCCACCCCCATACCCACAGATATGATGGTGTTCTCAGGTCTCCTTCCAAATATAAAGACGGTCATTATGGCCAAACTTTTGAATTTCAGTCTGATTAGACCACAGGACATGTCTCCAAAAAGTTTGTTCATGAGGGCATTTGCAAACTGTAATCAGGCTTTTTATAAGCCTGATTACAGTTTGCAAAGGCGCTTATTCCTCTCTGGGTGATCTTCATGTCCACGTTGGACTCCAACCAGCTTCAGACAGCTGCTTCACAGCGCATTTTGCTTTTGTTCTGGGGTAAATATGGACATTTCAAAGCTCAACACATTCATCGCTGGGGCAAAGAACCTGTCGCCTCACTGAACAGCATGACAGCAGCACATTTACGTTGCCGTTTATACTTGCGAATCATTTGAAGAGATGAATGCTGCACCTCCAGGAATATTGAAATTGTAGCCAAGGATAGCCAGAGCTCTCAGCCATATATCCTGGCTCATTTCTTTAAATTTTTCTATGATGTCACACAAGGAAGCAGCAAATTTGAGGTTTTACCTTAAAATACATCAACAGGTGTGCCTCAAATTAACCCAAATGTTGGGGATTAGACTATCTGAAGCTCTGACAGCCATAACATCATCATGGGGATATTTCCAAACTGTTTAAAGCGATAGTCACTTTATGGGATGTAAACTACTGACTTTAAAAAAAGTAATAAAAATAGATCATCTTTCTATACAGTTTATGTGATTATATATTTTATTTTTAATTATATCAGCATAAATCAGAAATTAGAAAAACAACTACAGCAGAGATCAATTCTGATGTCCTTGATGAAATATGCAGCAGAGCGTTTAAATCAGATAAAAACAAAGTGGGGTTTCATTTGGAGAACCAGATTCTACCACGATTGCATTAGAAATAAAACTCTCTGTATGCAGCCATCCTGTTGCTTTAATCCATTTTAATAAATAAATAGAGAAAAATAAGTTCACAATCCAGGTTAAAATGCAGGTCAGCAGACATTAAAGAGGGACAGGACGCAGGAACAAATTATTTTATCCCCCGTTTGCATGGGTTTTAAGCTTTTACGGCTGAAGAGATATGAGTCATGATAGGATTTTCACGTGACGAACGCTCTTCTTTTTAGGCCGGGAGCAAACAATCACATGTCAGTGACAGTCGCTGGATGATGTTCGTTGGGCAGATTCTGTTTCTCTTCATAACAGTGGGAAAGTATAGCACAGATAGGGCAGTTATGTGGTAAAATAATACTACACAAAGGGACTCTTCAGCAAGTGAGTAAAAAGTCATTGTGTGACGGCCTGAATCTACACGGGTCCCCAGATACGGCTTGCAGAAACCTACCGGCTACAGTGTTCATACTGTGTGCAATTCATCATTCAGTGGGTTATTATTAACAGTTAAACAAGAACAATGGCTGCTCTGTCAGACCCAAGACACCTGGAGGTATACTGTGATAAATATCTGCAGCAACATGCAAAGTCACACATCTGTTCAGATAATTAATATCTTTGTCAGGTTATAAAATCATATCCTTAAGAAAAAAATATTGAGATAACAAAAAGAACAGGAGACCTGCGTCCCTGTTACGGATCCCATAAAGACGTTGATACAGAACAAGCTATTCAGTTAATAAGACTGTGGACGAAAGAGAGCAGCAGATCACATGTTTCCTCCAAGTCTCAGGCGTGTTATATACAGTGTCACAACGTATCATAACAGTCGTTTACATACGAGCTTATTAGAGCTTTGAAACCAGAGTGAAAAACATGTGCAGAGGAAAGTTACAGGAGGACAAGCTGGACAGTCGACAAATCAGTCCATCTTAAAGTCATACCAACCCTACAACCGCTTTTCCTTTACGGATTAATTTTAAAGCACACCTACCAAATAATTAATTAATATTCCCCATTTATATTCAATGAAAAATCCTGAAATGTAACACTTCTTTTTCCATGTATTTGGGTGTAAAATACATAACTCTGATACAAGTCTAAGAACAATACAGAAATGATCTCCAATGGAGATTAAAGCAATAGCTTGCATCTAAAATATTACCCTTGGGCGGACCCAAAACTCAGATTCTCAATAGTTTTAAATCTAACCTTAGGTGTAAAAAAATAAAAAAAATAAAAAATAAAACGAATACGACTTTATTACACACAGAAAAATCACAACGGAAAAGCTGTGAGTGAAAAAATAAGTAGACTCTAGGCGCTGTACAATAAAAAAATAAATTTATTGATATTGCAGTGTTATTGTTTGCACTATGCATATTGCAAACAACTGCCCGGAGTAGCTAATTATTTAGGTGCCATGCATTTATGCTCTCTATGCCTGAAATAGGCATATTCATTACATTTAAATATGCTTTCCGAAGAGTTTCCTTTGTCAAAAGTGCCTTTTGAAAATAATAACCTTTAATCAGGTATTAAAACATACCTTTATTTAAGCCCACATTCATTTTAGAATTTTTATTATTGGCCTGATATAATATTCTAACCTTAAATGTCATGTTTTCATTAGCTGTAGGAAGAAAACCGTCTTAATTACTAGAAATAAAAGGCATGAAAACATCAGTCTGTGTATGACTGATAATATAAGTTTTCACTCAGTGAACTGAATAACAAAAACAAACTTTTTAATTATATTCTAATTTATTGAATATGACTGCACATTTAAAGGCATGAGAAAGCTTTAGAAAGAAAAGGGATGTTTAGTCATTATGAAACTATAACTATGTTGTTTCAATAACAACAGCAGACGCCGACTAGAAGCAGCATTATGAATAAACCTTTGTTGAGATGGGTAATGAAACATTTTATATTTGTTTCCAGTAGCTGTATAGGCTACTCACTATCTGGGGTCTTTGTTTGCTATGAGCACAAGGCATAAAGACATGATTTTTAATGGCCAAACGTCGAAAGTCTTATTATTATTGCAAAATTCACCAGTATTCCTGAATATTTAAGAGGGAAAGTTACAGCCAGCAGCTGCTAATTCAATACGCTCATTAATTGATGAATCTGTGTGAGCGCCTCTAACCAGCTCTGTTAACGCCACGCCAAAATGGAAAGACTAAAGCAATGAGCCTAGAGAAGTTATTGTTGCTGCCTATTAATCTGGGAAAGGGTTTTAAATTTCTAAGCAAATCGAAGTCCATCATTCTCCAGCGAGAAATATTATTCATAAGTGGGAAACATCTAAGACAGCTGCCAATCCTCCCAACAGATTGATGTCAATGTTAGGCCCTGCACTGCTTCAAGTATTTACAAGGAAAAAACAACAACACTGTACAGGCCTCAGTTAGCATGCTAAATGTTAAAGTTTCTATATCATGCTTTTCTGTCTTCCAAAGTCAACTTTAGGCATATATATTTTTAGTTAAATATTGGCTTTGGCACTAATGAGCAGTCAGTTGTTCTGAAAATTAGTTGATTTCTGGTGCCATTGTTCCATCCCGGAAGAAAGACGCTTGTCTTCCCGCCAATTTTCCAGGACAGGGAAGAGCTGCAGCTCAAAGAGCAGAATTCACGAGGATTACTCAAGACATGCAGGAATCAAGCACAATTCCACTTTGAATAGCTTTAAAACAGTTAAAAGCTATAAAGAACAGTTGATTTTGCATGATATAGACCCTTTAATGATTCTGACACCTCATTCCAATTGTCAATCACGCTGGTGAAGGCATCACGGTTTGGGTTCCTTTTTTGCCATAGCGCCTGGGCGTCTTACGAGCTTTTTAAAGTCAAATGTGAAGCTATCCGTCTGACAGATCCCAAACACGGTAGCAATGATGAGGGACACTGATAAAGTCAGGCAGAAAGCAACGTCTCAGGGTTACTGCTGCCAAAAGGGGTTCTAAAAGGTTTCCCTTGTGACAGGACTAATTCAAAGACCGTCATAATCCACCTATAAACTGAGTTGGGGTGAAAACACTTTCTGAAAAGAAAAAAAAAAAAAAAAAAAAAAAAAAAGAAGGAAAATCAAAAGTACCCAGCAGGCCTAGCATGCCACTTTGTGGAGGCTGGAACAAAATTGTCATCGCAAGTATTAGCTATAGCTAGCTGCCACAAATGCTTTTTATTTCCAACGCTCTCATAAAACAAAATTGTCGCGTCTGACTTCAGTCACCAGATCCTCTCCCTGCATAAACATCACATATTCTGCTTCTCTCAATGGAGCCACAGCAAGCTGAAAGAGAAGTCAGGCAAACTGAAATGTCTCTGTGTCAATGTCGCTTCTATGATGCTATTAGACAGTATGAGAAGAGAGGAACACATTTAGTTATGAGTTTCCGACTGGAAAATAGAAAAACTGCTAAGATTTTACACCCAAATACAGAAAGAAAAAGACGCGAGGGTAATTTTTCTTTTTTTTCTGTCGTAAACTAAAAAGATCTTCTGTTTTTCACATTTTTCGATGTTGTAGAGACTCAAATATATTTGAGAAAATAATTGTCAGGTGGCTGATGATGTATTCCTGCTGATAAACAATATGCAGCATAGTGAATCAGCTCTGGACTGACTGGCTTCAGTATGAATCCGTTTAATCTTCACAGGCACCTTCAAAGAAAATGATCTTTAGCTTATGTAATAAAATAAATCTTGCCCTCATCCTTCTCTTACCGACACCCCCTTCGTATCCAAAGAGGTTGGAGCAGTTTTGTCTTGAAGCTACAAATGAAAAACAGTATTTTTCTTTTTTTATTCTGTGGAGGCTCCTGTACACAGCAGCAAATGGAAGTGAAGTCTTTTGTACATCTCACTGTAGACTCTCACTAAAATAATGTTTATTACATGAGCACACAGTCAGAAGTGGGTGTTTGTGAAGCTGTGCCGGCGTGTTTGTGTGCTGAGGGCTGTTTTTTGCTCCTCGTCTCTGCAGAGAGTTCAGCTGCGTGCCACTTCACAAGGTCTGTGTTCAGGCTCCCACCACCTGCTGACTGCTAAGCAGCCCGTGCGCCCGGAGAGAGAGAGAACGGCCCAGAAGCCGATGTTTGCTACAGCACGTGGCAGCAGTTGTACTGAGCCAGCGGCAGGATCTTGGGCTTGTTTTGTGTGGGTATGTTGAAGGCCAGAGCTTTCTCGCACAAAGGGAACTGGAAGAGTCTGTCTCTGAGCTTGATGCTATGTCGCTTCCCTTGCTCCGCCCTCGGTACCGACTCGTCCCGGGTTCCTTGTGGATTTTGGGGTTGAGACTTTTCTGTACGCTCGTTCTTTTCGTTCGGTTCTTCCTCCCTTTCTGTTTTCTCCCGCAGGCTGGCTGAGGACGCAGAGATGCACGACTGACAGGATTCGGGTGTTGGGAGGAGCGGAGGCGGTTTGCCCGTATTGTTGTTTGGTTCCATCTCTTCGTCCGGTCCCTCCTGTCTGTTCGAGGTGTTCAGCTGACAACAAGACACCCTAAAAGCTGGGGAGGACGGGGTGACTTCAGACGTCTGACTGAGCGTCTCATCCCGATGACTGATCGGCTGATCCGAAATCACACACCCACTGTCTTCATTTTCTCTTTGCATCTCCTCTGCCTTTTTCTCCTCCCCCTTTTCTGTATTTCCAAACTCTTTCTCCTCTTCTATACACTCCATTTCCTCAACCTCCCCTTCTGGTTCTTTCAGTTCCTCCTCTTCTTCTTCTTCTTCCTCATCCTCCTCCTCCTCCTCCTCACAGATCTGCTGCAGCGCAGGGACGTTCTTGCCCACAGGAGGCTCTTCGATGGGAGCAGGACGCAGGCTGAAGCTGAGGCTGGGCTGCCACGTCCCAGGAAATGTCTGTTGAGTCGAGGACCTCATAGCCAGTAGATCCCCGGACTCAGGGGCACACAGTGAGGGAGATGTGGCAGAGAGGGCCCCGGTGACCCAGTGTGGTGGGGCCTCAGGGCTGAGGAGGGCGTCATCCAGGCCCTGCAGCCACTGGTGAGCCTCGATCTCGTCCAGAGATGCACGGTGACACGGATCCTTCTGCAGCATCCTGGAGATCAAACTGACAATGCAAGAAAAATGTTGTAATGAAGCTTGTATAAAACGTCAATTAAAAACTGAACGAATAAAGCAGCACCGTGTAAGTTTTGACCCAAGTATTAGCTTAACTTTAGATATATTAGATTTTTTTTCAGGTCAATAAACAGCACTTGGCACATCGGTGCGGGCTGCCCTACTCAAAAACTCGCCTAAGTAACTTGAGATGGTCAGCTCCATCACCTGAATGGGTCATGTGACCTAGAGCATCCCTCTGGGTCACATGACCCACTGTAGGTTACAACAAGACAAACACTTACCTGATTAAATCCTACATTAGAGAAACAAAAATATGTCTAATCTAGAGGGGTGAATGTGGCCTTGTCTTTACCAGTAACTGGATAACTTTCTCAGTCTGCTGGTCCAAAGTTGTCTGCTATCAGATTCCAAAACAAGGAGGAAGACCGTTTAATATTCCGACAGTGCAGCGTTGCCAGTGGCCTTCATGGGCACAAAACCTGGAACAATACAAGTCTATCGCCCCCTACTGGCTAAAAGTTACCTGGCGCTGCTTTAAGAAACCTAAACACAAAATGTATAGACCAGTTCACGCGTGACGTCAGCGCTACATCCGGGTCACGGTGGTTGGCAAAAACAGCACTGTTCTCGTCTACTACATGACAAAACGGGTGATTTAGAGCGTATTTTTAGTTAGTTTACTTTTGGAATCTAAACAATGTCTACCACTTCTTGTGCTCCCGGTTGCACACAGAGGCATTCCAAATCGTCGGATGTACGTTTCTGTCGTTTACCGAAGGACGAAGAAAGAAATGGATAATTTCAATGAAAAGAGCGCAGGCAGACACTCCCAATCGACTGGGGGAGCCATCATACCACGACAGAATATGCTGTCTACACTTCATCTCCGGTAAATACAACTTAATTCTGCACTAGTCATTGTTCTACTTGAATAGCGGCGGAGGGGAGATGGCGATCACTAGACGGAGCCGGGAGAAGCGGAGTCCATGCGCTACAGCAGCAGCGGCTCCATTACGCCCCTGTTCACGGGCGCTAGTACTTCTGTGTTCACGCTGCAATGTCGCCGACACCCCCACCAATTTTAACAAGACAAAACCACCAAAATAATCCGTAGTGAACTATATTTTTTTTTAACATACCGGGCGGGTCTTCCTGTCCGACTCCGCGTTTGTATGTTACACATGTCTGAACATCCATCCATCCATCCATTTTCTGACCCGCTTAATCCCTCATGGCGTCGCGGGCGTTGCTGGTGCCTATGTCCAGATATAATATAATTGTAGCCGTCCAGTGGTTTCATGCTTCCATGCTCTCTCGTGTGTACTAGCCTGCGTGTTTATAAGGTAGCTGTATGTGTCGCGGTACTGAACGCTTGGCAGCATTTCACAGACTCGCTCCGTCCCTTCAGGCTTTTGCTGTGTGGATCTGGCAATCTGATACCATCAACCATCAACTTAGTCTTAAAACGATCTTGTGATACGTTATCTAAAGGAGAAAAATACGTGGAGAACTCGTCAGTTTCTCTGTTTGCGTCCGCCATTGTGTTCGTCTTTTGCCAACCAGTCCGGCACGCATGCGCGAAAAACCCGAATCAAAACAATAACAATGAACTGGTCTATTCAATTCAGCATAGTAAAGATGCCAAAATGACAAACTACTGAATAAACAAAACTACAATAAACAAGCAAAGGTACTTTTTGAATGACAGAGTCACTAAAATTTCACTTTAATTAATGTTGCTAAGAGTGAATGTTAAGGAGAAGAAAATAAAGATACATTGCAAAACATGGATTCACAAGCAAGAATTGATGGACAGAAACAAAATGCTTCTGACAGCATTTTGTTTCTAATTTGTCAACACAGAAGGAACAAAAATGTGCAGCATAGTTGTGATTCTGGAGTCAGATTTTTTTTCCACCCCCCCGTTTGAGTTTACCCTGCTTCATTGGAAGCTGAGAGAACATTGTGTTGTGCGCGTGTCTGTGTTTTGGTTTGAGGTGTGAGGGTTTGAGGTTAAGTGTGAAGAGAGACATGAATGCTTGAGTTTTATTTTGTTCCAGGAGGGCAAGTTGTACGGCTCTGACAACAAACTGTAGTTTGTTGTTCACAGATTTTAAGGACACAAGGTTTTGGCCACTTTTAGCCCAAACTGTATTTGCAGCGGGATGGAGAAGGAAATATTTGACTGAATTTCCATGTATGAAGAAAACCGAAAACGTGCTTTAACATCAGAAATCCTGAAGCAGATGAAGCACCCTGCAAACATTGCCAATCCTGGTTAAGGTAAATAAAGACCCCTAAACAAATTTGGGCACAATCAATTCTGCACATACAAATGGTTTTTAGAAATACTCACCTGTACACTGTGATTTTTCTCCTGCATTGTTTACATTTCAATTGTTTACTTTTAAATCACTGCTGCACCTCATACTGTAATCTAATGTACTGTAATCTACAAGCTTTATGCAACGAAATTTCGTTCTGTACGCACCCTGTGCATACAAAATGACAAATAAAGTTGTCCAAGTCTAAGTTTTAATCTCCTACCTAAATATGGATTGAAAATATCAATCTTTAATTTGAGTGCATTTATTTAGAAAACAAAATTCCCCAGCAAGAACCTAAAAACGCCAACAAAATAAATCTAACATGAATATAATTACACTTTCCTTTGGAAATTGATCAGAATGACCTTTTCCCCTTGAATATAAGTATATGACATGACAAAAAGGTTAATTTCTCTTTTGCACACTTCAAAACGGGAAAGAGAAAAAAAAAAACCTAGTATTTCAAGCTAGGCAAATATTTGATGATCTTTACAAGTCAGGATATAGCTATTGGCCTAAACTTGCTCATATCTACAGTTAGAGCAAAGAACAGCTAACACAGTGATGAAGAATACTGAATGAGCACCCAGGGTCATCTTGCCACCATGGAGAGTGATGCACAGCTCTCATAAGGTAAGTGTTGGAGAACTGCATTAATGTGTGGCATCTTTGGATCTCCAAGTCTCCATGAAAATCATCAGGCACTATCTACATGACAACAAAATATTTGTGAAGCAAGCTAGGAAAAGCTTTCCTGTCCTTCCATAACAAATGTAGAGTTTGATAAGTTGGACTTTGCTGATGCTGGCTTTGTTATGGCCGTTAGTTGCGTTCTTGGACTCTTCCTATATAGCGAGCTATGATGCTGTGGGCATTTCAAACAGAAATCTGGTGGCCTCTGCCGGTAAACCTTAAATCCAGCCGTCACTGGGCTTTTCAGCTGGATAAGGATCCAAAACGAAAGTCCAAATCAACAGGAGTGGTTGACAAACTTAACTTTCACTTTCATCTCAATTGCAAGAACTAAATCTTATAGAAAACCCAAAGAGAAGCGCACATAAAGGGAGATCAGGATTCTTTTACAAAAGGTAAAAGACATTGTAAATTATTATAGCGAAGAACAACAGCAAAAGGAGGTGGGCCAGTAACTGTGGCACCATTTATTTAGCTTTTTTCTTTCCTAACATGGGATTTTTACCCACTGAATTCATGTAGTTAAATCAAAGGTTGAATTTTTATAAACTGTTCAATATGGGATCTGCTGCTGAAAGATTAATTTATTTTTAGGCTTTCAAACATTTTTACCCAGGGGCGCTATAAAAAAAACAAAAAAAAACGTTTAAATTTGTTATCCTGAAGCTCTATCAGTACTCACTCTCTGCAGTCGTCTGAGACATGTTCAGGGACGGAGTAGCGGCAGTCCAGAATCATGACCAGGGTCTCGCTGTCGTTGGTTTCCTGGAAGGGAGGGACGCCACAGACCAGCATGTACAGGATCACCCCAAGAGACCAGATATCTGGAACACACACACACACGAAATATGGTAAAATGGTAAATGGCTTTATCAAGGCCGACGACACAAAAGATCTTTATACTACAGTCATTCACCATTCACACCCTGACGGTGGTGAGCTATGTTAGTAGCCACAGCTGCCCTGGGGCAGACTGACAGAGGCGAGGCTGCCATACATCAGTGCCACTGGGCCCTCTGACCACCGCCAGCAGGCAATGCGGGTGAAGTGTCTTGCCCAAGGACACAAATGTTACGTCTTAACAGGAAACCCAAGCCAGGAATTGAAATAAAAGAGAAAATTACAAGCTCTCAGGGAATAATTTGAAATGCTTTCCTTTATCTAAAATTAAAGAATAACACAAACCTGATAAATACCGACTACACCGATTTAATGAGAAAATATCCATTAGATCAGGTTTGTGCAACATTTATTAATCAAAGAGCCATTTTGAGTAAATGACACACCACAATTGGCACATCTATTTATCATAGTATATAATATGGTAATAAAAAGATCAGGCAAAGACTTTATGTAGATTTAAAAAATACTCTTCCCTGTTGCCTTTGAACTCAGTCTTCATGCACTAAATGTAGGTTTAAGACTTTGGTTAAAACGTTCAATTAAATTTTTATATTCAAGTCAATTTTATTTATATAGCACCAATTCACAACACGTCAAACCTTAGTCAGTAATAACATTTGCAAAATGAATGTAAACAATACCAATCAATATGTTCCAAACATCCAAACACCTTTTAGGAATAATTGTTATTCTGTCTTAAGTAAAATCAATTGGATCATGTTTTGCATTTTCTTAAAACCTTTTAACTCAAACCAATCTCAGACAGGCCGCGCCCACCTTTGACTTGAACACACTAGCAAAGCCAAACCAAAAACCGGTATAAACAGCCAGATCAGTGTCATACATCTGCTTCAATGAATATATTTCAAAACGCATAAAATCACTGAACATCAGTTACACATCCTTTAGGATTTCCTAATAAAACATGAGCAGTTTTCACAGATTTTTTTTAAAAGACTTTTTATTGTGGACATAAAAAGTTAAACTTAAAACTTTCCCGTGTTTGACTTAGTGTATTTCTTGTATGCATCAAGAGGAAAACATTTGAGTGAAGCAAACTGCAGATGACTAAGTGGACAAGATGCCTGAAAAAAAAAACAAAAAAAACAAAACAAGTTCACACATGTCAACCGACACTTGTGACATTTCTGCTTTTTTTCCCCCCGTCTCCTCCCTTTCCTTCCTCTAGCGTCTTGGTGCAAGCACAGTGAGCATAGTTTTAATGCAGACTCAGGACAGCGTGAACCAGATGGGAACACGCACTCGGGCTGAGCTGAGGGCTGAGGGCCCGTAACAAACAGAGGCCTCGTTGTGGTGGCGTGCTATTCTGAGAACGATCATCCTTCTGTCTTTCCTGCCTGTCTGTGTTTCTCTCAAACACTAGAGGCAGCGACACGGGCACATTCTGTTCATTTCCAGTTTTAACTCTGCTGAGACACTAGAAATGTCACAGATTACATATCTAGGTTGAAAAAGTTTTTTTTTTATTTAACACTTGTTTATTCAAGAATACCAAACACTAAAGCACACTGTGTACAAAAACTTCACATGAGAAACTTCCTACTTGACAAAACCTGTTTTGCTGTGGTTTACACAATTTAAGTTTAAATGGTTATTTAACTTTTTAAAGATTTTTTTAAAACAAATTTAAAACAAACTTTTAGATTCTGAGCATTTAAAATATGCAGACTTTTTTATTTCTCCACTCTCTCTCCGTCAGTCCAGTTCTAAAGTCCTTAAACTGGCTGATGTATCTCAGAGAATAGACTTTAAAATACTTCTGTTAGTCTATAAACCACTGAATAGCTTAGCACCTAAATACACCACAGACTTAAAACCTATTTGTTTAGAGTTGCCTTTGACTGTTAATGTTGAGGTTTGTAGTCCAACTTGTCTTATATCTTGACCGGCTGCTACTATTCCACTGCAATGTGCTTTCGTCTGTAATGTTTTCTTTTTTTGTTCTGTTTATGTACAGCACTTTGTATTGTCTTGTTACCAAAAGGTGCTTTACAAAAAGAAACTTGCCTTGCCCATTACTATGCTAACTACTTTAATGGCCCTAGGGATTTTAAATATTAAGACATGAAGGCCAGCTCATACTTTTTTTGCACATTACTGTGCACCTCTGCAATGTTAGCATGCTGAAAGTGTTGTACTGGAACCCGTCCAACATGAAAGCTGCACTATTTAGCCAGATGTAACATCTTAAGACATTTCAATAAAAAAAATGGATCCATCCAAGGACAAAATAAATGAGTCCTTCCTACAGTTTCTCCTCTATCCAGGGACTCGCATTACTGAGAGCGGTGCTGATTCAGCCACTGTCCCAGATTAAACTCATGAGGGCCCAAACAAAGGCCCTCAGTTCTCCTCATACGATGTATACTCAAGCACACGCTCACCTCCATCCAGAGCTGCGTTACGCAACAGGGAGGAGAAGCCTCTTGAGTGCTGGGAGTACTTTCCACTCACTGGGGAACATCACACATTCCCACCACACATTAGTGGGCTGCTGACGGCACAGGGATCAAGTCCAGACACAGAAGCAAGCACGCATAGCAGCTGCGAAATGTATAAATATGGAGCTTCGCAGTGCCTTGCAGAAATATTTGCAGCCCCTGAACTTTTTAACATTTTGTCACATTACAACTACAACTTTCACTGTATTTTGTTGGGACTTGACTGATACACCAACAGAAAGTAACATCATTTTGAACTGGAAGGAAAATAACACATGCTTTGCAAAATGTTTCAAAATCTGAAATCTTGTATACAGCCCCTTTGATAAGTACTGATTTAGTGCAATCAGCTCTCAAAAGTTATTTAATTATAAGTACCAAATTTTTTGGACTACAAGTCACACTTTTTTCCATAGTTTGGCCGATATTGCGACTTATATTCAGGTGCGACTTGTATATCAATTTTAAATGGTAAATCATACTGACTAACCTGAACCAAGTGGTAAACATTACCGTCTATAGCCGCAAGAGGGCGCTCAAGGTTTGTCAAAACTAAATCCTGCTACTGTACCACTTAAAAATTTATTGAAACACTAACTTATAAACAAAGACAGAACACATGTTTGTATGTTGTTTCACTGTTTCAGTATGCATTCACGCAGCAGAGCGTTGCGTGGTGTAGCCCGAAAGCTATTGGGCTGTTCGTGAAGCTAACAACAGCTAGCGCTAGCTTACAGGTCTACTGTCCAGGCAGTTTAAATCTTCGCTGATGCTGCACGTGAGCTTTATGTTGCTCTCAAACATCCGTGTCATACTGTTAGCTTAGCACGTAGCACCGCTACACTCAGTCTAATTTCAGCGTAATCTTCACAACTTTTAGCATAACGAGCCGTTACACTGAAATGTGTTGATGAGAACTTTCCGGGTTGGAGAAGCTGGCTTGTTATGAAACACACCTGGGAAGTTGAATTGGTTAAATTAGCATTTTATTCACCAGAATAAAATGTTAGTTTTTAGTCTTGGGTTGCGTGAAATAAATTTCTAAATAAATGCAATTTATAGTCCGGTGCGACTTATAGTCTGAAAAATACGGTAAATAAAATCTATGTGTGTAATTTAATCTCAGCATAAATCCAGACATTCTGTGAAGGCTTCAGAGGTTTGTTAAGAGATTATCCGTGAATAAACAGCATCATAAAGAGCAAGGAGCACATCGGACAGGTCATGAAAATAACAACATCCCAAGCCTTCAACATCCAAAAGCAATAATTAATCAATCATCTGATATCAGAAAGAGTATGATACAACTACAAACTATGATAGCAAGCCTTTGTTAAAAGAAAGTCCACCTTAAAGTATACTAAGCCATGTGGGGGACACAGAACAGGTGTTCGGAGAACAAAAAAAAGAACAAAGGGTAATTCTTTGGCCTACGTGCAAAACAGTCTGTGGAAAACCCAAAACTAACACTGCACACATCATCCAAAAAAACAAACAAAAAAAACCACCCTTCTCACCATGAAACATGGTGGTGGCAGCATCATGCTGTGGGATGTCTTTGTTGTTCTGGGACAAGGAATCTTGTCAGAGTTGATAAGAGGATGAATGGAGCTAAATACAGACCTTGAAGAAAATGTGTGCAAAAAGTAAACCTTCCAGCAGAAAAACAACCATAAACATATAGTCAGAACTACAACAGAATTGTTTGGATCAAATCATATGCAGGTGTTTGAAGAATTAAATCTTTGTCACAGATTCTCAATTAGATTGAGGTCTGGACTTTGACTAGGTCATTCTCTCAGTTTGACTGAGCTTGAGCTATTTTGCAATGAAGACTGGCTGGTAGTGGGTCTAAATACAACATGCAAGCCACACTTTTCAGATTTTTATCAGTAAAAGATTTTGCAAACCATGTATACTTTGTCCACTACTTTACAGCTATTAATGGCTGGCATTGAGCAGCACAACAGGGACGCAGATCCAGGCTCTGTGGATTCATTAGACAGGCACTTCCTTTGAAGTGCATATTTCAAGAGCAAGTACGTCATAAAGGGTCTGTTACAAAAGGCCATCCAAGTTCAGACAAAAAAAAAAAAAAAAAAAAAGCATCCTTTGGTATATATGCGAAAGCTGAAGCCAGGGGATCCTAGTCTCCACTGCACTGGGCTCACTCGATCCTTCTGGTCACCGGTTATGTGGAATGTGTGAGCAGTGTGGATTAACAATACCCTGATTCTGATCGACTAGAACGGACTGATAAGGGATTTTTTTTTTTTAAAACAAACTACTGATTAAAAAAAAACAAGTTGCACAAGATTCTTGGCTAATCTACTTTCACCCACAACGTTTAATTCTCAGTCCTAACCCTAAACGTGACATGTTCCTACCAAAGTCCTGGCCTTTTTGCGGACTTGGTGACCATGGTTTTTTGCATTGCTTAAATCTGACATTCTTTTTAGGGGCAACCACACACACACACCACAAAGAGAACTATGTATCCGTTCTGGCCCGGGAACACCTTGGAATGTCTGGGTTTCCCTCCTGGATCACTCACCTCCGCAAAATGACCTCGGATAAGCAGAGAACAATGGAAATATGCACGCAGCGGCACCACAAGGAAGAAGCCACTTTGCTGCAGCAATATGTCGTTCTCAGAAAGCACCACTCATGCACAGAAGTTTTTGTAGCATGTTGCTGCTGACTGCATACATATTCATATATATCCACATATTAGTGGAAACTTGAGTGGAAGGAAGGTGTACGATAGTACAAACTGTGGAAAAGTTTAAAGGGCACCAATATTTCCACGGGGCACTTTAAAAAGATTTTTACATGGTAAAATAGGACATAAAATAGTTTTGCATCGTCTTTCCAAACCAAAGAAGGGAACAGGGCATATGAATGTTAGTGCTTCTCAGTAGCAATTAGTTTCATGCCAACTGTTTAGAAGAAAGAAAGAAATCTTTATTTTGTCATTGCAAGTATACTTTCCAACAAAATGTGTCCATTTTGTTGGGCTGCAACACCGAGTGGTGGCCAGGAAGCAATCTGGGGTTAAGGGTTTTGCTCAGGGACCCATAGTGGCAGCCCGCAGGGTGTGAACCGGGTACTTGCAGCGTTCTCAGAGCTCTAAAGCCACTATGCTGCTATTACAGAACAAGTTTGTCCTATAACCAGTGGGTTGCCGGTTCAAACGCCCATCCTGACCGTCTCATTCGTTCCTGAACCTGAAGCAAGACACTTTTCACCTGATTGTCCTGCTGGCGGTGGTGCCGATGGATGTCATTCTGCCCCAGGGCACTTGTGGCTTCAAGGTACCTCACCACTGTCGGTGTGAGTGAATTGGTGAATGACTGAATGTAGAGTTTGGGGCCCTCAGGACTTGATGGAGCACTTTACAAGTGCAGGCCAGTTACCATTTACCAAAGAGTGCAAGCAGCAGGGATAACTGCAGCCTTCTGCTGGTGTTGGTCCACTAAAGCCATTAAATTTTAAATGTGCTTCATGATCCCTTCTGCTGATAAGCTTTATGGAGATGCATATTCACTTTCAGCCGGACTTGGCCCCCTGCCCACACTGCCCAAAGGACCAATACCCGTGTTAATGACCATGGTATCACAGTGCTCCACTGGCCTGACCTAAACCCCAAACAGAATTTGTGCAGTATTGTCCTTAGGAAGATGATAAACAGAAGACAAAACTATGCAGACAAGCTTAAGGCCATTTTTTTAAGTATCCTCGGCTTCCTTAACATCTCAGTAGAGCTATAGACTGAACTTCATGCAGTAATTTATGCAAACACTGTAAAGTACAAGGACATACTTGTCACTCGGATGGCATCTCTGTATTTTTATCTCACACATAATCCAATTCTTCAGTTCTTTAAAAACATGTAAATTTAAGATATGGTCTTTAAGCAACAGATCTTTGATGTGACATAATTCAAACAAGTGGATCTTGGACTACAAGGCTTGATGAGAGTTGAGATTTTTATTTGTGCACTAAAAAGCAGCCCTACATTCATCTAGGACCCGCTTAACAGTATAAATTTGCAGATTTTTTTTTTCTCTCTTCATTATTATACTGTGTTTCTGTGCAGATCATGTCCTTTTCAAGGACCGGAACATTAACTGTTGATATAAACAAATCGCAACCCTTCGGGTTGATGTGAAAACACAGACAAAGCAGTTTTGTCTGAAAAGCCTCCCGGGCAGTGTTGCTGTTTTCTGATCTAAAACGGGATGTGGGTGTATGTTGTTGTTTTCTCTTATTCATTTATTATTATTTTTTTTGGGGGGGGGGGGGGGGGTCCATGTGGTTAAAAAAAGGAGAGGTGGATGTATTGTGGCAGCAAGTTAAAGGGGGGGGGGGGGGACTTTCACTATTTAAAAAGAGAAAGCTTGCCCTTTTCAAACTGAGGATCATGAGGCATAGTTATGAGGAGTCAGTATCTTACACCACTGCAGCTCAGATAAAATATTTAGGAGGAGTGAGGCTATAACAAATTACATTCAACCTTTGTATTGTATTGAGTTTGCATGAACGATGTTTATCTTGTTGCCATTATCTTAACTGAACATTGTGTTTCTAAACTACCTGCATGAACTTGCTTGTAAGCCGACTCCAAGGATTAATGCAGGAGCATTTACCCCATTCCAACATTTTACACATTCACACCAAGGTGTACATAAGAGGTTTCCCAGCTGCTCAAATTTAGGCCAACGAATATTGAAGAAATGCATAATCCGACTGAAAAAGATACCAACTAAGGGTCCCAGGGAAAAAGGCCTTTTGGCTGTGGTTAAAGGAAAAAAACAATTAGGGTGCACTAAGGGCAAGATGCATCGTGGACCTACTGCATCATGGGTGTAGCAGCGCATGTATTTTTACCAAACCCTAACGATACAATCAGATTAAGAAGAAATAGAAGGACTGGTTCTGGGGCTGCTGAGTGTTTTCAGGGGGTTCAGGGTTGTTGCCGTTGGTAGGGGTTGTTTGGCCCTGTGGGGGTTTTTGGGTGAGGAGTGGTGTGTTTGCTGTGGCTCTTGTTATCAGGGTGGTGGTGGGGGTGTGATGCATGGTATGGACTCTGTAGGTGGTGTATGGGCAGCTGTATAAATACGTCCACTTACCATTTATCATTTTTGCTACCCAAACTACACTTTAGTCATTTCTCTTCTGTCTGTCTTTGTTGTTCCCCTTTTGGTTTTTTTCTCCATGTCCTTATTATCTTTGTCTCTGTATAATTGTAGTAGCCTGTCGAATTTGCTGCCTAAACCAGGTACATCCAGTCATGCCTTTAATTTAATGAACTCAACCTCCCAACAACGTGTCAATTCCTACCTTTTACAAGACAACCAGACCCACCATACACTTTGCCTAAGCTTCCAGGACGGACACACAGGAAATTCAGAACTTGAAGTTTGCTTGAACCCAATCCCTCTAACTACCGTCTATGGTAGGAGTGATACTGACTGCTCATAACTACCCAACCCAACCTCAATTTAAAAAAAAAAAAATCTAATCTTAAATACCCCTTTAAAATTATGACAAAATTGCAACAATCTGTCAACTGTGTCATCAGTACTCATCATCATTAGGTTTTTATAAGCAGCAGTTTGCATGAACTTCCTCCTGGGAGCGTCAAAAACTGAACACATGCAAGAACAAAGTTAAGGACAGAGCTTACATAACCGCAGGCAGTATTTACGCCCTGTGAACAATCTTCCCTCCTTCTCTGCATCTCTTCAAACACACATCAAACAGAGCGCACATGTACAGTGAAGGAGGCCCGTTTATGAGAGACAGAAATGTCAGAGCGGCACAGAGAGCAGTCAATGTGTGTTTGCGACGGTTTATGAGTCATCTCGCTAAGCCGAGATATCTCTGAGGGACATCTCTTCCAGCGTGCAGCTCAGGATTACGTCCATAAATACATACGTGCTTGTGATTGAGGGAGTCAGAAGTGTATGTTTCTATGAAAGTGATGACACAGCCGTGTCATCGACAGGCTGAGTCACGCTGGATGATACGGACGGAAATGTAAAGGCAGCAAAGCAGTGCATCGTCTTGAGAGAAGTTGACAAAAAATTTATTTAACAGGACATCCTTTTAGAAACAGGAACAAACATGAGGAAATAAGGACGAGTGCAACTTGGGAGTTGTGCTGAAAGTTAAGCTGCGTTTCTTCATCACCCCTCCAGTTGTTTCGTGAGACAAGGTCACGCGAAAAACTACAAACAGACTATTCACAAGCTCTTAAACTACACATCTGGTCATTTGGAGCCATTTGCAACGTAACCTTGCTTTCACAGATAAATGCACCAAATGTCCTTCTACAGGAGAACATTAATTGCAGTGGGGTGCATTTGTATTCAGTGCAGATGCAACCAGAGTAAAGAAGGGGGCCAGATTCTGCCAAAATAAAATCCAGCCTTGTGCAGTTTAGCAGATAAGCCCCCAAACCACCCTGAAGCAGACACTCTCCTACTACCCCTCCTTCCTCCTGTTTCCTCCTCCTCCTCCCTCTAACGGGACGCATAAAACCAAATCCTTTAGCTCTCCTTCAGCTCCTGCAATGTCAAATCCCACAATCAGAGCAACCTTCCCGGTCAGTATGAACAGAGGATGCGTGGAACTTCTTGTTTCCGATCTGCGACCCGGTCTGCAGAGAGGGCTGCAGTGCAGCTCGTGCCCGGCTGACTCAAAACTGGCTGACCCAAATACAAACACTAATCCTCAGCAAACGGACTCAGACCCGGCCACATTCACACACTGGCACGTGATTGAAGAGGAGTGAGCATGGAAACGAGCGAGGATTACCCACACCGATGCATGCAAAAGGATCTGGAAAAAAGCCTAAATGTAGTCTGGATTTATGTGACAATTCCAGTAGGTGGGAATCTTTGCAGCTATTTTAATTAAAATAGCTCCAGTGCAACTACGGTTGCTGCGGACTGCATCTGTAATCGCAATCTGATGACTAGATAGATTTTTCAAAGCCAGAAAGTCACTCCAGGGCTCTTTATATTGGTAGTGCAGCACAGAGCACACAGATAGTTTATCTACAAAGTTTAAAATTGCTTTAGCATAATAAAATTTGCTGCTTTAAATAACAGGGTTTTTTCTCTAAAGCCAACCAGCATACTTAACTGCTACAAATGGGGGTTTGCACTTTTTTGAGCAGCACCCATGAGTAACAGACAGTAACATCAATAGCTTGTGAAATATATTATATTATTTCTTTCATAAGTTAAACTGCAAATACAACTGGAAATGCAGCTTCATGAATCCACATGTATATTATCAAATGAATGTTAAAGCTCTATGTTATCTAAATTATGTGCAGAGCTTTTGCTTTGGTTAGACATCAGGATAGCCCTTAAAAACAACCCGGTTACCCTGAGGGGACCCAGTCCTAAGCCTTCTCCAGGTCCAAAAGCTCTTATGACTCCCTCTGCAACGCTGGGATGTTAAAGATCTGTTTCATGGCCAGGATTAAAACCACGCTGCTCCTCCAACTCTTTAGGTTCCAAGAGGTTTCAAGAGTAAACTTTCCCAGGGATGCTGAGAAGTGTGGAAGCTGCACAATATATTGAGTCGTTACTGTCATCGCAGTTTCAATGCGTGCAACCCTCCATGCAACGCTAAAGAAAAATGGGTATTACCGACCACCGAGTGATCCAGAATGTCCAGAGCCATCAGCATCTAGGGACAAAATTCATCCACACCTGCAGCTGCTCAACTGGGAAGTTCTTTAACAACCTCAACAACTTCCATCATGAGATGAGCGAGCACAATGAGTTAGTAACATTATTCACGTAGTTCCCAATTCAACTGTGCTTTCAAAGCTTTTAGCATATTAACCTATTAAGCACAGGTTTGAGTGCTGCCATGTGTGCAACAATCTGCACTTAAAATAATTGTAATCTGGGTACAGAAATATGTGATTGTGCTTTAAGTCTCCAATCATCATTATTAATAATTCTATAGTCAACATATTTCCACTTAATAGAGCCTTCAGGGTGAACTAATGTTGGAGACTATTGCACTTTGTACGTCAAGTGGTTGTAGTGGCTGCAACACAATAATCAACTTTTGCATAACGACAGTTTCTTGCCACTCTAGGATGGCAGTGATGATGATGAATAATATCAAGATGAATAGAACATAATAATGAAAGATTATTAGAATTTCTCATAAGGAAGAAAGCATTTTTTTAAAGCAAACAACCAAATGGCTCAAAAAACTCAACTAAGTGATTTGAAGCCTTAAAAACAATAAATATGTCCAATTAAACATTCCCTGATAGAAATAAATACGTTTTAGTCTCTCACCCACAGCTGGGGCGTCATACTCCTCTCCCAGCAGGATCTCTGGAGCAGAATAAGCCAGCGACCCACAGCTGGTGGCCAACATCATCCCAGGCTGGAATAAATTGCTGAAGCCAAAGTCTGTCAGCTTCACGGCGCCCTGCTGGGGGAAGAACACCACGTTTTCCGGCTTCAGGTCCCGGTGCACCACGCACAGCTGGTGGCAGTACGACACGGCGCGCACAATCTGGGCGAAGTGACGCTTGGCGGTGCCCTCGGCCACGCCTCCTTCGTGGCGCAGGATGTAATCGTAAAGGTCGCCACCCTCAGCCAGCTCCATGACCAGGTAGAGCGTGGTGGGCGTGTCGATGACCTCGTAGAGACGAACCACGTTGGGATGCTGCACCAGCCTCATGCACCTAGAAATAAGCAACAATAGGTAATTTATGTTGTAATTATAAAACACACACACACATATTTTTTTTTTGTATAAATTTAATTGATAGTGATTCCGACACATGTAGGTTTTGCAGAATGCTTCTGTCATATTTCTTTGATAAGCATAGGAGATCTTAAGAGTTGATTCTTTCAGTATCTGACATGCTGTTCACCAATCAGAGCCAATCAAAGAAAAACTAACAGACCGCAATCTCTGGCCATGCATTGTAATTCCCTTGACACCAAATCAATTTAAATTACTGTTGATTTCACATGTCGTTCTAAGCAAATTCAGTTTAACTGCAGCGTATGGTCGCTTCTCTTTTGTTTAGTAGAAGTTCGACACTTCTTGCCTCTTGTTCTATCATTTCCTTCTCGTTGTCTTCTGTCTTCCTCCATCCCACTGGAGGTGATAACTATCTCCTTAAAATAAATAATAAATAATCTCAGCCTTTCTTCATAACGATCAAAACGTCTCATTCATCTCCTTCTTCTGCTGCTTCACCACGACTGACCAAAGGAACAATAAAACCAATCTCCCTCTCTACCCAACCGTCACTCCTGAAAAAGACATCAAGACCCCTAGACTGCTCTGCATGGACCCGCCACCAGCAGAAACAGGCACGGGGACGAGGATTGAGGGATTGGTGAATGCTTATCCATTGCCTCTTTACTGTTGAGCAAAATCGGCAGCTGTATTTTCCTCCGTTTAACGGAATATTGCATTTCTTATCCGATTATTAAGTCTCTCAGATGCTGAGGTACACATGCACACACCTTAGCTACTCTGAGATGTTGCTCAGAGTCATGCATTTTTACAATCATGCATATTTTCTCACAATGTTGTGTAAAATCAACTGCTGTCTTTGCAATATTATCAATAATTGTGCCATACTAACTCTGGTTGTATTTTGTTAATTTTATTTTTTCTGATAACTTCATTCTCAGTTGCTTTAGAAATAATTTCAGATTAGCTGTTATTTTTCATTACTGATATGTTTTTGCCTAACCTGACGCCGCCAGATAGATTTGCTCCGCATATCCATCTGGAAACCTTCCGTTGAAGTAATTTTGGGAAGGGGCGAAAATACTGGTTAGCTGATTGGCCTATGTTGGTGATAGACGGGCCAAATAAACCAATCAGATCAACGAAGCATATGACGTACTCGTCAACATGCTTCGTCGTCGCTCTGTCACGAGCGACGACGAAAACACAACCACAAGCCAAGCTACTCTTGCTGCTGCAGGTAAAGGCTCGTTAGCTCAGCAAAGAAATACTCTGTAATTCCGATAAAACTTGCTAGATAGCCACGCTAACGCTAGTTTCATCGGCTGAAGCCGCCATATTCTTTAGACTGAACTGTCGCGCTTCTGGTTGCGTCACACCTCAACCCGCCTCAAAGCCAACGCTGATTGGACGTTCGTTTGGTGAATGGCTCCAAATTTTCTTTAACGGAGAGTAGCCAGACTGATCTGCGAGTGAAACCTTGAAAGCTCGCGAGATCAGGATGGTCTCACGAGGCTAGTTTTTGCCACCATCACACCCAAATGTCCCCATTGTGAGACCATTAAGGAGTCTCTTATCTTATCTTCTTAT
Organism: Fundulus diaphanus; assembly: GCA_037039145.1. Lineage (NCBI taxonomy): Eukaryota > Metazoa > Chordata > Actinopteri > Cyprinodontiformes > Fundulidae > Fundulus > Fundulus diaphanus. Next base: position 12,712,192 of record CM073134.1, on the reverse strand, counting down.
CATTAGGTCAGTTTACTGGGCGTAAAGATTTAAATGCAACTATTGACATTTTTTTATTCTGGTTCAGGTCACCTGCCAAGTCGTCAGCATATCCTAAAAATATACATATATTAATAGCTAAGCAACAAGTGGTCAAGTTGTATTATATGTATGTATATATATATATATATATATATATATATATATATATATATGTATATATTTAAGTATATAGATATGTTTATATCTATATATATATATATAGACCACTAAGAATGTAAATGAGACATTTACATTCCTATTTCCTTTTTTGTATTTTTTCTTTTTTGGTATTCTTTTGATCCATCAAATCACTGTATATAACTGAATGCACCTTCCCTACTCTGCACCTTCTTGTATGAGCCGATGTGACGAGTGAATTTCTCCATTGTGAGATCAATAAAGACCATCTTATCTTATCTTATTGTAGGGGAGAAATCTCAACTGTAAAATTTGTATTTAATGTTCTTCAAAATCACAACCTCTTTGTTATATTCTCAAATAAAAAATAAAAAAAATAAATGATATTAATATTATCTGTCTTTGACAAGAGCTGTTATATTAATGCTGAACTATTTGCATCCAACCAAACTTGTTCTCTCGTGTCTTATCTGACAAAATCCTTAATATTTTTTTTTTTGCCTGCTCCTTTTAGGAAAATGACAAACTAATTTGATAGCTGGTGTTTCTTACCTGACTTCCTGTAAGAGGTGGCTTGTGGCCATGACATCCAGTTTGGTCTTGTCGATCATCTTTACAGCCACCAGTTGCCCTGTGTTGACATGACGGCCCAGTTTCACAACAGCAAAGTGGCCCCTTCCCAGCGTCCGGCCCAGATGGTAGAGGCCGCTGAGATCCAAGCGACCGGAGAAGCCCCTGAGGTCCACGGGCCCATCAGAAGCGGAGTTCAACTTCCCGGAGGAGTCCATGGCTGAGACAAGAGGGAGGAGGGAAGCTGGCTGTGTCGAGGTTTCTGTGGTGTGGAAAGTTGCTCAATGCTGGGGGGTTGCCTAGCAGGATAGAGAAAAAGACGAAACAATAAAACAAAGTGACTGCAAGGATAATTCTGGCCTATGGCCCAAAGGGAGAAGGGCTTCAGACGAGGTCAGCTGCTGTTAATGCCCCATCCCTCGAGGCACCGGACCAAAAGTAGACCAACGTTCCACTTCATTTAACAAAAGGCACAGACGACAGAACACGTTTAGCTTAAGCACTGAGACCGGATTACAGAATTATAATGCAATCTGAGCAGCAGAGGGAGAAATATTCTGCTGTTGTCTCTGATGTTGGAGGGCTTGTGTTTGAGCCCGTCTCAAATATCACCATCCAAAGCACAGATGGCACGTCGAATCAATACTGCAACAAGAGACCATAATGTATAATGGTGCTCATGTGCATGTGAGCATGTGTTTGTGTCAGGAGATACCATTAGACCCGGTGATGTCATCATCAGGGGGGGCAAGTTTTTCACCACCACCTTCATCATCGCAACAATCAACATCAGCATCAAGAACGTCATTGTTTTTGTTTGTGTACCCCAAGGCAACGCACATAAAGAAATATGGAAAAACACATGGTACCTATTATTAGGTACGGTGGAGGATCTGTGATGCCTTGGCATTGTATTTCTTCCAAAGAACTCTAAAAGGTGAAGGTCTAAAAGTTCATGATAATATATTCTCAGTTTCTATTAGAATTAACAGAAGAAAATTAATCTCTGTTGGACTTTCTGACCATAGTTGCACTGAAAGCCTTAAAAATGTCAAAAAATGGTATAGTTGAAGGATAATACAGAAATGAAGGATTCATTTTGAGATCTTTTTTTTCTTTCTTTTTTTTTAAACACATCTTTACTTCACCTTGCAGTTAGCGGGTTGCCGGTTGGATCCCCCGCTCTGACTGTCTCAGTTGTTGTGTCCTTGGGCAAGACACTTCACCCTCATTGCCTGCTGGCAGTGGTCAGAGGGTCCAGTGGCGCCGGTGTTTGGCGGCCTCGCCTCTGTCAGTCTGCCCCGGGCAGCTGTGGCTACTAACGTAGCTCACCACCGTCAGGGTGTGAATGTGGGGGTGAATGGGTGAATGACTGCAGTGTGAAGCGCTCTGGAGGCCTTTTACCATTTACTTCTGACACCAATATGTTATCTTTTGGGGGAGGAGTGGGCTGTATATATTCAGAAAATATATTTTTAAATTAAGGCAGAAGATCTTGTGTCCCTCTTTGATGCCACAAAATTTTACTTGTTTGTTTTCTGACCATGCTTTGTCTCCCTATAGAGACGGCCTTCTGTGGTAATTTAGTCTCTGTTAGTATTTATTTTTCATTTTTTGTCTTTGCACAAGTGTGTTTTGGATTGGATTATGAAATGTTTCCACAGACATTTAATGTAGTTTATATAGTTTTATGTTTATTTTCCGTCATCTTCTTTGTAGTTTAATTCACATTTCTGATTATTTTAAATTATCTGGATGTAATTTTGATCCTCTAAGTCAGTGGTTTTCAATAGGTGAGGCGCGCCTCCCCTGGGGGGCGCCAAAGAGCCACAGGGGAGGCGTGAGAAGACAGAGAAGAAGATAGAAAAAGACAGAAGACACCAGCGCCGTTTCTCAATTCACGAGAACGCGAGTGCGGACTCGCGTTCTCGTCAAGTCCGGTCTTGGCGAGAACACAGGAAGATCGGACTTGACAAGAACGCGAGCACGCAGCACGTATGGTGTATTGGAACAGAAGCGTACTTGTGACGTCATGAGACGCACAGTTCTTTAGCATTTCTTTAACATTCAAAACTATTTATATACTACACCACAATAAATCTTATTGAAAATTTTTTTAAAACAACATTTTTAATTTCTAAAAAGCCTAAAAATTATCTTGCCGCGGTGCATTCTGGGCAAGGGGTCAGTCTGAAGAACGCACAAGTCTGCTCTGATGCATGCTCGATAAAGAGGGCGGGCGAGAACAACATCCGGGGAATTCGGCGCGTTCTCGGTTTGGCGTTCTCGGCAATCGGAACAGTGCTCGGGCTGAGGCTGATGACGTGTCACGAGCACACGAGAACGCTCAAGAACACATATTGAGAAACGGCCCAGCTGTGCGCTTGCTCGGCTGTTTCTGCGCTCGCGACTTCAAAAACTGTCCACTCCACCAGCCAATCACAAACAGTTTTTTTTCCCCATGCAATCAGAGTGTGGCTTGCAAATACTGCATTCAGATGGATTAAATCTAAATCCTGCAGCCTTTGGCAGAAATTACTAAACATAACCGTGGGATTGAAAACAAATAAAAAGTTAATATTTTAGCCTAAAATATTTAGTCTAAAATATTTAGACTAAACTATTAGAGTTACTAAGAGTTAAGTGAGGTGTGAAAAATGGTTTTGTCTCTTTTCTTTCCAGCTTCTGGGAGGTGATGCAGAAGTTTATTCTGATCATAATCATCATCATTGTCATCATTATTTAAAGAGCACTTTAAAAAAAGGTAAAACAAAGTGCCAAACATCAGAAATACATCAGATAAGAGATAAGATCTAATAATATGCTTGGTTGTTAAAATAGCAATAGGTTTAAATTGTGCATAATTAGCCTAAAAAGTAAATCGGAATATGGAATATGTTGACATCTGTTAAATTCAGGTTTTCTTTTTTATTATTATTATTTCAGTTGACGTCTCCTTTTGACGTGAGTTCAGTTTGACATTGGCGTCTGTTTAGGTAAGTTTGTCTGCTGTTGAAAACAATCGTTTATGAATTTGCTCTAATGACAGCTCAATTTTAAAACTAAGCCCTCTGTCCGTGATGTTTCAGTAAAAGTAGCATGTAAGATGGAAATATTTGGATGAATATTTTATGAATAGGCCTTTTTTATGAATGTACTTTGTTAAAAGAAATACAAAAAAAAAACATGTATTGGGCTATCAGTTGTTTTTGAAACACAGCATTCCAGGAACACAAAAGAAAGATGCTTTTACTGCAGGGACCAGTGTGGGGTAGGTTTGTGGTTGGGGGGTGGGGGGGGGGGGGGGGGGGCGTGGTTATCTTTACCTATTCCAAGGGGAGGCTCACATTCAATGAATTTGAAAACCCCTGGACTAAGCAGCTGTGCTATAGCACTTTTGCCCTCCTTTTAAGGATCTTGTCACCACTTTGTGAGAACAAACTGTGCCGATCTACACTTAAAACAATTCTACACGGGCAATCAATCCATTTCCCATCTGCAAGACCAAAGAGCCGTCACAGGATGTTAGAGACAAGATAGAAGATCTGCACAAGGCCGTAATGGGCTACAAGATCCTGAGCAGTAAGTTTGACGTGAAGGTGATCGCTCTTGGAGCAATTATATGGAGGTGGAAGTAATTAAAAAAAATATATCATCAGCCGCCCTCACTTTGGAGCTCCTGATGAAATAGTGCTTCATGGGGGTCAGGACGACCATAGGAAAGGTGAGGAATCACCAGAACTGCCACAGGTAACTCTAACACAATGAATTTAAACCCACATCTATCTGCAGAGCTGGAAGCAATTTAAGGGTTGACTATGACCAGAAGAAGACTTGCGCCGTAGAAAAGCATGGAGGAGGAAATATAGTTTGATACTGTTTATCTGGGAGAATTTAAATCGCAGAAGGGCTTAATGAAGTTTTAGATATAAATTTAAAACCCTTCTTGGATCCACCAAAACCTTAATAACTTAATAAATAAATAAAAATAATAATACAGCCAAGACCACAAAGGAGTGGCTAAAGAAGAAGTGCATTAAGTTCATAGAGGGAGCAGAAGCTTTGAGCTACCAAGCTGCAGCCAAGAAAACTAAAAGGATTAGAGAGTTTCTATCGAGAGGAGCGGACCAAAATATCTCCTTAGGTAACCAACTAAGGAGAAAGTCTTACTGCTGCGCATGTCATCAAAGCTTTCCTCACAAAGTTCTACGTCATGTTTGGCTGGAGAACCAAATGGTTATTTCATTCAACTTGTAGCTTATTGTTGGATTTTTGGCTTATCCTTTCACTCCTCTCTAAACAATAGTGCTGGTTCTATCCGGGGAACAGGGATCTGCATGGTTCGAGCAGGTTGGCTGACCAGAGTTTTTTTTTTCTCCCCCTCCAGACGTTCCGGAGGATGGGTTGGGGGTGGGGGGTGGGGAGTTGGTGGGTCTCAGTCTGCGGTTGGCTCTCGGACCCTGCCGCCAATCTCTGGCCCCGCGGCCTATGGTGGTGCAGCTGACCGAGCCTCCCTCACCGGGTGGGTGGGTGCAACAACACGACATTTGAGCAGGTGGAGGCAGGCTTGGGGTCTTTTTCCACACCCCTATTATCCGATTGCCACCCGGAGTCTGGGGCCTGGAGGAGGTGCGGGCCACCTTGTCCGAGGTCTTGGCTAGCGGTGGACGTTGGGTCCGGGTGATCGGCTTGGACTTGGGCTGGCACTATTGCTCTCCCCTGGAATATGGGGGGGGGGGGGGGGGGGGGGGGGGGGGGGCTTAGGTATGGAGGGCAGGTTGTGGGGAAGGTAGAACTGGAGCATGGACCGGGTAGGTCGGGTTGTGGTGGTCCCCCAAAAATCTGTTGGGCTCTTTTTAATTCTTATTGCCACATTGCCAGACAGGACACAATAAAATAAATAAATAAATATAATAATACAGCCAAGACCACAAAGGAGTGGCCAAAGAAGAAGCACATTAAGGTCATGGAGTATCCTTCATCGTCTCCCAACCTCAGTCCAACTTATAAACAGAGAAGGGAGCAGAAGCTTTGAGTTACCAAGCTGTAGCCAATAAAACTAAAAGGATTAGAGAGTTTCTATCGAGAGGAGCGGACCAAAATATCTCCTTAGGTAACCAACTAAAGGAGAAAGTCTTACTGCTGCGCATGTCATCAAAGCTTTCCTCACAAAGTTCTACGTCATGTTTGGCTGGAGAACCAAATGGTTATTTCATTCAACTTGTAGCTTATTGTTGGATTTTTGGCTTATCCTTTCACTCCTCTCTATTAAAACAAAGCAAATTATATAAATATCAAAGACTTTTAATTTATTGTAAGTAAGCATGTTAAATGTAGCAGTAACTCAACTGTATAATCCTGCGTTTATCTTTAGTCGCATTGATTACTGCAACGGTGTCTTCGCAGGTCGGCCCCCCCAAAATAAAAATCAATCAGACAGCTGCAGCTGATCCAGAACGCTGCTGCTCGTGTTCTCACTAGAACCAGGAAGATAGAGAACATCACCCCAGTTCTAAAGTCCTTACACTGGCTCGCTGTAGCTCACAGGATAGACTTTAAAATCCTTCTGTTAGTTTATGAATCACTGAACAGCTCAGCACCAAAATACATTAAAGAGCTGTTCTTGCTGTATCAACCCTCCAGATCACTCAGATCTTCTGGTTCTGGTCTACTCTGCATACCCAGAACCAAACATGGAGAAGCAGCATTCAGCTTCTATGCTCCACAAATCTGGTACAAACTTCCAGAAAACTGCAAAACAACCGAAACACTGAGTTCTATTAAATCAAGACTGAAAACCCACCCGTTTAGAGTTGCTTTCGGCCGATAATAACAGGAACGCCGACCGACATATTTGATGTGTATTGATGTTTTCACCCGATATGTGTTAGATGTTTTTATGATGTAAACCACTTTGAACCGCCTTTGTTGCTGAAATGTGCTATACAAATAAACCTGACTTGCTCATTCCCCCATCTTTCCTCCATCTCTATCAGTTATTTTGCCTCCATCTGGTAATTTTAACAATTAATAATTCAGCCCGTCTTGTGATCATCTCTTATCTTTCAGTGCTCATATTTCCTGTTTTTTTTTTTTTTTTTTTTGTAAAGTGCTTTTGCTTTATTCAGATCCAGATGTTTGTCTCCACTTGTGTTCAACATATTTGTGGTTGTTTGCGTTTCAAGTATTTTCCCCTTTCCCATATTCAAATTTAGCATCTGTTGGTTTTCAGCTTACATTTACGGTCTTTTTTCCTCTTCTTTACCTCCTTCTCTGATCAGACTACTTCTTACTTATTTAACTATACTTGTGCCATTTTATTGACCTTTCCATAACAGTATTTATGAGCAATGCACCAACCAGATTTTCAATAGCTTTAAAAGATAGGTATTATTTTTATCATCATCATCAACAGCAGCACTTCATCGCTTGCAGCGTCATCAAGCAGAGCTGCGTTATCAGCCTCTTTAGCAGCCCCCCTTTTAAACAGCTTCATTGGGCCAAGTGCACACTGACAGGCCTCTTTTTTTAAAAATAACATTTACAGTGTATATTTATATGTGTTCCTGAGACCGGACTTGAGGCCAGCTGTTCTAACTGCAGTCCCAACTTGGCACACAGTCCCCGTCCCTGGGCTGAGCAGCAGCCCAGCGGCTCCTCCGCAGCAACATCACTCCGCTGCACGGCGGGCAAACAAGCAGCAAGAGGCGCTAACTTACCATTGTCGCGGAAATGTCCCGTGATAGCTGCTCCTTATCCCCGCAGCCTCCCGAAGCCTCGGCGTCACCGCTGAATTCAGACGTGGAATAGAGCAGCGTCGCCTCCTAGTTCTGTTCCCTCACAGCGCTCCATGTCGGTTCGCCGCGGAGCCACACTTTGCACTTCTTCTTCTTCCCTGATATGACTCTCTCTCTCTCTCTCTCTCTCTCTCTCTCTCTCTCTCTCTCTCTCTCTCTCTCTCTCTCTCTCTCTCTCTCTCTCTCTCTCTCTCTCTCTCTCTCAGCTGAAGAGCCGCGCGCCCGCTCCGCAGCGGCTTAATCAATGTGAGCTGAGCGTGCACGCGCCTTCTTCTGACGTCAATGCATTCCAGCTCGCAGCAGAGCTTGTGCGCGGCGCGGCGCGGCGGCGGCACGGCGCGGCGGTGCGCGGCGCGGGGCGGCGGCGAGCCTCTCGTAGAGGAGCGGAAAATAACTGAATGAACTCATGCGAAGTCCAAGAAATTATGTAACCGGCTCGTGTGTGTTTGTTGTCCGATTTGCATCGAGACAAATCGAACCATGATAACACCCCATATTTTTCGATTATGAGCGCAAGGTGATTGAGTCAGGTATTAAATAACAGCTTTGTCTCTTTTTTATATATCTTCTGTTGTACCTGCAGGACTGTTATCCGTGCGTGTTCTTATTGGTGCCACATCAATGGCCACCCCTACCCTATGCGTTTTTATTTGTGTTAGTATGTGATTGCATTTTTCAAGTTTGAGCATTTTTGCAGTAGCCTATGTTTTGTGTTTATTCTAGCAGACAGGTTTGTAGGCCCCGTGACAATACCGCAAACCTTTTTTACACTATCCTAACATTTTCTGTGGGATTGAGGTAAGCTCTTTGTGATAGTAACTAATGTGTGGGCATTGTCCATTTGCAAGACCCATCTGCGCCCAAGCTTCAGCTACCTGGCTGTTGTCTGGAGATCTTGCTTCGATATTTTCTCACAGTGTTGTCTATTTTTTTTTTTTAAAACGAAGCACACACTTCTGCAGCAAAACACCCACAGCATGATGTCGCCAACACCGTACTTCACAGTTGGGATAAGAAATCATATATGAACCTCTTATTTTGAAGAACATAAAACAAATAAAAAAAAAAGAATCTATTTAACAATTAGAAAGGATTTTGTAAACCCTAAGGGACTTAAAACAGGAAAAGGTTCAGCTTGATCTAATGTCAGACATTGAGAAGAAATGGTCATGTGTATTTAACTGTGGGGCTCAAACTAAACATACTCCTGCTTTCCATTTGGTTGATGCTGGTCTTCGGCCTCTTTTTACACATTTTGTCCATCTGAACTACTCGTCTCTTTGTAGTTTCCCTTTGCAGTCATGTTGCTTCTTGTTTTCATATCTAATTTATCTTTCTGGTCATGTTTGGCCATCCTTTGTCAATGTGAGCATCTATGGACATCTTGCGTCGTCTATTGACTGTCTTTGTGTTATTGTTGTTTTTTATTTCTTTGTGGTCAAAATATCACATTCTTCACAATAATTTCATCTCAAACTACTAACCCTTCCTTATGTCTGGGACTCCTTTGCTTTGTTTCTCTAAGCTCGCTTTGCATTTTGGTTTAATTTTCTATTTTTTTTTATCTTTCTCACATTTCTGCAGATCTAATCTCTCCTGTAGGCTAAAATATAGTCGACATTTTCAGTAGCATTTCATAAAACCACAGCGTACTGACTGTTAAATATCTGACACTTTATTGTAATTATTTTCATTTGTTTGAATTCATGCCTCTCTACTGGAAGGTTTGAGATTTTAAGTAAGTTATACTTTGAAGCTGCATCAGTCTGCAACGATGATCTCATCTCTGTTGTCCTTTGTCTCCTTTCAGTCTGTTTAACAGCAGAATAATAGCGCCATCTAGTGTCTATTTTCCTCTCGGACTTAGCTCAACGTCTACAACTTTTTACAACCCAGAAAGCCATTTTTGCCCTCAGTCCAGCTAAATAAAACACGTTAAGGACCATAAGTGTCACTTGACCTTTCAAACATATAAAACTTATAACTTTTTAATAAATATCTACTATAAGAGATGTGTTACAAAAAAGTGGATAAAGTGGATAGATAGATTTACCTTTGTTGGGATATTTTTGGAAAATTATCTTAAAACATTAGTTGGCTCTTTATCTGTTAAGTTATTAGAAGCCATTGTGGAAGATCCAAAGAGCCAGATCCAGACCACTGGTTCACTAAATAGGAAAGCGGCTTGTGTTTCAGTCTTAGTCTTACTCATTTTTAAAACATTTGTCTCCATCACACGTTATTTTCATCATTCTTTGCTGAGGAAAATAACAGAAAAAGTTAGCAATAACCATGTTACTTCATGGTTACCACTGCTTGAGCTCAATTTCCGTTTTAAATCATGTTTATTATGCATTAAAGACCCTTGGGACGGTTTGTTGAATTAAAACCTCTTGAATCACATCTAAAATTAACACATGATTGACAGTCATCGAGTCGTTTCATGAAAATATCTGAATACAAGTCACCCTATTACCCAACCCTGGAAAGTACCTTGTAAGTTCTGGGAAAGATATCCTACAAGTTGCGGAAATTAACCTTTAAGTTCCAGGAAATACTCCAAGATCATGAAAAAATCTTTAGCTTTTATAAAAAATAAAAAAAAAAATACACAGAAGTTCCAGAAAGTAACCTGTGAGTTCTGTAAAATGTATAAAACAAACTATGAAAAAGTTCAGCAAAGTAACATCTAAGTTCTGTAAAGGAACACAAACGTTCTTGAATGTAGGCTAACCTTTAAGTTTTGTATAAACAAATGAGAATATCCAAAAAAGTTACCTGTAAATTCAGAAAAGTATCTTGCAAGTCACAGTAAAGGAGACTCGGGTTTACAGGTTTAGTGATAATATCTAATAGCGTAACAGTAACAATAACGTGTGAAAATAACTGAAGCTCAGAAAGGTTCAGGAAAGCAACCTGTGCGTTCTAGAAGATAACCCCTAAATGAAAATAATGTGGAACGACTGAGATTTATTTTTTAAATTCATGGAATCTGACCTGCAGGTTACACAGAAAGTAATCTGAAAGTTTAAAAAACTACATGGCAATAGTAACCTGTAAGTTCTGTAAATTCAGGAAAATAGCCTGTGAGCTCTAAAAAGTAACCTCTATGTTCTGACATGCATCTTATGAATTGAATTAAAGTTATTTGAAGATTACAGGAAAGTAACCTGTAAATTATATTTATATTTATAACAAATAAGGTCTTTTTTAAATTAAATCCTCCAGTCATTGAATAAGATAAGATAAACTTTATTGATCTGACACTGGAGAAATTCACCAATTACAGCAGCTTTTGGCAACACACAAGTGGGGTGCACATTTAAGAAATGTAGAATAAATAAACTTGCAAAAGAAATTAGTGACATAGAAATATGTGTAAATCAAGTCAAAACAAAAGAAAAAATATATAGTATAATAAATATAATATAATATATAATATAATATATATAATAGTATAATATTAATAATATAATAAAAGTGACGAGTGAATTTCTCCATTGTGAGATCAATAAAGACTATCTTATCTTATTATCTCTTAAAATGTTTTTATTTGTCAATGCAAGCAAATGGACTATAGATATTTACAGTGTTAGTGGAGGTGATAAAGTTAATAATTGTTGTGGTCAATATTACATTTATAGGGTTTAAGGATCTCAGTTTTATTATGAATATAATGAATCTTAATCTGGATTTCAACAAACAGGTGGAAGAAAAATCACATCAGAAATAAAATAAAGAAAAATACACATCATTCAAAGTTGCAGTTAAAGATGGAAAATGTAAATAAATACACAAGGAAATATGTTTTCATATATACATTTAACTGTTATGAGAACTCTGTGCCCATATATCATATAAAAATAAAACACTTATCTTGGAAATACTTTAAATAACCGACATAAAATGCAACAGATTACACAGATAAATTATTTCTGTTTAGTGCAAAAGTTTACAGTATATTTTCGTCTTTGTGCTTCCCTCCACATTTAATCACATATTTCCAGTTCATTGCAGTATATTACCCTGAATTAGTGTGTGAGATGTGTTCATATGGAAATCCTTCTATTTCTAACAGACTCAGATCACATCCTGAATCCTCTCTCTGGCTTCAGGGCCTCCGTCAGTCTTTTCCGCATGATCTCCTTGGTCGAGTACATTGGTAAAGAAAGCATTGAGTGACATGTCAGTGACTGTGGGAAATGCTGATCATTGGCGCCACTCAGGATTTGAATGATCATCCTGATCTGGCCCATGCCCAAAACAGGAACTTTCCGAGACCCAGTCAGGAACCCTGAAGAAGATGCATAGAAAACCTCAAATTAAACAATTAAATGTTCATTATTTCATGAGAAATAAATCAAAAAAGAAAACTGGGATACAGTAAACAGAGCTAGATTTCTGCACAGCATTTGGGAAGGTGCTGCTACTCCTGGTCTGTTTAGGAAGCCGCAACTCGGGCCTGGCAATGTTGTCACACCCTACCTGGTTTTTCAACGTGCAACTTGGAAAACCAGTGGTCTTTACTACATGTTTTGGTGCTAAGTAATAGTAGTAATACAAGACAAAATAATTAATTTCTCTTCATTTAATGTGTTCAAACTAAGAACATAGGCAGGTTGTATAGTACTATACATGCTACTGGTTTAATGAGCTGCAAGCTATCAGACGTGGCGCTAAGAAATAGTTTATACCTGAAACTTTAGCTGTGCTTTATATGCACAACAGCCATATTGAATAATAGATACAGAACTCCTCCGGCTGGGATTTGGAGCAGTTGTTTTATTTCTGACTAACTGCAAACTGTAAGCCGTCTGTAAGGATGGCTGAGTGAGTCTAATTGAATTAAAAGTAACACCAAATGCAAAGTGTTTGCACGTTTGTGTACTGGACTGATAACTACGGGTGAAGAAGCACATCAAAGTCATGATTCTTTTGGTTTCTCGAATAGAAAGCCTTTCATATGGCATTTTGTCATATAAATATTACTGGATTGTATTTGGCTTTGCTGGAAAGAGATGGATTAAATAGAATAAATTTGGGCTGGATTGGACTGCACACAGTTGATGCATTAAGATGTTGTTTCCTGTGAATAAGAGCAATATAAATCAACTTAATACAATTTAACAGAATCAATGACCTTTTGCCATTAATTGTCTTAGGTCTAAGGTTTCAGGAAAGAAAAAAGAAAAACCCGGAAGACTACTTACAAAGAAAATCTTTCTTCTGCTCTTCAGTAAGCTCTTCAAAAACCTCCCAAAACATCCGTATGGTTGGGTGTCCGTCGCTGCACAGGTCATACTGTGTGTTCTGCATTGAGAAAAACAGACTTAAGCGTTTTCTGCTGTTTTTTTGCAAATAAGACAGCAGTGAAACAGGAAACCATTCAGCTGATTTTACCCGTTTGAGCGTCGCCCAGTCATAGATGCCTCCACCCACCAGCACACCCTGCAGCTCCTCTGGTCTAAAAAGTTTCACCAGCTGTTGGTCACACACCAGGAAGAAGCCTCGCTTGAACTCCTGAAACACGCTCTCCACTGACTTGTTAAAGGCATAATTCACATAGGCATCCACAAACTCCCTCCTGTTTGGCAGATAGAAGCTTTAATTAGCCAACTGCTTTGATTGGACAAACACAGAGACCTAGTTGGTGTGAGAGGCTTACCTATTTTCTTTTGTGACCAGCTTTTCCGGATTTACATGCAGGTTAACTTCTGTCTCATCCCAGTTAATCTAGAAGTATAAAGAATGAAGACATTTTTAAAATCACATGAACAACACTGTCATTTTTAAAGATATTAAACAAGAATTTCCCCAACCTCAAATGTTATGTCCAGGTCTTCCAGGTTATCCTCTTTGTAGTCCAATATGTATTGCAGATTCCTTCAAAAAGACCAAGAACCACAAGTTATTGACTCATGTAACAGGAACAATGCTGTCCAGTCTGTTATTGACCTTAAATATTTTCTCACCCTCCAACTGCTGGGCTGAACTCTATCATATCCTCCAGAGTCGGTTCAGCATCGACCAGCTTTTTGAACAGAACCAGTGGGAAGGGCAAGTCTACGACGCTGTTGTTGTAGAAGGCCAATCCACACAGAATCCCAAACATGTGGAAGGTGGCCTTGTCCTCCTCTGCTGTCTGCATCCATAAAACATAAACAATAAACCTCTTTTCAGTGGCAACTGAAACATTCTAAAGGTGAATGAGACCATCATCTTACTCTGGAGGAGAACCACGCCATTGTTTCAGAGTCGTTCAACATGAACATCCCTTTTTTTCTTTTAACTACGTCGAGGTGATGAAAAAAGTCCGACCTGTAGACTCGTGTGGGCTTTGTGTCGCCATCAAAATGCACCTGAGAAATTAAAAGTTACCAACCCTTAGATAAGAAGGTGGTCTTACTGAGCTTTAACAATGACGGTGAAGCTAAAAGCTTACCACGAGGGGTTTCTTCAGGTCAGTTTGATGAGCAGCGGCCAGCTGAACGAAGGCGTCCTCCAAAAGTGATGCTCGGTGCAGATTCAGTTCAAAAACAGGATTTCCTTGGGGAATACATCCCTAGAGAGGAACAAAAAACATATTTTGTAAAGAAAACAAAACAGTTTAATCCTCTAAAGCAGAGTAAAATAAGGGGGGGAAATAATTTGTTGGGGGAAACGCATAGGTCTCAAACTTTAGCTAATGTCGCCAGAAAGTTTGGTTTTAATTATTTACAAAGTAAATACTAAAACAAAACTAACTTAAAAGATAACCTGTTGAAGAGACCTGATCTCAAACATCCTCAAAAAAAAACTGAGCAGAGAGTTCAACAAAACGTTCAGCAGAGAGCAGAGAGCTGGCAGTTCTAGACATAATGGAGTCTAGAACTGCCAGTACAAACTGAAATTGAGGATAACAAACCGCAACAAGTGCTTCTGGCTACATCCATCTGGCCCTGAGAAAGGCGTCTAACCCAACTTGGCTGTCATCTAGTCCCAAGTTTACACATCCAGTAGGATTTGCCAACCAATACAAGCAGAGACAAGGCTAACTACTATAAGCAACACAAACTAATGACGATGTATTTCTCTGCATTTTGAAGTTTTAAACACTAATGTAACATGTTCACTAAAGGAGGTTCTTCCTGAGTGCAAATAAACTTTTACTATAGTAATGATTAGCAAGGCAGCCATATTGGATTTTGAGGTCACAGTTGGGAAGAGACCTCAGATCCCCTCCCACCTCAAATATGAACTTCCAGGTAACCAGATTATCTGTATCATTCCATAAATCAAGTAGCTGCAAGAATTTAAAGATTTTTTTCCCCTGCATTGGTAGAAGCGGTATACATAATGGATAGTTTGTCCCCAGAAGGCATTATAGAGATTAAAAGGACTGTTATCAAGAAAGTCTTGCCCCCGTCATATAACATTTTGACAAAAGGTTTAAAAAAGGTCAAACTATTTAATGAATTTCCAACAAAAATAGAACAGAAATTATAAATTGCCATCAAGTTTGTGGAAGCAGTTTATTAACATGCCTTATTCAGACTGATAATCGAGTAGCAACCCTCTGACGAAAATTAATGTAGAAGTTTTCCTTATTAGAGTTTGAGACCAAGGCTTATTTACCTGAGTCAACTGAGTGTTCATATCAAAAACCATTATCTTAGACTTCAGATCCATAATGAATGGGAAATCACAGAGAAGGAGGGGTGGATTATCCCCAATCTGAGGAAATGAAAAACAAAATAGTTTATTTTACCAAATGCCTTTTGTCACATACAAAAAATGCATTTATAAAGATAAACGTATAATTTCTTACATTGTTGTTGGACATTGCACGCCAAAGAAGCAGATCTTCATTAAGAAACATCTGGTTAAATTCCAGACAAAATGTCTTTTCAGGGATTTTCTTCTTGTTGGCCTTCAAAATCACATGCAGTGCAAAAAAAGAGCAGGCATAGGCAGGTAAATGTGGACTTACTGGTCAAAATGAAAGTAAGACCAAAAGTGATGTGGGTTAGATACTAACCTTGTACAAGTTCTGAAGGATCAGCAAGATGGTTTTCACTGAACAGCGAGAAGCTGGCAAGGAGAGGGCGGAGAGGGCTCTCCTCCACACGTTTACATGTCTGACCATTGTAGAGGGTGATAAAGAATACCACCAGTCTCCTGAAGAGGACAGTATTGATGAAAGACTGTTTTTCCAAAGATAGTCTGAAACTGAAACTTGAAAATTTCTAAGAAAAGCCTGAATTTGTCTAGAGACTCCTTAGACTTTTGATTGGGTAGTTCCATGCAATGGATTTGGAGCTAGGTCTGGACCTTCCTAACACATACAGATGTAGGAAGATGAACCTCCACCGCTCCACTACAGTCTCTCTTAGTCTCAATCAGGTTTTCTTTCAGAATTGCCCTGTCTTTACCTACAGCCATCTTCCCATCAACTATGTCCAAATTTCCTGACCCTAATATAGAAAAGCAATCTCACGGCATAATGCAGCCATCGCCGTGTGACAGCATTTAGGATGTTGTGTTCAGGATAACGTGTAGCGCTAGTTTTCCTTCACACACCAAAAACAAAGACTGGATTTGTTGAGAGCACAGCAAATGGTTGTGCTGTCAGATTAGTCCACCTGAGCTGAGGATCTCTGCAGCTCCCCCAGAATTATCAGGGCCCCTTGGCCATCTCTGACTAATGTTCTCCTTGCCCACCCTGTTTGTTTGGGTGGGCCATATCTTATATATATATATATATATATATATATATATATATATATATATATATATATATATATATATATATATATATATATACTCCGAGTCATAAAATCCCTGGAAAAGTGTTCAAAAATAAGGGAACAGAATTTGAAACTGTGAACAAAACTAATCAAAATGCGATTTCAGTCACTTTTCTTTTCTTTTTTTCTCTAAATAATTACTCCTGTTATCATGGTAAAATGTTTCTGGTTGAGCTATATTTTATGACTTTTTTTTTTTAAGAAGGAAGCAATTCTACGAAAAAGCAATTCTGGCTGGTGGAGAGCATTGTAAAACAATTAAATATGGTAAGGTGTATTGTGTAACTTTTAATATACCCATGTTTACATATAAATATACGTTGGCACGTTAAATGGACCATCATGATGCCTGACTGTACCTATAATCTGGAGGCTTTCAGGAGGAAGTTTTTGGAAGGCGGCGGCAACCTCCTCATGCAGCTTTAAGCTCTGTGGTCCAAACGCTTTCTGAGTCGCATGAAGAAGCTCAATC
Organism: Fundulus diaphanus; assembly: GCA_037039145.1. Taxonomy (NCBI): domain Eukaryota; kingdom Metazoa; phylum Chordata; class Actinopteri; order Cyprinodontiformes; family Fundulidae; genus Fundulus; species Fundulus diaphanus. The sequence goes on along the minus strand of CM073134.1, from coordinate 12,695,408 downwards.
AGGACCAGGAAGACCCTCAACCCCTCCACCCCCACTGGTTTGCTATCAAGAGAACGAAGCAACAGCAGAACAGCATCTTCCACCTGTTGAAACAATACACAAACCAGGTTTTAAAAGTCATCTTCCAAAACCGATCAGGTAATAAATCTGCATATTTTTATTATGACTTCATACCTTCGCTTGAAGAACTTCTTCATACACCAGGTTTTCAAACACACCTTTGGCTAACGATAAGTCCAAACCGGGGTAGTTTGGTGACGTTTGGAAATGCTTATCTTTGCTACAATGAAAAAACAAAAAACAAACATCTAATCAAAAAGAGTTACAGACACAAAGGAATGTGGATCATTCCTTTCAAATCTGTGTGTACCTTAGGTCAAGGAAGCTTCGATTGATAACTGAAGCGGAGGAGAATGTGCTGTGAATTTCCCTGTAAAGATTTCAAAGGGTCATTTAACAAGTTACAGAATCTAAGATATTAAAGATGGTAATAATATACTTGGTAAGCAAACACCTAGTAAGGAAAGCAACTGGATTATTCTTACTCTTTTGTCATTTGCCCCAACTTTGCGTTACATTCAGGGGTCCATTTAGCCACCATTCTTTCAATAGGCTGCTGTGTTATGTTGGTCTTTGGGTTCAATGCATCCTGCGAACAAAGCAGGGAAAAATGTTTTCCTCAAAGTAATGAAAATATATTTTAATGCTGAAACAAATGGATAGAGAGATATTATTACACCTTCCAGGGTGTTCTCTGTAAATTTGTCCTGTTACCTCTTTTGGTCTCCAGGTTGCAAACGAACAATCTGCTCCAGCAAAGATGTTCTGAATCCTGTGACCATTTGTGGAACCTGCAGATTTATATAAAAGTTATTTATACATGTGGTATGACTCTCGTGAGTTATCAAAGGATGGTATTTACTAAAGCAGTAATCATCCTTATAGCCACATGTAACGTAGCACCAAAGTGCCACATAAAGTCCTTCCTGTTTTATCTGTAACATAGTGCTGCTTCTTCAATAAACTTATCTTAGGATCCAATGTTTGGGTTTTCAAACTTGCAAAAGCCTATATTCTCGCTAGATCTCTTTGCCAGCAGCTTTTAGTTCTTATAGGCATTTTAGAAATCTTTCTCTACTGTTGTCACTGTATGTTTAATTGTTTAGGTTTGTTCAGTATTTACTTTCTACTTTATGACTGACAGGACTTACAGATTGGCAGTTGTACAGGTAGCGGGACAGACGGATGACTGTCTTCTTCACGTCCCAGCTGCTGGTGGTCATTACGGCCAAAGGAGTACACCTTCATTGGGTCAGTCAGCACTAGTGTGTGATATCTGGAAGGGTTATGGAAGAGTAAACTCAGTTTGTTTAAAGGTTACATACATATAGTAAGAGTCAGTGGTTTACATACACTCAACATGGGTTTAAAGCGTGTTTTTTGTGCCTTTGTTTCTAATACTGAATAATCCAGCATTCAAATTCAAGGGATTATTTCCCTCTGGCATAACTCTGCTCCAGATATTTTTATTCAAAGCAAAGAATCAAACTGTTGCGCAAACAGGCCATGCAAGACTTTTGCCTTATTTTTATTTTCCGGACTAAAAACAACGAGGTAAACATAAATTAGACAAAAGGTAAGTAAACCAAAGAAATATATCTAAATGAAAAACAAAGGGAAGTTAAGAATATACAAAAAAGTAAATAAGTGAATAAACAGACAGCAATTTTCGATCTCCCCTCGCTGCCCATTCAGAGGAATGTTTGCCAGATTTGTTCAAAATCATTCAACTTCCCATTAATGGCATGAAATATTTTCTCAAGGTGAACTGAGTTTGTAAGCCCTGTGAGCCACATGGTTGATGCCACAGGCCAATTGTTTGTTTAGAAAAAACGATAATTACTGTTGCATTTTTCATATAGAGAGGAGCAATCAGGATCCATTTCAGGAGATTTCTTTCATGTGGCGTAACTCATAATTTTACCCATATTCTTTGTTGGAGTAGATTTTATCTGGTTGGTTTTCTGGTACAAATCTGGTTTTTAAGCCTAATTTCCAACTGGGTTCAGCTAAAGGGTTCAAAGCTGGATGCAGTAGGGTGTGCCAGCAGGACAGGGATCCAATGCATGGATCAAAACTGGTTTATGAATAAATAAAGGAGGATTAAAAAGGGTAAAAGAATGACTTTGACCTCCAAACCATTGAGAACTTGTGGACTAGGCTTAATAGCCAGGCGCTTGCCAGGAAAGCAACCGATTTAAATGAGCTTTACCATTGCTGAAACTATCTGGCCTGATTTATGCCAGAAGCTTGTGAAATAAGTATTAGTGGCTGAGGATTGGTATATATTTGAGCCAATTTCTACAACTTTGACTCAATGGGAATTAGGGAAAAATACACAATAAATAAGCTGTGAATTAAGTTCTTGCTTTTTTAAATAACAGAGGCTGTTAATTGTTTAAGTCTTCATCTAAGTGAAGGCCTGATTGTTATAAAGTAGCTCTGCATGGAAACAGACAAAAAATGCCAAACTTAGTAACTGGATGTGATTATTATAAGCTTATAATACGGTTTTAAAGTACCTGCCACAGGCAGTCTTGGTGACCTTTGCCCCCCAGAGCTCTGCAACAAGCCGAGGACGGAGCTCATTTTGGAAAGAGTTGTGTCCAAGTTGTCCATATTGGCCGGAGCCAAACGTAAACACTGCACCCTCCTAGAAAAACAGTCAATTGCATTTGTTAGTCCCCCTGTCATGTTGGCAATACATTTCAATTTCTAAAACAAGACTTGATTTCAATTAGCCACTGACCTTCGTTAAGACAACGGTGTGCTCTTTTCCACAGGTAATCTGAACTACTTTCTTCATGTTCAGATAACTGACAGGCGCGGGTGTGTTTCTATCTGTATAAAATCCAAAACAAATGGTTCTAGTTGCAGTAAAAGAACGAAGATTTCATAAGAGCATACAGATCTGAGCAGAAGCAGGAGGTAAAAATGGTTCTGCAGCACCTTCAGTGTCTCCCAGTCCGAGCTGTCCACAGTCGTTTCTGCCCCAGCCGAACACGCCTCCGGACACGGACAAGGCGAAGCTGTGCTCTCCTCCCGCAGAGATCTGGACCACAGGGACGGACGACAGAGTCCGGACGTGCTGGGGTGAGTCGGCTCCAGAATTACTACCCAGTCCCAGCTGCCCCCTGGAGTCCTGGCCCCACGTGTACAACTGACCACCTGTGGGCAAAATCATTCATTTTTCCACATATTTTCTAAGGAGTGTCAAATAAGGGGCCAAATTTGCCAGCTAATCGATTTATTAATCAAAGATAATCTCCTGATTCTGTTTTAAGAACTAGATAAAACTTAGTTCATGTCACCAATCTAAATCATTTCCACCAAAAAATTTGTAACAAAAGATCTACCAAAAATACACAAAATGTATCTATCTGATAAACTATGTGGAAAAAAGCAGGTAAAAGACAAACCAGCGAAAAGCTTTCAAATAAATAGAAATGGTTAAAACATCAGAATAACGTTAAATGAAATGTCTAAAACAAAAGCTACACTGCCCTCTGGTGACCATTAGTTGACTAAACTCCCTGCTATCATATATAACACCAGTTATTATATTAAAATATGCTCCATTTTTGTTTAATGAATATGAAAAGGACAGTGTTGCATTTAAAAGGCAGATAAAAGGGTAACTGTGTGGTTATACAGAAGAAAAACAGAATACCTTTTGTAAATAGGCTATACTGGCAGTGACACAGAGCAAAGGAAGCAAACAATAGGAACGCTATTTGGTTGGGAAAATGGCAATTATGTAAAAGTGATATCCTGTAAAAATTCACATTATAGTGTTCTCTTGAACTGCTATGTGCATTTGAGTTTGATTTTTCTTTTTTTTTCTTTTTTTTAACAATTTTCTGTCCGGTATTCAGAAGACAAACAAACAAAAAAGCCAGTCATCACAGTCATCCCTTCAGTGTGACACTCACACAGATTATGATCATAAAACAGTAACGATGGCGTTTATATTTTCGCCTTCACGTTATAAGCCTTGTTTTTCCTCTTGTTTAGCTGCTGGAGTGGGGTAGGAGTCATTAGGTCAGACCTCAAGGAAAACCAGAAGTTGGCATCGCTCAGGTCAAGGCTGATTACTCCATTTTTGTTTTTTTTTGCTTTTTTCCAGATTGTGCCTCTCCAAGTAACTCTACTTTTAAAAAAAAATTATTTGTTTAAGATATTGACCATAACAACAACCCCACTAAAGCATAATTTAAAAACAATAAACTACACTAAACTACCATAAGAAATTGTTATTAAATCCATAATATCTCCTGTTTCTAAGCAAAATTTTCTTCCCTGATCAGAGCAGACTGGGAGTGACAGTACCTTTGGTGAGGGCAACAGTGTGATGGCTCCCACAGGCAATCTGTGTTATTGGGATGTCGGACAATGCTTTTGGAGGCCTGAAACAACACCAATCGCATTCACAAAGTCATTAGAGATAAGGTGAGGCGAGGCAAGTTTGTTTGTATAGCACATTTCAGTACAATGACAACGCAAAGTCCTTTATGTGATTAAAACGTAGGAAAATAAAAACAAAATAAAACATGAGACAATGGAAAGTAAAAGCAAATATTAATATTAATTTTAAAAACAGTTGGACTACAAACTTGAACTAATGATGTTTCAGTAAAACAGTTTAACTAGAACAGTCAAAGGCAATCCTGAACAAATGTGTTTTTAATCTTGATTTAAAGGAACTCAGGCTTTCAGCACTTTTACAGTTTTCTGGAAGTTTGTTCCAGATAAGTGGAGCATAGGAACTAAATGCTGCCAGAAGACCTGAGTGGTCTGGAGGGTTGATACACTGATAACAAGTCTGTGATGTATTTAGGTGCTAAGCCATTCAGGCATTTATAGACTAACAGAAATATTTAAAAGTCTAAGAAATATATATATTAAAAAAACAGGGATTTAAATTCCCTCTCACCTGGGAGTGAATGGAGTGACGTTTGGGTCCACGCTGAAGACCTTACCTCCGTCAGACAGCAGCATGACAACATCATCGCTACAACTAACAGCCTGGATCGTCTCACCGCAGTTCACAAACTCTGCGGATTTAAACCACAACAGGTAAGAGCGCAGTTTATGCGTCCTCCAGTCCAATCATCGTGGAGGATCGCTGCTCACTCTGTTTGCCTCTGCTGCCTTCCCCGCTCCCCTGGGTGCGGATGATGGACGCCTCTCCATTATCTTTGAGGAAGGCGAGAAGATGGTGAGCAGCGGACAGGTCCCTGATGTGGAAGCTGAGCTGTAGGAGCTGGACTCCGTCTGAAGTCGGGACGCCGGAGCCCTTTTTCCGGCGAAAGCTCTGCCGGTAGTCCTCTCCCCACGAAAACATGTCGCTGAATGCGCATCAGGGTTCGCAGCTGCTCCTTTTATTGCTCAGGTGTCTGAAAAACGAAACTTGGCTCATTTTTTTTTCTCAAGCTGCTGTTGTGAGGAAAGGAAAACAAAACTTAGACGCGTCACAGAAATGACGCGCCCTACAGGTCCGAGGCGGACAGGAAAGCGAAAGCGAAACTTTCAAGTATTCATAATACATACAAACATTTTACTACTGACCACACTTTCTGCCTTATTTTTAATTTTCTAATTAGAAGGACAATATTATGCCCAATGACTTGAAATCAAAAGCAGACTTTGGGGCAGCCATATCTACTTTAAATTAATTTATTCAACTTGGCAAAAGAAAGAGTGAACCGAAGCCCAAAAATAATTTGCAAGCTAAATATTTAAAATGGCCAAACGTAGGCTACATACACATTTTTAAAGTTTTGGTTCTACAATGATTTAAACCAGGGCTACCATGGACGGTCCAAGGTCTAATTGGGCCTTAAGCAGAATTTGATTTGGGGCCCTTCTGTTAAGGAACGTTTGGAGGAGTCTGGGAAACGGGCATTAAAATAAAAAAAATAAATATTATTTCGTGAGATGTGAACAAACCGAGGTCAAACACAAGGAAAATATGTAACTCACGACATCAGATTATACCCATATTAACACCAAAATAAAAAATGAAGATCATTGTTTGCATTTTATAAAGTAAATTTGCCAATTCCTTTGAATCTTAAATTTTAAATTTAAAACATTTAAAATATTTTAATCCATCTATACTGAAACTGTCAAATCAAATGTAACACTATTCTCATTCTCTATAAACAAATGCAAAACTTTTAGCGATATGGTGTTAAAATTTAAGCATTTATGGGAGGCCCCTATGGTTTGGGGGCCTGAAGCAGCACCTTAGGTCATTTATGCCTTGGGCCAGTTCCGATTTAAACATCCATCACCTAGAAAAAGTCTTACTAACAGTTTAATTAAAACATTGCATGGCTGACTTATTGTTGACCATGTAAGAAAGGTCACAATTTAATGTTAGTGCTTTTAGTATATATATATGTGTGTATATACACAATCCTGTTGGCACCCCAACAGGGTTGAGGGTTCTGCCAACTGCAGAAATTCCTCTTAGTATAGTGCAAATAGAGTATTAGGCTTTGTTTCATTTTACATTTCCAATACAAAAACTTTCAAATGTAATTTTTTTTTTCTCCTAAAGCCAAGTGAAGACAGTTGATGTATGTTGGATTTTATTTAAAGGCAGATATGGGTAGTTACCAGTTACATTTACTCAGTTACATTTACTTGAGTAACTTTTTGAACAAAATATACTTCTAGGAGTAGTTTTACTGCACCATACTCTTACTCTTACTTGAGTAAAATGTCTGGCTGCTCTATCCACTTTGAGTAACTTCACTGAATAAAAAGAAAACTTCTTTCAACCAGAAATTGCACCAGAGACACATCTACAGTTTATATTAAGGTGATACTTCTTGTTTGTACTCAGATTGTGTTGTTTTATTGGTATTTTCTATCTGCTGACCTCATCGAGCCATTCACAGGTCAAGTCACCACAGTAAGCAGTAGATATTGTTTTTCGACGTACTACTTTGCACTGTCCTAACTTACTGTATATCCATTAACTGCTTGGTTTCATAAGTTTTATGTTGAAAAACATTGTTTAGAAAAGTTCTTCTGCCTGTATTTCCTACTTTGTAATTGTTCCTGTTTGTAAGGTAAAATACCAGAATTCGTACATCATTTAATAGTTTTGCCTGACCAATTACAAACTTTTTAAATATTAAATCAGTTGTCAGAAATATTTACTCAGTACTGGAGTAGCCTTCTTATCAAATACTTTTTTACTCTTACTTGAGTAATTTCTTGGTTGGGTACTTTTGACATTGAGTAAAAATATGTTGAAGTATACGTGAGTATACCTCTGTTTAAAGGCTGCACTGGTTCCTTAAAATGATTTCTCCCAAATTGACTTGGTTGACATTTGCAGATAAGTTTAATTTGGAACAGAAAAAAAAAAAGTTAATATGTATGTATAAATATGGCCTGCACAATCAAGCAGCTGTTTACACCACTGCATAGCCCCAAGAAGATCTGAATCCCAGCCTGGGTACTTCCTGCATAGAGTTTGCATGTTCGTTCCTCGAATGTGTGGGTTCTCTGCTTGTTTATGTTTGTTCTGCAATTACCGACAGGAAATACTACATCCAAAACTAAAATAAATGTAAAAATAAATATTTGTCAGCACGCTTTTGTGTCTAAAGGATGTTGGAATCAGAGGAACATAAGTATAAAGAAAATGTTGCCACATTATCATCAGAATGAAGAAAAGAAAACATCAGTTCTCTGCTCATATGACCCATTCATTTCAGTTTCAGCTTATTTCATTAAAAAATTATTTCATTCATACACTCAACAATGCAGACACTCCCAAAGCAATGCATCTTGAATGAAAAAGAGCAAAGAGAAGAACAATTTTATATCTGCCCCTTAATTCATTTTACAACTCTTCATTAATTTTGTTACTTTTTTACAGTATTTACATCCATCTTTTCTGTTATTCACATTTGCTGTAATTACATTTTAAAGCATTTACAAATATTCAAAACGTAATACCATCATAAACATTTTCCCACCATTTCCGTGAACTCTAAATTTTATACAACCCTGACATTGTAGTTTTTATGGTTTTTTTAATGCCGTTATCGTTCTTGACTCTTTAATTTCACATTCATTTAAAAGTAATATTTCAAATCCCCCTTACTCAACATTGGTTTATCACTTAAGGTTTTTTAGGATCGCAGTAAACTTAACTATGAGTTACAGAAATAAATGTATCAGTTAAACATGTCTCTATGACAGTAACAACAAACCATGCAATTTTTGAACAAAACCGTTTAAGACCCGTCTTTCTCTATCTGTCTGTCTATCTATCTATCTATCTATCTATCTATCTATATATATATATATACATATTTTCCATCAGGACTAACAGACAGCAGGTCCAAATATGTCTTTTAGCAGTTAGGAAAGAGCTCAGTTAGTGAATAAAAAAAGGTCCCCATCCCTCAGTAAAGATGCAGTCAGGACATCGACGTGAATCAAACGCACTGACTGATCCTTTTGTTGCTCAGCGCCTCTGTTAGTTTGCTTTGCATGATCTCTTTGGTTGAATACAGCGGCAGCTCCAGGGTGGAGTAACACGTGTGTGTCTCAGGATAATACTGGTCCTGGGAGAGATCCTGGAAGTGTTTAACTTTGATTTCCATCTTTATCGTATCCAAGCCAAGAACAGGAACCCGTTCAAATCCAGTGACAAACCCTGAGGTAGATAAAAGAGAATATCAATGGATGTCTGTTTAATATCATGGTCAAAACTAGGAAAGAAGCTGCCTTTATAGAAATGTTTTAATATCAACTTCAAATATTTCCTCACTCTCCCACAGACAAAGGCGCAGTGAAACGGGATATTTGTTTATTAGAGTAATGTTGTGGGGTGGATTTCTGTGTCTGTTGACATGCTGTAATTCAGCTTTAACTAAATAACCAGCAATTTATAATTGTACGATAGGAGACTTGTTCTCGTATTTGGTTTTTAACAAAATGAATAACGATATAAATAACTTCAGCTGCCTACCTCAAAGTTAGCAGGCAGTGTATCTTTAAGGAAACAAGTTTACTCAAGATAGACAGTATAAATACAACCAGAGTTGCATCTCAGTAAAGGAATGAAACAGATGTATTTTAGGACATATTAAACACCTTATGGAAGTGATGCTGTAACATATTTCATCCACTTAATGGGCTGGGAAAAAACATTCACATTTTACTGGTTGGTCTGAACAAATAGAATAGCACTGAAAAACTAGTTTATTTATGTAGCTAATTTCAAACAGTAAAACTCATACATTAACATTCATTCCACACAGTGATACATTTCAAGTAGCAATTTATTTTAATTTTTTAATTTCAATTTGCACAGTGGGGTCAATTGGTAGCACCGTTGCTTTTGCAGCATGGCGGAGGTCTTTCTGCATGGAGTTTGCATGTTCTCCCTGTGCATGCGTGGGTTCTCTCCGGGTACTCCGGCTTCCTCCCTCAGTCTAAAAAGATGACTACCAGGTTAATGGGTCTATCTAAATTGCCCTTTTCCTGTGCGTTTCTATGTTGTCATGTAATGGACTGGCAACCTGTCCAGGATATACCCCATTTCTCGCTCCAGGATCAGAGTCTCAGGGGTGGCACCAGCCCCCCCGAGACCCTGCATGGAAAAGTGGGTATAGATATTGAATGGATGGATGGATATTTTAATTTTGAGGATTATGGCTTACAGCTAATAAAAACGCAACAATCAGAATCTCAAAAAAACTGTTGACCATCACATAAGACAAATGAAAAGGCAAATAAACAAAATATATTCTAAAGGGAGAACTGAACGAAACAACCGTGACCTTTGAGGCATAGACTTGAGGAGACCCGATAAGGTATACTGGGGTATCTGACATTTTGCTTTGTGGCAGGGGACATTATTGTGCTGCGTGCTGCTAACCTGACAACAGCCAGATGCATATCGCTCCGCCTAGCTCCACTCACATACATCTGGGACACCGCCATAGGAATTGCCTTTACTGAAGGCTGGGCCTTATCAAAACTCCTTGCATATGATTGGATAAGCCACTTGTCTGTCATCTTTATCGACGTGCTATTTCAACCACTCACACCGAAGCTAACCCGTGACGCTGATGAGAGCGACACAGGAAAAAAAAACATTTTTTATTTTTATGTGTTTGCGGCTCTAGTGGCACGCATTTTATTGACAGTGAGCTAACAGGAAGAGGGGGAAAGACAGGCGGCAAAGCGCCGCGGGTCGGAGTCGATCCAGGGCCGACCGCGTTGAGGACTAAAGGCCTCCTAATATGGTTAGCGCTAACCGCTAACCGCTAACAAAACTTGCCAAATCCGGTCGGGAGAAGGGCGAAAACATGGTTTCCACCAACAAAAGCCTTCAGAGCCGTTCTCTGATGTTCTTTTAATGAAACAATATTAGGTAGATTGGACAACACGGAAGAAATAGCAGCATCAATGTTAACGCTTGCTTCCTCGACGAGCCGCCATTGCTATCAAAACAGTCTCACGTCATGGTCGCGTCTCCACTACGTCACATCTATGAAACTCCAGCCCTGCGTCCTGATTGGCCAGACCATAAAATTGGTTGGAGAAATCACTTTCTATCGGCGGTGTCCCAGATGTATGTGAGTGAAGCTAGGCGGAGCGATATGCATCTGGCTGTTGTCAGGTTAGCGTGCTGCCACAGCCATCAGGGAATTCAGTTTCATAGGGGTTTTTAATTCAGGCACCAACTCAATCTCTGCTATGAGTGTTTAAAGGGGTTATTTATATAGCTCAAACCTTCCCTTGACTTTTAATTTGGTCATGTTTAAGGTTTATATGAAAACACTAAAAAACAATGTTTTTTTGTAAATATAGATGCAACTGAAGAGAAAGAAATGCCATTGGATGAAAATATTGATGCCAAGGATTCATCTTAGGTTTTTGTCGGAATTTATGTCGAGTCCAATAATGTGTTTTCTGTTCTATTTCTGTCTTATAGTTGCAGCAAATACAAAGCCGTTTGTTCAAGTAAATTAGTTTTTATGATTCTCCTTTTCTAAATTGTGCTAGACAACATCTACTTTCATACTCACACAGAAATGTTGTCTTCTGATTCTCTGTTAGCTCGTCAAAAACCTCCCAAAACATCTGTATGATGGGGTGGTCGGCATTGTACTCGCCCTGATAAACGGTGTTCTAAAAACAAGACAAACACCTGGTGTCAGCGGTAATTCACACAGCTCAAAATACATAGAGCCATAGATGGTACCTGTTTCAGCTTTTCCCAGTCGTGGAAATCCTTTCCCACAAGGATTTCTTGCAGTTCCTTTGGCTTGAAAAGTCTCACCAAATCCCGGTCGCACACTTGGAAGAAACCTCGGCTGAACTCTGCAAACGCAATCTCCACAGAGGCGTTGAAGGCGTGGTTCACAAAGGCATCCACAAACTCTTGCCTGTTTAGATGATAAAAAATGTGACTGAGCAACGTGGTTCAGACATTATGTCAGAGCAGAAACTGCACTGCTTAGTTTCAGCGTAAGGCTCTCTGACTTTTCCTTTAAATTTCAATAAAATCTAATTGTGGTGCACCTCAAGGAGCTAGTCTGGGCTCACAGACTTTTCTGATTTACTAAACTAGAACTCCAGACTTTATGCAACATATCTATTTTTTTTCTTTGCAGATGATGCGCAGAAGCTTACAAACCTAACTTGGTGTTAGCTTAGCAATAACACTAAATCCCAAAAGCATAAAGGCTATAACTCCTCCAATTCTGTTTGTTATGCTCACAGACAGGATCTGTCCATGAGCATCACTGTGGTCTAATGTGTGGATCATGAATGAAGGCAGGATGCAGCAGAACACGGATACAAAGATTTGGGGCCTTGCCTGCAGTGCTGTGACTAAGAAAAAGCCGAGATGAAAAGGGAAGGTCTTATCTCACATTTAACCACATTTAATATATGCGATCATAGGCGAGGGTCGCCTATGGTCATGAAATATGGATAATGACAGAAGGAACAAGGTTCTGAATAAAAGTGTCCAAAATGGGTATCCCCTAAAGGGGGTTTCAGCTTTAGAGACAAAGTGAGGAGCTCTGTTGTACAGGAGGAAAGCAGTGTTGGTGGTGTAGACAACTCTTCAGTAGGTCTCCTGGTTGCCTCCCTTTACACATATAACTTTTGCCCTGGGAACAGCTTGGAATAACTCAGAATGAGCTGGAGCGGTATTTTGCTTGGGTTTTACTTCTGTAAGTGTCTATCCAGTGACCCGATCTCAGATAATAATAAGATGACAGGCACTGGGCATTTTAGTACCAACAAAGTGATTCCTGAAGTTTTTATGGGATAATTATTAATTTAATAGATGGACAATAATTTGAAAAAAAAATACATGAAGAAATTCTGTTAACATCCAACTCCTATTCTGTTCTATGCATCACTCTTCAGTGGATTTCATATACATTTCATTTCCAGCTAGAAGACCTTTATGCATTGGCTTGTTGTTTTGAAGGAACTCTAACACCGGAGTGTTAGACTGTGTTACTTTTGGCCGTATTTCTAAATTCAACCAAACTAAAAGAGAGCCAGTTGCATCTTTGTGAAAGACTCATAACAAACTCCTAAAAGATGAAGATATTTTCCTACTTGTTTTCACTAGTCAGTTGCTTTTCTGGATTTTCAGGATCAAGGGCCACCTCAGTTGCGTCCCAGGACATCTTGAAACAGAGGAAATTGAGGTAATTACTTGTCTCTATGTTAATAGCAAAAAACCTGTTAGACATTAATTATCTGTAATGAGTTGTGAAAAGTTTCTGACAACAATACCCACTGAAAAACACATGTACTCCAGATCTTCATCTGTATATTCATCCAGGATGCACTGCATACTCCTTAAAGTAAACATGATAAGGATCATTTTTGAAAGTTTAATAATTTTTATTTAAACTCTATTTATAAATTCTACGTACTTGCCAACGATTGGGCTGAATTCTTTCAAATCGTCCAGGGAGGGTCTCATGCCGAGCAGCTTTTTGAACAGCACCAGTGGGAAGGGCAGGTAAACGATCACCTGGTTGTACAAAGCCAGTCCACACAGAACCCCAAACAGGTAGAAACGCTCGTCCTCGTGTGAAGCCTGATGTCGGTGGTTTAGATCATTAAAAAACCTTTTAAAAATTAATCCAGTTTTTGTAAAAAAAAACTAACAAGTCTTACTTTGGAGGAGAACCATGCCAGTGTTTGGGAATCATTGAACATTAACATCTCAGATTCAGCAGACAGCAACTCATGAAAGACTTCATGAAAAAAGTCTTTTTTGTAGACGTTGTCAATTTCATAGTTCTCATCAAAAAACACCTGCAATACGAAAAAGCGTCAATAAGATTCCATCTTAAATTCTATGGAAGTAGCTAAACAATAGTTCACATATGTTTAATAAATCTTCAGTCTAGCTAAGCTTACCACAAGTGGCCTCTTGTAGTCTCTCGGATCGGCAGCAGCCAGCTGTTTGAATGTGCCCTTTAACACTGATGCTCGATTAAGGGTCAGTTGCAAGAATGGAGAGTTAGGGTCACACCATCCAAAGTTCATAAACACGTCCATAAAGAACTGCTCAAGAACAAACAACTTAAAAAAGACCAAAAACAAAGTATAAAAATTTAGGGCACACATAGCAGGTTTGGTAAACAAAGAACATAAAGAAACTCACTAAATCTTTCAAAACATTTCCAATTCAGTCTGCCAGTGCACATAGAAACTCTGACATGTACATTTCTACATTCACAAACAAGCATACACAGACCCATTCAATTAATTGCATTATAAAAAGGTTCATTTTTTTAAAATCATATCTTTAAAGGAGAAGTCCGGTCAAAATCAGAATTCAAACTGCTGAAAGTACTTTAAATATAAAACTACTACATACTGTGCAAAAAATTATAAGTTTTTTTAATTAATAATAATTCTCATTTAATCATGTTTATGTGGAGGAATCCATCTTGGTCAAGAATAGTACTGTCACCTCCCATTTTTTGACGTCACTCGGCGGACCCGCTGTTGAGCAAGTTTCAACGCTCTGTTTGTCACGGCGCACTATTTTCCAAGATCAAACTCAGTCGGGTCCTACAGTATATATCTATACACGCGTGTGTGTGTGTGTGTGTGTGTGTGTGCGCGCTCCGCGCAGCACGGCTTTGCCGGGGCTGCAGCAGAGCGCGCACACACACACACACACACACACACACACACACACACACACACACACACACACACACACACACACACAGCGGAGGAGAGATCGCTGAAGTGACTTAAGTTAGCTGATTATTATAGTATAAGTATTAAAATATAAGAGCATTCCAGCACATGCTGGGCTGAGCACGGCTTTGCACCGGCGCTGCAGCTGAGCGCGCACACACACACACACACACACACACACACACACACAGCGGAGGAGAGATCGCTGAAGTGACTGTGTTGAAATAAGCAATGTTTTTTACACTTTTACCAGTTGTGTTGGAACATCCGATGGCCATGCACGTGGGCATTGTTGCTTCAGCAATAGCTCTTGGGAATGTCAGCGGTGAAGTCCTCTGGAAATCCGAAATAATTATTGATGATCGCAGCTGTGTAGAACGGCTCCTATTGACTTTGCATGGAAAGCGGAGAGAAATGCTGTCGCCGCTTCCGCTCTTCCACGTCGCAGGATGTGATGTCAAACGCCCCTTACTGCCCATATTTGGGCAGTCATGTCAGCCCCCATACACAGTGATTCAGACGACAATTTATGTTTTTATTTTCTTATTGATTAAAGATAAGTTCATTAAATAACCACAAATGTATTAGTTTTAGTTATAGCTAATGATACCCTGATTTTTCCTTGTTGACCGGACTTCCCCTTTAAAACTTTTTGAAATTAACACATACAACAAACAGAACAACAAGGCCACATTAAACAGCATCTCCAACTACCTGTTCATACATTTACATATAGAAATAGAAACACTCAGTCCTATTACACTTGACAGTGAAGTAGCATGGACACATCTTTAAAGCAAAAGGAAATATTCAAGTTCCAAAAACATTAGTTCGCCTGTTTTCTTCTTCGCCATCTGGCATCCCTTTTAGTACAATAGTTGTGAGTCTTTTACTTACATTCTTAAAGAAAGGGGTCCAAATCTTAAAAAAAAATCAACCACCCCACATTTGGACCTGTGTGTTAGGAATTCCACTGGTAATAAATCAAAAGTCACTTTATGCCAATCCTTATTTGTAGGTGGTGCATTATCATAGATATAATGGATTTTTCCGGGCATCAAATCTCAAGATACTGAGCAACTTTCTTTGATGAGACCCTTTAATATGATAACTGGGTAGGCCAAGAAGTAAAATCTGAGGATTCGCATCAAACTGGACATTAAATATCAAGTTAAGTTTATTAACAATTTTACCCCAGTACTCCTCAATATGGGTACATGGCCATACACAATGCTTGTAGCCTCCCACTTCTATATGACATTTAGAACAGAGAGACTTGAGTTCATCCTGTCTTGTACATGTTTATGGAAAGAAGAGGAAGGACTTAGAAGAAAGAAATAAGACCAGAGTGGATTTGGAAGATTTTTTTCACGCGATTCCCCTGAAGAGCAGAAGAGCAAGGTTAGATGGTCTTGTGGATGCGCAGTTATTCAAAAAGGGTCTTGGGGAAACTTCAGAAAAAATCGTTGACCCTAGCTTTAACTTGAGCATTTCTGTTTTTGCTAATGACTACTTGTACACCTTTTAACTTCACAGGGAGTTCTTGCCTGGTACATTCATGCAACTGCAGAATGAGAAGCACTGTGTTGCTGTGTTTAAAGACACTAATGAAAGCAATTACCTGGGAGAGATATGTATTCCTGTCAAAAACCAGTTTCTTTGCTTGCAGATCCATCACAATCGGGAAGTTGCACAGTACAAGCGGCTCAGCACGCACGTACTAAAAGTGAAAAAGCACAAGATGATCTCAGAGTTTCTAGTTTTCCAATGTGTGACAAAAAACAAGAGGTCTGTTTCATTTCCGTATTAAATCTCAAACTCAAAAAAATCTTACCCTGCGCATTGATTTTAAACGCCATATTTGCACTTCATCAAACAGAAATGTCTGGTTGATTAACAAATAAAAATAACTTTCTGGTAGTCTTCGAGACTCTGAAACCCTGCTGTTAACCTGTGAAGACAACATAAAAATACCTTGAATATCATTTATGAGCTAAAAGACAGAAACCTGAGATAGAGTTCCTGTTTTGGATTTTTGATACCTACATTGTACATGTACTGAAGGACTTGAAGCAGGTTTCTGACACCAGAACTGCGAGGAGCGTTCTCTTCGGACAAAATCTCAGAGAGTGCTTGCTTCCACACGCTCACAAATCTCTCCATGCTGGATGGCGACAGCGACGACCACCACTCTCCTAAAAATGATCACATCGAAGTTTACCGCTGTAAGCCCCAGCTTTAATAAATTGCCAAAAGCATTTCAGATAAGCTGGGTAAAAGTACCTAAAACCTCAAGGCTTTTCCTCGACAGGCCTGTTACAGCAGCAGCAACCATCTCAGCGAGCTGGCTGTCCTTCTGCTTTCTGTATTTCTGGATGACATGAAGAAGCTCATTGAGGAGCAGAAATATCCTCAGACACTCCACTCCGACTGGGTTCTTATGAAGGAGCGGGAGCAAATGCAGAACCGCAGCTTCCACCTGAGAGTTAGAAACCAAAAAAACCGTGAGGTTAGAATGTAAACGTGTCTAGTCACTGGTTACCGTAATGCACACAGCAGGAGTTCAGTCAAATCATTTTCCAGACTCAAAAAGCCAAAGTTCTTCATCCATTTTTGAAATCTAGATGGATGGATGAAAAAATTATGGACGAATGAATAAAAATATTAATGGATGAATAAATGATGGATGGATGGAATACTATGGATGATTTGATGGATGCAAAATTATTGATGAATGGATGAATGAAAAAACAAGTGATGCTTCCAAAGTGTTTGGATTGATGGATGAAACATTATGGATAGATGAATGGTTGAAAAATAATGGATGGATGGATGGATGGATGGTTGAAAAATTATGGAGGGATGGATGGATGAAAAATTATGGATGATGGATGGATGGAATACTATTGATGGTTTGATGGATGGATTCATGGAAGAAAAAGTATTGATGAATGGATGGATGGAAAAAAATGTATGCTTCCACAGTGGTTGATGGATGGATGGAGGGTGATGTACAGTAAATGACTAAAAAACAGATACATATAAAATGGACAGGAACAATAACAAACCTCTTCCCAAACATGTTGCGTCTTCACCAGTTTTTTAAAATACCGTCGAGCCAGTTTTAGGTTCAGACCATGGTACTTTGACGAGGTCTGGAAATGTTTATCTCTGCTGAGAAAAAGAAATAAGTCCATAATATATATGGTCCTTAGTTTGTTTCTAGACTGGACTAGAAGGTAGATCCATACCTGGACAACATTTGGATTATGTTAAAACATAATCAAAAAGTAAGCATTGATTTAGTGAAGATGAATAGAAATAAGGTGATCTTTAATTAAGTTATGTCTATTTAAATTATAGTAAGAATATAATTTAATGGAATTAATATATTCCAGCTTTTAAAAATACAAAAATGTCAACAGTCATATATTTACCTTTGTTCAAGGAAGCTTTTATTCAGACAGGATGCCGATGAAAATGTTCTGCGGATTTCCCTGAGAAGAAGAATCAATAATTTTGACCTTTTCACTTAGAGTAAAAGCATGCAGTCTAAAATTTAAAAATAAATAAAATAAAACAACCAGTAATAGCATGCTATTTAACAGTCTCCTTATGGTGTATGCTCACTGTTTTCTCTTTTTCCGCGACTTTGCGTCACATTTGGACGTCCAGTTATCAACCATGACCCCTAGATCGTGCTGAGTTGCTTCGATGACTCTGTTAGCATCTACATTTTTCTTCAGGTCCTGTAAATGGGGAAAAAAAGGCGAGTTAACATTCCCGTGACTGATCCTCCTGCAGGGTAGTCTATCTGCTCGGTATTCATCGCTGGTGGTACCTCATCAGAAGAACAGGTAGCAAATGAACAGTTTTCTCCAGCAAAGATGGTCCCAATTTTGGGATGACTTGAGTCTGAAACTGTCAAGACAAAAAAGATCAATTGTTTTCTAAATCAAATCTACAAAAACTGTTTGCAGTTTTATTATGAAAAAGATACAGTTACCGTCAGTGTTGGGGAGTAACGGATTACATGTAACGACGTTACGTAATTTAATTACAAAAAAAGAGTAACTGTAATTCGTTACAGTTACAATGAGAAAATATGTAATTCAGTTACAGTTACTTCCGAAAATATTAAGAATTACAAATTTAGTTACATTTTTTTTAAAATATAAAGAAAAACCTTTGCGAAATATGTAATGATAGTTTTATTGCTTCACGCCCTGTATCGCCGTTCCCCGCTACGGCTCCTTGTCTCTATCACTGATGATCCATCCTGTGCTGGTGGAGCCTTCTGAAAGAACAGCAAGCGAGCGGACGTTTCACGGTTTTATTTCAGCTCAAGCAGCGCATCAAACATGACAGCCTTCAAGCTTGTTGACAGCCACCTCTTGTTATTCACACACAACAATAAACCGTGAGAGCCGACGTGTGTTGTGAAACTGCAAAACTTTGTCTTAAGCGGAAAATCAAACGCGTCTACACAGCTCAGCATTCACAGTGTTGCATTCGTGAGCGTCGGAAAGCTATGGTGCATTCAGGAGCATGGGACATTTCAGTTTTACAACGAAAAAGGCAGAAAACGGAACAGAACTTAACTCATACAATAATGTATTTATCCAGAAACAGTGTGGGCTTTCTTACAATACTGAATGCTCTATAATTGTATTTCTGTTATTTTGATTATGCACATCTGCTAGCTTTTTATTCTAAAAAATCTATAATATTACAGCAGCAAATTATCAAAGTTTTTCAAAGCCTGTTTAAAAGATCCAAATGGGGCTTCAGATCATACAGCAACAATTGTGCTGTCATTGTTTTAAAGGGCAGAATTTGCATTTGCTGACTCTTGTCCTTTAACTACTGATGGATATACAGGAATAGAGTCATACAAGTGTCAATTCCCAATTCTGCTTTTTTAAGGTTCACATTCAGTTCTCAAAAATTAAATGTTGAACATGGGTCAATACTCATTAAAACCTTAAAGTAATCAAAAAGTAATCAAAGTAATTAGTTACATTACTTTTTAAAAGTAATTGAAAAAGTTACACTACAATTACATTTTAAACAAAGTAACTTGTAACTGTAACGGATTACATTTTTAAAGTAACTTACCCAACACTGGTTACCGTGAGGTAGAAGAACAGGCAGTGGCACAGACGGATTGCTTTCTTTTCTGTTTCCCAGCTGACCTTGCTCTCCACAACCAAAGGAGTAGACCTTACGGCTTTCCGTCAAAACTAATGTGTGATATCTAGGTTGAAAGCAAATATAAGCTTTATAAACAATACACTGGTAAATTTCTTTTTATAGTTCTTTTGAAAGAGCTTAACGGAGGTTTTCTCCAATTATGACTTAAAGTATAAAGAACAGCATCGTGCTGCAGGGCTTTTCCCCCTTCCAGTGCCACTGAATAATAAGAGTTTGGAATAATGAAAAACTAACCTGTTTAAATAAATGTAATACTAGTTACAAGTGTGTCTAGGTGCGACTTAGGCAGATATTAAGGATGTATGTATATCTTTGAGTCTGAAAAATTATTTTGAACTTGTGTGGGTTAGAGAAATAAATTCAAACTATTGCACCGTCTTTTCAAAACGTTATTAATAATGAATGTTGAAATAATATTCCAATGAGGAAACCTTGGGGCAGGGTATATAAAAACTCAGAAAAAGTCCAAAATAAAGCAATATACATGTAGTGAACTTCTAACTAAAGTTGTATTCTTAACGTTACTTCTGGTTCAGCAAGACAACCTTTTTTTTCCTTTAAAGTGTTGATAGTACAAAGGGCTGCACCTTACCTTCCGCATGCAATCCTGATAACTTTCGCCCCCCAAAGTTCAGCAACAAGTCGAGGGTGGAGTTCATTTTGCAAGGAGTTGTGTCCAAGCTGTCCATACTGACCAGAGCCGAATGTGAACACCGCCCCGTGCTGAAAAACCCACCAAACAACACATCTTCAAGCAACCTCACTTCACAATGCTTTATATGGACGTGTCATTTTAAGTTAAACACTTTTAACAAACATTATGACGAGCAGAAACTGCTCGTCATAATGTTTGTAACTTTTTTTTGTAACTCCAAAGAGTTTTGTAACTCCAAAGAGATTTTAGCCTCTTTTTCTACTCAACAGTCCAACTGTTGAACAGAGAATGACAAACTGTACTCTTCCTTTTAAAGCCTTTTTTTCTGTAGCATTCAATCAGCATCTTGTTAATTTGAGAGATTGTCTTTTAGGAAATACTTTTAACACAGCAGTTCTCAAAAATCATTGAAACACCGTGTGCACAATTATTAGGCAAGTCTTATTTTTGAGGATTATTTGTCTTAGTCACCAACTACAGAGCCCTCGGTTAATCTAAAGTGTTCATTAATTCAAACAGGAATGTTAGGACAATAAAAGTGAGGTTTTGGCTTACCTCAGGAAAATATTTGTATATGCACATTTATTGGGAAACTATTATTGTGGAGAATTATATAAAACTAAATGGAAAACACAAATTGGGTTTTGAGAATTATAAACAAACAACTAAAAACTTTCCAATAAACATTTCTGACATAAAAAAAAATCAATGATCAATATAACCATTCCTACAGTCTGTCAGTTTCTTGATCTGTTGACGATCAACCACGGCCACCCAGACACTGTTCTGAGAGGTAGATTGTTTTCCTTCACTGTAAATATCCTCTTTAAGGACTGCCCACAATTTCTCCGTTGGGTTCTGGTCTGGTGAGGAAGGCGCTCGTGTCACGAATTTTTCATCTTTGACACCAAAGCTGGCTAGCCACGCAGATGATGCATTACAAGGAGCATAAAAATCATCGTCTTTTTGAAAGATGCAGACTTCTTCATTTACCACTGCATGAAGTTGTTCTTCTAAAAAAAATGCAAGTAGGCATTGGGGGTCCAACATGCTTATCTTTAATAATACCAGCCCCTACCAGCACACCACCTCCACCTTGCTGGAGTCAAAGTGGAGCTCTATGCCCGTTATTGATCCAGCCACAGACCCATCCATCTGGTCCTTCAAGAGTCACTCTCACTCCATCGGTCTTCAGATAGTTCTTGGCCCAGTGTTATGTGTCTTGTTCCGTGATTGTCATGTTTCAGCCTTCGTTACCTCAGCCAAGTCTCTGAGCGCTGAACACCTTGTAGATACTCCAGGTACGTTGCAGTTAGGTAAGATGAAAGAAGAGGAAGATAATGGGTTCCTGGCAGCTTCACCCTTGATTCTTCTCTAATATTTGGCAATTTGTGTCTTTCTTTTCTCAACACGTTTCTTGCAACCCTGTTGACTATTTGCAACAAAATGTTTGATGGTTCTGTGATCAAGGCCCAATATCTTAGCAATTTCTGAAAGATTTTTGATCATTTTTGACTTTTCAGAGCCAGTAAATCTGCCAAATAACAAATTGCCTAATAATTATGCACACGTTGATATGGGGCGTTGACCTCCTCAGGCCAAACCCTGCCTCATTACACAGATACACACCACCTGCTATGCTAAACCCATTCAGCATTCAAGGTTATCCAGGTGGGAGACAGGAAAAAGCCTAAAAATAAAGATATGGTCAAATACTCACTTGCCTAATAATTGTTCACATAGTGTAGTGACGCAATTTTGAGTTTTCCTTAATTTGTCGGTATACTTCTGTTTCTCTAAAAACAGAACTAAAAGTGGTTGGATGCTTTGATTTTGCTGTCTAACCTTTGTCAAAATGGCCGTGTGGTCCTTTCCACAGCAAATGTCACACGTTTTCTTCAGATTCAAACTGCTAACACAAGTGGGTGAATATATGTCTGAAGAAACAAATATGAGATTTATTATTTGAGTTATGTAAAGTCAGACATTTGAATATGTGATAACATAATTTCCCACAGCACCTTTTGTGTCTCCAAGTCCGAGCTGTCCAAAGTTGTTTCTGCCCCAGCCGAACACGCCTCCAGACACGGAGAGGGCGAAGCTCTGGTCTCCTCCTGCTGAGATCCGGACTACGGGGACGGACCACAGGGATCTGACATGTTGAGGAGATCTGGCTCCTGAACTTCTCTTCCCCAGACCCAGCTGACCCCTGGAGTCAAGGCCCCATGTGTACACCTGACAATCTGAGGGAAGATCACCAAGATTGACCATTAAACACCAAGACTCTCCCTTTGCTGATGCCTGAAACTGTTTAAGTCTTGTCTTAAATTGTTCAACCTGTCATCTTGAGTGTCTTAACGTCACATCAAGATTATGGAGCTAAACAAGAGTAGTTCTTATGTAGGGCTGGGTGATATGGACCGAAAATAAAATCTCGATACTTTTATGCTGAATGCCCATTTACGATATTTATCTTGATGTCTTTTTTTTCCATAAAGTAAGGTGTCTCAAACTTAAAGCTTTATCCCACATGTCTCTCATGCATATTTTTTTTTATCAAGCAGCTGTATATAAATATGAGAAACAGCTGAAAAATAATTTACTGGATTAAATAAAAAGTATAATCTCGATATTTTTTAAATCTCAATATATTTCCCAGTCCTATTCTTACGTTACATCCAATTTCGTTGTTTAGCACTGCTGACATGAAATAATGAATGAAAGTGTTACTTGGAACAACAAAAGATGCTTCCTAAATCATCTTCAACATTTATCCCCAGGACCCAAATTACCCCGAACCCTTAACCTGAAGCCTCTTGGGCTGTTTGTTGTCTGTATGTCCGCTACATTCATTGGCACTGAGACAGCAACTCCTCTTATATGGGAGCCTAATGATTGCTGAGGAGTATTGCTGAGTACAAGAGGAAAGAAAGATCGGATCATGACAGACCGCATGACCAATCAAAACCCTTATATAGATTATTCTCCTACAGAAACTTCTCACGAATGCAGCAAGGATTCTGAGTGACAGAGAATCTCTGGTGGTCATCCGGGATTCATCAAATCATAACTTTTGTTTTGCCACATACCTTTTTAAATACTAAAATACTACATTGACTGGACTAAAGCAGTGTATCTTTTAACTCCCACAACTAAATATGAGCACATTGTTATAGCTTCTCTCCACTGGCTGCTGGTATTAGGATGCATTTAAAATCTTAAATTTGTCATTAAAGCCTTCCATAGTCTCCATAACTAACTTTGACATTATAAAATGAGTTGTCAGTACTTAGTTAAAGCTCTGCTAACTTTTGTGCTGTTGTTATGAAATGTGGGAAGACCAACTTTTGGAGTTGGCTTTAGAGTTAAAAGCTGAATGTTCTTTTAATGTTTAATTTTAACAATAAAAATTGCTGCTAAAGAGATGCTGCCAAATAAAATCTCGTTGTACATTCTGTACAATGACGATAGCGCTTTTTAATTATTTCTTATTTATGTTTAAAGTTACCACAACTCATACTTAAGCTACCAGAGATCAGGGTTTGTAACTGTTAGATAGCATTTGCTTCTTAGAGACTGCAAAGGTTGCTGGTTCAAAACTCGGACTGTTACTGTACCTGAAACAAAAAGGACTTGACAAATTTCTCCACTGATGGACATTGAGGGCAAAATTAAAAGTATGATCTTTTTTTGTAAGTAAGAAATGAGAGATTCATAGTTTGTACATTGCATTTTCTAGTCACTGCAACTTTCATATAAATTGGAAAAATTCAAGATTCCAAGTTACAAAAACATAAAATTCATAGTTTGGCAAACTTAAAAGCAAATTTTCAATGATTGCTAATCTTAAAATATTCCTGAAGCTTGCCGCCTTTAAATTTTGAATTCTGATAACTTTTCTTTTTTCTTTTTTTTGTGTTGAACAATAAAATCAATTTTATTGTTTTACCAGTTTTGTATGTGCTGTATGATTGCTCTATTTGTGTTATGTTAATTAATTTGGTGACTTTTAATACTAATACTTAATACTTAATAATGCACTGGGTGGTGTTTAAAGTGCTTTAGAAATAAAGCTGGATTGGATTGGATAAAGAAGATTTATAATCTATAAACTACCTGAGGAACCAAAATCCTGAGGTTTGGAGAATTATAAAATAGGAAAAATAAAACATTGCTGGGAATATTCTTTCAATTCAGTTTACAGTAGCTCCCTCCCTCTAAGAAATTGGACTCTGTAGATTCAGGGTAATATGTAAAGGTATCAAAAGTCCCACATCCTTATTATTATGTAATTTTCGGGGGAAATTTTAACCCTGGCAACCAATTTTGTAGTCTGGTAGAAAAAAAAGAAAAACAGTCCTGGAATAATTGTTTTGGTTCCTGGAAACCTAAAGTTGAAAGGTACCCAAAGAATTTGGTGAAATTCTCTTATTCAATCAATTACCAGTATGACTGTCTGAATTTCTGACTATTAAAGAGCCTTTTTATTTTTAATGTGATTCAATTTTTTTTTGGTATCATGACAAGTTTTCTAAATCATAGGCCAAACTGCTATATAACCAGTGTAAACTGAAATGAAACTTTCAACATATGTCGGCTGTCTAATGAATGTGTTTTATATGTTAAAATAATCAACTTTTACTATAAACTATGTTTTAAAGTCACCAAAAACTGCAAATCTGGAGTCAGGTCCATTCTGCAGAGTGAAGTTTTAAAGACAGCTTCGGTTGTAAGGTTAGTAATAACTACTTTTAGCAATGTGATGAAGATAATAGGGATAAGAAGAAAATAGTGCAGTGGTGTGTCATTTGCCATCTAGAATGCAGCAATTTTAAAAACCTTTTGTCAGGGCAACTGAATGCTGGCTCCCACAAGCAACCTGTACCACTGGTATGCTAGAGAAAGCGTCCAAAATCCTGCAAGAAAATGAAGAACAAAACTTTTAAATGAACAAATCGTAGGATGAGCTAAAGCTATTTGTCTACCAGCATAGTAACATTTTCGGGTTTCCTCACCTGGGCGTGTACGGAGTGTCAATCGTGTCCACACAGAAAACTGAGCCTCTCTCAGACAGCAGCATTACAACATCATCTTCACAGCTCACGGCCTCAATCTTCTCCTTACATTTCACAAACTCTGCAAAGAAGACACAGGCATTGTTCATGTGTGTTGGGTTAACGC
Organism: Fundulus diaphanus; assembly: GCA_037039145.1. Classification (NCBI taxonomy): domain Eukaryota; kingdom Metazoa; phylum Chordata; class Actinopteri; order Cyprinodontiformes; family Fundulidae; genus Fundulus; species Fundulus diaphanus. The sequence goes on along the minus strand of CM073134.1, from coordinate 12,670,066 downwards.
AGTGGTTCTGAAATGTTTTCTGTTGCTCTCCCGTTTGAAAAAAGAAACATTTTCAGCCCCCTCCATCCCAACAAAATGGGTCAAAAATTATACTTTCATTTCATTTTATTTTCTGTTTTAATGCATGAAAGCTGTCGTTCTGAAGATTACCCAGAATCCCTTTTAAAATTTGTAACATATGTGTAGGTTCATTTATAACATGTAATAATGTTTTTTAACAACTAGAATGATTCAACATTGCCACACTTTTTAAACTATGTAATATTAACAACAATATCGATGGCTTTTAGCATCTGCATTAGCATTTGTACTTTTTTACGCATTTATTAATATTATTCATCATACTACTGACCGCAGATACAGACCAAACAGCAGGGGGTGCTGTTGTCTAATTTAGAATGATTTTGAGGGTTTTTGGACAAAAAAGGCAAGGCTATGTGAGACGCACTGGGTTAACGTGACAATCAGTTAATTGCTACCATCAAATTGATGTGTCAGCTCAGCCAAAAGGGCCCCTGTAATTGCTGCAGGTGCTTGACAAAAAAACAAATGAAAACACAATGCTGGGTTTTTGATCTCACTTTTTCACTGCTGGTTTTACATGGCAAGTTTCATTTCTGCTGACTGACATCGGAGCCCGCATCTCCCACCAGGACACCAACTACAGGCGCCCCATTTCAGCTGAACAGCATCTGTCTCCGGTTAGTGGGCATCTCGATGTTAACATTAATCAGTGATCTAAAGTGAAAATATTTTTCCTGTCCGAAAATTCCCCACTACTTCACAAAGCGGTCTCTCTGATTGGTTGACAGCCCACGCCCTGCTGCAAAAGTTCAGATTTTCAAACTCTAGCGTCGGCCACCCTGGAGGCGCTTAACGCACGTCAAACCAAATATGCAGCACTAAAAACACGCTGAAAGCTTCAAAACGCGCAGTGCAAGACATGTGGGATGCACCGTAGGACCTCTCGATGCGCCCCAAGGCGCGTCCACCATATACTTTGCGTTTAAACCTGATGCCCTTGACGCTCAAAGGGTGTTTGGTCTGGATGCAGCATTTGGTTTTGTTTGTCCTTTGTGTCTCTTGCCCAGTGAGTATTTGAATAATTCTATATTTATAAAACTGTCTGGTCGGAGTTGTGAATTTGAATGATGGTCATGGGCACCCCAGGCCCACCCCTTGTATGCACCACTGATGTTAAATTTTGAGCCTGAATGGAGTAGGGGGTATCGTATCAAAACAAATTCAAGCGCACCCATTAGTTATTTTTTTTTTTTAAAGAACAACTTTGAAGGTGGAGCTTCTGCTCTATTATCAGTCCATACTAAAATGGCACGCTTCAAGTAAATCGAGAAAACTCTAATCTTAAAATTCATGCCACTGCGGTGAAAACAGGCCGTCAAAAAGTTATAAATGACAACAAAACAGATCAATGTCCGGTTATTATAAACACGTTTACACACTAAAGCCAAACAGATACTCACTCTGTTTCCCTCTGACTCTGTTTCCATCTTTGCTCTCATGAGTGCGCAAAACGAACGCGTTCCCGTTGCTTTTAATGAAGGCCAGCACGCTGCGACCTGCCGACAGGTCCGTAACGTTGTAGCCGACATTTAAATGATGGACTCCTTCATCTGTGCTGCTGGAGTCTCCTCTCAGCCAGAAACCACGCTGGCAGTCCTCTCCCCACGCAAACATCGTCTCTGTGAGCCTCGCCGGGACCAACAGCTGATGTTTTGTTCTGCTGCTCAGCTGTAAATCAGAAACGAAACCTATGAAGAGAGCGGAGAAACAAAACTTTGATGTTGCTGCAGACAAAGAGGGCGGAGCGAATCAGCTGTTTGGATCAACAGTTCTGCTGTAGGTAGGTAAATTGAAAACGAAACCATAACAGAGACAAATTTGGCCTCTGTTATGGTTTCTTTTCACTTATCTCCGAAACCGAAACGTCTACCGTTATTTTACGAGTTAAATTTACAGGGGAGATTGGGCTGAGTTTGTGCCAGTTTTTACTTAAAGGGAATTTAAAGCGAGACGCTTTCTACTAAAATATGCACATATAATTTAGGATTTGGTGCATCCATGGGAGCAATCGATCTGGATATGAAATATTAAGAAATATAGCTTTCTGGGGGGGAAAAAGTTTGTGCCCCCCAGTAAGTTGTGCCTTTTGAGAAAATACTGGGGTAAATTGTGCCGTTGATTGTTAAAGTAAAATGTGGATATTTCAATCCCAGAAACTGTGATTCAATATAAAGGGTAGACAGATTCAGTCCAAAGTGACTAATTTAAGGTTTATTTAAATTTATATTACAACATAATTTTTCTACAAGCATGTTGTGCCACAAGAGCTTCTCAAAGGTCTGTTTTCTTAATGTTTTAAATTCTTTCTTTTGCCATTTAAATTATTCAGTTGTGGCCTCTATATAGTGGAACAGCAATGCTTTGGTCTGACTTTCTCATTATTTCAGTTCCCCTTTTAATCTATGTTCTGAGGTTCATCTGAGAACAACTCGTTTTGGTGCCGTCTCTTTAAATTAAAAGGAGGCCCTTGACACCACGCCCTCCTCCAGGTCATATAGCCCAAATGGGCAGAAGAACCAACCTTGTCCCCCCCCCCCCCCCCCCAACCCTACTATTTTGGAACAAATACATTATCCAGCATTTTTGCCCTAACATTATGCTAGTTGTGTTTTTAAACAAGTCTATAACTGTTCAAACACACCAATCAAAATTATTGAAATTTTACTAAGAAAGGTAAAAAACTGTCTCAATTGTACTAACCTCTCATGATATGAGGCGCTGTTCTTTGCAGGATGAGTGAAATAGCTAAAACCTCTAAAGTGTGTGGTCATATGACTAATTTCTTTTATGATTACCTGGAAACAGGGTGTGGCACAACTTACCCACTGGCACAAATAATCCCACTCTCTCCTAATTAACATCGTTTGAGCAATAAACTTGCCCGGTTTAGGGAAAAGACACAGGTAAAATGTATTTCAAGATAATTTATACATGTTATCCGGCCAAATACTATCCCGAAAAATGTAAGCATGGATAAACTACTTAGTCAAAATTTGAGGCCCATAAAGGCAGAAACTAGGCAGGAAAACTGACTCCAGATGGGATCAAGCAAGTGTCAACCTACGATGCCTGGTGGGTTTGCGGATATATTTGTCACCCAACAGGATCCCGCACTGTGAACTCATTAGTAGAAAGAAGTCCATGTTGCCTGGGAATTTCATGTCCTTCTTATAATGTAGTTCCCAAGTTGGTGTTGGGACCCCACACAGGGTCCCAAGTCAATGTGGGGTCTTGAGATCTTCAGAAATCAAACAAAATACAAAAACTGATGAAGGTCCGCATGTATGCTGCTGAAAATTATCAAATAGATAAATTATTTTTGCATATTCAACAATTTATTGTTTGTTGATGCCATTTCTAGTGACATTAAACCCCTATTTGATTGACCAACCAGTGATGCACTGGTAACCAAACTTATCCAATAGTTGGGTTCATAAGTCTATAATTTTGGATTACAGTGGAAGAGACTTCTGTGATCTTGTTCTGGACAATTTTCATGGTGGAGTCAAAGGTAAACATTTTAAGGAACCTTCACTTTTGGAATCATGAATATGAAGTGCGTTAAAGCGATATAGAAACAGCTAATAAAAAAAAGTTATTAATAAAGAGGAGGACATTTCTCTGAAGATAATTCCCTGGTATTAGCCAATTGTATTAATTCCAAATTTAAGGATATAGAGACGATTTATCCAGCCCACTTTGTTTCTGGTGTCTGTAGGGTTTGGTGATGGGCTGAAAACAAAGTTCCAGATGAGATCTTCCAAGGGTTAAAAGACAACCCATGGTTAGTTGCTCGTGTATGTTTGGTACAGGACAACTTAGGGTAAAAATCGAATAATTATGGGCCCAAAAGATACAATGTACTTTGAACAAATGTTCTTAAAACCTATCAAAAACCTAGTTATGGGGTGGCTAATTCTTGCCACTGTGGATTGCATTTCATAATCAACGGTGGGGTTGGCAAAACCCATATGGGGCCTACATGCTCAGCTCACATCAGCGTTTATTTATGGAGCACTTTTAAACACAACAGGAGTTGATTGAAGCACTGAACAAGCAACAGGAAACGGTTAATAATTGCAAACAAATCTCTCAAAAAGTATGTGGATTAAAGAATACAATTCATTGTCCATTCCCCACTTTTCCCTGCGGGGGCTGATGCCCTCTCCAGCAGTCATTGAGTGAGAAGTAGTGTACACCATCCGATCCGTGGATATGTTGCTAGTTCATCACAAGGCAAGACAGAGACACACAGGACAAACACACACACACACAGAAAAGAATAACATCCTCCCAAACATGATTACCTCATCCCCAGTAAGTAAGGCAGCATTGGAGGAATCTTTAGAACCTGCGCTGTGTCTGAACTGTTTAGAAGCAGTAGAGCTTTCTGAGCTATCTAAAATCTTAGCTTCATCTAAACCTTCTACCTGTATGTTAGACCCAATCCCAACCAAGTTGTTTAAGGAGGTATTCCCTTTGATCAGTGGTCCTATTTTAGACATGATTAATCTATCCTTAGTAAATGGATATGTACCACAGGTTTTTAAAGTAGCTGTTATTAAACCTTTACTTAAGAAACCTTCTCTTGATCAAGATGAGTTAGTAAATTACAGACCTATATCTAATCTTCTTTTCTTATCTAAAATTCTTGAGAAAGTAGTTGCTAATCAACTTTGTGAACATTTACAAAGCAATGACCTACTTGAGGAGTTTCAGTCAGGCTTCAGAGCTCATCATAGCACTGAAACGGCTCTGGTGAAGGTCACTAATGATATTCTCATGGCCTCAGATAATGGACTTGTGTCTGTACTTGTCCTGTTAGATCTTAGTGCTGCATTTGATACAGTTGATCACAATATTCTCCTACAAAGACTTGAACATACTGTAGGGATTAAGGGGAAAGCATTAGGCTGGTTTAAATCTTATCTGTCGGACAGATTCCAGTTTGTTCATGTTAATAATAAATCTTCCTCAAACTCTAGGGTCACCTGTGGAGTACCACAGGGTTCAGTCCTTGGACCAATTCTCTTTACTATATATATGCTTCCGATCGGCAAAATTATCAGACAGCATGGGATTAATTTCCACTGTTATGCTGATGACACTCAGCTATATCTATCCATAAATCCTGATGAATCCAATCAATTACTTCGACTGCAGTCATGTCTTGATGACATCAAAAGCTGGATGACTTTAAATTTCCTGCATCTAAATTCTGACAAGACCGAAGTTGTAATCTTTGGGCCAGAGTCCTCAAAAAATAAACTTCTTAACCAATCACTTAATCTGGATGACATTAACTTGGCCTCTGGTAATAAAGTTAAAAACCTTGGTGTTATTTTTGACCAAGACATGTCATTTAAATCCCATATTAAACAGGTCTCCAGTTTCCTTTTTTCACCTCCGGAATATCGCCAAAATTAGAAACATTCTGTCCAGGAGTGATGCTGAAAAACTAGTCCATGCATTTGTTACTTCAAGGCTGGACTATTGTAATTCTTTACTATCAGGAAGTCCACAAAATGCAATTCAAAGTCTTCAGCTTATCCAAAATGCTGCAGCAAGAGTTCTGATGAAAATCAACAAGAGGGATCATATTTCTCCAATTTTAGCTTCCCTTCATTGGCTTCCTGTTAAATCAAGAATAGAATTTAAAATTCTTCTTCTAACGTATAAAGCCCTTAATAATCAAGCTCCATCATATATCAGAGCTCTGATTACTCCGTATGTTCCTAACAGAGCACTTCGCTCTCAGACTGCAGGTCTGCTGGTGGTTCCTAGAGTCTCTAAAAGTAGAATGGGAGGCAGATCCTTTAGCTATCAGGCTCCTCTCCTGTGGAACCAACTCCCAGTTTTGGTCCGTGAAGCAGACACCCTGTCTACTTTTAAGACTAATCTTAAAACCTTCCTTTTTGACAAAGCTTATAACTAGAGTGGCTCATGTTACTCTGAGCTACCTTTATAGTTTTGCTGCTATAGGCTTAGGCTACTGGAGGACATCAGGGCCTATTTTTCCCACTCTACTGATTTCTACTGTTCTCCAGTCTACTGTTCTCCAGATTTGCATTGCATTACATTGAAATGACTGTTGTCATTTCAGCTTTTAACTTTTTGTTCTCTCTCTTTTTTCTTCATAGTAGGTACACCTGGTCTGACGTTCTGTTGACTGTGAAATCATCCAGGGAGGACAGATCACCGACTATTACCATCTAATGTAGAACAGATTACTAGATCAATGTGTGCTTCTGTGCTTTTTTGTCTCTCTTGTTGTGTCTCTGCTCTGTCTTCTGTAACCCCAGTCGGTCGAGGCAGATGACTGTTCATACTGAGCCCGGTTCTGCCGGAGGTTTTTTTTCCCCGTTAATGGGTGGTTTTTCTTCCCACTGTCGCTTCATGCTTGCTCAGTATGAGGGATTGCAGTAAAGCCATGTACAATGCAGACGACTCTCCCTGTGGCTCTACGGTTCCCCAGGAGTGAATGCTGCTTGTCGGGACTTTGATGCAATCAACTGGTTTCCTTATATAGGACATTTTGACCAATCTGTATAATCTGACCCAATCTGTATAATATGATTGAACTTGATTTTGTAAAGTGCCTTGAGATGACATGTTTCATGATTTGGCGCTATATAAATAAAATTGAATTGAATTGAATTGAAAACTAAAAATACATTGTGGAAGTGCAGATAAAACTATATTAAACCCTTAAGGGGGAAGACCTATATGTAACAGCAGGGTGTTCCAGTGTTTAGGGTCAGCTCCCCCAAAGACTTGGTCAGCTTTGGTCTTTAGTCTGGTTTAAATAACTTAAATGTTTGATATGTTTAAGTTATTTGAAATGTATAAATATTTAAATATTGATGTGCGATGCTGTTAGAAGTTCAAATTAATACTTTATATTATGTTGCTACATAACGTTTCTATCTTGAGCCAAGGCTATAGACAGTAAATAACACCGGACATACACACCTTTTCACAGATTTCAGTAATGCACATTTACTCTAGATCAGTTATTCCCAAACTATTGTGCGACGTCATGACAGGGGGTACAGGAAAAGATTTTGTAAAAAAAATAAAAATGCAGGAAAAAAAAAAATCAAATGCCGTACAATAGTGGCCTCGTACGCGAAGCAGCAACTTTAAATTCAATGAATAGCACGAGCTCGAGTAGGGCTCGGGCTTGACACTGATAAAGTTGGTTAGAGGCGAGCTGTGACGTCCCCGGAGATGGACAGGAGGAGCCGCAGGGTTTCTGCTGGCGCAGAGGGAGAGGAGTGCCGTCATCAGCGGGCTGTGGAGGGGGTGTGATTCCTCCGCTGATGGTAGCCGGCGGGGTCCAGCCGCTGTGGAGAGGCTCCGTCATCGTAGCCGCGGAGGTCATTATGCGGCCGGGAGGTGAAGAGGAGCCGAGCTGACCAGCCTGAAAACTAAATACCGACACAGACTATGTGTGGAAGATGATTTAAGACTGAAACTGTCGCCGATTCGGCCAGACATACAGGGGTTATGCGCGTCCTCTCAAGCACACCCCTCACATTAGAGTCACAAGGACTCCGTCACGCTCCGCAGTTTTGGCTGTATTCTGAACAGGCTCGTTATAGTCTTTGTTCTTGTTTGTTACATGTTATTATGTTATGCCCTTTTATAATGCAGATGTATGTAGTATCTGCAGTCAAGTTAATAAAACTCTGATCCCTATGTTGAATGTTTCTTTTTTTTGGGGGGGGGGGGGGGGTACGTGGATGGAGATGAAATGCTCCAAGGGGTACGCGATGCAAAAAGTTTGGGAAGCACTGCTCTAGATGATTTTAAAAAAATGTGTTACCAAATCAATGGATTCCATCCATCCATTCATCCATTTTCTATATCCGATTATCAGTGCATGGTCACTGGGAGCAGGTGCCTATTTTCAGCGGTCATATGGGGAGAGGCGGGGTACACCAATTACAGGACCATCTAAAAAACAGTCATGTTTTTCTGACTGTGGGAGGAAGCCAGAGTACCCAGAGAGAACCTGTGCATCAGCAGGGAGAACATGAAAACTTAATGCAGAAAGAGGGGATCCAGACATAAGAACCATTAATCAGGAATATTAAAAAAAGCTTTCAGTCTGCTTCCATTGACAGGATCAGCATGGTCAGCTCATATCTTAAAACACTTTGATGGATGCATGATGCACAAATGCTTGCTCAGTATGAGGGATTGCTGCAAAGCCATGGACAATGCAGACGACTCTCCCTGTGGCTCTACGCTTCTCCAGGAGTGAATGTCGGGACTTTGATGCAATTAACTGGGTTCCCTTATATAGGAAGTTTTTGACCAATCTGTATAATCTGACCCAATCTGTATAATCTGATTGAATTTGAGTTTGTAAAGTGCCTTGAGATGACATGCTTCACGAATTAGCGCTATATAAATACAATTGAATTGAATTGAATTGAAATGCCATCATTAAAACCAGAAAAATAAATTCTCTTCTGTAGCAGTATAAGCTAGTTATCTATGCAAGTCTAAAAGCAGAACTTCCTCTTGATAAAAATTAACACACTGATTTAGAGAGAATTGGACTGCATTTAACTTTTTTCTGATTTGGCAGAGAACCCGTTTACTTTTTATGTAAAGTGTGATGTCAATTAGGGCCAATAAAGGTAAACCAATAAGCACTGGTAAATGTAATTTAAAACTCAATTCAAACAATCGGTTATTATGAATGTGTTGTAAGTAATAATACTTTATGTCTACAATGCTCAACTTAACCAAAATAAGATGTAATGATGCAGACCAACCACTGGGTGGAAGCAGAGTCCCTAAAACGATCAGTGGCTCTTTTAGAAGGAATTTTGCAATCAAAGTAAAAATACAAAACAAAACATTAGTTAATTTTAATGGGAACCTGAAAAGAGGGAAGATTTGAGCTAAAATCTTTTAGCAAATGTGTGGCTGATGTCTAAAAGAGACAAGTTTGGTGTGAAAACACAGACCTAAAAAGATGGAATCTAGTTGTTGGGAAATTTAACGTTAAAGAAAGGTTGATCAGTCCAGAGCCGAATGCTGGACTGATCATCATCAGTCAGGAAAGTCTTTGAGCTGAACAGGGGCGAAGAGACGTGAAGCTCATAATTCATCTTCTCTCCTACTTTCTGCTCTGCTCCTCTTAGGGCGAGGAAACAAATCAACATGAGATGGATTTGGAGAAGTCACAAAGAGCAGCTGCGTGGGTAGGCTGAGTGCTTAAAAGTGTTGCCCCCCCTTTTTTTAGAGCGTCTAAATGCCCACTGACCTCTTTGACCTTTGCAGCACATCAGCCAAGCTGCACGAGTGACCTCACCCCCCCCCACCCACCTCACCAAAAAAAGCTGCAAACCATCTTTTCTTCCTCTTTCTAATTGTAAACCTCTTTATTCACAGCTCTTCTCAGATAACAAGGTCAATTTGTAAAAGGAACGTGCACGACTAATCAACAGGCACTCTGCAAGAATAAGCAAACAAACATGTAAATAGGTAAATAAGCATCAAAATACATAGGTAGATAAATATCCAACAATTACGACTGATGCTACTATTTCATTTTCTGACATTAAAAAGATTCAATTCAATTCAATTTTATTTATATAGCGCCAATTCATGAAACATGTCATCTCAAGGCACTTTACAAAGTTAAGTTCAATCATATTATACAGATTGGGTCAGATTATACAGATTGGTCAAACATTTCCTATATAAGGAAACCAGTTGATTGCATCAAAGTCCCGACAAGCAGCATTCACTCCTGGAGAAGCGCAGAGCCACAGGAAGAGTCGTCTGCATTGTACATGGCTTTGCTGCAATCCCTCATACTGAGCAAGCATGAAGCAACAGTGGGAAGAAAAACTCCCCATTAACGGGAAGGAGAACCTCCGGCAGAACCAGATTGACTTGACTTCTGGGTAAAAATGAATAAGAAAGTCAGCAAAACACCAATTACTTTTTTCCAAAGGGCATTGATATGATACCCTGTCCCGGCAGCTTGCGTGGATGCAGCTTTGTGGCTAGAAAAAATGTGAGTGGGGGCAGTGTGAGAATTTATTTTACTCATTTTACTAGTAAAATAAGGACTCTATGTAAAGTGAGTACCTTTTTCTGGTCCTCACTTTTTTTCTGGGCAAGGGGTTAGGTTTAGAACTAAGGTGTCTGTTAGGTGTAGGGTTAGGGTTAGGGATGGTCGTGTCTGTGTGTATTTGGTCATCGATCAGGAGAATAGGCCGTGCTGAGCTGTACCAGGACCAAAAACATCTAGCTTTCCTACAAATTCTGTTTCATTTCTCTTCCTTTCTGAAGCTGGTTTTCATGTATATTTTTTGTACGCTTTTTATCTCCCCACTAATATTTGGCTAAACGTCTCTTAGCAACTTATGTTACCAAACTTTATGTTGTAGATAGATATATAGATAGATAGATAGATAGATAGATAGATAGATAGATAGATAGATAGATAGATAGATAGATAGATAGATAGATAGATAGATAGATAGATAGATAGATAGATAGATACATACAACCATGTTTGACTCTTGCTACAGTGCTCTTGTGTTTGAAAGCCTCGTCATGATTCTTGTGAACGTGCTTTTTATCAATGTGACCAAAAAGCTTAATATTTGTGTTGTAGATGAGCCATTTTACTCATCCACATTGGTGGCTAAAGACTAGCTTGGGGATGGTCATTTAGACCAGGTGTGTCTTTCATCGTTGGCTATCTAAGCTGAATGTTCCTTCACATCTTAACCAGTTTCCAATTTAACAGTTTGCGTTGTCTTTCACACCTCGGCTAAATGGCGATGGACGTTGTAATTTTTTCTAAAAGATCTTTCAACTAATCATCTTCGCATCTGCAGATTCAAAATGTCTCTAAAACACTTTACAAATCGGAGAAAGTTTACAATTCTGCTTTTTAGATCTCTATCACCTTGGAATTCCCCAGTTTTGTGAAAATTGGTCAATCCAATGAATCCTTTAAAAAACATACATTTTATGATGACAAACAGACACTAACAGCTGTGTTCAGTCATTATTAGTATCTATAAGTTTGTTGAGATAAAAGGCTTTCCAGAACCCAAATGTTAAAAGATTTAGCTGAATATCGTGTATATTTTTGACTTTGTATGTATTTGGACCTTGTGTAGGTCAGACTGTGATAAATTAAAAATTTGTGCATCAAATTCTTGTTTTTAAAAAGTCCTTGTTCATTGCACAGGCATTTACCAAAATATTGAAACAAATAATTAGGGGCCCCAAATGTATTTTTAGTCTGAATAGCAATCTGAATGTCTTGCTTCTGCTAAGTGGGTAGCTAGCTAGTTTAAGATAGCTAGATTAAGCTAGCTGATTCCATGGCTCTTTAGCCGCAAAATGTTTCAGTTTCTGTGGGAAAGTTTAAAAAAATTATTTATTTATTTATTTTGTTGATTGCAAGGATCCGGCATTAGTGAATCTTTAGTGTTAGGCCAGCCATGTTTATGATGCCAAACATTTAGTGACAAAACTGCATCTGTTGAACCAATACAAGCCGGATGGAAATTTGATTTTGAAGCCTGAAAAAATATCCTAGATAACATTTTAAAAATGTATAAAGAATTAAAAACACAAATAAAGAGAACTGAGAAATCAAACATTTGATAGTGAAAGTCAAAGATTTAAGCTTCAGATATAAGGGACAGGAAAATGGTTTAGCTTCAGCTTCTTAGAACAGAGAATCGGGTAAAAAAAGAAATAAATAAAATGTCAAAATTTAAATTATGTTTAAAACTTCTGAGATGAGACGTTTCTTTCCATTACTACTATAAGGGCCCCAGTCTAGTTCTCCAAGCAGAACATTAAGATCCAGAGTGTAATGGGACTACTGAAAGTGGACAAAACCATAGTTACACTGACCAGATATCAGGCTTCAAAGGGCCTCATCGGCACAAGGATGAAGTTGAGATTAAATGCTAAACACACACACAAAGAGCAGAAAAAGAGATGAGAGATGTAGGCCTCGTCCGACAGCTGAGATATAGCACTAGAGCACTGGGGAGTTTCAGGGGATTTCCACGGAGGGAATTGGACACATTGTCTGATTTACACTAACACTTTGGCTAAACTTACGATAAAAGCTCACTAAAAGGAAAAAAAAAGAAAAAAAATATGCACCCATTTGTCTTTATTTTTGAGTTTACAGTTTTTTCTTTACACAAGAACAATAATGCTAAAACATTATGAACGCTATAAATTAATTTAATGAATGTAAGTTCTGTTAATGGTTCACTCTCCTAATAAACATTCTCCGTTAGACAGAGAACAAAAAAACATTAAGAACGCAGTGACTTTTGACCGGAAAAATTAAACTGTTGGTGATCAAGGACGGATGAGGAGTTAAAAAAGGGCAGCTAGAGATAGTGAGGCTGAGAAAAAAACACATTAATATTTTATCTTTTTTTTTCACTGAGAGCAGAGCCAAAGAATGCGATGAGGAATCTGGGGAGAGATAACGAAGAGAGGAAAGTGGATGGTACTGTACTGTACTGTGTGACTTTGCGATTGTGCAACTGTTTGAGTTTGCTCAGGTCTCGTTTGTTAAATGTTGCGTGATTCTGGCTTTTTTTTAAGTAAAAACAAAATGCCAGTTTAGTTGGAAATATTAAAGAAATTATACAAAAACATCTTTTTTAAAATACAGCGCTGTAAAAAACTTATTTCCCCCTTTGAATTTTTCTTTGGTTTAGTTTTTTCATCACACTTGTGTAACTATATTGTATATTTCAGATCATCAAACACATTTTAATAATCTAATCAAACCTGGTCCTATGTGATCAAGTAATTGCCCCCTTTTTACTGATGAACTAGACAAATTTTTTTGGAAAGCTAAGTACAATTTCATTACTCACCCCCATGCCTGATTACTACCAGTGTCATGATTTGGGTTTTTGTTAATGTTTTTGGACTGATTGATAGTTTCCCTCCATTCTCTGCTTCACTCTCCTCAGCCACTGCTAATTGGTTCCACCTGCTGCTGCTAATTGGCCCAAGTCTTGGCACCCGTGGCCACTCTTATTTATACCTGCCCCCCCCCCCCCCCCCACCACAGTCATTCCCTGCCAGAACGTTTTGTTTGCTATGCCTGTATACTGCTCCCAGTTCTCATGTGCTCAGCCTGCCACACCCTGGCTTTTCTACAAGTGAGCTGCACTCACTGTAAAAGGATTCCCAGTGCCTGTGTGCTTGTCAAGTCTGCTCTGGGTTCCTGTGTGGTCCTGCCGCTAGCTCTGCCCGCTCGGCTGAGCCATCGACCTGAATGTTCAGGTCAAGTCTGGACTGTTCTCTCATACCCTGTCAGCCATCTCCTGCCTGTCATTCAATTCAATTCAATTTTATTTATATAGCGCCAAATCATGAAACATGTCATCTCAAGGCACTTTACAAAATCAAGTTCAATCATTTTATACAGACTGGGTCAGATTATACAGATTGGTCAAAATGTCCTATATAAGGAAACCAGTTGATTGCATCAAAGTCCCGACAAGCAGCATTCACTCCTGGGGAACCGTAGAGCCACAGGGAGAGTCGTCTGCATTGTACATGGCTTTGCAGCAATCCCTCATACTGAGCAAGCATGAAGCGACAGTGGGAAGAAAAACCACCCATTAACGGGGAAAAAAAACCTCCGGCAGAACCGGGCTCAGTATGAACGGTCATCTGCCTCGACCGACTGGGGTTACAGAAGACAGAGCAGAGACACAACAAGAGAGACAAAAAAGCACAGAAGCACACATTGATCTAGTAATCTGTTCTACATTAGATGGTAATAGTCGGTGATCTGTCCTCCCTGGATGATTTCACAGTCAACAGAACGTCAGACCAGGTGTACCTACTATGAAGAAAAAAGAGAGAGAACAAAAAGTTAAAAGCTGAAATGACAAAAGTCATTTCAATGTAATGCAATGCAAATCTGGAGAACAGTAGACTGGAGAACAGTAGAAATCAGTAGAGTGAGAAAAATAGGCCCTGATGTCCTCCAGTAGCCTAAGCCTATAGCAGCAAAACTATAAAGGTAGCTCAGAGTAACATGAGCCACTCTAGTTATAAGCTTTGTCAAAAAGGAAGGTTTTAAGATTAGTCTTAAAAGTAGACAGGGTGTCTGCTTCACGGACCAAAACTGGGAGTTGGTTCCACAGGAGAGGAGCCTGATAGCTAAAGGATCTGCCTCCCATTCTACTTTTAGAGACTCTAGGAACCACCAGCAGACCTGCAGTCTGAGAGCGAAGTGCTCTGTTAGGAACATACGGAGTAATCAGAGCTCTGATATATGATGGAGCTTGATTATTAAGGGCTTTATACGTTAGAAGAAGAATTTTAAATTCTATTCTTGATTTAACAGGAAGCCAATGAAGGGAAGCTAAAATTGGAGAAATATGATCCCTCTTGTTGATTTTCATCAGAACTCTTGCTGCAGCATTTTGGATCAGCTGAAGACTTTGAATTGCATTTTGTGGACTTCCTGATAGTAAAGAATTACAATAGTCCAGCCTTGAAGTAACAAATGCATGGACTAGTTTTTCAGCATCACTCCTGGACAGAATGTTTCTAATTTTGGCGATATTCCGGAGGTGAAAAAAGGAAACTCTGGAGACCTGTTTAATATGGGATTTAAATGACATGTCTTGGTCAAAAATAACACCAAGGTTTTTTACTTTATTACCAGAGGCCAAGTTAATGTCATCCAGATTAAGTGATTGGTTAAGAAGTTTATTTTTTGAGGACTCTGGCCCAAAGATTACAACTTCGGTCTTGTCAGAATTTAGATGCAGGAAATTTAAAGTCATCCAGATTTTGATGTCATCAAGACATGACTGCAGTCGAAGTAATTGATTGGATTCATCAGGATTTATGGATAGATATAGCTGAGTGTCATCAGCATAACAGTGGAAATTAATCCCATGCTGTCTGATAATTTTGCCGATCGGAAGCATATATATAGTAAAGAGAATTGGTCCAAGGACTGAACCCTGTGGTACTCCACAGGTGACCCTAGAGTTTGAGGAAGATTTATTATTAACATGAACAAACTGGAATCTGTCCGACAGATAAGATTTAAACCAGCCTAATGCTTTCCCCTTAATCCCTACAGTATGTTCAAGTCTTTGTAGGAGAATATTGTGATCAACTGTATCAAATGCAGCACTAAGATCTAACAGGACAAGTACAGACACAAGTCCATTATCTGAGGCCATGAGAATATCATTAGTGACCTTCACCAGAGCCGTTTCAGTGCTATGATGAGCTCTGAAGCCTGACTGAAACTCCTCAAGTAGGTCATTGCTTTGTAAATGTTCACAAAGTTGATTAGCAACTACTTTCTCAAGAATTTTAGATAAGAAAAGAAGATTAGATATAGGTCTGTAGTTTACTAGCTCATCTTGATCAAGAGAAGGTTTCTTAAGTAAAGGTTTAATAACAGCTACTTTAAAAACCTGTGGTACATATCCATTTACTAAGGATAGATTAATCATGTCTAAAATAGGACCACTGATCAAAGGGAATACCTCCTTAAACAACTTGGTTGGGATTGGGTCTAACATACAGGTAGAAGGTTTAGATGAAGCTAAGATTTTAGATAGCTCAGAAAGCTCTACTGCTTCTAAACAGTTCAGACACAGCGCAGGTTCTAAAGATTCCTCCAATGCTGCCTTACTTACTGGGGATGAGGTAATCATGTTTGGGAGGATGCCAATTATTTTATTTTTAATGGCATCAATTTTATTTATGAAGAATCCCATAAAATCATTACTACTAAGAGCTAAGGGAATGGATGGATCAACAGAGCTGCAGCTCTGAGTAAGTTTGGCAACTGTACTAAAGAGAAATCTAGGATTATTTTTATTCTCTTCAATTAATGATGAAAAATATGCTGCTCTAACTCTGCGAAGGGTCTTGTTATACAACAATAGACTGTCCCTCCAGATTAAGTAGGATTCCTCTTGGTGTGTAGAACGCCATTTTCTCTCCAATTTCCTAACATTGTGCTTCAAGGAACACAGCTCTGAATTAAACCAGGGAGCCAGCTTCCTGTGAATTATCACCTTCTTTTTCAAGGGAGCTACATTATCTAATGCAGAACGCAATGAGGAAGTCACACTGTTAGCAAATGTATCTATTTGTGAATGGGAAGAAACAGCATTGCTGCCATCTACAGGGCATTTCTGCAATACTGAGGATATTAAGAGGGGGACAGACTCTTTAAGTTTTGATACAGCATTATCCGATAAAGATCTACTATAATGGAACCCTCTTTTGGGGGTGGAGAAATCGGTTAGATTAAACTCAAATGTTATTAAAAAATGATCAGATAGGACAGGGTTGTGAGAGAATACTGTTAGTTCTTCACAATCAATGCCATATGTCAGCACAAGGTC
Organism: Fundulus diaphanus; assembly: GCA_037039145.1. Lineage (NCBI taxonomy): Eukaryota > Metazoa > Chordata > Actinopteri > Cyprinodontiformes > Fundulidae > Fundulus > Fundulus diaphanus. The sequence goes on along the minus strand of CM073134.1, from coordinate 12,653,555 downwards.
CAAAGTATGGAGCCGAGAGTGCGTTGGCTTATGCACATTTTGAGCAAAACCAATTGAATCTAGGATAGTTTTAAAGGCTACACTAAGGTTATCACATTCAGTGTCAACATGGATGTTAAAATCACCCACTATAATAACCTTGTCAGTATTTAACACCAAATCAGATAAGAAGTCTGACAGTTGATCCAAAAACTGAGTGTAAGGGCCTGGTGGACGATACAAAACAATAAACAGAAGAGGTTTTATTGCTTTGCAGTTTGGATGAGGGAAACTGAGGGTTAAATGTTCAAAAGAACTGCAATTATTAATTGGCCTGGGACTAATTAATAAATCAGACTGAAAGATGGTTGCCACTCCTCCTCCTCTTCCCACAGATCTGGGAATGTGGAAATTTGAATAACTGGAGGGAGTTGACTCATTTATACTAACGTAGTCCTCTTGTAGCCAGGTTTCTGTGAGACAAAACAAATCAATCTGATTATCAGAAATCAATTCATTAACTAACAAAGTCTTTGGAGGGAGAGACCTTATATTTAATAGACTACATTTAATTCTTTTATTTTTTGGTTCAAAGTAATCCGTATGGATTTTTATTAGATTTTTATGATTTGTTCCCTTTAGATCAGTTTTTGATCTGTTAAGTTTTGGCCGTGGGAAAGACACCGTCTCAATAGGGTAATGGGTGGGTAACAGTACAGAAGCTGCAGAGAGGTGTGTTAAACTACGGCTCTGCTTCCTGGTCTGGACCCTGGGTTGTCAGCATTTAGGAGAACTAATAAATCCGGCCAGATTCCTAGAAAGAAGAGCTGCACCATCCAAAGTGGGATGAATGCCGTCTCTCCTGATCAGACCAGGTTTTCCCCAGAAAGTTTGCCAGTTATCAATGTAGCCCACGTCGTTTTCTGGACACCACCTAGACAACCAGCGGTTGAATGATGACATGCGGCTAAACTTGTCATCACTGGTCAGATCAGGCAGGGGACCAGAGAAAATTACAGAGTCCGATATTGTTTTAGCAAACTCACACACCGAAGCAACACCAACTTTGGTGACCTCTGATCGGCGTGACCGGGTGTCATTACCGCCAGCGTGAATAACAATCTTACTGTATTTACGCTTATCCTTAGCCAGCAGTTTTAGGTAGGATTCTATGTCGCCCGTTCTGGCCCCTGGTAGGCATTTAACTATGGTTCCTGGTTTCTTTAGTGCCACGTTTCTTATTACAGAGCTGCCAATAATTAAGGTCGGCTCCTCGGCGAGACTGTCGCTCAGAGGGGAAAATTTATTAGAAACGCAGATGGGTTGGTGGTGATCTGGGGGCTGAAATCTAGAGCTATGCTTACTACGAACCGTCACCCAGCCGGCCTGCTTAACCGGCTGTTCGAGTGCGGCTGTTTGTTCGCTACGTGAAGTTACTCTTTGTGAAGTTACTCTTTGTGGCTCCGCGCTAGCAAAGGAGCGGCTATCAGCTGGTTTTTCAACAGCACGGAGCCGGGTCTCCAGTTCTGACACCCTCGCCTCCAAAGCTACAAAAATACTACATTTATTACATGTACCATTATCACTAAAGGAGGCAGAGGAATAACTGAACATCTGACACAGAGAGCAGCAGATAGGAGACTTAGTCAGAGACGGAGAAGCCATTATGAGGCTAAGGCTTGGCTAGCGCTAGGCTAAAGCTAGGCTAGCGCCCTGTTATCACGCCAAAGAACAAACCGTGTGAAACACGAGGAGTTCCCAAACGTGATGAGCAGCCACAGGAAATGTTTTAAAAGTGATTATGTTTGGAAACAGGTGTTACAACAAAGAGGTTTAAAGATAAAAAGCGAGAGAGCCTGGAGCAAAAATCCGTCGTTCACACAGCAACAACAGGAAGTGACACAATACGCCTTACCGCAAACAGGAAGTCAGCAACACTGCATTCTACTACTGCATTCTTTTCAATACACCTTTTAAAACATACTGTGTTTTGGCTTGAGTGTCAGGTAACAACCAGACCCCTGAAATCACTTAAATGGAACTTGCGCCAACACAAAGTAGGCTGAAAATGATCCAAACACTATACATCCAGCCCCGATCCACAGAAATCCAAGAATCAATTAAAATCAAAGTAATTGAGATCTATCACTGCACAGCAGCAAGTCCACCTCTGAAAGGCTAAAAAGGTTTTGAAGTGCCCCAGTTAAAGTCTGGACTTAAATGTACTGTTCATGTTGGAAAACCTACCTATGCTTCATTTCTGCAATGAAGAATGGACCAGAATTCCTCTACAGCTACATAATGTCGCCATTGACAGTTTTGGCAAATTCTTGATAGCACACAGCAGTCATTAGGTTGAGTTCGGATATCGTTTCCTCCCATTAAATGAAATCATCATTTGAAAGTGTCATTTTTGTATTTTTCAATGATCTAAAAAAATTAAATGTAACAAAAAAGCAATAAAAATCTGTCACATCACAGTATTGGGGGAAATCTAGGGAGAGATTGGCTAATATGTTCTCAAGATTTTGAAAATGATTATTTAGTTTGGCTTCTAATTGTAAAAAAAAAATCATGAAATTGTTATTTCCAGTCTGTGAACAAGAATTTATTTTTTACCTATATCATGGACTATTAAAGCAATTATTTAAACTACAACAAAGACAAAAAAAATATAATAATAATAAATGTTAGACTCCAAGCTTTTACTCCATGAAATTAGTCCGAAAAACAAAATGACAGCATTGTTTTATTATCTCACACTTCTGGATACAAAACATTTCACCAACAGTTGCCTTTTTTGTGTAACTCAAATATAATTAGAACATAACAACAGTTCCTGGATCCAACTAAAGAAAAAAAAAAGTCAATTAACTTATATCTTTTCCTTCACGGAAAAAGCTCAGTTAACATGGTGAAGAAGAATTATTTACACCTCGACCATAACAACCCGGCCACAGAGCCAGTGCGACCCAGCAGACACATTTTAAAGCCTGAACAAGACGCCAAAGTTCTGTAATATTTACACACCACAGAGACAAGTTAGAAAAACATTATCACATTACTTTAAATGAAAAAGGTCACTTTATAAATACCTTAGAGGCATCTTTTTGCATGTTTTGTCTGCAAACACGAGATAAGAAGTAACCAGTTCTGTTTAAAAGCTAGCTTTAGCTGTGTATTCTGAAAAGATGTTTTTTTACATAGAAAGATAAGAGTGAGATCTCCTCTTCTTCAAACAGTTCCAGTGAAAGCAATTGTTGTCGACTATGAGAAAATAAATAAGCCTTCTCAAACAGTGGCGGTTGTTGGATGAATGCTGGCATGGGCGATACCCTTCATCTGTTCCCCAACAGAGACAAAAAGGATCTTGCCTCCCCCCCTCACTAATTACACCCTGGGCAACTGCCCATAACAAAAAACTGCCACCGTTTCCAAAGTAGTTCCACATTAGAGATATCTACAACATCCAAAAAGGTGCAAAGCTGATGGACAATGAACATTCGACCTCATCTCCGGAAGACATTATGAAATGTTTCATTTAGTCAAGGTGAGAACATTTATGAAGGTCTTCTACAGTAAATACGAGCAGATTAAGATTTTTCTAACATTTCCACAAAGTTTTCATGTTGTGAGTTTTGGATTTGGAAACATCTGTAAAAAAACAACAACACATTTCTCTAGTAACTTGTAGGAACTGGCTAGAAAAGACCAAACATCAGTTACTAAATTTGGGACAAAAGTATTTCTATATTGCGAAGAGCTTGGAAAACACAATTTGTACATCTATGACTTTTTTTTTTGTTAATGATCCATAAGAATTCATTTCTGCTTCATTTTTTTGAACTCACACAGGGTGATGTGATATTACCTGCTGTCTAAGATTGCATTGAAAATAAACACTAAATAGATACATTTTTTATAAGAATTTAGGGCTAGAGTTGGTGCTTTTTTCAATATTTTAGAGCTTTTCTGGGCGTGAAAAACAGGCTTTTAGTATGATGTCTTTGGAACAGCTTCACCTTCAACAGTTCATCCCCTAACCATATATTGCCTTTTTGTCCTAACCTGCATTAATTTCATACTCACTAATAAACCATTTGGGACTTTGCATTTAAACAGTGGAGAACATTTTATTTAGCTTTGTATTTTGTAGAAATGGCTAAATAAATCATAAAAATGCCCAAATCTAAAGAATAATTATTTTTAATTAAAAATTAATATTAGACCCTATTTCTGTTCAATGTGGTTCCCATTTCCAAGTTGCCTTTTGGGCAAATCACAACAATTGTTAATGCACAGCGTTACAATTATATTTTACACTTTAAATCAGGTTTCTGTAACTTTCACAACCCACTGACCTATTTTTGCCATCAGCCCAGCTAAAAAAAAGCTGAAATGTTTGCTGTGATTTTTAAAATAACCCAATTTAGTTTCTATTGCTAGGTTTTAAAATGAAGAAAAACACGAAGGATACATTTTCTTCTTTGGAACGTTGGTATTTGTAGAACATGATGTCAAAAAAAGCACAGTTTCTGACCAAATGACATTAAAAAAGATATATTAAATATTACTGGTGATATTTAAATGCTAATTATTTAGCAGTTTTTAAAAAAACAAACAACTTATGTCTATATTTAAAAACATTTTTCATTATTTGGCAGGTGCTCCACTAATCATTCTTAGCCAAAGTTATTAAGAGCCATTGTGGTTTTGGACTGTAATTAACACCCCAACTCGCTTATATGATGGGTAATATTGAACAAATAGGTTTTTATTAAATCTTAAGATTAGTGTTTTGATTAGAATTCAAACTAACATGTTGAGTTTTAAACAAGGTTGTCACAGTTTTTTACCTCTGGACCAACAAAGACTTGGTGGAAAGGCAGAGCCAGTTCTCCAGTGATAGGCTCCATCCTTTTGATGGCAGGAACAAAAAGAGCTGGAGCCAAGTGAGAACCAGCACTGGTCGAGTAATTTAACCGGTTAGGTGGGAAAGTGTCAAAGTCTCAGGCAGCTGAAAAATTTATTTTTGGTCTTTTATTGCCTGTTTTTCTTTTTTTTTTAAACCTACAGGAATATGATCATTTTGATTTACCTTTAAAAAAAAAGCCAGGTAAGACATCAGAATAAAACTTTGAAAGACCTTCAGAAATCCTTGAGAAATATTCATCCGCATGACGTTAAAATAATCCAAGGAAAAGTATATAGAACGGTAGATGGTTTAACAATTTTGCACAGTATTGTAAGCCACAAAGTCTAAACAAGATTTCAAACCACAACAATCTTCATGACAATAATACAGAAAAGCCAGGACTGATGCCAACGGACAGTTTTGTTGAGATTCTGAAGCTATAAAACGTTTTTTTTTTTTATGTAATCTAAAATGATAACTCTTCAGTCTGACTCTATGGACAGCTCAGAGAATTTCACTTCCACATCAGGAGTAAGCTGCGTGTTTAAAACTGTGGCTCAGATGGAGATCTGGAGCTTGGTGAGGTTCCTCTGGTGCATGTTGTGGTGACGCACCAACTCGTCGCTCCGGGCGAACTTCTTCTGGCAGTTCGGCCACCGACAGTTAAACGGCTTCTCACCTGAGACAGGAGGACGGGGAAGGTGAGAAACAAAGGGTGGCGTTATTACATCAAGCTCTCTCCGACAGGTCTGTAACAAATATTTAGACGTCAAATGGATGAAGATGGAAAAATAAAAGTTTTACGCACTTGTTTTACCTGTATGAGTCCGTGTGTGTGTCTTAAGGTGGTCAGACCGAGAGAACTTTCTCTGACACGTCTCGCATTCGAATGGTCTAACTCCTAAACACATGTACAATAAGCATGCGCACACGTTCAAACACACCAACGGGTCAGAAGAAATTTCAGAAAAGTTCAACAACACAAACAAACACGCACACACACACACACACGCACACACACAAACACAGAGAGAGAGAGAAAGAAAAAAAAAACAGTAGAGCAGAGGCTTGCAGGGAAGCCATTCCAAAGTTTGGCCAGCATTTAGCAACTTCATCTTTCATTTTTTACGTCTATCACTGTTTAAAAAATATACAGTATGTAATCTGACTGTTCATAAGCCAGGTGTCATGCAAAGAGCAGAGATGAGCAACAGGAAAAGGAGTGAAGGAAACAACAGAGAACGCAAAGAAATGCTTGGAAATCAAATGAGCAGAGATTTAAACAAAATGGTTCAAACCTGTGTGCCTCCTCTGGTGCCTTTTCAGCTGGTCGGAGCGGGAAAAACTGCGGCCGCAGTCTGTGAAGTCACACCGGTACGGTTTCTCCCCTGGGAAAACAAAAGGGAAATGAGGAGGAATTATAATTTAGTGATAGATTCATTTATTTTAAGTATCACAGATTGATTACATATAATCACAGACTCATGTCCAACTTATTTCTCCACAAATACGATCTCACAACCGCTTTTCAAACGGTCACGGTTAGAGTTTGTGACTCCATCTACATTAATTGGCACCAACTCTACAGATGAACAAAGAGTCTAAAATAAACAACCATCTTTTGTTCCAGAAGTTTTTTTGTATACAAATCTAACCTTTAATTTGGATACATTTATTCAGTGGGGAAAAGAAAACGTAACTAATTGCACATATGTACATATATTTAATAACATAAATTAATTTCAACTACTATAATCCTATTATCATACTGAAAGACACAATAAAAACTCAATGTTAAGCTTTTGAAGAGATTTTAATTAAAATGTGTTATTTTCAAGTGTTCGGGGGGTTGAGGGTTTGATTCCAGCTTCTTCATACTACATGTCAATGCGCCTCTTGGAAAGGCATCTGACCCTAAGTTGCCCACCGATCTACGTATCGGGTGTGTGTTTGTGAGTGACATTGGTGAATGTCAGTCACTAGGAAAACAACATGTAACATTTAGTCCCTTTACTCTAAAAAGGTCCCCCGTGTTGAAAGAGAAAAGGCCCCCAGCATCACAATTCCTCCACCATACTTAACGAGGAAAGGGTGACTTGTGATGTTTTAGCATACAAATGGGATCTAATGTTTTTCACAGGAACTTGATGCAACTCTCTGCAGCCGTTCTTCAGCAGTGAACTTTGAAAATGACCTTTACCTCCCTTACCTACTGTTCTCCTTGTCTCGACACGGCAACCTTTAGCCAAGCAGCAAAGTTATGGTAGTCATTTTGTTACTCATGAAGAAAAACACACATATGCCTTATGAATGGCATGTTTTCCTGTCTTTCTGACTTTTAAGAGTGGCTAAGAGAAATCAGCCTTTGTGTGATGCCAGAGAGAGATAGATAGACGGATGGATGGATGGATTAATTGACATTTATACTCTTGGAACAGAGGAAGCCATAAGTGAGATTACTTAAACTCTGGTCTGTTTTGTTTTTAAGTACAAAGCTGTTTCGGTTACATTTATTTTCTAAAAGGTTTTAATCCGAATTTGCTTTCAATGTTGGAACTGAATAAACACTTTCAAAAGATTAATTTTGAGTTGAAAACATGTTTAGAAAAAGATCATACTATAAATTATGCAATAAAAGCCTAATTTACTTGAATGCTTTCTACACATCTGTACTGGAGATGGTGATGTCCAAACCTTTGGCTAAGTGGGCCAAATCTGCAAAGTTGAAAGTACTCACGGCAAATATTTGTTTGTTTGTTTTTTTATTAACTGTTGCTGGATGTCTGTGGTTCATTTTCAAATACTTGGACTTTAAATACAACCTTTTAACAATAAGAAAAAACATAGCTAGTAAAAGTCGAAACCTTTGGTTTTTACCAGACATTTTATTTATTTTGAGATAATTTAAGAAGAAACACTTTAAAGAAAATTCCAAATGCCTTCCATCAAATACCTCTGCTGAAGGGACAAATTCGTAACATTCTTTAATCGAGGTCAGAGGCCACAGAAAATCATCCGAAGGCTGCAAATGGCCCCAGGGCCACATGTTGGACATCCTTGTTTCAGAAACTGGTGTTAAAGTGAAGCAGGGAGCTGCAAACTCTGGCCTTATCAATATCTTATAAAATATATCCACCCTATAGTGATGTTGTAGCTCAATTTGCATCAGATCAGATAGAAAACACTTTCTTCACTTATCTTCATGTTTTAAATAAGACGTTTCCTAGCAGCAGCAGAAAGGATAAGGGATAGTTGTGGAAAAGCCGTTTTGGCTTTATAAAATCACATAATAAATGCAACTCTTCCACTATTGAACTTTGGTTGTTACCTGTGTGCTTACGACCGTGCATCTGCAGATGCGACAGCTTGAAGTAGCGCTTGTTACATCCTGGGTAAGCACACATGAACGGACGCTTTTCGCTGGCCTCTGATCGCACTATTGCTGGAGCGATGCTGGGAACCCGCCGTACATCCTGCAACCACAAAAAAAAAAAAAAAAAAAACAGAGCAAACTGGGTTTTTTTACAAAGCTAAAATTGTTCAAGGTGAAATTAACCAATACTCTGAAGCCATAAATAACCAAAGATGTGAAATGTAATTAAAAGAAGAGTCTATTAAATACAGCCTGTGTGTAAATTAGGAGCATGTGATCTGTTTGGGGAACATCACAATGAAATAGTCATATATTCATGAGATGGGAATTAGCAGTAAAATGACCCCAGAATGACTGCATCCCAAAGGGAGCAGTTAGTCACGCCTTTTAGGCAGACCCCCTCTCAGAGAGCCCCACTCCTCATTTCAGGCGTCGCTGGAGGAGAATAACACAATTTAACATCCTCTGTTCTGACTCGTACACACACAACATGACCCTCCTTTATCTCTCTATTCTCAAAATGTCTTCAGTCTTTCAACACTTTCCGTTTCTCCGCCTCTCCCTCCGCACAGCCTCCGTCTCCTCCTGCTTCCAGCCATCTGCTTTCAATTTCCGCAGCATTTAGCGTAATGACCAGGGAGAGTGAACGGCTGTCGCAGCTAGCAGTGTTAGCACCTACAATGCTATGCGTGTGGATTTGTACATTTGAATAAACACTGTTGTTAGTTATCAATAGATTGGTTTAGATTGAACCAACATTTGCTGGAGCTGAATGGTCACACAGGCTTTCTCCATCAGAGCTATACCTCCTAAATCATGTGCAGCTTTTTAGCTAAAGCTCTACATGATTTAGCACTTATATATACAGTTTAACCCACTAATATTTGACACGATACAGAAAAAACGTTGACAAACAGGGACTAAAACATTTTATGCAAACTTTGGCACAGATTCTATCTCTGCAAATGACTTTCATATAGAATGATTGCTAAAGTGTGTTTGTGTTATTGATTATTTAAACATTTTAAGAACTGGTTTAACTGCATCTTGAGACTACAGTATAAAACATGTTTATTAAATCCACAGCAGTGAAAAAGCCCCATAATGCTGTTCTGTTTAAATTTTTACGTCAGATATTGACATCATATAAAAACTTGTTTAAAGTCATGCCCCAGCACTTCAATTGAATTCAAGTCTGGACTTTGACTAGGCCTTAAAGAAATATTTATTTTAGCCCAAATGTGCTTGATGAAGACAGCTTGATTCATGGTTTTCCTTCAATTACAGCACCTCCAGTACTCAAGTCCCTCTGCCCCGCTCCAACACAACTGAATAAAAACGCGGGAATACCTTCTTGGTTTGTCAGTAGGTGTTGCAAAGATCTGGCCATTAACCGTTCATTTGATTCAGGCCTGTTGGAGCAGGGATGCATCCCAATCTTGCCAACAGTGGGACTTGAGGACTGGAGTTGCAGATCCCTGCTCCAGACCATCACACTACCACCACCCTGTTTCACTGATAGTGGGAGATTTTAGTCCGCAAACAGCTGTGCTAGTTTTAAACCAGACGCATAACGACCACGTTTAAACTCTCTGATGAGTGGTCGATGGACTCTTGGAGTGATTTTGGTAGGCTGGCCGCTCCTGGGAAGGTTCGCCACTGCTCCATGCATTGCATAATGGATCTATGTGGTCCGTGAAACTCCAAAAGCCATAGCAATCGTTCTGTAGGTCATTCTTCACTGATTTATGTCAATGATTTTGTTTCTCACCTGTTCTTTAATTTCTCTTTAATTGGGCCTGATGTGTTGCCTTTTGAGATCCTTAGCTGACTTCATGCTGTCAGACAGGTTTTTATTATTAAAGTGATTTTCTTTTCCCACAGGTGTGGCCTGGGTGTAACTAGTAAAACTAAACCAAAAAACATTGATTAATCAATTTTAAACAATGATTGAACAAATAGGCCAATTATATTAGCATAATTGTACCTGCTGGTTTGGATAGCCTTATTGTAAGATGACTTCTTAAAGTGCCTTGAGATGACATGTGTTGTGAATTGGCGCTATATAAATAAAACTAAAAACAGAATCCATTAAGTATGTGAGCAAATATCTCCTGATGACACTGTGTGTATCTGTGTCTTTTAATAGTTATGTGTTTGTAATCCACACATAACTGCAATGGCTGAGCTTAATATTTCTCTAGTTGATAATGTAACACATTTGAACTCCGTATTAACTGGGAAGAGTCCACCAGCTGATCTGCTTCAGCTTTATGAAGCAATACATTTAATTGCCATTCCTGAAAACACATTTCAGTTTATACACATTTTTCAAACATATTCACAAAGGAAAACAAACACAGAAAATAACTTGTATTATCTTCGGCAGTGACTGTGAATTTGGGTAATCTCTAATAAAACTTAAACCCTGACGTTACTTTGCTTTGACTCAATCTTTTACCTCACCTTTTAGCGGCTTCTAAATTATACCTTCGGGGGCATGAGAGCGAGCTATTGTTTATACTTTTTGTCCTGAGGTGGACCTTAAAGGATGAGGAAGGAACGGGATGACAAATGAAACAGGCCTCTGAAAGAAAGATCTCTGTTGTGGAGTAAAAGCAGGTCTGGAGAGTCTCCTGCTCCCTGTCCTTAGGAGTTGCTGACAGACGATAATTAAAATCTAATGATTTATTAACATGTGAATCGTCGTATGGAAACTGAATCACTGCGCAGTTTTAACTCTATGCATGTGTTTCTCCATTGCTAATGGATTTATTTTAAAAAAAAGAATCCTCTTGGTCTTAAACGCGGTGTGCATGTGCATTACATATTTGTGTGCATGCCCTGCGTCCATATCAGTGTTTCCTCCTTACACGGGCCTGCTCATTGCATTAGCCTCCTCATCTCCACGCATTTAAAAAAAAAAGCATATTTTTACCGTCCCAGTGGTGTTTTTTTTTTTTCCTACTGCTTGTTGCCGAGTTTTCATCGTGCTCTGGGATGATTGTGTGACACTGTGCATGAACAGAAAACAAGGTGCGGCAGACAGCGCTGACCACACGGTGACCTGCTGACGATAAATAAAGACGTGCGCGGCAGTGGTGCGGGTCCCACCTGAATGCCCCTGAAGACTCCGTGCGTGTGTATGCGGTACTGCGTGCTGCAGCTGTACACCATCGGCGTGCTGGGGTCGCTGTCGTAGCCCGGCGCATGGCTGAAAACACACAGACAGACAGCCATGTCAAGGAGAGCCGGAGATTTCTGAACATTTTCGCATCGCATCAGCTTGAAGAGTCACAAGCCATTCAGTCAATGAATTTCAGCTAAAAACCCTTTTTGTCAGTGAGGGTTTGTTCTTGCTACGTTAACACCCTTACATTTAAAGCGCTCCTTATAAAGGCATGCATGTGGGAAACCGTGTAATTTATTGAATGTAAAGCAGATCTGAAGATCAAGAGCACCATTTAGTGGAAATTTAACCCACATTGGCGGACTGGTAGAGCGTGAAGCAATGTTTCACTGGTTGCATTCATTGAGCGCAGGTATGATAAGGTCAGGGAGGCAACGTTATTCAAAAACCTGTCACATACAGCCTTTAATGCAAATCGCAGACCAGAGTTCACTCTTGATGTAGCTTGTTTTCATGCAATGGGGGAAATATTTCACTGTTGTTTTGCCAGGACCCCAGCAATGCGGTTGTTTCGCCGCTGTCTGTGTTTTTCAGGTTTTCAGGAAGTCATTTGGACCCAGAAGTCAAAGCTGCCTAAAAGATGACCTGAACGGTTTTGGCCTTATCAAAAGGGGGAAAAAAGTATGAATTTCAAACACACAGACATAAAGAAAAAGACAATTTTTAAGATACACCGAGTAGCCAGATGATTGGGCACACCTTGCTGGTATCAGGATTCCTCAATAGATTGAGATCTGGTGACTCGGGGGAGCCATTGTAACACAGCGGACTCATTGTAATGTCCAAGAAGTTTGTTTGCAACGATCTGAACTTCATAACATGTTGCATTATCCTGCTGGAAGTAGTCATCATAAGATGTTCATAAAGTGGTGGACATGGTCAGCAAACATGCTCAGGTTGGGTGTGTCCATTTCTCAATGGTTGGTGACATGCAGGCTTTTAAATCTATCCTTGCTCCCACACAGCTGAGTGAAATAGCTTATTGCCAAGTTTTAAAGAGGGTCATGAACGATACATTACAACCAGGAGGGTTGATGCAATCCCAATCCTCCAGAAATACAACACAAAATTTCAGGACATTTATATATTCATACATCCACTCTCTACACTCACTTATCCTTGTAGAGGGGGTGAGACGGGGAGAGGTGGCTGTTGGGATGTCTGTCTCCAGTGGCTATTGGGTGAGAGGTGGGGTACAGCCTGGACAAGTCACCAGTCCATCAGAGGGCAACATAGAGACACACAGGACAAACAACAATGCTTGTACACACTCACACTTGAGGACAGATTTAGAGGGATACCCAGAGAGAATCCACACATGCACAGGGAGACATAAATATCCATGTAAGACCCCAGGGTGGGTTTCAAACCCAGGACCTTCTTGTTGCAAGGCAATAGTTCTACCAGCTGTGCAGCGCCGAAATTCATTCAGTGAGAGAGGGGTAATAACAAATTTAGAAACAATTATAATGAAAGCTTTTTAATATATACTTTACGTTGTAAAACATAATTAGGAATTATTTCGCATTTTTACACACTTGGCAACTTTTGAGCTAATGTCACCAAGAGATACTCACCCAGAAATGTTGAATGCTTTACTTTTGTCATTGTTTAAAATTAAATAAAAATGTTTGCAACCTAGTATCTTTGACTGAGCCTGTAAAGAGTTAAATATAAAATGCATTCATATTATGAAATTTTACTATTTGCATACTAAATGTAAACTAATTAATAAAGAGACCATTCTGTCTGCTTCATTTACCCATCAATTACTGATACAAGAAATAAAAGTCATAAAATTCTGCATTTTAAATACTGAACTGTTCATCGTGTGCTTGGACAAAATATCTTTTAAAATATAAACTGTTTTATGTTATGGGATCAATGATTTTATACATAAAGGTGTATGTGTGTATCTGTGTAGTCGCCACAGTTTTTCGATAAAACATTTAATGATATGAGATTATTTATTATGGGACTCAATTAAAAAACATTTCTTAAATAAATGTTTTTCTTTTGTACCCCCCCCCCCCAAATAAGAAACACAGCAACTACAACAAAAAAACAAACATACAAATAAATCTAAAAAGCCAGGATAAACAGGAACTTGCCACCTGTTGTATTTAGATCCTCCACCAGAGGGCAACAGACAAGAATTGGGTTTAGAACAGCAGGCACATAGGCATCACTATTTTTTATATAATTAATATATTAATTATACAACATATTAAACATATTCTGAATCATATTTGGGATGAAACATGATAAAAGGGTAATAATTATTAATACCACTTACCACCGAAAAAAAGCTGAGACATGAACTTTTTAACTTATTCTTGATTAAAGTTTTTTTTTTAAAGTATCGTCGCCCAAGCTAGATTTTTTTTTGTAGTTCCTTTAATTAATCAAGTCTCCTTTTAATTGCTCATAGGAAAGTTTGCTGTTACAGTTTTCCTTCTGAAAGGCCAGAACAAAGCCTGCTGTGTTTGACACAGCTGGCAGTCGCCTCCCGTATCTTCGTATGATAACACGCACAGACAAACAGAAAACTCCTGTCTATAAAATGTGTTATATTTCAGTGTGTCCATCCGAAGAAGGAGGATGGGAGGGCTGTACTGCTGCAGTGGGAATGGACGACATACAATTGAGCTTTCATAAGGTGCTCTTTGTCTGCCTCATTTCTTTCCCAGGGAGAGGAGGACAGACACCTAAGCAGAGTTTAGATCAAACTGCAGGATCCTTGTCTTTTCTATGACTAAGTATGTCAGTATTTCAACTTATTCATAAATGGGCCATTCAGTAGCGTTGGGCTCCTTAAATTGGATTTAACGTGCAGCATTTGAATGGCAGGTTCTGAGAAACACGTAATGTGCAAATATGATGTACATCCAGAAAAGAAAATCATGTTTTAGTAAAAAGACAATTTCAGGAATGGTGCTGTATGTGATTTTTCTGCCCAAAGATCTCAGACACCAGCTTACTGGCAACTTTGCTGTTTGAGCAACATGTTTCTGTTGTAGAAGCAGACTCAGAGGGTGTTATCTTGCCCTCTCCCTTTCCTCTCTTCTTTCTCATTCACCTTTTCTCCCTTTTACCATTTTGTCTCATCTGTTTTTCTCCTCTTTTTTTTTTACCTCTTCTACATTCCTGTTTCAGTGCCCACTGAACATGAAATAGTCCCAGATAATAAAGCTTCTTGCATGTATATAAGGCTCCACTTGTGAAAGTAAAATCTGTTGGGCTCTTTTTGGCATTAAGAAACAATTCTTATTGCTACACCTGGAGGAGAAGAACACGCACGTGCGGATGCTGTTCCTGGACTTCAGTTCAGCGTTCAACACCATCATCCCACAACATCTGGTGGCAAAACTGGAGCATCTGGGCTTCAACACACCCCTACGAAACTGGCTGCTAGACTTCCTCACCAACAGACCTCAGTCAGTCCGGGTCGGACAGAACACCTCTGATGTCATCACCCTCAGCACGGGCTCCCCTCAGGGCTGCGCCCTGAGCCCCCTGCTGTTCACCCTGATGACACACGACTGCGTCCCCAGGTTCACCACCAATCACATCGTGAAGTTTGCAGACGACACAACGGTGGTGGGCCTGATCAGAGACGACAACGACCAGGACTACAGAGAGGAGGTGGAGCAGCTGGTGGGCTGGTGCAGAGACAACAGCCTGATCCTGAACGTGGAGAAGACAAAGGAGATCATCGTCGACTTCAGGAAAAACCGGCCTCACCATGCTCCACTGCTCATCAACAACTCAGCGGTGGAGGTGGTCAGCAGCACCAAGTTCCTGGGGGTGCACATCACGGACAACCTCACCTGGACTGTGAACACCGCGTCGCTGGTGAAGAGGGCACAGAAACGACTGTACTTTCTGCGGAGGATGAGGAGAGCCCGCCTGTCCCCGCCCATCCTCACGACCTTCTATAGAAGCACCATAGAGAGTATTCTGACCAGCTGTCTCTCTGTGTGGTGTGGAGGCTGCAGTGCCTCCGACTGGAAGAACGTGAGGAGAGTGGTGAGGACAGCAGAAGGGATCATCGGGGCTCCTCTTCCCTCCATAAAAGACATTTCATCGCAGCGCTGTGTGTCTCGAGCCCGTAACATCATCAGGGACCCCTCACACCCCCACCACAGACTATTCTCCCTGCTGCCCTCTGGAAAGAGGTTTCGCAGCATCCGCTGCAGGTCCACTAGGTTCTGCAAAAGCTTTTTCCCTGCTGCCATCAGACTGTTGAACTGCTGAACTGCTAAAGTATAAAAACGGACTGTGTACCACATTCGATTCGCTGATTTGCACATTTGCACACTTGCACATTGTATTATATCCTGCAAAATTGCTGCTGCACCTTACCGGGAAACGTACTGCAAAACTGTGTACAATGCAACTGTCTACTTTTAAATCATTGCTGCACCTTACTGCGTATTTGTTTACATTTGTTTTACACTGTTTACATTTCAACTGCCTACTGCTCACTGCTGCACTTTATCCGGAAGTCAATTGAAACTTATCCTGTAAGTGACTGCGATTTATCACTGCACTTTATCCTGTACTGTAATTCACCGCAAGGTATCCTGTAGAGTTACTGCAATCTTTCTGAGCTGTGTGAAAGCGAAATTTCGTTCTGTATCCACTCTGTGTATACAAAATGACAATAAAGAAAGTCTAAGTCTAAGTCTAAGTCTACATTGCCAGACAGGACACCAATAAACAAATACCACTCCAAGATGTATTTTACCATTACCAAAGACCTGCTATCCACAGGATGTCAAAATCAAAGGGTCGGTCTAACAGAGAAACTTCCATTAATGCCCTCAGTGGTACCTTTAACCCCAACAAGACTTTAAATCAGTCTTTGAGGACTTGTCCTCCAAATTAGTCTTATTCAGTCAGCATGATCATGGAGAGTTCTTTTAAGAAATACAAAACAAAACTGTTAAATGCTAAAAAAAAATAATAATAAAATACTGCTGTTTTATACCAGAAAACTGAAAGTGAGTCTCCACAGGGTAAATCGGCAAAATATGGAGAAGCAACAATGGAAAAATGTTCCTAAAATCAATTTTCTTCCAGAGTAATTATAAAATCCTGCAGAAAACCAGAGGGGTAAGCTGAATGAGAATCAAGTTTAATCGCCGAGTTGCCTCTTACAACAAGGAATATGACTGTATATATATATATATATATATATATATATATTGTACAGAATGGTCAAAAAATGTCCTTTTTCTATTGATCCTTTTTGTATATTGTACTTGAGATATGTTCGCTGAGAGCACTTCAGCTGCTTTGCCTGCTGCCTGCGGTCAGATTGGCGCCGAGACAGACAGACAGTCAGACAGTCAGTCTGCTCCAGCTGTGGCTACAATGTTGCTCACCACCGTCTGCGTGGGAATATATGAGTGAATGACTAAATGTAGTGTAAAGCACTTTGGGGTCCTCGGCCTTGATAAACCCCTATACAAGTACCGGCCATTTACCATAAACATTTTCAACATGATTGGATTGGTGCAAATAAGTATGCTATTGACCTGGCTACTCTAATTGTTCAGAGGAGAATAAACACGCAAAACACTAGAGAGCGCCATGTTGTGCAAAGAATGGTCAAAGATCCTTCTATCCGTATGCTACAAACTCATGAAGGTAGGATATGGAGAAATAAATGCAGACTAAATATATTCCTATTGACAAAAGAGGGTAGTAAAAAGTATTAACAGCAGGGGTGCCAATAGGTGAGGCGCTAGTTATGGTGAAGTTTCTGTAAGTAAACGATTCAGTAAGCGGCATCTAAAATATTCCGTCTGAGGTTTCAGATTAAATATGTGAACCAAAGTTGGGTGTGGTTCACCATTTATGAGTTATTTAAAGCCTGGAAATAGACCTGCATGCTCCTCCACACTATGCTCAACTCCCCTATGCTTCCTCTTCCTCGTGTCTTTCTCTTCGGCCTGCCTCTCCTTATCTTCGGTGACCGTCTCCTCCTCATGTTGCCCTCCATCCTCTTCCTCCTCATCCTCCCCTTCTCTTTCCATTCGGCTGCTGCCCATCACTGCCTAAACAGAAAGCTGGATCTGCAGCAGAAATCTGAAGCATCACTAATAAAAATCCCCAACCACTGCCTTTTTTTTTTTTTTTTTTTTTTTACATAAAAATGCTGATTTGTAAGATGTACAAAAAACATCCTAAAGACAAAACACATTTGTTGGTTAACTGGGGATGAATGCTTGTTGGCTCAGAGTAGAAAGGCATTTGTGAGGCGGCACAGACTTTGACCAGCTCTGCAGGTCACGCTGACATACTGTTCATAGTGAAAGCTTTAAGGTTTGTCTAAACATTGGATGCTAATACTTGAGGGATTTCAAATGTGTTTCCTAAGCTATTTTTTGCAGGGCAGAAAAAAACAGAAGAGCATTCTGAAACAAGTTTTCCGATTCATGAAATGTTCCCGGTGAGCAAAAGACAGTAAGACTCCAGCTAAATTTAGATGGAAATTTAAGAGAAAAGCGATGCCACGTACAGTCATAAGTCCAAAGTAAAGTAACTGGCGGATCAATAGTACAGAGAACACAATAATATCTATTATGTATTTATATGTTCCAGATAAAAGCCTTGTTATTTTATTTTGGCCTATCTGGAGACAATCACGGGTATTTCTGTTAAGAACAGCGACGGCTTTTTAATAGCGGGCAAAGTGTAGAGACAGTAAACATGAGGTACAAAACAAATAAAAAGTAATTATCACATCTGACTTTTAATTTTTAATGATTTCTTTTCCTTTTTTGGTTTATTTTTTGTGTGTGGCGAGGGTTCTCCTCTGGGCACAGCTCGCTCCACCTGTGGCCAATCAGTGCTTTTGGTGTAATTTTCATCCAATCAAATGAATCCATCATACCTCCTGCCAGCTCAGAAGTACAGGCGGGAATGTAACTCAAACATGCGGATGTCAGATGACAACAACAAGAAGAATAAAAATATTGGTAATTTATTTACAAGATAATAATTTTACGATACTTTTGCTGAAGAAAAAAAGAAATTTAGACCAGAGCGACCAGACTTAATAATCCAGCACTGAAACAAGTGACCACTGGCGGATTTATGGTCAAGTAGTTTATTGTATAGCACCTTAACTGATGTTTTAATACTGGCATCTTTTGTTTTAAACTATTTCTCCAAAGCTGTTTAAAAAAAAAGAGGAATCACTGAAGCTTAATTCCCTATTTGTTCAGTGTCTTCGGCCTTTGTTCTGCTGCAGAGGTAACCACACCTAACAGTGATTTTATTCTAAACCAATGATGCTTTAATCTCCAGCCTTTATAATAATTATTTAAACATTCATTCCCTTCAAAGGATGACAAAATTTGGCCCCATATGAAAAGGTAACTGTCCCCTCGTGAAATCGTGAACAGCCATAATTCACTGCACTTTTTGGAGAGTTCAGTTTAACTTTACTAGCCACACAGAAGCCTGATTACTGCTTGGTCGTTACAATTGAGAAATCAGTTAAACAAAAAATGCCTGACAACATGAAGCCAGTGCTAAAGATCTAAAAAAGAAAGAAAAAATCAACAAAATATTTCCCAACCTTAAAAATTTTAATAACAGATGAGAAACCAAGTCAGTGACATCCGTCAGTCTGGAAATTTTTACAAAGCCATTTGTAAGATTTTGGGACTCCAACAAACCACAGTAGAATCATTACTCACAAACGGAGAAAACATGGAGTGGTATAACAGCAAGATATAGACACAAACCAGGATGTCCACATTTAAATAGCTTAAAAAATTTGGAGTAATCTGGACTTAAACCTGACAGATTTACAGCACAACGACCATAAGCATGTATTTTATGATTGAAAAGCTTCCATTCCTTAAAAGCAACTTTTGATTCAGCTCAACAACTGATTGCCAATCAGAACAAATTCTTGATGAAAGTTGTTCCTTCAAGGGAACCAGATGGGTTTGAATAGCTTCATCACTCAGGTTATCTTCATCTGATCATAAAATTAACGGGATGATCCAAAACGTTTAGGCGTGACTAAGAAATATTTAAGGGGCAAACACTTTTCCACTTAAGTTGTGTCCATTGTTTGTCAGTGATCTCCTTTCATTCTTTTATGAATTTTTTACCCATCTTGTGAAGCTAAAGGCACATTTCCATTACCAGGCAAATAAAGATTATTATTATCATCATACCACTTATATTACAATATAACTCAACCTAATGTGGTCATTAATTTAAAAAGTATATGAGAGGCTCTTTTTTCATTTTTCACAAATTGTTTACAAGATAAGGAATTTCAAGCTTTCTTAAAGTAAAGACATAAACCCTGCCCCGGGAATTTTTTTTTAAATGCGAAGTCGGCAGTGCCTAGAGACCCTGAAGGGCAATGCTAAGTGTTGGGATAGGTGGCGGGGGTTAAGCGGAGCTGCGGTCAGGATGAGGGAAAGTGACACGTTGAAACGTGGAGGGACCGGGGCGACATCTGGATCTGCCTTTTGAGGTGGAGGACTTTTAGCCACCCTCATCACCAACGGTTAAAGGAGGCTTTGTGGAGCCCAGCTGGTCTGAGTGTTATCAGTTCGAGCCTCTGGCTCAAGGCGTTGACTGACCAACGGCTGAAGCCAGCTCTGCCGAGACAGTGGAGGACAGGGTGGGGCGGTGTTTGAGTAGTAACGTGATGCTAGTGGCATTATTGCTGACATGGGATAACGTAGACAGCAGTAACAAACGCTAAACAGTATTGATCAATGCTCTCAATGCCAGCGATTCCAACTCCTGAGTCTGACTTGCCATTTTAATCAATAGAAAAATTCAGCTACAATAGCCGCAGTTCAACTCTAAGAGGGTAGCACTACGACAACTTCAAGTTCACATGAAAATGTGAAAAAAATTCACAGCAACATTGTCAATCAAAAGGTTGATTTTGGGGTGAGTTACACTTTAAAGAATCTCTGTTCTTTGTTGTCCAGTCTTCAACAGTCACTCTCCTGCAACCTTTAGATCCAACACACTTGAATGAAAGGATTGGCCTCTGCATGAACTTTATGAGGAGCAGAGGATTGGATTCAGCTCCTGTATTCAGGTGCGTTGGAAGAGGTATGCATGTAGAGTAAAAGCCACTTGACATCGCCGCTCAAAGACTGACACTGGATACCTTTGGTGTAGAATGATCCATCCAATGTCTCTCAGTCTAATTATTTTGAATTTTCAACTGGAAAATGAATACATTAATATTTCATAGTATGTAAAGAACAAAAACCTTTAAGAGACCTTTGAGAGACTACGCAGGCGCAGTGCATGCCATGTTTTGTAACAGTGTTTGCGCTCGGTACAAACAAGCAACAGAAAAGCTGTTTGCCGCGCGACCGACATCATTTTATTTTGAGTGCTTGTGCTGCCCTCTAAGGGAAGGGCGCCCTGGGCAGAGAGCCATTTTGACCACATCAAAGATCCCACTGAGCATATTTTCTCATCACAACACTGGAGCTGAACTGAAGTTCAAACTTACTTCCTCCCACCCTGACAGTCCTGGAAATTTGGGGGCAAATTTCTGAAACTACTGAAAACGTATTTGATGCTAATAAAGCCGTATGAGCAAGCACGTGGGTCTGGGTTGCACTTGTTGCTGTTAGGGTGTAAAGGCAAAGAAAAAATGTTAAGATTTAAAGGGCAACTGCTGAACCTGTTGGCCGCATTTTTTTTTTACTTTGAGAGACACTCAGATGAAGCAGATGTCAGGTTCAAATGAAGCCCAAACTGAAAATGCAGGCGGGTCGGTTTCTTAGTGCATCAGGGCCGCTCGCTTCTCCAGCGCAGGCTTGACTGAATTTGGCTTTTTCAAAAAAGAAAGCAATGGTCAATTTCCTACCTCTTAAAGGTGGATGCCAGTGTATTGACAGGGTTCCATGCCACACACTCCAACTGAGATGTCATTTGATATAAATTGTCACCGCTGTGAAGGAAAGACAAAACGTAGAAGAAAAGCTCATGAGCTGCTATTTATCAGGAGGCTAAAGCCGTTTGACGTTGATATCTCTCTTGAAAACAAAATGTAAAAAAAACCCCGATCACTTAGACACTAAGAAATTCTACATTTTTGCATACGAGCCCGTTTTTTTTTTGGACACCACAGACATCATGGTCATCACTCAGACTGGCCCCAAACATGTGCGCTCATACTTTCTATCTCTTCCAAATTCTGGATTTATAGCCTTCAGTCCCCCGTTTACAGCACTTCCAGGTTCAGAGCAGGCGGAATGGAGGCAGAGTGGTGCCTGGTACCTCGCTCATTATGAAGCTATTATTTTACAGAGCAGCAGGCAGGCATGCAGCCAGAAGATGCTGAAGGTATTTCTGCTGAAATATTGCAGGAACTGACTCAGAGCAGAAGATTTAATGTTATGATTCAAAGCCCTTTTTAAATAATAATGGGTCTATTTTTATTCTCAGTTGCTCACGTATATAAAAAAAAAGTATTTTATAAAGTTGTCAAGGATTTTATCAATGTTTTTTGTTTCATTTTTTGCCTTGAATAAATAACTCCCCTTCCCCCACCATTGAAGCGTGTTTTTACAAAAACACGCTTAACTTCTTATTTATCTGAATGACTGTTTGTTGCATTTGGCAAATAAATTAGAGTGAATCTCATAAAACCTTACAATTTACTTTATCTTTTTTATTGAACAAAGATATGAGTCAGTTTCACTACAATTCTGCCATATTCTACAATTATTTTTAGTTCTTGGTTCCTAAAACTTAACACGTGAAACTAAGAGTCAACAAATTCATCTAATTTGAAAAGTGAAAATAACTATCTCCATCATTTGCTGTCCGAATCTATCGTGATTGTGACTGGTGTCTCACGCATTAAAGCCAAAAGCATCGTGTTAGTATTCATGAATTGCAATGACAACCAGGAAATTTGTGGACCCTATTTAAAGCAAACTTTTTTTAATTATTGCGCCAATAATTATTACATTTAAATGACTATTTAAATAACTTAACCTTTTCCAGCCCTGTAAAACTTTTTCAAGACGCTATTGTGCAGTCTTGGCAGTAACATAAAACTAGGGAGCAAATAACAAAAACAGTCAGAAGTTTTAAAGTAAACCTTTAGTACATAAAATGAAATAAAATTTTGTTTTTTACCTTTTTTTGGACATAAAATGAGAAAATAGTCAATATTTCTGGGGCTGATCATAGGTTCTGTCATTTTTTCTGACATCAGGGATATCAGTGTCTGGACCCCACCCTGACTGACGGTTACCTATTTATGTTTTATAACATGTTTAGAGCTGATCTCAATTTGAGCTTTGCTTTCCCATGACATGTGAGAACTGTCCATCGTTTCTTATTGGGATTAAGACCTGGGGAGTTTCCCGATCACAGATCCAAAATTTTACTGTTCCTAACCACGACCCTCTTTGTTATCACCTTTGTCTTATGACACGAAGTAGGAAATGCTTCACGAAGTAGGAAAATCAACCACATTCTGACTGGATTGTTGGAAGGAGTTGGTTTTCGAGGAGGTTTTGATCACACTGTTTATTTATGGGAGTCCATCCATCCATCTGTCCACCCACCCATCAGTCCATCCATCCATCCATCCATCCATCCATCCATCCATCCATCCATCCATCCATCCATCCATCCATCCATCCATCCATCCATCCATCCATCCATCCATCCATCCATCCATCCATCCATCCATCCATTGTGTTCCACTTATCGGGGCAACAGGTCCAGGAAAGAAACTCAAACATCCCTCTCCCAGGCGACATCCTCCAGCTCATTCTGAGGTTACCCCAGGGCGTTCCCTGGCCAGAAGGGATATAATCCCTTCAGCAGGTTCTGAGTTGTCCCTGGGGTCTCCACCCAGTAGGATGTACCCAGAAACCCCCACAGGAGGCACATAGGGGGCATCCTGTTGAGATCCCCAAACCAACTCAACTGACCCCTTCTGATGCAGAGAAGCAGCGGCTCTACTTTGAGCTCCCCCGATAACAGAACTGCTCACCTTATCTCTAAGGCTGAGCCCGATTACCCTCCAGAGGAAGCTCAATTTGGCCGCTTGTATCCTGGATCTCATTCTTTCTGTCATAATCCATACATCATGACCATAGGTGATGGTTGGAACGTAGACGCACCAGTAGATTGAGAGCTTTGCTTTTTGGCTCTGCCCGAATTACTGCTGACAAAGACCCAGCCTGTCTGTCCACCTCTCACTCCATCACACCAAGAAACTTAAACTCCTCTGCTTGATGCAGAGACTGACCCCCAAACCAGGGGGAAAATTTGGAGGATCAAGTTAATTTGTTGAATGGTTTGCACCAAACAGGACTCATGGTTTATCTCATCGTTTCTTCTCTGGACAAATGTAGTTCCAGATGTCCCAAACAATCAGGAGGAGGACTCAGAGAAAGTTTTCCACCAAAGTAGTCCTCCAATCTCTCATTCCAGTTTTTTAAGCCTTCTTTGCTGCAGGTTTACTCACGCCCACCTGCTGCCACCTTTGAGCAAGCTCTGTGCTGGTGGTAATGCCAATCTGTGATTCCCTGCTGGTCGGGAGGAGATGGCTTCTATCTTAACCTCTCTTAGTGAAGTTCTTGATGATGACCACTTTTCAGCAGCAGTTGGCTGCATCTGAAGGCATTTTGGCACAAACCAATGATGGCTGCACTTTTCTTTAAAAGTGACCATTGCTAATAGATGAAGACAAGTCTGCTAATTAAAATAATTATGTGATTTGAGTTGGACTCTTTTACACCTTCAGACGGCCTTGTGATTTGACTATAATGATGCAAACTTTTAAAAAGAAGAAAGCTCTTTGCAGTGAATATTATACAACTGTTTACTTGGCTGTAATGATGGTGAGTTGCTGCCAACGAAACCACAAAGTTGGCAAAACACTACATTTTTGTCACTGCAAAAAATATTTGACTAAGTTGCCAAAAAATAGCTTTTTATTAATTAACAGAACATCCCGCTCAGTCTTGGGCTTCTCCTTCTGTTCCTTACTTTGATAAAAGCCAGAGAGCCTCTCTTTTTCTCTCTCTCTGCTCGGATTAATAAGCCCTCGGCATGTTTTCACTTCATGTTGTTCCAAGCTGATGGCCCGGAGAGTAAATACAGGCCTGATGGTACCAGGCTGCAAGATTAGACGACTGACTTCACTCACATGAGCCTTCCCAGCCTTTTGTGTATATGTGTGTTGCATAGATATCAGTTATGTTTATGACAACCTCGGACCAAGAGTCAGGACAGCCTTTCTCCCTTGAAACACACTCTGAAGCCTCAGTTTTCATCCCTTCAGTGGGTTAAAGTTTGTTTTTTCTCCCCTTTTTCCATTTCCAGAAAACACCGATTCAGTGGCATGTAAAGAATTTCTCATCTAGAGACAAAACACCAGTTTGGGGAGCGTGTGATGAGGAGGTGGACTTCATAAAAATTAGCATTTTATTAATGCAACTGCATTTGTTACTACGTCTTTGACATGGACAGACTGAAAGTTCACTGTCTTGAAAAGTAATAGTATTTTTGTGTTTTTCCAGCTCTAAATCTGTGTGAGGTTGCAGCCAGAGTTATCATAGTGGAACAATTAGCAGAAATAATATCCCAACTGCACATACAGACAGTAGATGTGCATATTTTACTGAAACCTTTGGATTTAGAAGGAACTGGAAGAATGTAAGGATTTGATTGAGCTTAGCTAGGGAAAAACTGTCAGTGGATAAAAAGATTATTCTAAACAAAAATACAATTCCTATATGGAGAAAAAAAACTTTTTACTGCAGCTTTCCAATAAAGGTGAAAGCTTGTTTTATCAATTTATTATTTTCATGTCATTTGTTTTACTTATATTTAAAACACATTGAAATGTGTAGTTAATCTCACTTTTTTTGTATTTCTCCAGCTTTAGTCATGCAGCTATCTGACGTTTTGTACCGATAATACATCAATTTGTGTCCAGCTTGGGGAAATTTCAAACCCGCTTTATGGACCGAAGATTTAAAGTAATCTTCTCAAATTTTTTTGATAGTCTATTGTGAGGAAATATCACTGTAATACGATATATCTACCCAAAGAACGTCGCACAGTTACTTTGGTTTGATCAGGAACCACAATCTGTTACGTTTCATATAAGACCCAACAGGGATCAGAACCATAATCAATGGAAATAGGGTGAAACATAAAGTCCTCAGAAATAGACAATTAAAGTCCACATGAGAACTGATTATCTTTATAATTATTTATATCTACTTACGGGCTAAGTCAGTCTGGGGTTTGAGTTCTGGCTGCGTCAGAAATATGGTGTAAAGACTCTGAAAGTCTATGTCTAAGTTGTAATGACTTGCAGTGGCGACCCCAGAGTAAGGATGCTGCTGAAAGGACTCATGTCGTTACAAAATGACAACAATATATAACTACCAAGAAAGGAATAATAGACCGTAGCTACATGGGTACTGAATGGTTTGTTTATGGGAGGGAACTGAGGGAAGGCCTCGAAGAAACGGCGATACATAGGTACGAAGTGGTGACGGGGTTAATTTCTACACAGCCGCTTACGCCTATTAGTCTGTTTTTTAAAAAATTTAAACTTAGATATCCAGAGCTTTAGTACTGTTCTTTTTTCTCAATTGACAAAAAAGATTTTAAAAGATTTCCTTTTGAAGGAAAGTAAAAAAGAAAAGAAAATGCCATTAATAATTAGACCTTTGGTCTTATTGAAACATCATCAGTCACAACAACAATAAAAAAGGCTACTGTAGAAACTCTGATAGTTTGAGTGTTGGATGGTCAAATAGATACTTAGAATTTCTGAACCCAACTTTTTATAATTTTCAAGAGTTCAACTTATTCATATTTTTGACAGAAAAGACCACATTTTCAAAAAGCCAAAAGGCAAAGAGCACATAATTAAAAGCTGGTGCATGTTTACCTAGAGAAAAACTGTTAAAATAGCTGGGGTGTATCAGCAAACTAAAATGAGATTGAAATATTCACAAAACAGAATCCAGCTTGTTGGAAAATGTCTTTTTGAAATTTACTCTTGTTTTGAAATACACTGATGTCAGTCCAGACTTTTTTTCTCCCTACTGTAGTATTATTATCAACCGAAATGAATACACTTTATAAAAAACACCAAAGGTCATCCAACAATTGATCAAACCAACTAAAGAGCACTTTTAGATCATAAAAAACCCTAAATATAAAAAAGATGTGGGAATACAGAAGAAATCCTCCCAAACAGCTCTGGTTGTAAATGGAAATAGTGAAATCACAAATGTCTATTATTTCTATTCCGTAGATGAACGTTTGTATTTCTAATTTGCCTGTGCAGGAGAGAGTTGAGAGTTTTCACACACTGTAAAGAAATGTTATTTTATCCTTAAGATTTAGCAGTAAATGAACAGTAAAAAGGAACCCAGTGAAGCAGCACAAAAGAGAAAAAGGAAGCCGCAGTGGCAGGCAGACCTGTCCAGAAGGTGAACATCCTGTTCAGAACTACATCCTGCTACCTGTCGCTGAACTACTGCTGTTTGACCGAAACAATTAACAATGGATCCAGAACCACTTCCAGCTTCAGTTGTTGCTGGTTTACTCCAAAAATATATTTTGGAGAGGGTGTTTGTGCTGTAGTAGGTATGCAGAAATCAAGCAAATGTTTGTGTGTTACCTGTTGTAGGGATTCCTCAGCAGCAGAGCCTGGCTGCTTGTGCAGCTGTCCGAAGGTGTGTGGCAGCCATAAACGGGAGGAGGTACGGGATACTGCTGCTCAGCTGGGATACACACACACGGACAGAAAGTCACAATGTACATTACATAACAACACGCGTTCAGAGGTTTTGTTTCACATTTCTCATCCTAAACTCTTAACATTTACAATTATTTTCCAAAATTGCATTACTTTCCCAAACATAATGAAGCAGTTGTTCTCAAAGTTGCCAACGGCAGTATCTGAAACATCGAATCAGGCGTTTTGAAATGGTCTCCTCAAAATTGAGTACATATAGCTATGCTTGCTAGTCACATGAACTTTGTATCAGAACAAATATTGGTAATGGATAAAAACAAACAACGGTTCCTGCTGTATTTCCTTGGTCCACTGGCACTGGTTTGTGTACTTTAACTATTCAGTCACAAGTTAGATGAGAAAAAGTTTGAAAGCCACCGATTAAGACCAGTTGAATCGGTGTTTTTCATGTTTCATTGGAGTTCTATTACAAATGAAAGCACATTTTAAAGAACATTAAGTCCTGTTATGTCTGTGACAAATGTGGGTCTCTTTTTTTGTGTGTGTTTTAAATCGTCTACTTTCTTTCGTCCTTTTATTTCTTACTGTGAACCCAGTTGTGTCTTTAATAAAGTGAACTAGCTAAGTGTGCATTTGTGTCAGGACCGGATTGGGTTACCTTTGCGGCGACAGCAGTCTCTCTCTGTTTTCACAAAACTTCAATGCCCTGTACGCAGTTTATAGTTGCCCCTAAATAGCCAAGTAATGACTTTGTGGATTAAGTAGGCAGATGGAGTGGCTTTGAGCATTCTCTCTGCATATGAATCTTTATCAATGTAGACTGAGCGCTTGCAGGGCATTAAGTATAACTGAGTCATTAGTGCAGGATTTGAACATTCTTGGTAAAATTCTTTACCAGACAGGCCTGTGTTCAGTATAAATGTCATGTTCAGGCCCGACTGACAGAGAAGATCCTTTCACACTCTTCAACAAGTGTGGTTTGCTGCACCTGAGATCCTCCTTCCACAGATTATTGAAAGTCTAGAGCGAGTAGACGTTCATCGTCCTTTGCCTGCCTTGCCTGATCCTCTGGATCTGTCTGCCTCTCATTCTGTCTATGTTTGAACTTCGGACTCGATTCCTGCCTCAGTCTTTATGCCAGTCATCTCCCACTGAGCAGTCTGCAACCATCACAGCATTTTACTGTTTGTTCCTGCATTAGATTTTCCTGCCCACACCAAATATTGTTTATTAATCAAAGCGTGTCTGGTTCGAATATCGGGTTCTCTGTCTTGTCAGGGCATTACAATACATTCATGTTCGGTAAATTTAAATTTGCATTGCGATGACACTCATTTGTCAGATTAAAAGTACTTTTCAAAAACAGCTTTAGAGTGAGTATTCAGAATGAGAATCAGCTTTATGGATCAAGACTATGTGAAAACATCAGTCTGAGTGTAATTAAGATATATAACATGTTTCACTCAGTGAATTGTATTACTGAAATAAGTGAACTTTTCAATAATATTCTAATTTATTGAACATGACAGTAGATGGTGGTCCAAAAATCCAAGGCAACTTGATTTAGTTGGTGATCAAATTGTGTATGTGATGCAAAATGCTTTAGAAAGGCGATTCTGAACGTCATTTTCATAAAACGGTGCATCTTCCTACACAGAATGCAAGACAGATGTCCAATAGTTTGATAGGGGTATAGTGACTAGCCCAATATTTGCAATACAAGCCAATGACAATGCGTTTCCTCAGATTTTATGCCTTTCAACATGTTCCCACATAGATATTGTATATTGTAATGTGTGTGAGAGAGTTATTGAGATAAAAACCTTCAGAAGTGCAAGTGAACAGCTAATTTATGCAACGTTCACCGGATTTAAAGGCACAGCAGCCATATTGGATTTTAAAGTTGAGGTGGCTTGGCAATCTCTAATTTTCCAAATCAAAATGTTAACTTGGCAGTTTCAACTAATTACCTTTAAAGATGGGACAGGGTCGGTTGGATATGTGAGAATATATTAAACTCGCTATAAGTAACTAGCAAGTTAGCTTGCACGCTAAAGTTTGCTATGAGGAAGATGTGAGCAAACATCAGTTGGTTTTATCACAATTTATCTTGAGGGCAGCATAACATTAAAAAAACATAATGTCAGCAAAAAATATTACTAACAAACTACTATTGGGGAGCTATTTTCCTTTTGCACCCTGTATGACAATACCTCAGGCTGCCAAGATGCTAAAAACTTCAAGTTTGGGTTTTTCCTTTGTTTTTTTAATGTTAAAAATCAAGTGTGGGTAAAAGAGTTATGTATCCAAATAAAAAGACTATGTTGTTCTTTCCACGGCTCATCAATTACTAGATAAGGACCCGGGAGTCAGGCTAGCTCATGAGCTAGCATGCTATCATTTGTTTTGACAAAAAGTGAGGTAATATTAGCTTCACTCATTTATGCAGTTTATTCTTAGGGGTGCATTGATCTTAGAGTTAGATGTGGTGAAGATTAATAAGAGTTGAATATTTTATTTACAGCCCAAAGAGAACATGCATTAGTTTTTGTAGACTACACAAATTATCCAATATAGCTAAAGGTTTAAAGCTCGTATACGGCTTGTCTCTCAGGATCTTGTTGGTTCATTTTCATTATTAGCAAGGTCGAACTCTCAATGCTTGTTCCCATGGACTTGTATCAAATGATTTTAAAGTAGGTTGGGAGCTATCCAATTTTTTTACTACTGTTTTCTGCTTTGTATCACCCAGAAGACAAGAAAGACAGCTTGGATGTACCGTACCTGTCTCCAAGTGGTTCGGTACCACTAATTACCTTACATATTCACAGCTTTTAAAGTTAATGTACTACAATTAACAAAATTCAGTCAAAGACATATAGTATTTAAAAAGTAAAACTAGTCTCAACTCAAGACTTAAAATTCCTCAGCGCTCAGATGTTACACACTGTATTATTATTGTAGAATTTATTACACGAAGCCGAAGTTTGAATCTTAACAGAAACAAACTTAAGCTTCTGAATCTCCACTAAAAGTAATTTTACCATTTTCAAAGGGTTCCATTGGATCATCTGTACCGTCAACTATATAATAGATGAGTCAAAAACCCAAACTGCATCAGAGACCATTATAAACACAGTTTGAGATTTAGTTAGAGATTCAGAAATCCTTAATGCTATTAGGAAAAACACACAAAAATAGATTTTTAGATTAAATGTTGGCACTGGAACCACTTTAGATTGAGACAAGCATAATGTTGAAAATGTAAATATATGAATAAACCTCTAAAAAATCCAGCAAAAACAGCCGATTTCTCTTTCATATCTGTCGAACATATTTTCTGATGTTCTTACATATCTTTTTTTTCCTGTTTAGCTTTTTTTTACCTTTTGTGATTCTATTTTAAAAATTCTTACTTCATTTTTGTTTATAGTAGATGTCATGAGTTATAAGTGCATCTAAAAAACAAGAATAACCACAACCTCTGAAAACGGATGCAACCAACACAGTGCTTCAGAAATTCAAAGTTTGGCTTCCTTTTTGGAAACTTGTTCAATAGACATTGTGAAAAATGGATGTCACAGGAGAATGGTGGATCTGGGATGAAGAGGTTTCTCGTTTCTTTTTCCGTAGCAACTTAGTGAAAGGCTTCCTGAGCATTTATCAACTCTTATGATCCTGGTTTTCCATTAAGCATATTAATGAAGAGAATTTGTAAGAAATTACAGCTTTGAGTCAACCAGACACTCACGTTTAAATGTTTACTAACAACATGCACAAGCGAGGGATTACAAAGATTGTGGGCGGATGAAAGAAGAGATGAGAGAAGGAGACGAGGGAGTTTGTGAGTCAGGATGTGGCTGATTTATACCTCCGACAAGCAAGGTCACAGCATAGACGTCAGAAAATGGGACAAGACACTCCCTGGGCGAGAGCCGAGAGGCTACCAAATACACGGCCCTGCACTCACACAGGGGCTCAAAGTACACAAACACTATCTGATCTAATTAGAACAGGCTCTGATGCCTTGTTGTTTAAAGAAAGGAGATTGAATCAGTATCGACTCTGGACGGAGTTGAGTTTCTCATTTAGATCTAAATTTATTTTCTAATAACATTGAAAAATTCATAGTAATATCTGCTTTAACTACAATAGATGCATTTCTGATCTACAATAAAAAATGGCAGAATTTTTCTAAGATTGCCACAAACTGATTAAATCTGAATTCCAAAACATTATATTTACTGTAATTAATTATACAGCCATATCTACAATCTTTCAACATGAAACTATTTTTAGTAGTGGGACACTATTCACATAATGGGGTGCGGAAATCTAATCAAAGCAGATCAAATGTTGCTCCAGTCATGAGTCAGTAAAGGTCCAAAGAGCAAATAAACTACAAAGGATGCTTCATTTCAAAGAAACTTAACAAGTTCTATTGATAGCAAATATTTTAATTAGTACAGCGACAGTGACAAAATTATAAGAGTAAATATAAATTGAAATTAAATATTTATTATGGGAGCAAAATGTTTTCTTTTATCAGATATAGCTCTATAATGCTGGACTAATAATTAACATAATATGTTGCAAGATGCTTTTAAGTTTCAAAAATCCTAAATTAATTCTTCTGTTTTATTAAAAAAAATTGAGAAACAATATACATATATGTTGTGTACAATGCAAAACAACAGAATTATAACAAACAAATACTGACGTAGGATAGGATATTTTTTGTACGTCTAATTGCAAGTGACCGCTCAAAAGTGTCATATTTCTTTATGTAACTTATAAATTTATAAAACTTAGAAATTATTTTTATTGATGTGTTCACCAGAGTCAAGTATTTCCCAAATGTATAACCCCCAATTAAGGCCAATTAACTATTAATCCAAACAACTTTATTTCGTCCACCCGACTTTTTCTGCTTCGGATCTCAAATAAAATTGTGTGAAATGAATCTTTGAATAAATGTCAAGTTTCAGACGCAGGCCTTGGTGTTTTCCTGTAACAGTGTAGTCCTTATGCAATTAGACGTGCACGTACCCATTGTGTTCGGCTGGGTTAGAGCGTCTTCGTGCTTGAAGGAGTGGCCGGAGAACTGCGAGCTGTGGTGCGTAGGAGTGTGCCCGTAATTACCGGCTCCATCGAACGCCACCGTGCTGTAACCTACAGCAGAGAAGAAGCAGTCAACACACACATGAACACGCCATTTTCTCAACGCTGTAACCAGAGGAAGAGCTGACAGATTTACGCTTATATCAGATTTGAGCAAATGTGTGAAGTTGTAGCGTGTTTTTGAACAAACGTCACATCAGAAAATCCATCAGTTGCTTTCATTTCATGCATTTCATGTCTTTAAGTTTCCCACTTTCTACAAACAATGACTTAATGCAGCTTTGCAAACTATAAATGGTTTAACTGCACCAGCTTATGTTCGACCAAACTGTGTGCATTCATAGAGTTTAGTTTTATATCAAAAAAACAGTTCATTGAATCTACATAAACTGGTTCCTGGCGTTAAGAAGATCCGTGCCTGACACCCTGAACCAGGCCTGACTCATGACTCCGACTGACCCCGAAAGGGCACTGCCAGCTCCCATAAATCACTCCCGTGCACCGACACACAGATACAAACATACTATCTCTCACATGCATGCTTCATTAATTAAAAAAGCACCACTTTCACCGACTTTCACTCTCTGAGTCAGTGGGTGAGTTGGACCGAGAGAGAGAGAGAGAGAAAAAAATCCTCATTAAACGTTTCCATTTATCTTCCACTCACCCCTGACTTTTCTGCCTGTGCGTGCATGTGTGTGTGCGCGTGGCTCATGTGTGTGCATGTAGTCTGATACTTTTTGTTGCCTCCTTGAAGTGCGGCACTGAGGTGGCAAGCCATGAGGTTAGTTTGTGTTCAACTGGAAAAGCTAAAGTCTGGAAAACCCCATGGAATGCCCCTCAAAACCAGTAGGAAATGACACCTAAAATTATGATTTCAAACCTTTTTGACGTCTTTTCTGGTGACTTATCTTTCTTTTCTTTTTTTAACAGATTTAGGCCATTTCATTTGCCATAATGAACATTAAACATCATCAAATGACCAAATTTGCTTCTTTCCTGAAGAACATTTCAAGGCAGAAAGTAGATGCGGATGTGATGGATTCCTGGTGTGACCCTTCGACGATACGAGCTCTACTGTGTGACCCGGGTCCTGCTGTTGGCTGCTTTGTTTGCCTGTGCTCAACCAGCCACAGCGGGGTGCAGATAAAACAGGTTAGGGGGTCGGCCTGGCTCTTTGATAATAATGTTATTCCTGAATTATCTGCTTGCAAAGCATGTTATTTCTAATTAATCTGCTGGCTAATCACTAACAGATTAATTATCCCGGCACTGCGTTGAGAGGAGCAGGGATTGGGTGACAACAGCTGGAGAAAAAAGGGTATTTGTCGCAATAAAATGAACGTGGTAACTCTCTGCAAATGTGTAAGGTTTAACTCTTTTTATTAAAACTGCAGAGTGGGTCGATGTAAACTAACTGTAAATATGCGCCTGTTTGTGTTGTACATCTAGAAAGATGTTGTTTGATGAGTTAAATGCTTAAAATGACTCTCAAGAAAAATATATTGGTCCTAAAATCCTGTGCTTTTTTGTGCTAATGTTCCAGCTTTCGGAGACATATGTGGATACGCCGTGAGACGTGAGAAATGCCAGACTCTAATAGTCGAGGTGATGAATTAGGAATCACGCAGCCGAGCATCAACACAAAAGAATCCCTCCCTTAAATGAGAAATTAGACAAACTAATCCTGGCTTTCTTCTTTTTTTTTAATCTCCATTTTACAATTGATTCTTTGTCTTTACATTTGGGATTTAAAGTTAACGAAGCATACATTTTTTTTTTAAAGCTTACACTTGTTTTTTTATCGTTTTCCATAAGTCAAGAGACAGAAAGAATGGAAAATGTTGCCAGTCGCTAACTATTTTTCCCTGTTTTATTTTTGAAATATGGAATTTCTCCTGGTAAATTACTCAAACAAGCAGAAATATGTTTGTGTCACTGTTTGATTCCACATAACGAAACTATATGCAGGACAGGATCAATTAGAGTACACTTTCAACACAGAAATACATGAATACCATGCATAATCAAGCATACATAGAGATATTACTTCGTGTACACGATGTTGTCATTTATTTATTCCCACATTTCAGCTACAAAGTCTAGAAATAAAGTCTTCTAGCAAATATGTAGTGAAAGAAATGACAGGCCGGATCCCATTATTGCATATGGAAGGTTGTATTAATGTTTAAATTTGAAAATTGGATCAAGCAACAAACCTGATTAACTCATTAATTTTATGATTAGACACTTATGTTATTTTTCAAAATAATTTGATTAGTTTTAATTTATGGATTATTGACAGAATTTATTTCATTAATAACAATAAATATTATATTCTCTTCTAAAATGCTGAGACTGTAAATTTTAAATGCTAAATCAAGTGTTTGTAAGATGCTTTGTGAGCAAATTGAATAAAATAAATAAAAAGGTGTTCAAAATGGAGCAGGTCCACCCGCAAAATAAAATAAAATTATATGCATCATTTAGGATTTGGCCAATTTAAGTTGATTTAATGATGAACAAAAACTAATGTGGGGAAAACAAGTCTACTTTTAAGTTTTACTTTAATGTTGCTCAATTTCAGCTCAAAAATGTGTAAGCGGGGTTTATGAGAACCTAATCTAGGATTATCAAATGAAGATGAACAGGTAATCCAAAAAAAATTCAAAACTTTATGTGACTTTTGCAACTAGAGACAAACATGAATTAAACATAAACAGCGCCGTGTGTAAAATGTTCTCAAGCGGTGAAAAAACTCACAGGGCAAAATCTTTACGGCTGCAAATTTCTATCAGACTCTCATTAAGGTCAAACATTAACACCGACAAGTGATTCCTCAGTAAATGATGCTTTGATCAATGATGCGTCCGTGGAAATAAAGACTTTTCTGGGATTTTCTCTGGACTGGACTGAAGTTTTAGGTTTTCGGTTGGGACGTCTGGATAATTTGCTGTGCTTTAAAGGAGTGAATTTAGCTGTACAGGCTCTAAGGGACAGACGTTAACTAATTCAAATCCCTTCATATTATCTAGGAGACAGCTTTAATCAGCGAAATGCTAACTATAAATTTAGATGTGGAAAATTCTCTTTTATTGAACTGCTCTAACGTTTCTTTAAATGCATTAGTGCAAAGGTCCCGCTCGTGCCGGTAACACAAACACTGAACCAGGGTGTTTATGGATTTACGGATTAAAATGTAATCTAAAGTGGGGGATGATGGGCATCCTGGATCCCTACAGTACCTGTCTGGTTGCGGGCCGCCGGCTGGGTGTCCATACAGCTGCTCAGGTACGACGGGTTGCTGAACATCCTGCTGGGGGGCTGGTGGTGGTGGGGGGCTGCCACAGGCGTAGGTTGACTGGGTGCCGCCGGAGCAGGAGGAGGGGGGCCCCCAAAAGCTGCCCCGTACCTGCAGGCCCCGGTGCCCGTGAACTGACCTGAGAAATGCACGGTGAAAGCACTGAGGCCGCAGTGGGGGTCTGTGTCGTGGTGGTGGGGGTCCCCTGTGGCTCCCCAGCTTGGCTCCTGTTTGATAAAGGAGTGGGGCCCTAGAGAGGAGTGGGGAGCAGCCAGAGAGGGGTACGGGGAGGCGGCAGTGTGGAAGTCCAGGACAGGAGCCCACTGAGGGGCCGTGCTGACGGGCAGGGCCGTGCAGCCAGGACTGGGGCCCGGTGGGACCGAGGGCAGCAGGGAGTTCAGGTCACGCACGTCTGAACTCATCGTGGTCCAGGGGCGAAAGCTTGAAAAACTGGAGTCAATCTTTAAATCAGTCCTGTCTCCTTTCACACGACACCCCCCTGAATCCTTCTGGGACTAAAAATCTTCTCTAACCTCCGAGTCCTCCAGACAGCAGCTCTGGAAGCTCCTCAAGTCCAACTAAAGTTCATGGCAAACTCACTGCGGCTCAGCTTCCCCCCAGCAGGAGACACAACAATCAGTTTAGATCCTCAGTTTCCATGCAGAGCCATCAGCAAAAACAGAGTTTCACAGCTCTGAGGGTCCATCCAAGCAGGAGAAGGCTCAGAGGTTTCTCTGTGAATGAAGGAAGAGGAGTGAGGAGGAGTAGACCTCTTTTCCCTCCACTGTTCGCCGGAGGAGCTGAGTGTGTGAGGAGGGTGGAGGAGGTGGAGTCAGGAGGTGATGTGGGACAGAAACCTCTGACTTCATTCATCTACTGTCCACACACACCTTCACACATATACATAAAGACAAAACAAAAACTAAATTACATAATTAAATACAAACAGATATTTTTATCAGTCTCGTTTTTTTTATATTCTATTTTAATATATTTCCAAAGACACGTTTATAGCATGCGTTGATTGCCTATTATAATAAAAAAATTAGCAATCAGTAAAATTTCAATCAAAAATGTTACAATTAAATATTCTTAAAGAAAAACATTATTTCAAACGTTTCGGTGCCAGCAGCATGCAGAGTACACTCTGAGGCCTCAAACTCCCTTAAATAAATGAATGAATATAAATCACAATCAAAGTGAATGCAGATTTCACCTAAACATAGAACTCAAATTTTAAAGTTGTTTGATAATAACAAAAAGACGAGGGTGTAACAGTTTAATTAACCCGCTGGGAGATTAATCGTCGGGTTCCGCATGAGCGCCCCGCCTCATAATAAATCTTCCACTCTCACTTTCAGGCCTCTAATGTATTCTGGATGCTTATTTTAATATATTTACACGTTGTTGTTGTTGTTGTTTTGTATTGTTTTTTTTAAACAGGCGGCTATAAATGTATGGAGCCAAAAATTAAGTAATAGCCTAAATGAATTAGATATAAAAAAAAAAAATTAAACCACGCATAAAGCGTTCAGCCTCTACATTCACGATGGCAGGCAATAATCCATGTGAAACATTTCGGTTTGAATGTGCTCTAAAATGTCCAAACTTTCTCCTGTTGTTGCTGCATTCACAATCAGGCCGTTCAGAAAGTCCGTCCGGGCTGCCTGATTCTGGTTCTGGTTCGGGTCGGAGCGCATATGGGAGGAGAACGGTTCACTTCATGCAAATATCGCCACAGGAGTTTTTTCTCTCTTTCTCTCTCGGAGCGCACTGAGTAAAAACATCTGCGCGCAAACACACCCGCTAAAGCGCCCGTTTCTTATTATTCCAACGCAACAAGCCGCGGGTTGGGTTTATAAGCAAACGGACGCTTAAACACCAAAAAATAAAATAAAATAAAATAAAACCCTTCAATTAAAATAAGCCCAACATTTCTTTCCCTTCTAAATTTGCTGCACACAATCATGAAGATGCGCATGTGAGGGAAAGAGACGCGCTCTGCAGCGCAGCGTTTCGTGACCTGCAGCGATCATTTAGGATGACCTGAGGGAGGAGGAGGAGGAGGAGGAGGAGTAGGGAAATATGATGAAGAGATGAAGCGTCCTCACCCTGCAACGGAAAACATTTCCCTGTGAACTCCCTACTTTTACATCTCACAATCTGTATTTAAGTGCTGTTTTTGTTTTTATTATGGCTCTAAAAATAACGCTCGCTGATTCATGCTGCAGATTTTATTTTTGGGGATATTCTTGCTGAACACGCGCAGTCGTTCATGTTGGACATTTAACCACAAATTTCTCTTCATTTTTTTTTTTTATAAATCTGATGATTTCGTAAAATCTATCTTCTAGTGAGAGGACATCTGAAAGATACATAATGATGTAATAAATATGCTGATTCATTTTGCGCCTTGTATTCACACGCTGCCTGTGAACGTTTAGATTTTAAATTTTGCACCTTCTTTCATGCAAAAACCAACACAGCTATGTTGGATGGAGAGTCTCCGAAAACATCAATGTTTATGTCTCACCACAGATTTTAGCTCCAGCCTTTGACTGAGCCATTCTGACAGAGGAATATGTTGGGATCCAATCCATTATAGCTCTGGCTGCCACAGTTTTGATTTTTTTGTAGTCTCTAACAGACTTTATTCCAGCATTACCCCGTATTTAGCTCGTTCTATTATTTTCTGGACAAGTATCCCCACAGGATGACACTGCAAAAGTTTAGGTATTGATCTCAGAGCTGATCAGACCACCTTCTTCTGCATGTTGTGTCCCCTATAGCATAAAATAATCTTTTATCGTCCCACAGTGAGGAAATCCAGATAATAATAAAAAAATTATACAATCAGTCAGAATTGAGTAAAATGTAAATAAATAGAAATAAAAGTTTTAATAAAAAAACAAAGCAAAAGTCAACATGTCTGGTAGTGTAAAAGGTTTTAAGAAGATTTAAAATAAATAAATAAAAATAGAAGGAGAGAGGTGTGTCTGATGTCCAAAGGAAGGTCCTTCCATAAAAGGAGCTGCTACAGCCAGGCACGGTCTCCTCCGATCTTACGCCTCGTCTTTGGCACACAGTAGCAGCTGATCAGCAGACCTGAGGGAACAAGTGGGTGTGTAGGGATGTAGCAGCTCAGACAGGTATATCCCGGGGCAAGGTCATTAAGAGCTTTAAAAGCAAATGAAAGGATTTTTAAAATGCATCCTGAATGTACAGGCAACCAGTGTAGGGAGGAAGCTAAAATAGGGTAAATGTGGTCAAACTTATACAGAAATCACTGATTCCCTTATAAAAGGCATTACAATAATCCAGTCGAGTGGCAAGAAAGACTTGGGTTAGTGTTTTGAAATACTGCTGAGAAAGAATTGGGTTTACTTTAGTCAGCTGCCTCAAAGCTGCTCTCATGTGATTTTCTAACTTTAGTCCAGCATCCACACTGACCCCTAAGTTTGTAACGGTTGACCTGATGTACTGGGACAAGGAACCAGCATCTACATGGGGGGTCTCAGTGGAGCTTCCAAAGATCGTCTCCTCGATCTTTTACTTATTGAACTTTCAAGGTCGTAGCTACAATGTTTTCAACAAAACTATTCATTTTTCAAAAAATAGGAACCACAAAACATCTAGGGAGCTGCAGCATAAAAGTATTGATGGTACTGAAAAATAAGCATATAGTATATAAATAATTGTCTTATAAATTTTGATGGGTCGAAAATGTATAAATATTTACTTCTGGTTACGATGCCAGCGTCGACAAAGGATTCTGCACCAATAGGAACAGTAGGCTGAAGTCACGTGAGACGGAGCTCAGGCGTTGCCAGATCGTAGTAGCTCTGTGATAGAGCTGAGAAATGGCTTCTTCTCCGCATTACATTTCTCAGATTCCACCGGAAGCAAAACAAAGGTGAACATCGGTCAAGCTTTTGAGCGCTGGGCCTACTTAAGAAAGCAAAGGGGCACAGAAGCCACGCAGGAGATTGCCGCTTTCCTTCTGGACGTGAAACAGTTCAAACAATACAATTGAAGGTTGGAACAAGAGCGGGCAACCGCGAGTACGCCACCTACTGGGTGGGAGGAGTTAAACTTGCAGCTATCGCCTTTAAAAAGTTCACAGTCATCAGGGTTTTATGACATCCAGATATGGAAACAGAAGGCTCAAAGAGTTGGCGTCCTTTTACTTTAGCAGGGCATATATCTGAGTATCATATACGTAATAATGAAAGGAGAGCTTCTATTTTCCAAAAATAGAACCAAGAGGGAGCATATAGAGCATAGAGAGGAGGGGGGGGGGGGGGCTAAAAATGAGCCCTGTGGGACCCCACACAAGAGAAGGGCAGAGGAAGGACCCATGGTCACTGAGGCAGACACAGAAAGTACATTCGACTAAGTAGGACCTAAAGCGGTCTAGAGCTGCAACGCTGACAACTTCATCTTGTAGATGATTGAGCTGATCCTGTCTATCAGAGTCTAACCCTGTTTCTCTCTAAGACATAGCAACTGGCTGAGCAAGACCATAAAATTGTCTCAGAGTTTATCTGCTTGAAAGTCTTTCTTTCCTAGACACACTATGGAGCTAGTCTGCCATTACCCTCTCTAACATAGAAAGTATTCCTGGATCAGTGCTTCTGTGTGTTTTGTGTGTCTCTGCTCTTTCTTCTCAAAGCCCCCAGTCAGTCGTGGCAGATGGCCGTTCACATTAAGTCTGGTTCTGCTGGAGGTTTCTTCCTGTTAAAGGGGAGTTTTCCTCTCCACCGTCACTACATGCTCAGTATGGCGGTTTCCTGCAAAGTCAAAGACAAAATGCAAACGACTGTCCACTGTGGCAACATGCTCTTTTAGGAGGAGTGAATGCTGCAAGTCAATGACTGCTGGGATTCCTTTGATGGAAAATGTTTTTAACAAGTCTGTCTGTAGGATTTGATTGAACTGACTTTGTAAAGTGCCTTGAGATGACATGTGTTGTAATTTAGTGCTAAATCCAGAGTCTACATAAAATTCAATAGAGCCCTAAGTTAAAGTTCTCCACAACTTTCTTCCTGACCCTATCTTCTGTGTTCCTTGGTCTTTATGATGGTGTTTGTTCACTAAAGGCTCAGTTCCACTGAGTCAGTGGCACTGACCCTACTCGTTTTAGCTCGCTCAGTTCGGCTCCTACCAACTCGGTTTATCTTCACACGGTCTGTATTAATTAATATGAGTCGGTGGAACTGGGCCTTAACAGTCTCCAACAAACCTCTGTGGCCTTCACAGAACAGCTGGAATTTAAACTGAGATGAAGTTACACACAGGGAGACTCTTCTACTAATGTGATGCCTTTTTCAGGGAAATGATTATCCTGGTGATCTGTTTACGAGTAAAGGGGGCCGAATACCAATGCAAGACACTATTCTTTAGTCAAAAATGATTTGAAAACACCTTCACCACCATGCACTATTTTATGTTGGTCTATCACACAAGATCCCAATAGAATAAATCAAGGTTAGTGGCTGTAATGTGACAAAAATGTAAAGAAGTTCAAATGGGTTCACATACTTTTGCAAATAGGACTTCTGTGACACCGACCTGGTTTAGCTCAGTAGCCAGAAAAAAGACTCCAAATGTTCCCTCAATTCACATTTAAAAGATGTGAAAACAATGCAGTGATGTTCTGCAAAATTATTAGTATTTGTTTAATAAACAGATATGATAAGGGCAAAACTTAGAAACAATCGAGAGTTGCGTGTCATTTTTAAAGATCTTGTTCCATTTCAATACATTTCTACCTAACAACATCTCATTATCTCCAGGGGTTTGATTACTTCTTGTAGCTCCCTGGGGATCCTACAGTCTGTTTGTGTTTGGACCTTTAGTATTGGTTCTTAAGCCTTCGTTCTCATTATGAAATAAATCGGTCTCGTTACAACATGCGGCTTCCCAGCTCTGGTCTACGCTTCGGTCCTGATCCAAACAAACCTGACATAACATACATAATTTGCACCAGCAAATGTAGAAATATGCACTAGATTATACCTTTACAAAATTTTATTAAAAAAAATCAAACATAACTTGAATAAGGGTGCCCAAAATGTCTTCTTTTTGCTGCACATGTCCACTTTTTACGTTATGCTTGTGGCATCAAGTGTGGATTCATAGATTCATGACAATGTCCAGTCTTTCATGGTACCAATAGGCATTTAGTTCAATTGATTGGTGCAATCCGTGAAATATGACAGCCTTTGTTTCGTGTGACGACATCCCTGAGCTGCTGCTATGTGGCTGTTACTTCTCAGCTCGCAGGCATCAGGAAAGCCCTATGGGGCTGCTAGCACTGCTGCTAGCACTGCTGCTAGCACTGCTGCTAGCGCTGCTGTTTACAAGATGTCAAAGCACAACCTTTAAGGAAGAAACTGCAAAAGGAGATTCCCTCATATCTTCCCGTTCAGGACAAACGGGTGGCGGAGTGGACAGTGTGCAAAGCTGGCTTATATGTTTCTGTTTATGACAAATGTGTCATAGATCGCATAGCTCACATGGACATAGAGAAACATAAAAAGGCTGTGTTAGCTGACTAAGTTTGTTGTTAGGGAAAAGGGTTAGGGTGCACCAGAAGTGGATCAAATATTATGAGAAAGCCAAAAGCTAACATGTTACTCACAATTATTGAGAACAGCTGGGGTTTTTTTTTGTTATTTTTTTTTTTGCATTTCTCTCATACAATGCAAATGTTAAGAGGGTTTTCTCATTGATGAGAATGAGAGCCAGTAGACCAAGAAGAAGAGCTAGCTTTCCATTGACTCACTGATGGGAATTCTGCTTGTGCAAAGATTAGCTCTGCCACAAAATATGGATGGGGAGACAATCAATCAATCAATCAATCAATCAATCAATCAACCAATCAATCAATCAATCAATAAATCAATCAATCAATCAATCAATCAATCAATCAATCAATCAATCAATCAAATAATCACTCAATCAATCAATCAATCAATCAATCAATCAATCAATCAATCGTTTGTTTATATACCCCTTTACATACCCAATAAAGGCAATCAAATCTCTTTACAAATAAAAGCAATAAAAAAACAGAAATTAAAAACAAAGCATAGGACCATACTGTCAGGTATGCAGTCAATGTCTTGGATTGTTGGTGGTTGTCTGGTGTGTTGTTCTTACCGGATTCAGACGCCAGCCACAGGTGGTGTTCATCCACACCAATTAGGAGAAGTTCTTAATGGTAGAGTTGCCGATTTTTCCAGAAATGTAAGCAAGAAATGCCCAAGTCCCTTTTTGGATAACTGCACATGCATAAGACCATCTGACCTTCTCTTCCACACCTCGGTGGGATTGCGTGAAAAAAATCTCCCACATACACACTGGTCTTATTTCTGTCTTCTGAGGCCTTCCTATTCTTCTCATAAACTTGTAAAACAGTTTGCGTCTTGGAAGTCTCAGCCATTTTCAAAGTATACGGTGAGAGCAGTAGAGCTACACCGAATGGCTAACACCGAAGCTAACTGAATACATAAACACTAGAAGTGCGAATGCGCAGCCAGAATGTGGAAACTGAGAAGGAACATGCACCCACATTGGCATTATGTGAGCACGTCACAATGATTGACATGTGGGTCAACAAATATATAAGGCAATACCCCCCGGAACTTGAGGGGCATAGGGGGGGCATGGGCAGGACCAGTCCTCTAACCAATCCCTGCCATTCAATTCAATTCAATTCAATTTTATTTATGTAGCGCCAATTCATGAAACATGTCATCTCAAGGCACTTTACAAAGACAAATTCAATCATATTATACAGATTGGGTCAGATTATACAGATTGGTCAAAAATTTCCTATATAAGGGAACCAGTTGATTGCATCAAAGTCCCGACAAGCAGCATTCACTCCTAGAGAAGCGTAGAGCCACAGGGAGAGTCGTCTGCATTGTTCATGGCTTTGCAGCAATCCCTCATACTGAGCAAGCATGAAGCGACAGCAGAAAGAAAAACTCTCCATTAACGGAAAGGAAAAACCTCCAGCAGAACCAGGCTCAGTGTGAACGGTCATCTGCCTCAACCGACTGGGGGTTACAGAAGACAGAGCAGAGACACAAACAATCACAGAAGCACACATTGATCCCGTAATCTGTTCTACATTAGATGGTAATAGCAGGTGATGTGTCTTCCCTGGATGACGTCACAGCTAACAGAACGCCAGACCAGGTGTACCTACTATGAAGAAAAAAAAAAGAGAGAGAACAAAAAGTTAAAAGCTGAAATGACGACAAGCAATGCAAAACTGGAGAACAGTAGAAATCAGTAGAGTGAGAAAAATAGGCCCTGATATTCAGACCGAATAGCAGGTTTTTTACAGACCTGCAGCTCCCACAGATGTCCATTTTTTAACTTTTTCTGAATGCATAATGTATTGACTACTCTCAGGATGGAAGGACCATTTCATCCAGTATAACAAAAAGTGGAAAGGATTACCAACTATAGCTTTAAGGCGGCTGGAGACAGATGGAAGGCGTTAGAGCATTAGCTCTCCCTGAGCGGTACCTGACCAGTTCTAACTCCAAGTCTCTCCTGGTTTCTTGTTCCCAAGCTAACATTCTTGCCTTTCTTCCCATAGACCTTGTTCTGCTGGTGCCCGGTTCAGATCGTTCTCAGTGTTCCTGAGAAGATCTCCCGCTTGAATATCAGATCCAAGATCCTGGCACTCCTGTTGACTGCCAGGATCTTGGGATCCGGCAAGTGTTGACTCACCATCCACCATCTTGCCTGTCCACCCTCCAACGCTCTTCCATCAAGCCCAACACCGTACTCCACTCTCTGTCTGTCTGGACACCGACTGCTGCCGCCACATCTCCTCCAAGCCACCATTCCCACATCATACGTACGTCAGCCTCTGCTACATCATGTAAACCTAGGGCTGGACGATATAGAAAAAAAGCTTATCGTTAAAAAAAAAAATGCATATTGATCAATATCGATAATTATTGAAAATATTTAAAACCATATTTTATGTGCAGCTCTGCCTGGACATTTTATGATATTGCTAAATGATTTAATTTTAATAAAGAACACAAACACAGAATTCCAATTAAATCTTTATTTAACCAACTTTTTTAGACACAGATTGCAGCTCATTTTGCACTGATTCCCAGCACTAGACGCACAATTTAGGGAGCGCTGTTAGAGAAAAACTTGCGTCCCGGAACTTAATAT
Organism: Fundulus diaphanus; assembly: GCA_037039145.1. Lineage (NCBI taxonomy): Eukaryota > Metazoa > Chordata > Actinopteri > Cyprinodontiformes > Fundulidae > Fundulus > Fundulus diaphanus. Next base: position 12,608,697 of record CM073134.1, on the reverse strand, counting down.
CGCGGATCAAGAGTGGCAGGTAGTTGTTTGAAGCCAGGTTTTTCAGCTGCAGACAACAGCAGCATATCCATCACTATGAAGCATGTTACTGCATGCGTGATATCCTTATGCCGCTTGGACGCTTTTACATTTCATCACAAAGAAGGGAGCCCAGTTTAGCTGCTATACCTGCTTTGTTGTGGAAGAACTTCCAGAAGATTCCTAAGACGACGTGGAGCCTCGCGGGGCAAACACAGCTCGCGCTGCTGCGGGTGTGAGTTGCTTACGTGATGAAACAAGTTGGTTGCGTTACCAGACTTTGTTTTTACCGGTTCCTTGCAGATTTTACAAATCACTGTGGTTTATTTCTGTCAGACTGAACTTGCAGACTCGCCGCTACTTGCTGCGATCATATTCACGTGCTCTGTGTTGTGGTTTGAGAGGACGGCGCTTTGTGACGGCGTACCTGGATCCGCGATTACGATTGGTCGAGAGGAAGTAGTGACTGTAGCATCAACTAATATGATAGGGTGAAAGGAAGGAAGGAAAAACTCTCTATCGAACTTTTATCAACCCTATTTTTTCCTATCGTGCCACACGTCTATCGATCGATATATATTGTTATTGAATTATCGTCCAGGCCTATCTAAACCTCCTGCTTGCTGTTGGTGCTCACCCGGTATCTCCCCTTTCACTTACAGTCAGCGACCAGCACCTTCCCAGTTGGCCATCCACCTACACGTTTCAACAAACCGTCTAAAACTTACTGTTGTCTTCATGTTTGTTGCTGGGTCAGTCACGGAAAACGTAAAACTGACACATACAGGCAATAAAGATAAAAATTCAAGAATAAAATCTCAGGGCATTATTTGCTAATAAAAGCCAGCCTAAATAGAGGGGTTTTGAGGTTTAATTTAAGACTTTGATCAGTGCTGAAGGGTAGATCCATAGGGAACTGGTTCCAGAATCTGGGTGCTGCCACTAAGAAAGCCCGGTCACGCAGTGTTTGGACCTGGTCCTTCGTATATCTCATAAAAAGTGAATTGAAGACCTCAAAGACCTGCCAGGCACAGCAAAGCTTAGTAATTTGTAATCAGAGGGATAAAGAAGACAACTAGCTATTATTTATACAGGTTATGTTTCTAAAAAAAGAAGAGTCATTATTCATATCCACAGATTTTAGTCATTTCTATACTTGTTTACTTATGGCAGCCTATCTAAAGTTTATTTAACTATTCTCTCCAACCACACAGAGAAGGCATACTTCAAACACGTTTAAAATTATAAGCCTTCTTTAAGTAAACAGTAGCTTAGATTTGACTAACTAAAAAAGAGACACGTTTGGTTCAGTTTTAAACACAAATATCATGTTTTTGATTTGGCATTTTCAACTTAAGAACATTATATGCCGTGCATGAGTACTAACAAAGACATTTCAGAGCTTAACTTATGAAGTTTCCAAAAGAGTCAAAAAATGGTCACAATTGTTTAAATGTTCATCAAAAATACAAAACAAAAATAATCAACAGTGCTTTCACTTTGCTCAGAGGTTTTAATATAAGTTTTAATTTGTTTGCTGGAAAACTGCAGCCATAATAATTATGTGGGCTCAGCGCAGATGATGATTAGGAATATTTTGTGGAGGATTTCCCTAATGGGCACCTGAAAAACTTCAGCTTCATCAGAACATAATGTTGACCTCTGACCTCAACTCCCCTGGCTGGCAGTGGTGCAACACTGAATAACGGCCATGCAGCAGCTTCACAAGCCAGGGACGTAAGCACAGCGCTTAGAAACGCTCCAGTTTTGAATGTCATTTGCATGAAAAGTTGGCAGAACTGAACTTTTATTGGACCAGATGGCTTAAAGCTGACATTCCAAATCAAGGTTTTTAACGTTCAGTTTTATTTTCTGGCTCTGCAGGCGGCTGTAATGTCTGTAACTGTGTGTATTCCAGCCCTTTCTCACTTCTTCCTGCTATACAGTTGCTTTGTCCTTGAGCGATGCCCCTGCTTCTGACCCGAGTCTGTAGGCACATGTGGGTTTATGTGGGGCTGGCAAGTGTTGCCGGCTGTTCGTTGTGGAGAATTCATTTGCAACAACCAGACAAATATCAAATTTGTCACATTTAAACACAAACAAGAAGCAAACACAAGCTGAAAACACGGGAAACTTACTGGTTTCAATGTTTCAGTAGCAAACAGCTGGACGCATTTAATCCTCTGCATTATTAAGACAACTTGTTAGCGAAACAAGCTGTTGAAATCTAATACGTCTTGATGTGAGGCTCATTCCTCAGCCTGGACAGTGCACATACAAACTCTTTAAAATATCGCGATTAAAACGGGGTTTCCCCCCCTCTTAAAGGAAGTGTCCACTCAGCTCCTCTCTTCCCATCACACTCTTCCTCTGGAACCAATTACGGCCCTGATACGTCTCAATTTGTTCAAAACTCAGAAGGAATATGGTAGAAATATGTGATGATAGCTATTTATGTTAAATCATTGCTGCTTTCTACGTGTGCTGGTATGAGTGTGCATGTAAAAGAGGCTTTCTCTGGGTTAAAATGAGCAGAGAGAGATGGTGACTTCACCATCTGGAAATCTAGTCTGGCTCTGTACGAGCAGAGCGGCTGACCCACGATTCAACTCTTCAACTCTGCGAGGAGCACAGGCACGGGGAGGTTAGCGGGAGGAGAAGAGGAGGCAGGCGGGAGGAGTGTGGTGTTAAAAGTGCTTGTCATGAGGAGGAGCGCCGTGTCAGACCACTTTGTTCGGCCGAAATGAGGAGGACACGACCATACGAGTGTGAACTCAGACATGCAGACCGACACTGAGTGGAGAGGCCGGACGTTGCCGTTTTCCGGCAGCACTGAGCAAATCTGCCTCTAAATGAGGAGCCGGTCCAAGTGCAATTAGATGTTTGTGCTTCCAACCTAACTTCAAACTATGGCAGTCAGGAAAATCTGGGAGATTTGCAATTTTCTTCCAATATCAAGACATTTGAAAGCCAACTCCTTGTGTGAACAATACCATTACTTTGTGTCACGGCAACACCATTGTTCCTGGACTCAAAAGCAGGCAGGAAAGAGGCTTTCTCATAGTGAAAGGTGTATTTAATTTGATTGCAAAATAAGTTTAGAACTACAACTAGACAACTGGAACACAGAAAAAAGCTTCATAGGGGTCAGAAACCAGAGAGAACAGCAGAAAACCCAAAGTGGAAGCGGATGCTGAAATACTGAGAAGTGATTACTGGAACGCTTCACATGTGAGTTAATTAACCGACAGCATAAGAGCTGTGAGAGAAACAGGACTGAGAAAATGAAGGAGACCTGAATAATAAACAAATTCAATCGGCAAGAATCCAGGGCACAGTTCTCCAACTCTGGCACTCAAGAAAAACTGCCCTGTAACTTTTAAATGCAACATTGTCCAGATTAAATGGCTCATTCCCGGGCCTTAGCGGGACCCGATGGCATCCTGAGGAGGTAATCCAGCTCTTGTTTGAGGTGAGTTGGAGAAGGAATACATCTAAGGCCTTGTACACGTGTAGCTGGGTCTCAATAAAAAAATTATATCTGCCCACATTGCTTTCAAAAGAAATATTGTACAGACAAGATTGTTTTTAGATGTTTCCATCTACACAAACCAGCACAAATACACCACCGAGTGTTGTTGTTAACATGCCAAACGCTTAGAGAGCAGTGTACCACAAAGCTAAAAGCTATGTAAGCCAATCAGAATCCTTCAAAACGATGCCGACGTTGAAACGGTACTGAGCCTCTGCATTGGGAGGGAGTTGGTGTAAAGGTACGTTCACACCGAGCGCGAACAAGACAAGGTTTTTGCGCTGATCACCTGCCGTTGGTCGCTTGATGTCTCACCTCTCTCTCGCAAACAATCCGCGCTCTATTCAGCTCACTGTAAATTTTACCAAGCAAGCCACGGTGCTGTATTTAATGTGGAAAGCCGAACAACGACGTAGCCGCCCCAGGGTCTGTCAGATCCTCCAGAGACGCACCCGGTTTGGCGAGTACCATCACCTGTAGCTGCGTCTGGATGACGGCCGCATCCAGCGGTACTTCTGTCTTTCCAGGACCCAGAATGAGGAGCTGCTGCCCCGTGCCTCACCCTCCGGGACACAAACTACAGGCGTCTTTGGTCAGTAAATCCATCATTGCTCAATTATAATATAGCCTAATTGTGTTGTCTCAATATATAACACATAAAAAAAAAATTGTGCTTGAATAAATGAACGAGGAGCACTCTTAACGCGACGCAAATTGACAGAAAAGTTCAGATTGTTGAACTTAGCTTATAGCTTTACTCTATTTGTTGTTTTGCTTCTCTCTATTTGCCCACTTTTTGCCGTTTGCATCGCTTGAAACACGGTGTTCGCGTCATGGACTGTTAATTTGCTCCTGAACGTGCCTTTCCACAGGGATAAGATGTAAATAACTCGCTCCATTCGCCTTGCCGCGTTCAGTGTGAACATACTTTAAAACAGCTGACCTCCGAGCGATCTTTCTCCTTTGCACCTCAAAGTATAGGAGCAGCTGGGCTTGTAAAAACAAAAAGGATAAAAGCGTCTAAACCAAGTTTGATGTTTACGACCCTCCATGTATGCTTTTACTTTGAAGTCTCGATACCAAGGTGAAGACAAGAAATGAAAAAAAAACAATCGGAGATGTCGTTGATTTTGTAGCAGTGAATTTGTTCAGTTAAACACTGATTAGACACATATTGTTATTGTCAATCATAACATCAACGTAAACATCAGCACCTCTCTGACAGCATTCATTTTTCCTCCACTGCATGGCCGAGTCTGCAACAATAATGTGACGTCAGCGGCACATTATTTGTTGCAGACTGTGATTGGCGGAACCTTAAAACTATGTTTTGCCATGAAAGCATGCAGGCTAAAGAACGGAGTTTTCAGAAATAATAATTTTTAGTCACGCAAAATGGAGTTTTTGTGTGGGTAAAAGGCCAAAAGGCAAAAATAAATAAATAAATAAACAAGTTGTTTTGCCAGATACATGTGGACTAGGCCTAATGCTTGCAGGGAAGTAGCTCTCGAAGAGTGGAAGGTTTTTGGCCAAAATTAATCTAGAAAAAAGTTTCTTAAAACAGCTTTTTTAGAAGTCTTACCTTCAGGCATGAAGGGACTTTGTCAACAGGATTATGCAAATCATACAAAGTTGTGCCTTCAGGTGTATTTTATTTTTTTAAAGCCACAGGGATGCAGCTATAAGTTTTATTTAGATAAATTACAACTTTGTAATTTGTGCCTACTGAACACTAAGTTGCATTTGAGTCTCTGTTTGTGTGTGTTTTGCTGATAAATGTACTCTGATCCATCATGATAAGTCCTCTGATCTCTGATAACACTTAGGCTGAGAAACTATCCAGCAGCACCAGGAGGGACAGCACGCTGTCGAGCTGAATTCAGTCTGCGATTCCTCTCTGTTCTTATTTCGTTCTTCGTGCAAAAAAAAGAGAAAACTTTGCTGTTATCCCCGAGGAGCACTTTGGCATTTGACCAGTTGACCAATCTGCTTCTGAAGATTGATGGCCCCAACGGCCAATGGAAAACATTCCTGCTCGACAATCAACAAATTATCTTCAAATGAAAACTGGACAAGCTTTACCCCCAGTGCTTTCTCTGGAAACACAGAGATTCCTGTGACCCGGGAAACATTTTGTTTTTCCACACGTAGCGGACTGGTGCAAAGGGGAAGCCGCTTTAAATTAAAGACGTCGTTGCCAAATATCCGCACTGCTTTTTTTTTTTTTTTCCTGCTCATATAAGTTGAAGAAGGAAGAATAAAATCAGGCTTTTAATTTCTGTGAATCAATGTGCAAACAGCTCTGCTCTATTTCAGCATTAGAAATACCTTTGTACAGCTTCTAAGACTGTGTTTATGTTAACCAGGTGGATGCTGTAGCTTTGACTGAAATATGCACATAAAACCCTCTTTTGCCTTCCTGCAAACTAATGTGTGCGTCCACTGTGGATCCTCCCGTCTGAACTTTCTTCTGATATAAAGGAGGACGTCTAATTCTGCTGCAAACAGCTGTCCAACCGCCTTAAAGCTGACATCAGTATCCTGCAGTTTCAGTCAGTTTTATTTAACTTTTATCGTGATGCCAAAATAACACAATTGTAATATTTAAAATAAATCAACGACTGCTCTTCTTAGCCACAATGTTCAACAGCTAATGCCTGCTTGATGACTCACAAGAACGAAGACATGCCAACAGAACAACAGAAAGAGAAGGGAGTGCAACTGTATCTTGTTTGAAGGTTTTTCTTCTTGGGAGAGAAGCGGAAAACTGGCGAGTTTGGGGGCGTTGAAATCAAGGCAGGACTTTAGAGAGGAAAGAGCTACTGGTGTTACAAAGCCAAATCCGACGGTTAGACATTTTGCATGTGAAAGTTGGCCCAAAGTGCTCTGAAATACTCCCCGGGTTTGATATCTCTCAGATTAGGGGCCAGGGAAAGGTTGTGAACTGGTCACATTTAGGTTAGGATGACAGATGCATCACTGTCTTCGCAAGAGATATGAGTCAGGCTGGAAAAAGTCAAAGACTTTGTTATTCTTGTTTTCACAGGCAGCGGTGATGAACATTTGAGAGTCAATAAAGTGCAGCAGCTGTGACCTTCAACCAAATAACGTTTCTTTTTGATTAACGCTTATCTCAGATTTAACACTGTTGCTGGGAAGATCCTTTCTGCGAACACAGGTGCTCCAGTGGTAACGGCCGTCTTTCAAACTTTCTTAGGCCAAAGACAAATACTTTGTAAAATAAATGGAAACAAGCTCCAATAGTTTGTTTTTATACCTTAAATAATATGGGAATACTTTTAAGAGGCGGTATAGGCTGAGAGTCTCACTCTATGATGAACTTTGGTAAAAAGTGTTTTTACACTAATCTTTAATATGAATAAAACCATCTGATTGAATGGTTTTAAAAGAAATAACCTCTACTTAATTTAAAGTAGCATAATATACTGATTATTACTCCATTGGTAATGTTATTTATACCCTACGGTTACTTTGTTGGTTTGATACAGACTTGTAGCAAAGAGTCAAACCTACTAAATTTAATAGTAAACTTTCCTTTATCACACAATATTAAACAGTTTTACTCTTTATTAGTTGGTTCATTAGTCAGGCTATCTGCTCATGTAGGACATTTAGTCAGCTGCTTAACATGCATGCCACCTGTATATTCTCAAGGGTAGTTTAAAAGAGCTTAAAAGAGACCTTTAGAAGAGTGCCCTTTTACTTTCCATCCTATGACTCTGTATTTTTGTGACCATAAATATTCACAGCCATAGTTGTCTTTCTTTAAGTGGAAGGGAAAGTGTCATAGCTGTTTTTCAGCCAGCTGACTGCAAGGGTGCATTTACAGGTGGAGGAAGCGCAGAGCTCCACGCTAGAGGGCAAAAAAAACATAGTTTGACTAACCTTGCCTGCAAACTGAATTCTCCTAGTATTTGTGTGTTAACAAACACATGAGAATCCATCTTGTGCCGCCAAAAACGGTTCGGACCAATCATGTTGCAGTATTGTGGTTTAAGGCGGGACATACTGGTGCGATGAAAGCAAGAGCGGCTGAACCCACAACCGAACCAACATAAACACGGCCCCGCTGGAGGATGCACGCATAGCTGCTGCTATCACCTCTGTTTTGTAAGTTTTTCGTCTGTTTTCTTCTTTGATAGAAGAATAACCAACAAGTGCCTTGACTAGCTTACCTTGTGGTTTCTCATAACGCCATAACTGCTTACGTTTTAATTTGATACAGTGGTGTGGCTTCACCCAATCAGCTCGGAGAGTTCTGCTGAATGTCCCTCATTTCCCAAACAGAGTCAATTCGAGCGGACCGAGATTGATAATGTGCAGAACGGAGTGTGCTACACGTTATCAATCTGGCTGGCCAGTTTATAGTATGACACCAGTAAGCGCAACATTATCTATTGAGGAGAGGCTGCCTTTCTTTCATTTTAAACATAATCAACTATAAACAAATGTATACATGAAATTTAATGATGCAACGATCTTTGCGACAACTTATCTGATGCTATGTCTCATCTGTATGCTGATGACACAGTAATCTATAGTTCCTCTTTCTCGGCTTCAAAATCACTGGAGCTGTTACAGTCAGTTTTCGTCACTGTTCAGTCCCGGTCAATTCAGCTTAATGCAGATAAATCTAAGTCTAAGTTTCCTTCTGACCTGAAATTCAAATGGTCACATCTTATGAATATCTAGGTTTTTTAATTGATGAGAATCTGTCTTTTAAACTGCACATCCATGAACTCATTTCAAAGTTGAAACTGGGTTTCTTTTTTAGAAATAAAAAATGTTTTTATTCGCAAGTTATAAAACATTTGATCACTTCTATGTTTTTTTATTTTTTTTTTACCTTTGTTGGACTATGGAGACCTGCTTTCAATGCATGCTCCAGGACTATTTTTTATAAAAATTGGATGCTGTTTATCATTGTGCATTGCTTTTTGTCACTGGTTGCAGCTATAGTGTACATCATTGCTCCTTATATGCACATTCTCCATTTTTCTATGCTTGTAGGCTCTCTCAGTGGCTGACTTTTATCTACAAATCTATTTTTGGACTTCTACTTACATATTTATGTCTGTATATGTGCAGAAACTTTAACCGATATGGCCTGCGTTCTCAGGAAATCATCCTGATCCACTTCGACCTGGAACGATGCATAAAAGGACTTGAAATTGAGAACACTTTTATCTCTAGGGGAATTCAAATCTTTTATAAATTACAGTTAAAAGCATGTTTGGAGGTTGTGACTACACTCCGTAAACTGATAATCTTACTGTGTGTGATGTATTCAAACGTGTGATGTACTAACACCGTGTATTTGAGCTGCCGTGTTGGCCAGCTAGGTCACGCTGGGAAAAGAGGTTTTAATATAATGATACATTTACTTGGTGGAAAATGCTCTGTTTATGAAACTCACAAGACAATTGCTGTCTGACTCAAATAGTTGTGGTTCTTATTTTCCGCCAGGTTTAACCAGTCAGTACCTCCATCATTCAGGCCTCGTCTGAGCGTTTACAGAGTTTTCAGAGACCTGAACGGCCGTGGTGTTGCAATACTTTCAGAAAAACTCAGATTTGTACCAGAACAAAGGAAGACAAACTAAAATGTAATTTTGGATTTAACTGAAGTCCTTGCAGTAGACAATTTGGAAAACATAGCAAAGGAAGTCAAAGAATCCAACAATAGAATAACAAATGCATCAAAAAGGGTGTATGTTTAAGATTTATAAAGGAAAATAAAGGTATGTCAGTTTATTCTGTATCTTTAACTTTATGGCAATATACTCTCAATGGGAATCAAACCCCTTATCTTCTGTTGTAACATCTAATATACAGAATCTGCCAAACCATTTTTATTTTATACACATCAAGACAAAAGCACAAATAAACAATTTCATTTTCTGCAGGCCTACGGTGATCAGGTATAACATTTTGCCTAAAAGTTTGTTGGTTCCCCTTTTTTGCCAAAAAAGTCAAGACTGGTTCTGATAGGGGCCTCACTAAACTGTGCCGTGGTATTTGGTACTAGCATGCTAGAAGCAAATCCATGAAGTGACATTGGCCAAGGAGCTAAAAGTTTGTCCTGTAACCGAACAGGTTGCCAGTTTGAATCCACACTCTGACTGTCCCCACTCAGTCCCACGTCAGCATATAGGTGAACTGTAAAGCGCTTTGGGGTCCTCAGGGCTCGATAAAGCGCTTCATAAAGGACCATTTGAAGTGCAGTAAATTGAGAGTTGGGGCATCTATGGATCAGACAGACCACATCTCACTCCAATCCCTCAACTGCTTGACTGGACTGAGATGTAGGCAAGTTGGTGGCCAAGTCAACACCTCAAAGGTACGACTGTGCTCCTCAACCAGTTCATGCAACATTTTTGCTTTGTGACAGCGCCGTCACGCAGACCCAGCCACAACCAGCTTTTATACACAGTGTACACCAGTCTTCGCCCCCTGCTTGTATCAATGAGGCCATGATTGTACTGCTGGTTTGACAGAAACTCACCACTGCCATAAGGGATCACCCAACAAGAGCGGCATTGTTGAACAATCCTTAGATAGGACACGTTTTGACCAATCTGTATAATCGGATTGAATTTGACTTTGGAAAGTGCCTTCAGATGACTTGTATCATGAACTGCCGCTATATAAATAAATTGAATCGAATTGAACGTGCTGTGACCCAGTCATGTTATCCATCACAGTGTGGCTCTTCCCAAACTTGCTTAACTCACCCATTTTCCTGTCTGTTACAAATCCACTTTGTGAAAAAATGTTTATTTAGCTGATCTTTTAAATCCAGCCTACTTACACATGCCATGCTGTCAGGACACTTCACCTGTCATAATGTTATGTCTAATCAGGGTTTATTTAAGATCAGTAAAACATTTAGAAAGTAAAAACAGACTAACCTATCAGAGACTGGGAATCCAGTTGACATCATCTATACATTGTGCTCTGTTTTTAAAAGAGGTGTTACTACAAAGGCTTATTTTTGTCAAAATGTGCATTTAATTATTATTTAATTGTTGATGTGCTTTAAAAAACAATGGAAAGGCAAACATGTTAATTATTTAGGATCCATACAATCAGTATTTTTTTGCTTTATGGAAATAACATGGAATTTGCCTTTTAAATTTATGTCCCTCCAACTATTGTCTGCTAAGATACTGACTACTAAGAAATACATCACACAACCCCACTGAATTGAACTTTAAACAAAAAAAGTTTGAGTCACTTCTAAAATTAATGTTCTCCATAAAGACAATAAATATTATTTTGTTCTATAGTATATTTCCCTGTTTTTTTTAGTGTACAGTCTGCCAAGATGTACTCTGCTGAAGTAAGCCTGAATGATGGGACAGAGAGACACAAATATGCTGGGCGGCCATCAGCTGTATGAGAAGTCATGTTCATGCCGTTGCATACATATATATATATATATATATATATATATATATATATATATATATATATATATATATATATATATATATATATATATATATATTTCAGCATGAAATATTGGAGCAACAAATCACCTCTCTGTTTTTAAAATCTAGCCAAGTCTGCACCGACAAAATCTGAAGCTGCAGACATGAGTTAACACACATAGACTGAAAATAGATCCAAACATCTGACCTCCCTGAGACGCTTTGATTTAACTCGCCATATAACTCGAAACTGTCTGATTGTGAAACAGCCTGGACAGAAAGTGTAATTCATCAGTGTCTTGTAAAATATGATGTTAACTATGCGCCATCTATATAATGAAGATCAAGATAATTAAAATGGAGGATTTACGCAGGTACTATCTGGAGTTTGGTCAGGTCAAAGGAAGTTCAGCGGGTAGGCTTCTTTTTCTCCCGAACAAAAACAAAGTTCTTTTAAACAAGTTGACTCAAGTCTGATAAGTATAATCTACAGGTAAAACAGAGCCTATAAATAGGCTAAATAAATAGGCTGATACTCAAGTATTGTTTGCCCTTAGTCAAAACTTGACTTGGGCCTTTTATTGAATTAATATTACAATCAGTTGGTTTTTGCTTCCTTAAAATACATAATAGGGAACACTTTTATTTTTTTAATGAGAACGATATAAGAGTATGACACATGAGCAAAAAAAAAGTAATAATACTTCCTGTAACATCTTCATTAAAAGCAATAGAATCACATTTTTGGTAATTTAATCTGTTTTAAGCTAGTTCAAAGATTTACTTGAAAATGTACTTATATCGTGCCTTAAAAAAATTATAACTGGATCGGCAGCAGAAACCCTTAGAGTTTGGTTTATAAAGCAGGACCTTTACGTTTCTTACAGTGTTGTTATGTACTGTAATTCAAGCCGTGAGTTGGACCTAAGGCACGTTTCAACTATCGGGTCCTGAATGTTTGTTTTTCCCAGGAACTTAACCTCTTGAAATCGTTTTATCTTCTAGGCTGTTTATGTGTGAGTTTTCACTTTACCAAGTGGTTTATGTAGATTGACCTCCTGACACAGCGGCTCCTCCTCCTGCAGGATCCCCCCCCCCGTAGCAGCAGCGGAGTCCAGAATGTCATTAAAAACGGTGAAATAAGTTTTAATCACAGATTGTTTCGTAGTGGCTATACCTTAAAAGCCACAGACTGTTCCTCCAAGGTCTGTGAAAATGTTTAAGTAGGGTGGAATATAAATGGATAATGCCACTCCGGGCTCACAACTGCGGGAGGAAGGAAAAGGCTTCAATCAGAATTGCAGCTATCCAAAGACAACATTTATAACAATTTCAATCCCAAAAAATTAAAGCCTATTAGATTTTTCTTGTTCAGTGCAAGGTGTACCACTGGTTTTAAAGATACTAACCATCAGAAGTTTGTACCTGAAATTTTCTGTTTCATATGTGCAGCAGGCATATTGGATGGAGAAGTCGGAGCTGCCCTGCAACATCTGACTTTCTATGTTGAGGCGATCCTGTTGCTGTTGATCCGAAATCTGAAATTTGTATTCGTATTCAGCTCCATATTTAGACTTTGAAAGAACCACATATTTTGCAACTCTGGACACTGAAACCTTAGCGGATTTGTTTTTTGAAAGAATAGCTCAAGGTCAGTCAGATTAGATGGCGAGTGCCAGGGGCGTGCATACATAGACACTAGGTGGTGCTAAAGCACTAGGAAGTTTGCCCTTTATCAACGAAAATGCCCTTTTGAAACTCGTTTCTTTTTTTTTTTTTTTTTTTATTAATATTCAGGGCAGTCAAAAGTAGCCGATCAACGGCGGCAAATCGCCGTCTATAGCAGCTCTTGCCGCCGCCTACATTTCCCCGATTAAATAATGGAGCGATATTTGAGCCTTCTGGTTGAGCGCGGAGCAGACCCTGGACTGGAAGCCGTCTTCTTTTTTTTCTTTTCTTTTTTTACCTCGGAGTGGCCATCGACCTTTTAGTACTATCTTTGATGTGTCAATCATACAATTTAACCAATCAAATCAACAACTGAAGGCAACGTGCTAGCCAATCACAGCTGGAGAGGGGCGGGACACCGAGTCATAGCCTTCAGTCGCCGCCGCAGTTCGGTTGTGGTGTGGTCACCGTTGGTGTCGGTAGAGCGGGTTCGAAATTTGGTCTGATTACCAAACAATTACAAGAAGTGACAACAAAGCAGAGAGCGAGCTGGAAGGAGCGCTATTAATTTCTGTTTGAAATGTCAGCACTGAAGTCTAAACTGGAGTAAACATTCACGCTAGGAGGGTTAGCTAGGACAGCTAGCAGGGTTAGCTAGGACAGCTACGAGCCCAAGGAGCAGAATCAAGCACTAAAGCTGCCAAACTGAAGAGACTTGAGTTACTTGCAGGTAGAAGGGAACTGTGCTTTGTTCTGCTCCTTGTTCTCAGCTGCTGTAATTACAGAACCTGTTCTAGTCAGAATTGTTACTTCAGTCAGTGTTCAGCCTGACACCAGCGCACATGTTTATTAGCGTGTAGCTTATGCTGGACTTTTGAGTTAAGACACAGCTTTACAGGTTACCCTATGTCACTGTTAGTCCAAAGGCCAAATCTCAAACTCTCTCATGTTAAAAGCACAGAACTATTAAACACATAAGAACATGCCATTAGCACACAACTGAGCTGAAGCAAAGAAAAAAAACTGCGCATATGGGCTCCAAACAAAATGTACAATCAGACAACCAAATAACACACAAGATCTCTTTAATAATCAGGATATTTCACCCAGAAAAAATACATTATAAATAGCTTCCCAACATGAGTTGTAAATCTACCTTAATATAAACTTAATTTCTCTCAGTATAGCTCAATTAAACATTTCTCTTACACGCAGTCATGAAATATTTTTAAGTAGAACTCAACCCCTCTTGGGCGTTTACACTGACCAAACACTTGATTAACCATTATTCTTTTCTTGTTTTATTATAACAATCAATATTATTCATTATAACTATTATTCATTGATGATGTCAGATCGACAGATTCAACTTATTTAAAAAATAAATAATGACTATTTTGATATATTTTGTTAGTAATTCTTTCTAAAAGCCCAACAAATGTTATGAAAAGCTTCGGAAATTTTTTACAATCTGCCCGTAAGCTATTTTTTTCCAGCTCAATGTGTTCAAAAGCCTAATTGGTTGGAAACCTGCCTAATTTGGCAACACCGACTACACTATTGCTATTTGTTTGTTCGTTACAGTAGTCACAGAGCCACTGTTTAGTCTGAAGTATATATATCTATATAGATATATAGATATATATCTATATATAAGTGCACCCTCCTACCTGATAGTGTGTAGCCTGCTACTGTAAAAAAGTTTGACTGCCCTGAATATTATTAAGATTTTACTGAGGTCGGTTTTGAAATGATCTTTTGAAAACCTGAGCCATTAAAAACCACTGAAACAATGCCCCGAAATGAGCCACCTCCTTGCGCACACCCGACCAGCCTATCTCTCTTCCTTTGTCACGTGAACTCGCACAGTCGCCCGCATCTTCTATGGAGAAGATGAGGAGCAGCTTAAGACAGAACTAAAGGTCTTCCACTCCAGCTTTACTTCAAAAAACCTATAAGAAATATGTTCAATACTGAGGGAAAACAATGGCCAGCTTATCTTTCCTGCCTTTGTCAAAATGATCCAAATATATGCAACATTACCAGTGACGACAGCTTCAGTTGAAAGATCATTTTCCAAGCTGAAAATCATCAAAACTAAACTAAGAAGCCTGTGTGGAGAAGAAAGGCTCTCTGACCTTCTCCTGCTTGCCATTGAAAAAGACATTGAGGTAAACCACAGCGAGGTCATCAACATCTTTAAAGACATGGCACCAAGGAGGATACTGCTTTAAAGTAGTACGCTTTAGTCTGTTCTGTTGGTGGTGTGACTTTTTTCCATTGAAAACTCACGTTTAGAGAATGTTACAAATAAAAGTCAAATTTCATTCAACATGCGTGTGTATTTTATTTTATTTTTTTTATAATTAAGGGTTCCACGAGCGCTAAAAACTGCCCCCCCCCCTCCTGAGCACCTGCCCCCTAAAATGTCTGTGCACGCCACAGGCGAGTGCCTGAGAACATAAAGGGTGATGTACTGCCACAAAACTGGTGTCAGCTTGACCAGACCATCGTATGGAGGCTGTGGGATTCATCTGGACCTAATGCAGTACCCCACAAATATTTAAAATGCTACTACTGACTTATAAAGATATTTGACATGCTTAACAGAGGGGACAATTCGGGATAATAGTACGTACATGTATCCTTGGTATAAAGAATTAGACATTCTTGGCATTTTCAGAGGTTCGGTTTCTTTGACAAACTGTATTCTGAAAGCAAACTAGGACCTGCAGGATAAAACTTAATCCTCAGTCGTATCGAGTCTAACAGGTGGGAAAGTGGCCTAAATTACACTTCTGAAGGCAATAACTGCATTTTATTCAGATGTATCAGAGTAGTAGGCTGTGAAAATATATGTAAGCCACATTTTTCAGGTTTTCATTTGTAAAAAAAGAAATAAATCATGTAATATTTTCCTCCCCACCTTAAAGTTATGCACCACTTTGTATTGGCCTGTCAAAGGGGTTACCAAAGTGAGGGTCGGGACCCCCCTGCGGGTGGCGAGACACCTCTTGGGGGGGTCATGAGATGATTTGATGCTGATGAGCTAAAAAGATTTAGTATTTCCTTATTTGCAAAAAATTATAACAAAGTATAACTTTGGTATCCCATCCCCCCCCCTCCCACACACACAAAAAAAAGATAATACCACCTGCTAAAAGGGGACTACCAGTATCTGGCACCCTTATTTTAGGGGTCGCTGCCTGAAATGTTTGGGAAGCCCTGTTACCATATAAAATCCCAGTTAAATATACAGAATTTTCTGACTGCATCATAACAAAACGTGGTAAATTTGAGGACTACAAACTTTTGCAAACTATTTGCCCCAGTTACCCCTCACCTGAGGCTTTGTTGCAGAAAATGTATTTGAGAGTTAAACATTGCTTTTGTCGTGAAGTATAAAGGTGTCGTGCATTTAGCTCAGTCCTGAGGCCTCCTGCAGCAGACCGACTGCTCAGCGCCGCTCGCTATGATGGAGTACCACACACATTCCTGCCCTTTAATAACAAATGGGCTGACAGGGAATGATGATGGTGTGGTATGGGTTCAGTCACCAGGCTTAATGATAGATTATTTTCAGAGAGGTCTGAAAGTACATCACGCTGTGAGTAAGATTTGATAACAGGAAGCCAGAGTAACTTTTTTTTGTTTTCTATTGAATACGCACAGAGCAGTCGCTCGTGAAGCCCGGTAGAAGATCCGGTCCTCTGCTTGCCCGCCGTTCCCCTGACGTTTCTATCTTCAGTTTTCCTTCCATCACAACTCCCCAGCAGATCTCAAATCGTCTGTTTGCGGTTGTACATGTTGTTCTTGGAGAACGGCCCGACTTCACTTCCGACATCAAGAACCCCACGAGAAAAACAAACACAGCTCGTCTCTATCGGAGACGAGAACCAAGCGGCAGCGGCCGTTGATCAGAATCTAATGACCCCTGACCTCATTTTTCCCCCCAACATTTGACAGGTCATTACAGGCCGCACCGAACATAATCAATCAACAGCTCACAGATCGACATCAGCTCTCGTTATTATTTCCCTCCACATGATTATTTAAAAGTTAGAACCCTTCTTTCATCACTGGATTGACGTTATAAAAAGCAGTCATCTAAAAACAAAAACGGTTTAACAGAGACGGAGAAAACATGAGTGCAGACAACAGTCGCAACAGGAAGTGAGTAAATCAGAGCTCTGACCCGTGTGCATCAGTAAATCAGCCACAGGAGTTGCTTCTAAAATTACTGCTCAGCAAAATCTGAATGTCGGTCCTAAAAATAAAAATAGCTAAATAAACTTTGCCTTTAAAGCACTGAGTCAAAAGCTGTAGGGACACAGATTTCTACGACACGACTGCTGCACATCTCCCGACTCCATCCGCAGACCGGTTTCCTGAAGAGTTGTTTGCTTACAGTTACCTTTGGGGGCAGCTTGTGGTTTGATATATATACAGAAAACACATAAATTGTGTCAAGCGCACATTTTGAACATATCAGGCCGCTCGCTTTTTAGGGTTGAGAAGCATTTTTTTTAACATACCACAAAGGCTCCCCATTGCTAAACGAGGAGTGTTGTGGTGAGTAATACGTAACTATAACAACCCTCAGTGTGAGTCTGAGGGTGATTTATTTGAACAATGAAATGAAAAATGTCTTTTGTCTTTCAAGTAAAGTTGACATCTCTTCAATGCCACTAAAACCCCCTGTTTGGTCAGTTTACAAGATAATAGATTTACCAATGAGCCAAGTAAGCTGTTGGGTCATCATAGCAGAGGGACCACTTAAATACACTTGAAGCACTATTGAGGTAATATTCAAAAGCAATACCATCAATATTTTTGATACCTCAGAATTACCTTGTTACTATATTACCGCTCAACCCTACTTGCAATACAGTATGATGACCATTTAAACGATTATGGGTCTCTTAGAATAAGTGAAACAGGATGGTTCAGGTACAAAATAGACAGATGCAAACTTTGTGACATGCATTTTGTGTGAGGATTGTTGGGAATGCCGCAGTGTTTCCGTGGCTTTCCAGCTGAATGGAAAGCATTTCAGAGAGACCAATGTTTTAAAATTTTCTCTAATTAATCTTGTTATTAATAGAGCTTTGTCTTGCAGCGATTTTTTTTAACTTCTTTTAAACAGGGTTCCTCCATTGGAGATAAATTGAATCAATAAATAGTAATTAAATTTAAAAAAAAAAACTCAATTGTTTTGTTTTTTTAGCTTTGGGGTTGCCAGCGCGTTGAGTCACACTAGGCTCCAACAAAGTAATCTAAAAAGGTAAGCGTCTAGTGGTATTACCGTTAATATCCTGAAACTGGTGGCTGACAGTACACTGCTCTGTTTAGGATGTTACCCGTCTGTGTGTGCGACGCTGAACTTGGCCTTTTCTGAGATCCCTGGTGCGGTACGTCCAAAGACTGACTGACAAGGGTCTCACTTCAGTGGTGTTTGTGGAGAGGAGCGCGCAGTCGAGCACCGTCAGGATTAAAAATGCTCAAATAATCCCTCTGACTGGCCCATTAACCACTATGAGACATCTCCGTCGTGTTTGTTTGGATAGCAGAGCTGGAACACAGATAAATGTCCTTTACTATTATGATTCCATTAGCAGAGGCAGTGTCGTTTTCTCATTCTCTGCGGCCCATGGCCTTTGCTGGGTTTCTGTGCACTGTTCAGGTCAACGATTCACTGCCTGTTTGACCAAATTGGGCCTTCCCCAACTGGACACATCTGGGTGACCCAGTGGTATGCTTGAGGGCCAGGGCTCAGGAGATGAACAGTGAATAAAAAGACAAAACCAAAGAAAAACAAAACAGAATTTTAACGATCCCAACGGAGAGTAATAAGCTTCAAAGAACAACGTCAGTGAAATCGAAAAGAACTGAGAAAAAAGTAAAAAGAGAACTCCTCTATGCAGCAATAATCTAATGATAGTAACCTAGAGTGCTGTGTTAATCAGACGTTTTTTGGTTATTGTAGTTCTGATATACAGCTGGTAATCAGGATCCAAAGTTTGAAGCACCTTCGTAAAAAATGCTTATGATACATGCAAGTCAATGGCTAGATGCAATCTGCTGGGTTTCTTTAGAGAAACTTTTTGACCAATCTGTCTGTATGGTTTAACTGAATTGACTTAGTAAAGTGTCTTGAGATGACCTGTGTGGTGAATCGGCGCTATATAAATAAAACTGAATTCAACAATCTAAAGCGACACAACATATATATATATATATATATATATATATATTTCTTTTTTTACCTTTTCACATTTTGACTCATTACAACCACTAACTTAAATGTGTTCAAATGGGATGCAATTTGATAGACCAAAGCCATGTAGCATAACTGTAAAGCTGTAGGATACAGATGTGTTTTTTAAACACTTGTAGCTGCCTTTCAGCCCCTCTTCCTCTTACCTGATTGTGAGGGATTTACCCCCTCACTAACAAATTATGTAAACAGGCATTTGCTGTTTTTTTTAAAGTACTTGAGTATTTGGGGAAAGGTTTAAGTTTATTTGTATTTGTAACTTTATGAACTTGTATTGTTCTCACCACTCTTTTTTTTTTTCTTTGAGGTCACCTGGTCAGGTGTTGCCATGGAAGCGCGCCCATGAGCAGTACTAATAAGGACCTGGTGTTGTCAATCAGCCTCATGAGGGAAAATCCATTTTGATTGAGATGGAGGGGAGATGTTTTGGTTTTTGTCTAGGATTTGGAGTATTGTTTTGATTTGTTGAAGTTGAATGTACATTGTTTTTTTTTGTTTTTCCTCTAGAGGTTTTAATTAAGTTTGTTTCCTAAATAGAAATTGTAAATGTTGTAAAGGGTTTCACCCCTGCTACTTTTTAGTTGGTACAGGCTGGTGCTTTAAGAGCTGGGTTGTTCCAATATGGGAGAGTCTGTTTTTTTTTGTTTGTCCTGCACTGTTGGAGAAAGTGGAATCCCTGCTCCTCTGCTGTTTAATGTAAGATCTGTTTTTTCACATTTTTTTGCAAATATCTATAAAAAAAAAGAAACAGAGCTCTACAATTTTTGGACTCAGTCTGTTTTTTCCCCTTTTTGTGTGTTTTCTGCACTATACCGGTCATTTTGAAGTCCCTAAGGTTTTTGCTTTGGCATGCAAATCCTTACACTGATATCCATCAATAAAAAACAGAAATAACCTGTTAGATAACAGAGTGCACCTGCGTTTGTCAGTATCAATCTAGGTGTTCTGTGAAGCCCTCAGAGGTTTCTAGAAAACACAAGTGACCAAAAAGTATCAGGAAGACCATGGGAAACAGTAGACAGGTCAGTAATAAGGTTGCAGAAACGTTTAAAAGCAGGGGTACGCTATAAAACAGCGACCTAAGCTTTGAGCATCTCACAGGAAATGGCTCCATCTATCTTCTGTACGGGGAAAGAGTAAAGAAATAAACCCATGGTAACTCTGGAGGAGCTGCAGAGATTCCCTGCTCAAATGGGAACATCTGTCAGTATACTATTATTCATGTGCTCCACATGTCTGGGCTTTATGAGAGGGTGGTAAGAAGAAAGCAGTTAATTAATGCAGTTTGCCACAAGCCATGTAGGGTGAAGTGTGTGCGCTTGTTGATGAGACCAAAATCCGATTTTCCTTGGCCAACAACAAACAAGAAATACACCGTGTGTGGTGGACTAACACTGCACACCACCTTGGACACACCATCACTGTGCTAAAACGTGGTGGTGACAACATTTTGCTTTGCGCAAGGTGCGGGTGACAGATTAGAGTTCATGGGATGACAAATAGAGCTAAACACGGGGCAATCCTGCAAGAAAACCTGAGGTCATGAAGGAGAGGAGACCTTCAAGCAGGACAACAGCCAGAGCAACAGATTAACGGTTAAAGTCCAGACATAAGGTTAAACCAAGAACCAGTGACAATTTTTTAAAGTTGTTCAGATACCATTTATCCTATTTGAAAGACCTTTTACGAAGAAGAATAACACAGATATTGGTCTCTAAAAGTGAGGTAGAAACATACTCTTTATATTATGACTTTTACTCTTATTATTCTAAAGATTTCTTTTTGTTTTTGGGCACCTTTTGCCCTCCATACAGGGGAGAGCTAAATTCATTCTGATACAGTATTATTATAGTAGTATATATCCACCATAAACCTTTCATTTTTTTCTTGTTAATGCCCTGAAGCTCCACAGTTTTACTGCACTCACATAATATGTCTAGGCTGCATGTGCTTGATTAAATTTCAGGAGCATTTCTCAGTTTCAAGACTTCACACAAATCAGGTGTTCCACAACGCCATCTGTCTCAGCTGTCTGAAACAAAAGCTAAGAAAACAAGGTCCAACACTGTAGCAGTTATGCATGAGTAAAAGCCATGGATTCGGGTCAAAACAAACAGAACTAAACAAGACATAAACACCAGGTAGTCTGCCACATTTCCAGCAGTTTGGATTTGGTAAGGAAATGCGATCATACCAGCATGGAGCTTGACAGGTTGCTGTACGCTTTGATTTAGAGTAACATAGATGTAGAATCATACAAAAAGAAACAGTACCTCATAAATGGACAGAAACCTCATTACAAATATGTTTTTATCAAAAGCTTTGGGTTTTTAATTTGAACTCTATTTTTATGTGATTTTTTATTAAGTCTGTATAAACTTTCAACTTCATTTTCTGGTTTGGCCTTTTCACTTGCAAGAGCACGCTGTTGGGAATTGCTGCTGCTGCCTTAAACAACTGGACTGAACTGTACAAGGTGAGGCTAGTCAGAAAAGCCGTAACGATCCCGGCGGATCCAGATGAGCCGCTGCACCACGAGTTCAAGCTGCTTACGTCGGGGCGAACATACGTGTATCTGCTGCCAAGATTTAGGACTACTAGGCTGACAATGTCATTTATTTCCTTCAACTTTTAAATAAGTTGTTGTGATTTTTAGCAAATGGTTGTTATATGTATTTAGTTTTTAACGAGTTGGTGTGTTGTCCTTAGGGGATCATAAAGATTGTTGAACTTCTAGGCAGAGAGACAAAGAGACGTAGATTTCAGCTGTGGCAGGTTTATGTGATCTCCCATCGACTCAAGCGAGAGTATCCTGCTGAGGATAAGACTTACAGGCCAACAGATATAGTGTGCATTTATGCATGTGTATATGTGTGCCCCAGACCCACGATTAGGGTCTTTGCTCCATCAATAACAGATCGTCTCGGTGCGCTGCAGCCGAACACATTCCTGCAGATATATAGGCATCAGTGACACTGCTGGTCTGTGGGAGGACCATGTACCCATAAGAAGTTAAAGCCTTTGGTTACCAGGAAACCAGAAACGTATGTTTGCCACCAGGGTGGTCCTTTAGAGAGGATAATTCAGTTAGAGATGCGTGTGCACAGTACCACAGACCTGTACTGCATATCTCTGAAATTAGTTTATCTTTACCTCTGTTTGGGCCTTTCTTTATTTCCACATGCTGAACTTAGCCCTACGTTTTGGCAGCATCACCTACGGAAGAGAAAACTCTGTCAGGCAATCATGACTATTCTTTTCTTTTTTTTTTTTTAAATAAACACCTTATTTTTGTTTGAAAAACTGAAATACCCATAGGGGGTCAGTAGCGAAAGACTACACTGATATTACAAGTGCTCTCCCAAGATTTAGCTTCACCACAAAAGACAAAAAAAATGAACAAGAACTTATAAAGCTATATAAACTATATAAAACTATATAAACTTCTAAATTAGTTTGCATGAGAAAACATGTTAAAAACATGTTTATTTTGAGGATGTTGAAAAACATGTGCCCATATATATATATATATATATATATATATATATATATATATATATATATATATATATATATATATATATATATATATGACATATATATATATATATAGACAGACAGACAGAGAGAGTTACAGAAAAGTATTTGTACCCCAACAGATTTCTTGTTTTTGCTTTACTGTTTCAGATAGTCAAACAAATTTAATGTTTCAAAACAAACTTTCGAATGATTTCATTTATGAAGCTTAAAAATCAATTCCAACCAACCAAGCCCTTTGTGGAATATTAATCATCCTCTTTTTTAAATTGTGAATTAACTGTGACTAACCATATTTAGGAAAGCTAAATTAACTTTCACTAGCCACACTGAGGCCTGAATACTACCTGACTAGTAAAATCAAAAAATCAATTAATGAAATATTATCTGTCTGACAACATGAAGTAGGTTAAAAGATCTCAAAAACCCACATCATCTAAAAAATTTCAAGAACATACGAAAACCAAAGTCACTGACATCTATCAGTCTGGAAAGGGTTGCCACGCGCTTTTGAAAGCTTTGGGACTCCATTAAACCAGAACGAGAGAAATGACTTTATCCACAAATGGAGAAAACACGGAAAAGTGGTGAACCTTCTCAATAAGGGTCGGCTTACAAAAATTAGTAAAAGACAGGATCAGTAACTCATCCAGAAAGTCACAAAGGATCCAAGCACAATTACTGTAGTCCTTGTTTTGGGTTGCCATTTGTTATTCAACAATAAGCAAAGAGACTCTACAACAAATATTAACAACACCAGGCCATTTGTAATGGAAAATGGTCAACAATGAGTCAAAAAGAAATTGCACTAATTTGTCTAACAGAGGTACAATAATTGTCATCATGCTAGATGACACACATGACAAAAGGAGTGATGTTTCTGTGAAATAACAGATCCCTCCAGTCCCTTGAAGTACATTATTCAGACAATAACTCAATAAAGTCAACAGAGCTGGATTTCTGCTAAGTTGTTATGGCAACAAAACAGTTTATAATCTTAATTACTTGGCTTAAGATAAGATATGAGAATAAAAATCGTCTGAATTTACAGCGCTCGGTGTCAGTGCAAACACAAAAGAATTCAACTCTAAAAGCACCATCATGAAAAAACACCTGTTGGCTCATCGGCAGTGGTTGGAGGCACACAAAATACCCACGAAACGCTGCGTAATAATCATTTGTCATCATTTGACAGCGCTGTGGAGATTACTTTGTGACTGAGATGGACATTTACATTTTATATTTTTTCACAGCAGATCCAATCCACTTCTTAAAATTACACATAGCATATACTTACCACCCCACTTTCTTCCCTACATTTTAAAGGGAATTTGAATATATAATTTAAGAAAAATTATTAAAAAACAACCCTTTCTGTAGACTTGTTCTAAAATAGCTATTTTAATCATTTACATTTAAATTAAAACAGAGTCTGTTAACAATGCTTTTTATTGAATACATGTTTCTCTTCAAATGGAAAACGTTGCTGGCTCTTGTTTTTTTATTACTTTAATCGTCTATACTTTTAACCCTTAATTGTATTGTAAACCTTTTAATATATTAACCAATAAACTTATGTTAAAAAAAAAGTGTTCATTGAACTAGTCTGGTTTAAATGTTGGTTTTATGCAAAATATGTACATAGGTATCATAATAATAGCTTTGTTTTTCGTCTACCTGATGAAGTCACAAGTTCACCAGTGTAAGTTATAGCTAGAAGTGTCTGAGCTACTGACGGAAAGAAAAACCGTGGTCAACTCCGGCTCAGGGGCTAGAATAGGTAATAATAGGGGAACCCTGTGAGTTGAAAACCACATAATTATTAGTAACACAGATGACGGTATCTTAAATTGCTGTGTTCGTCCATCAATCCATCCATCTTGGATGGACAGAACCAGAGATGAATGGATGGTTGGACAACAGCCAAGATGGACTGATAGAGGGCAAGACTGACTGATCAATGGATGAACAGACTGATGGATTGTTAGATGGGCAAACTAATGGATCTATTGATGGAAGGATGAATGGCTCCCTCTATACATCGACTGATGAATGAATGAATGAATGAATGAGCATCTATTGTATAAAAATTAAGAAAATGCCAGAAATAGGCATCAGCCAGCCTGACAGGACCGTGCACAGTCAAGGGTATTTTCAGTTCAGTTCACTTCGATTTTATTTATATGGTTCCAATTCACAACACATTGTCATCTCAAGGCACTTTACAAAGTCAAGTTCAATCAACTCATACAGACAGATTGGTCAAAGAGTCTGTGTACAATAAATGGCTGGCTGGATGGCTCACTAGAACAACTTATTCAAAAATAAAAAATTGTATTCATCATGTAGACAATGGGGCAGGGAATATGGTCTTGAAACACAAATATTTATCTACAATACTCTATTTTTCTATACTCGTATTCCAGGCCCCGAACTTCTAGATCCAACTCTTGTGCTTCTCCAGGTCAGTAGCTGGGACGGATTTGGAGACTTTCCTCAGAGCCAACTCATAAAATCAACAAGCTGCTTCATGTCTGAATGAGTCACAGGTCAGAGTTTTAGCGGCTTAAGTACAATTGTAAGAATCTAGGTATAGAAAATGAGTGAAGACGCAGACTAAGCACTAAGAAAAACGTAGAAAGACCTTTTGCAAAAATTGACAAACTAGTGATCAATACCTCTTAAGAACGTTGTAAGCAAGTACAGTTGCTTAGAAAACAAACTACTGAGGTAAAAGGCAAAAGTCAAAGACTCATCTAGTACTGCTCATATCTTCCCCTCCCCTGCTGGCCCCATATGGACTCATGAATGTGAAAGATAACTCGTAATTTGTAGAGTCTGATAACTGTTCGAAAGGGAGAGTTGGCTGCAACGTGAGGTCCAGGCTTATTTAAGAGACTATAAATGATGCACAGGGCGACCTTTCAACTCTGCTAACCCCTAACAGCAGGGCAGAGTTTTAGAGATAATCTCCTCTGCTCTCCTCACGGACTGAAAGCCGAGAGGGCTGTGTGCGCAGTTGATTCACAGCTGAGGACACAGTCTCAGAGCGACCGGGAGAGCAGTCAGTCATGTTAAACCCGGCAAAGAAAAGGTGAGGTCTGTTATTTATCAGTGTCGTGAGGTTTCACCGCAGCAAAAAAAAAATGTGCAGATACAAAGCCTTAAATACAAACTATATATCAGAGCTAAGAATAAGAAATATTGCAAGAAAGACAAAGCTGAGGTTTTAGTTAAAGTGCTCCTTGTTTTTCTTTTATTCCAGCGGGTGTTTAATTACTTAACGGGAAAGTGAATTGATTTATTGTTTGTATAAACATATGAAATCACCACCAATTTTGGTTTAGGAGGAATACTTTTTCACCACGCCTCTTCTCTCTGAACACAAAAATGTCTTCCTAAGGAAACACTTTGCATTTTAAAGCTGATCGTTCTGGTGCTTCATGTGTGACAAGAGAACAATGTCAATGGAAATAAATGGATGCAAACTCAAGTTAGAGGCGAACCAGAAATGTGTTGTAATCTTCAGGCACGTGTACAGATAGACCCCTAGTGGTGCTCAAGCACTTGCCCTTTTGCCCTGGTTGAGAAAAGAGTCCTCTCTGCTGGAGCCCTTTTTTCCCTAAGCCGCTACGCAGTGCTGAGCGCCATGCTGATCCGCTGCAGCCGCCACACCTCTTCTCTGATCCACAGCAACAAACAAAATTAATGGCATTGTTTGCGGAAACCCTGACGCTGTCTGGTGCAAAGTTAACCGCAAAACCGAAAACAATATGTGGCTCCAGGCCCAACGTCTCTCTCTGATGCCAACACATTTTGTACTCATGAAATCCAGGATTTCAAAGCCTCGCCCATTTGTTTACTGAGACGTTTGTCCGGTTTAATGAAAAGACCGAGGGGGAGAAACCGGGACGGCTGCAGCAGACAAAGAGATGAAGAAAGTTTGACTGTGCTACAGATTAGACTGGTTCACTAGCTTTTTCATTTAAAAACATTATTATTTTGATGCGAAAGCCCGAAGGGGGACAATCTCAGGACAATTTAAAGCAGCTCTCACAACACTTTGAATTAAATAGAAACATACACTGCTTTATTATTATAACATCTTGGCAAATAAAATGTTCTGTGCAGGAAGAGTCACCTTTGGTCAAGGAGCCCTCTTCATGCAAGCATTTATATCTCAACAATTGAATCACTTTGCTAATTAATCAAGATTACAAACTAATATACATAGAGGGCCAAATACAGCGCTCTAGAGCAGCATACTAAAAATGATGAATACATAGAAAATTGTTACTTAGCTATTTGTTTTTTTTCCCTTAAGGAACGTTTCCGTAGGTCGTTTCTACCAGCTGCAGTCAGACTTTATCATCTCTGCTGCTCCCAACAGACTCAATAACTGTTTACATCATGCTAACGGTTGCACAGGCGCTGATCCAATCACTACCCGTTTACACTGTTCCCCAGATGCTGAGGTAACACATGCACATGCCTTAGCTACCTCGGGATGCTGCTGCACTATCATGCAATTAACAACGGTTACAGGGTTTTTCCCCCCCCTCATTAAAAAGATGAAGATTCAAAAGTTTGTATGATGTAGTTGTCCTTCATGAGTCCCAAATAACAAATAATAAGGTAATGTTTTCCACTGTGCAATATTTATTTACTCTGGTATTTACTTTTTTATCTTCTACTCTTAGTGTTTCTTTAGAGCTAATTTTAGATTAGTTTGTTCTTTTTCTTCTTGTTCATTGCAGATAATTGTGTATCACAATTATCTGCAATTGTCACAACTGAATTTCCCCACTGCGGGACAACAAAGGAATTCTTATCTTATCTTGCATTTTATATTAGGTATTTATGTTTATTCCATAGTTTTTTAATTATTAGAAAGCATGCACAATATGGCCTTGTTCCGTCTGATTTTGCCTGATATTATTTTTATTCAATTTAATAATTTTAGCTTGCCAATTTGAATAGACGTGTAATAATTGCATTAACAAAAATAAATATGGAAGTTAAATATATCCTCCTGTCTTTTTTAAATGTTATGAATATATTTGGTGAAAGTTGCCCTTTTCTTCACTTGAACACCTGCCCCCAAAAATGCCTGGTAACTTCCTACGGTGCTGAGGGGATACTACATTACATGTCAATATTAAACAGAAGATAAAGCTACACATAAACCTCCAAATGTTTTAAAGAGGTAATGCTTTAGCACCTCTTTATACATTGTGGTTAATTTAGCTGAAAACTAGGCAAAGTATTTTCTGTGAAAAATGTTATCTGCATTGCAATGTGCTGCGTCACAGATGTCCAGGTTCACCATGTCATTCAGACTAATGCACACACACACACACACACACCTCCTTTCCAAACAACACTTTAACTGGCAACATCTACCAGCCTGCAAAGTTTCTCTTTCTCTGTAGCCAGGAGGAGCCCCTTCACACTACCGCGTCTATGACTGCAGCACAGTATAACTTTTAGCCACTAGGGGGACTAGACCTGTAATTTCCAGGTTTATTGCCCCTGAAGGCCACTTGCAACACTGCACTGTTGCAAAATTAAAAAGTCTCCCTTCGTGTTTTGGAATCTGATAGCAGACCAGTTTGGACCAGCGGATTGAGAAGTCAAGGAGTTAATTAAAAGACGAGGCCACATTCACCCATTGAAACAGGGAGAGGAAGAGGCAGAGCCAGGGGGGAGGGAGGGGGAGCTCCAGGATCTGTGGTAAAGATCACTCAATCATCGGATTATGAAAGGATGCGGGAACTTCAACAGAGGAGAAGTGCTGACATGCAGGTTTGTGAGTTACATTTACTGTATTTTGAAATAATAATAATAATAATTCTTTTATTGTCCCGCAATGGAGAAATTTGGGGAATTACATCATGATTCTGACTTAGAATGCGCCTTGGAGGATGGGCCTCCATGTCCTTAAAAACAGCAGTGGACCAACCGCAGGTTGCTCAAGTGCGAGCCACCAGAACTGACAAAGACTCCTGGACAGGTGTTGAAACGTTTTCAGAAAGATTTAAGCCTGTTTGCTGTTGCGATGACCCGGATAACTGAGAAAGTAATTGTTATTGGTCTCAGATAATATTCGAAAGTTCTGGAAAACTGAACTTAGGGATTTCATTAGCTGTAAGCCATCATCAATAAATTAACTAAAATAAACACTCAAAATATATCCTGTGTGTAATAACTGTATATAATGTAATTATATTATTTGTATTCAATTACAAAAATCAAAACGCTTCAACAGTTCTTTTATTTACTGAGACGCATTTAAAATTGTTATTAAGTGTTGTGGTGAAACTGAGCCAAAGTTCTCAATTTGCCGGTCCGCCTACATTCGACCCTCAGCTATGGTGAAGAGGTCTGGATCATGACCAAAAGAACGAGACCCGGATACAAGCAGCCGAAACGTGCTCCAACCAGAGGGTGGCTGGACTCAGTCTTACAGATAAGATGAGGAGCGCTATCATCCAAAGGGAGCTAAAGTAGAGCCGCTGCTTCTCCACATCGAAGGGAGTCAGTTGAGAATTTTTGGGCATCTAATCAGGATCAGTGACACGATCTCGGATAAGCAGAAGACAATGGTGTCACGAACCGGAGACAGAGGACCCAGTATTCAACCAAACAAGAGGTACGTTTTAAAGAAGGTTTATTTCCAAACACAGGTGTGAGCAGGAACCAAGAAAAACAGGCATGCAAAAATGAAGGGCAGGACAAAAACAAAGCTTGTGGTAAAAAACAGTCCAAGGCAAAAAAGCAGGCAATCAGATAAGGGAGGAACAACACAGTACAGGGAATGCTGGCAAAACTCACCCATGGACATGGCAGAAACAAACAATGATGTGGCAGATTGCAGGGGGCAGAGGCAGGTATAAGTAAGGGAGTGATCAGGTGAATGGAGTGAAACTAATTACTGGAATGGGTGGAGCTAATCAGGGGAAGGGAAGTGACAGAGTAGTGACTGAGAGGCTGATGGGCCAGAAACTAAGATGGACAACTACAGAGCCAAAATAACCATAAAGACCAAACCCAAGATAGAAAACAAAGCTAAGACTGAACAGAACACAAGCTATAATAAAAACTAATAAAGGAAACCAGATAACTAAAACAGTAAACAGGCTAAACATGAATCCAACACAATACAAAACAAGAAACAGAAATAAACCCTAAGGCAGGAAAGCCAACATAACTAAAATAACAACATCTACCAGAACCGAATCGTGACAAATGGATGTTATTAAGTGTTGATGATGAGAACCCCTTTTCAATTCTTTGCAATTTAATGTTGAATGTCGATCCGTAAAAAGTTCTATTTCCTCGAGGAATTCAAATAATCTAAACAAATGCATTGAAAAGTAAATCTGGTAACACTTTTTCAAAAACCAAAAAAAAAAATAAAGGATCCTGTGCGGTATGATAAGTCATGAACAGAGGTTAAAACCTTTAAATAAGTCCTCTGTCTCTTTAAGGACTAAGATTCACCAAAGATTTATCCCAAAGTGATGTCAAAACACTATAATGAATGAGTGGCTATGACCAGAAAATACTACTTTACAGTGTAGTGTCGCTTAAGAGCACCATAATCCATTCGCTGTATAATCATCTGGTTGTTGAAGTATTTTTACAGGACAAAGGAGCAGCTGCACGTCTTCACTTTAAGACTGCAGAGTACACTCAGAGTGCCAGGATTGCACTCAGCCTCGGTCTCAACACACATCTTCTGCACCGTTTAATACGACTTCCCAGCTCGATTTACTGTGATGGCTTTTGAGGCAAAGAGGTATAATATGACAAAAACATGGCCCCATAACCTCAGGATGTTCGACCGTGTTTTGAGGTGGCAAGACCCATTTAGCCAGAGGATTGGCAAATATATTGCTTTCCTCCCTTCTCATGTACAGAACCTCAATAAAATGCAGCAGTAAATCAGGGTTAGGTTCAAACTCGTGTTTTTTTCTTTTTGTTACTGTACTGCACGGGCCTCTGCATTTACTGTAGACAGGATGTGTTCCCCTCTCTGCGCGCTTGCATTTTATTTGTATTAAAGCTAAGATTCTTTGAGAATATTGCTTTTGTCATTTAATAGGTACTCTTCCCCCTACATATATACATGTTTTGAACTGGTTCTCGTGGCTAAAGTGACAGCGCCCTCTAAAGGAAACTGAATTTATGTTAGTAAAAAAGGATTAGATGGGATGTCATTAAAAATCCCAGGTTACTAACTATAAGTTTGAATGGAACAGGAGTTAAAATTTTCTGAAGCAGAGGTTAACTGGTAAGACGAAGGCTAATAGCTGGTCAGAAAGCTGCATTACATTGAGGAAATTTCATATTCATACAAGGTTTCTATATTTTTTAATTTCAAAAATCTACACATTTATAGATTTCTCCAATTTTTATAGGGGACATATCATGCCTTTTAATGCCAGAATGTTCATATTAAAATGATTCAGTTGTGGTCAATGTAAATTGGAACTGCAATGCTTGGGTCCGATTTCCTTTTTATTATTGCCTCAACGCCCCTCTTTTGCCCCTGTTGTGAGATTCTTCTGAGAGCAACTCATTTTGGTGCTGTCTCTTTAAATGCAAAGGAGGCACTTGACTCCCCGCCCCCCTTCAGGTCGCAGGGCTTTCCACTCCACCCTGTTCGGCCATTTTTGTAGTATGCTGGTGGACGGTGTAATGAGTTGTGTGGGTTAATACACCCAACAACCCAAGAACTGAATAACTTGAAAAATATGACCCAAAGAGAACGTAAAGATATCTACGGAGTAGCTAGAGACTAATTTCAGCTTTTCTGCACACTTAGAGCCTCCAAGTAGACAAAATGTATTTAAGATGTGTCCCCTTTGAAATCAAGAATCTTTATATGTGTTACTATAATGAAATTCTGGTGAGACACCGGCTCAGAATGTACAGAGATTACATATAACACACAGACACAACTAGACATGATGTTTTCTGTGTTTTTATTGCACCAACAACATTTCCTGAGGAGCTTAAAGCTTGCAAATAGTCCTTAGAATACAATAAAATTCATGTTAGAGTCAAAAAGACAGATAGCAGCCGTTTGGCTGCAAATTCAGCAGCTTTTTTGGGGAGAGGTTTTGCATGTCAAATTAAATGTTTTGAAAAAAGATCATTTTGAAATGTTACATCTGTTAAAGCCCAAAAATGAAACAGTACATGATTTGAATTCTTAACTAAACGCAAAATGTTAGAGGTAGACCGGCCAAACATATACTGATGTTATTTTTTTCTAACATATTTCTCTATACTACGATAAGTCTAATGCAACTCACACACTGCTGTGAAAAAGTGTCTGTCCTCTACAACTGAATTTCTCTTTTTGCTTTTTTTTTGTTACACTTAAATATTTCAGATCATCAAACAAAGACAACCTGAGCAAATACAAAAAGTGGCAAATCACACTAGCCCTTGTGTTTTTGTCCAGGAAAACTATTCTTGTTTTTTTATTCATTTAAAAAAACAATTGCTGTAAAACTGACCAATTTTGTGCTTGGATTGTTTAATTATTTGGGTTGATGAATACAGGATCAATACAAAAATGTTTTTTCCCACCTCTTGGGGGTTTATTTTCACTTTAAACAAAACTCTACAACACAGCATGTACTGTGGGATGCATTGATGGAATGTGAATGTCAGCGGTCTCTTTATTTACTCTTCATATAAAACCATGGGCAGTAATTAACAGCAGGTATCCTCCCTATCCAGAAGGTAATTGACCGTTTCAAAGCGCTTTCATAACCAAAGACTGTGTACGCCTGTGCAATAAAACGAGCCAAGAAACCGAAACTGAGGGGAAATGCGGCTGTGAGTGTATTAAAATGAAGACCTTTATATTCCACGCCTCCCACACCGCCCACCCCTCCGTCCCTGAAAGGATAAGGGTCAGCAGCAATGGGCTCAGTTGTCAGAACGCTCCAGGTTTCTTTATGAGGTCATTAACATTCAAGTATATTCATTATGGGCGAGTGTGAGTTTGGGGTTTTAATAATGTAAATGAAATTAGGAGCAGGTCCAAATACCAGACAATATTTGACCCACAATCTTTATATTTCGGTATAACAGTCTGGGCAAACACCCAAATTAACATGTGAATAACTTCATGGGAGGAAAATTGAATTACTGGAATAGCCGAGCGAGAGTCCAGAACTAAATGTGACAAAATCTGTGTAGATCTGCAAAATGTGATGGATTTGAAGAACCTTCGCAAGGCTGAGTGGATAAATATTGGAAATGCAAGATATGAAATGAAATAGACTCCTACCAAAGACAACTTAATGTGGAGTGCAACTAAACTTTCTCTCGGTTTTTGTGAATACGTTTCGACACCTATCCTGGAGTCTCTGTTAATTCTGGAGGCTCGCTGTTGAGCAACCTGGAGTTTGAGAACTGCTGTTATATACGCACATGGAGGCCCATCTTCCTAGGAGCATCCAAAATCAGAAGCAGCTCAACGACCCGCCAGTCCCTCCCCAGGGTCACCAGAGTCTATTGTTTGCTATGAGTTGCTTACTTGGTCACCTGACTAGGGTGAGGCGATGAGGTAAAGCGTGATTAGCCCAAAGAGAAGCCAGGTGTCTTTGGTCAGCTGCTTTATGTTTCACAGTGGGAACATTAAGTTAACGAGATGCTAATTAAGGTGAGCTAATTGGTCTGCCTGTTCACTAATTGATTTCTGTTAATTAGGGTTAGTGTATTCCACGCTAATTGTTACCTTGATTGTTATGTCGCTTAATTAGCATTAATAGGTGTTTCAACATCTAATTTCTCTTCTAAGAACAACAACTGCTCTGGTTTAGACCAAAGGTTCCTTCACATTTAACACCCCTCAGAGACCATGAGGGTAATGTTAATTACCATCTTAATTAACGTGTTAATTGGTCGCAGTCTCTTCTAACAGCGCTCTTGTTCTGCATTAATATGACTGGGCTGTTTGCTGTGAAATAATTAAGATTTATTAGGTGAAATACCATAGAGTAAAAACTAAAAAATATTATATTAATTATATTGAATAAATATTGAATATCATGATGTCAGAAAGCCTGTAAAAAGGTATTTAGAACCAAAAAACAAAACAAAAAACACTGCTATAATTGTATTATGAATGTTCTTGAATAGAAAAGAGAAAATGACATACAAAGTTCTCAGCTTTATATTGAATCCCATAAAACATCCAAACATTAGTTTTGACATCTAGTTGAACAAAAAATGCTTTCCAACTGAAACAGTTGCACAAATCTGACAATAAATAAACAGTTCAGCGCAAAAACATGCTTTTCTTAAACATTCAAATTAGTGTGTAAAGTTTTATGGCAGAAATGAGTGTATATCTATATGATAAACTTTCATCCAAATAGAACCGAAATTGTGCTTACAGTGTCTTTTTATAACAAGGAAATGTCTGAAACATTTTAACATAAGTTGCTAAAAATGAACAAACTTATTAAAACGTTTTTTTAGTCTAGCAGAAAAGGATACATCCATCCTGTTCAGTTGTCGGTTTGGCATCTTTTGGGTAAACGCAGCCTCTCACTGTTGAGAAACTGTTCGATCTTAGAGATCTGAGCTCTGAAAGACGACTGCTGGGTTTCCTTCTCCTGGGAACAGGAGGGCTCCCAGTCCGGTTCCCAGTCAGAACCAGGAGCTGAAGTTGGGCTTGGAGCTTTGCCGCCCCTGGTTTGAACAGAAATTAGAGTCAGTAACAGCAAACACATAAATCCCTTGTAGAAAATAAAAAAGTATATCCTGGTTAAATGCAGTTAACTGCTTCTTTATTTACAGTGCACTGTGCCTTTCTCTTCTTGACCTTTTTCCCCATCTGCTAACTTCCATGTATTTTATTTTTTGACTAATAGACCCAACACAAAGTGGTGCATAATTGTGAAGTGAAATTGAAATGATACATGTTTTTTTTTAAAATATGTTATAAATAATAAATAAATAAATAAGCATGGCTTTTATTTGCATTCAGTCATCAGAATAAATACTTTGGAAAACCTTTCACTGCAATTAGCATCTTTATGTTTGTCTCAACCAACTTTGCACATCTAGTGACTGAAATGTCTGCTACCCTAATCTGCAAAATACCTTAAGTTTTATTAGACTGGATTGAGAGTCTGTGAGATCATGGAATTTTAAGATTTTTTATTCTTTAGCCTGAACTGTGAACGAGCAATTTTAACACATATTAATATTCCCAAACTAAATATTTCCATTGTTGCTCTGGCAGACAGCTCTCCTCTCCCTTCTGGAAAAAGAAAATTAAATTAAACACACACAGCCTGATGCTGCCACTACCATGTTTCATGGTGGGGATTGTGTGTTCAGGGTGATGTGCAGTTTTAGTTCTCAGCCACACATTTGGCTTTTGCTGTGTTCCCTACATGACTTACAGCAAATGTCATTCTTTCAACAGTGGGGCGTCTCCTTGACTTCCCTCTATAAACACCAGATCCAACTATAAGGTTTGGTTAAAAATAATCTCACGGGTAGACTCCATTTGCTAAATAGTTACCTCCTAAAAGCAGTTGGTTGCACTGGATTTATTGAGGGCTGTCAGACTAAAGGGGTATGAGAGCAAAATGCTTGCACCCTTTTCAAATTATTATTTAGAAAACAATCTTGTGGTCAACTTTTCCTTTTATGAATAAGAAATCCACTTTTTTAATTCGTTTAATATTCTTATTTTGTGCATAATCAGAGTTTTTATTTGTATTAGCTTGGAGCAATATTCATCAGAATTAACAGAAATAAATGCTTGAAATATATCAGTCTATGTATAATGAATTTATATAATAGCTGAATTAAACTTTTCAATTCAAATTAGTAAAATAAATTAGCTTTTTGATACTCATTTTCATTTTGGATGTTCCTTTAAGATGGACCTTGTATTGTTTGCATTCACTTTCATTAAAAAACATGTTGTCTCAAGGTACTTTACAATAAAAAAAAATAATTAAATTAAATCCTACTGACAAATTCCAAATCAATTACATAAATTCAAATGTGAGCCAAGTTATCAAACAGTGCAGATAAGTTTAGTTTATTATTCAAGTTGGTTAAAAACTTTTCCATCTAAGGTAAACCCAGCAGACTGCATGGAGACACTGACTTGCAGCTTTCATGCAGTGACAGAGGACGGCAGGGATGTAAGATTAACTGATATTTTGATATAATCAATATAAGATACTCATTTGCATAAAAATCGATATAAACTGATAGAGCTGGACAATAATTCAATAACAATATACATCGACAGATAGATGTATATCGATGATAGAAAAAAGGGTCAATAAAAAGTTCACCATAATAACAGTTTTCCTTTCTTTTGCATTCTAGCCATGTAGGTTAATAATACATCGTTAATTGTTACTTCCTCCCAACCAATCACAATGCAGACTAAGGAACCAAGCTCCGCCCCCTTCAAAGAGTTCATAGGGCACGTGTTCTTTTTTCTTTTTTAAAAACTTACAGTTTTGGTAAAAAGTTGAATATAGGGTTGAGTTTGAATTCAGTGTTTGTGTGTTCTCTATCTAAAAATAGGTTGCTAAGCAACCGCATAACATGGTCAGGGCTCCACTTAAAATATATGCTTTGAATTTGTTGATAATTATCGATATCGATGAATAAGATTTTTATTTTATCAACATGCTTTTTTTCTATATCATCCAGCCCTAGTTTACATAGTTCCTTAGTTTCTTTTGTCTTAATTTTGCTTAGTAGTTTAGTTAAGTTTCACTAGCTGAGTAGGGGGGATTTGTTGATTGAAATATAGTGTTAATTCAGATAAGCAACATTGTATAATGGTGTTCACTGGATCTTCACTGTATTTCTGTTAATAAATTCTTATGCCTGAAGAGAAGTGGTCGCACATTTATTCCATATGTGTGCAGAGTTTGCTGTTAAAAGATTGCCAGTGCTCGAATCACCCTTTCAACTATTGTCCTAATATCAGCTGTTTGGGCTGATATTCACCGGCCAATACCTAACAGGCCGAGAGTTATTTAATAAACATTAAATAACTTTAAAACACGCGTAATGGCACAACATGTGGTACGAAACAATGTAGTAATATGTTAATTAGCTGACTGCTCGGAGGGCTAATAAACAGTGAAGCAACAAAACAAATCAGTGCACCCCCCTCCATTACCCCATTTAGCTGTAAATATATTGGAAGCTAATTATAACACAGGTTATGGTGTGTTATAATGAACACAGAAACATGTGTCCCAGGCAGCATTTTGCAAGCAGATCTCTATAAACCGATTTCTTTTTAATTTCAGGCCCAGGCATAGACGTGATGCTTCTAGGCCGTTTGGATGTAATGCCAAAATCTGTAGCTGTTGTGATGCGTATGGGGCCCAATGTAGAATGCTGTAGAATAGAGAAGACTTTCCTTAAGACACAACGGAAACTGTTTGTCTATCAAAAATTAACGTAAAAATATAAAAGCACTCGCGTGGCAACGTGTGGTGTGGAGGTAGAACGGGCGGCCCATAAACAGAGACTCTTAGTCCTCGATGCAGCCATCTAGGATTTAATTCCCGGCCTTTGGACATGTGCTGCATGTCTTCTTCCCATCTTTTTAGTGGCACACAAATAAAAAATAAAATTATATATACACAGTCTCTAAAAGTAGAATGGGAGGCACATCCTTTAGCTATCAGGCTCCTCTCCTTTGGAACCAACTCCCAGTTTTGATCCGTAAGGCAGACATCCTGTCTACTTTTAAGACTAGACTTAAAACTTTCCTTTTTGACAAAGCTTCTAGTTAGAGTGGCTCATGTTACCCTGAGCTATCTCTATAGTTATGCTGCTATAGGCTTAGGCTACTGGAGGACATCAGAGTCTATTTTTCTCACTCTGCCGAGTTCTCCTACTGCTCTCCAATTTGTTCTCTGTCATTTTTCTCTTCATAGAAGGTACACCTGGTCTGGCGTTCTGTTAGCTGTGACATCATCCAGGGGGGACAGATCATCTGCCATTACCTCTAACATAGAAAGGATTCTTGGATCAATGTGTGCTTTTTGTGTCTCTGCTCTGTCTTCTCTAACCCCCAGACTGTCGAGGCAGATGACCGTTCATACTGAGCCTGGTTCTGCTGGAGGTTTTCCTCCCTGTTAAAGGGGAGTTTTCCTCTCCACTGTCGCTTTATGCATGCTCAGTGTGAGGGATTGCTGCAAAGCCATCAACAATGCAGACGACTGTCCACTGTGACTCTACGCTCTTTCAGGAGGAGTGAATGCTGCTTGTCAAGACTTGATGCAACCTGCTGGATTTCCTTACATAGGAAACTTTTTGACCGATCTGTAAGATTTGATTGAATCTGACTTTGTAAAGTGCCTTGAGATGACAACTGAATCTAATAAAAACACTTTCCACGAGAAACCGTGTTCATGAGCCATATCTCTTACTGCTTCATCTTTGTTTTCTCGTGGCAAAATTATAAATGTTCATTTAATTTCCTATTATGCTAAAAATGACCTAAATTACTGTCAGAGCTGCACATGTGTTGGTGAGGGTGTGAGTCAGGGGTTGGAGGAAATTATTCAAATTTCCATTATTTTCAATGGGAAAACATGTTTCCTAATATACATTTTCAACATACAAACCACATTTTTAATTTGTTCTGAATGTTTATTCAGATAATTCACTGTATTGTTAGTTTTTGCACATTTGAGGCTTCACAATTGGATAAAAATAAAACCAGTTCTGAACTCTGTGGGAAATGTATTTTTCTGATCATTAATTCCTATGAGACTTGTCAACTCCTTCATAAACATACTTACTCCAGGTTGTTCTGCCATGAGCTTTTGCTGCTTGTGTTAGAGGAGGAGGTGACTGGAAAAGAACTGAGGGACGAAGAAGGTCTCTTGTTCTGTATAAAGAAGACAACAAGAAACAAACCATTAATCAAACAATTTGACCTTTTGGTGTCTTATCCTCACATCATGTCCCAAAAAAAGACAAATGTTTGATTCATTCTGAGTGGAAATGCAACACTAACTCATAAATCGATGTGAATCAAATATTAAGCAGTAGCAAATGACATGAAAGAGAATCCAACTCAGAGAAAAAAGCCAGGCTCAGACTGAACTCTGCTTGATGCTCCCAGCGTTTCCAGTCTGCATGCAAAATAGACGGCTTGGGATGTCGCTGTCATTCATTAAACTTGATTTTTTCTTTCCCCCCCCACAGTGCTTTATCTGCATTGACTGCCAGCACCTGGATTTTATAAAACCCAGAATGACAGAGCAAAGTTGGTGACAAAAAACAAAGAATGAGAGTAAAAAAAAAAAAAAAAAAAAGAGGAAAACAGCAAGAGAGCAGAAAGTGAGTGAGAGACAAATGATGAAGTGAGAGAGATAAAGATGGAGTGAGTGAGAAAGAAGAGGTACCCGAGGATCATTAGCTAGGTTTTCTTCCACAGGTCATTCGTTCTGTCTGGCTGGCTGTTTGAGAACGTCTATGAGGTCATTCAAGTTCTTTCACTCAACACCCGACTCAACAGGATCCCCCAAAAAGAGACTTTGAAACGTAATTTTTTTTTTTTTTTAGTATTGCAGCTGGTCTGGAGGTACAAATAAATTGGATTCTATATTTAGAGATTGTGAAAAGAAATGTTAAAAAGCCCTTTTTGGATGAGCGGGTTGTACCAACCATTCACTGAGCTCAAGCACAACTTTCCCTGCAGTGTATTTAGAGACATTACACAAAATGGATACGAGTGTAAGAACGGGAAAAAAATGACCTTTAAGCATTTTACATATTTCCAGTATCTTTTCTCCTCTGAGAGCCGCCATATTTTTACGTCCGAACGGGGCACATTCCTTTCCTGTTCAGCATCACGTTAATGTCATTCACTTAGACACATACCTCTATAGCTTAAAATGAAAAATTACCGCATTGATTTATGAATAGACACAATGTTTGCTCTAGAGTAGCAACAGAACATAACGTTTTTGGTCATGCTATTTTAATTTAAAAAAGGTTCAATTAAAGAAGCAGTGTGTGGAAAACCGAGTCCATCCCGTGACTCGGCTGCTTCTGGATTAATCTTTTACAGCAGTCTTATTCTGAATGATGTTACCGGTCTATCGCAACTTTGTTTACAACGTTTCGGTTTAAAAAGGTTAGCAGACGCTCCTGTCTTCGCCACCTTGCCATCACAGCTTTTTATTAGGTACATTTTTGCTGCTGGCCTGGTTCAGGCTCTTCGACATCTCATTTTAGACTACTACTACATTCATTTTCAACTCAGTGACTGCCAATGGCCCAGGTCCCGTGGCTTTAAAAAAAAAAAGCCCCCATCATCCTCACTCCACCATCGTGCTTGACAGTTGGTATGAAGTATTTGTGTTGCAGTGTTGTGTTTAGGTTTGATGTCCAAACATCAATTTGGTCTCATATCTTACATATTTAATGAAGTCTTGTGTTTCATCCAGATGTAACTTAGTCGTTCAGCCATATTCCCATTGACACAAAAATATAGTATTATAGTTTTATTATTTTTCCAACTGTCTTGTCAAACCTTGCATTATAACAAGCAAACTGAGACCTGTGAAATCTTAGATGGTGCTTTTGGGTTTTGTGCAGCTTCTCTGAGCTGTACAATGTATTACCTTGCGTTGTGTCTGCTGTTATGTTCACTCCTCTGAAGACTGACGGCCATCCTTAATGTTTTCCACTTCAAATTAATATTTTATGTTGCTGAATGACTTGATTGTTTGAATCAAGGGTAGCCGTACAACCCTTTCCTGATTGTTGATAGTCAACAATTGCTTCTCTGAGCTCATTGCTGATGTCTCAGAGAGGATCAGTCAATCAATGGATTTGTTTTGCAGCACAGGGAAATCATTTACTTTAACATGCTTGGTTTTTCAGACCAATTCCTCAATTCATCATCGTTGACGTGCTTTTTCTAGTTTTCCTCCCTCTCATCTTAGTTGATTGTTCCTTCATAAAGGCTGCAACATACTCCACCAGAAGCGAGAGACTTGAACTCGCTCCCTCAGCTGCAAGAACAGAATCAAGTGATTTTATTCAGATTTTAGGGTGTTTGTTCTGAGCACATCAGCTGGGAAGAACCTTTATTTTCAAGGGTGTCCAACAACTGCTGTGGACAAGATTTGGATGGGTGTGGTTGTGTTGGAAAAGCGGAAATGTAACGACTGGCTGACTTCCTCCAGCATGAAAAATGTCTTTCATAGTCCATCTCACCCATCTGTTGAACTAAGACATTGTATTCACCCTGTTCAGCTCTGGTGGTATTGAGCGGTATAACATGTCACCTGCATTCACTTATTTTCCCAATTTTTTCCTATATTTTCAAATAACGACAAGGAATCTTCTTCCTCTTCTGCTTCAAATATTTCTTTCTCTTCCTACTCTTCCTTCATCAATTTAAATACTGCCCTGTCTTCTAGAGGTCGACTGATACGTCAGCCGGTCGATATTTTGGGACGATATTTACGTTGTTTTTTTTTTTCCTGTATTGCCGTCGGCCGATACGCGTGTCCTTTCGCTGATCCATTATCTAAAAACCTACATCTGATCTCCAGCTGGCGAGCTGCCACCGCTGTGTGTGTGTGTTTGTTCCCATGGAAAAAAATGTATGCAAATTAAAAGTAGTACCAATCACTACACGTCCTGCATCTAACTTTACATAAAATAATATCCATACACTGCAACGGTGGTCAGAGTTTTTTCTCCTTCTCCCCACTAAACTAAAGGAGTTCTTTTCTCGCTGTGACACGTTCATTAAGTGCGAGCAACGCGCTGCCATAAGAGTCGTGACGTGTTTGTTTCTTTTCTGTGTACCTTTTAAACTGCGGTCAGAAACTGAAGAATCG
This sequence comes from Fundulus diaphanus, assembly GCA_037039145.1. Classification (NCBI taxonomy): domain Eukaryota; kingdom Metazoa; phylum Chordata; class Actinopteri; order Cyprinodontiformes; family Fundulidae; genus Fundulus; species Fundulus diaphanus. The sequence continues at coordinate 12,567,313 of CM073134.1, read as the reverse complement.
GCCCCAAACAATCGGCAGCAAATATCGGGCATCGGCTAGACTGATGTCAAAATAATCCAAATAAAATTAAAAAACCTGTCTCAGTCAATCTCTACTCTCTTCCCTCTCTGGTGTTGTGTTGACGTTTTTGTTAATTGTGTATATTCAGAGTTAAAATTAACTTTATGTTCTTGCCACCTCGAGAACAAGAAGAAATGTCTTGCTTCTGTCAGAGTATGTTGTGAGCGTAACAACGTACCGTTTCTGCTGCCACTCTGCAGGGCTCTTCCTTTACTTCCCGGCCTTCCTTGTGTTGACTCGTCAAACAGGCTGCAGCTCCAGAAACGCTTCCAGCACTGAACAGATCTGATGCTCTTGTTATGAGCAAGGGGACTGAAAACAATGAGGGAAGACAACTATCTTAGAATGGTAATAAAGTTGGAAAGTGTCATTATTACTGAGGGTACCGTTTATGCAGCAGATGCACAATAACTTGACTATGTCATAAAGTCAGTTGCTGTGATTAGACAACACAAGGAATGATTTCAGCCATCACCTTTGTTTTGCCTGCTTTCGATGAGGATGGGAGTTGTGCTTTGGGGTTGTCCTCCAGTATCTAGCCCAGACATATTTTTTCCCTGAAAAGAACAGCGCTTTATTAAAGCAACCAGGGATTTTATACACACGCTTTATTTCTGGCTACATTTATATTTACTACATTTTAGAAAAACTGTGGTTTCTATGTTGCTTTCTTTATTTCTGTATTGTTTTAATAGCACCTTGTCGGTGCAAACGGGTGCGTTTGTCTAATTGTTTTATTAAACATTTAATGGAAAATGTCTAAGAAAACTTCTAAAATGTTCTGCTTCTGGTGATTTCTGTCTTCCTGTTGACTATTCAGGCTCTCTGACTTTTTTTATCCCCTTTTATCACGTTCTTAATGAAAAGTTTCTCCAAGATGTCTTTCTTACCACCTTTTTCCACTTACCGATCCTCAGTGGTCTTAGAGCCAATTTCTAATCTGCTAACCCTAACAAATAAAGACAAACTTGCATGTCAACATATACGGCACAATGCCTCTTTGTAAACATGCTACTATGCTGTTTGAATGCTTCAACTGGAAAGATATAATAATATCAACTCCCAAGACATACTGAGCAAAGTACCCGGTTTGAACTCCGCAGATTGCCACTAAGGCTTGGCTGTTTGAAAACAAGGTAACAATATGAAGCAAGCTTCTGAAATCTCTTTTTAATAGTCACTATTTATTATACTTTTTAAATCAATTGTTATATACTGGAAGGTTTAGAAAACTTTTCATCTTTTTCCTTTTTTAATCTTATTATACCTGGCTTGACCTGTGGAGCACGGAGCCGTCTGACTTTAGTCTGGAGCTGAAGGGCCCCCTCTGAGCCGAGCCCCAATCAAACAGAGGCCTGGACGTCTTTCTGCTCATCAGGGACAAATCGAACGAAGCTTCAGGTCTCTTCTCCTTTGGTGCTTTCGGGAAAAGTTGCAAACAGTCAGTCTCTGATGATTCATTGTTGCCACGACTTGGCTGAACAGAGAGCTTCAAATCGCCTCCGTTTCCGGCGATTTCCGTGTCTCGTACATCTTTCAGTACGTTGGTTTCTGTGCGCCCTAGAATGTTTCCAGTTGAAACACCTGGTAGAAGGATAGCCTCCACGAACGCATCTTTTAAACTGGATGTTGGGGAAAGTATATGTGAAGTTTCACATGTGTTTACGTTTGGCTGACGTTCCTTCCTCTTTTGTGCCTCCTCTTCACCATTAGCCACAGCAGATGTCAGCGGCACACTTTGCTTTGCTGAGATTTCCTGTGGTGGTTCTCTCGTTAATTCGGGCTCTTTACTCGCGGGTGCATCAGTATTTTCATTCGTTTGGACCACATCAGCGCGTGAGGGATTACATCTTTTAGTTTCTGTTTGGCGCTCCTGGACGTTGTTGCTTTGCTGAAATTCACCAGCAAAATGTGCCGGGCTCCTAGGTGAGGTGCACGTCAGCAGCTGTTTTAAGATTCCTGCACATTCAGCGGGAAAAGCACCTGATGTTTCCCTGGATGGGTTCTCGCCTCCTCGAAACTGACAAAGTGGGATCGACTGATTGTTATGAGGCGCATCTTCAGCACTGACGCTTGGCTGTTCATCCGAGGCCACTTTGGGCTCTTTAGTGTTGACATTGAAGTCGTCGTTTAGATTTACGTCCTTTGCTGTGACTTTCTGAGGAACGCTTCTTGTGGAGTTTAGGGGTTCACAGCCGGCTGTCGGCAGCTCAGTATCCATGAAGTCATTGACCCGCTCAGTGAGGCGCGCTTCAGTCGTATCAGCAGTTGTGAGAGCTGGTATCTGCGTTTCTGGAGTTCCTGATTCACGCTCTGCTGTCTGTCCTCTCTGTTTCACCCAATCTGTTACTTCTCCCTCTCCTCTATCTCTTGTTTCTGCTTCTGGATCACTGATCTTCTCTGCTGCCTTTGCCGACCCCTCGGTACCCCTGTGGATTTCTGCTCTATCTGCTGTTTGAACCGGGCTTGTCCCTTTTTCTCCAGCACTGCTACCACTTTTCACATCATCTGCTTGAAATACCTTTTTTCTCTCCTGGTCCGTGTTGCTGGTTTCCTGTTTGCTGTCCTCCCCTCCCTGATCTTTCTCATTCTTTCCAACGTTCTTCTCTTCATATGTTTCATAATCTAGTATTTCTGTAGATCCATTCAGGGAACCACACCCAGGGATTGCCGTGCTAAGACAGGTAGAATTGCTCAGGTAACTCTCACCAAGTCCAATTAAACCACTCATATCAGAGCTTTCTGTGGCTTTTTCCGAGTTATCAGGGACACTGCTTATGAGATTTGAACTATTTTTAATAATGTTTTGCTGATGATGTGATTTGTCTTGATCTAGGAAAGAAAGATATACATGTTGAGAAAAGAGAAATTATTGTTGTACTTAAAAAACTTTACATTGTCTCGTAATGTAGGAGGTATTTTTCCATAAAATAAATGCATTTTAAGTTCCAAAATGGGATGCAATAAATATCGTTATCTCCTGTTTATATTTAGAAGGCTAACCTCCACTTGCTCCAGTAGCTACCAGCTTTGAAGCAGCTCCTGTGTCCTTCAGGCAATCAGGGATTTTGTCCTGAGAGGAAACGGTGAGCGGCAGAAAGTCGAGGTCAGACAGCCCAGAGCTAGAGTTTGGGTCATTAGGAGTTTCCTCAGCTCCGAAGCCATCCGACACTGAGAAGGACAGCCGGGTCGGAACAAAAGGACTCTGACCGTTGTCTTTCATCTGCAAAAGATAAAAATCACGTCACCTACTGAAGCTAATAAACCGTTAAAACCTTTAAAACTAACAGTGTTTACCAGATTTTTGATAAAGCTTAATGTGAAACTGAACTAAAAGTATTTAAAGGTCAGAGATAAAAACTTTGACAATCTAATCCCTGAACTTTCTACTTTTAATTTATGAATGTTGAAAAGATTAAGTTGCCCTCGAGGGTCAGATGAATTGGAATGCATTCAGTTGTAGGCGTCAGTGAGCGTGCCGCACCCTCGTTTGTCAATATTTGCCATCTCTACCCAGCAAGATTTCCTCAATTCTATTGGTTTGTGAAACCACAAAGGTTATTTCTGTCAGGTTTGGTTCAAATGCTCCTCTGGGCAGATTCACAAGCAGCTGGACCATCACACACAGACATGTCAAGGACATAAAACCCTAACTATACTGTTCCCTAAATGCTGCATAAAACCCAATTTAAATGGAGGCAAACTGTGTCAGCACATAGAAATTAGGTTCATAGAATCCCATTACAGGTACAAAAATTTGAATGCTGTGAAAAGTTCAATATTTTCTTCCACTCATTTCAGATATTGTCTGAGTATTAGCTCTTGATGGTATGACTCCACTCCTTGTAAAACTGCCCAAATTCATTAAAGGATTTTACTCGGCAATCCTCTCACAGCTGCAGTCATTCCTGTCGCTGGTGCATCTTATTCTACCACACTTTTTCCCTTAACTCAACTTTCTATGTACAGGACTGTCTCAGAAAATTAGAATATTGTGATAAAGTTATTTATTTTCTGTAATGCAATTAAAAAACATGAAATGTCATACATTCTGGATTCATTACAAATCAACTGAAATATCGCAAGCCTTTTATTGTTTTAATATCGCTGATTATGGCGTACAGATGAAGAAAACTCAAAAATCCTATCTCAAAATATTAGAATATTTCCTCAGACCAAGTAAAAAAAAATTATAACAGCAAAACAAAATCAAACATTTGAAAATGTCCATTAATGCACTCAGTACTTGGTTGGGAATCCTTTTGCACAGATTACTGCATCAATGCGGCGTGGCATGGAGGCAATCAGCCTGTGGCATTGCTGAGGTGTTATGGATGCCCAGGATGCTTCAATAGCGGCCTTTAGCTCATTTGCATTGTTGGGTCTGGTGTCTTTCAGCTTCTTCTTCACAATACCCCACAAATTCTCCATGGGGTTCAGGTCAGGGGAATTGGCAGGCCAATCAAGGACAGTAATGCCATGGTCAGTACACCAGTTACTGGTGGTTTTGGCACTGTGGGCAGGTGCCAGATCTTGGTTGTGCAGCGTTTCCTGCCACATTTCCCCCTTCCAACACACTTTTTGTGAATGTGCTTTGAAACTGCACTCTGTGAACAGCCTGCTCTTTGAGAAATTTCTTTTTGTGTCTTACCCTCCTGATGGAGGGTGTCAATGATGGTCTTCTGTACAGCAGTCAGATCAGCAGTCTTCCCCATACTTGTGATTTAGTTTACTGAACCAAGCTGAGTGTTTTTCAAGGCTCAGGAAACCCTTGCAGGTATTTCGAGTTAATTAGACGATTCAAGTGATTAGTTGAATAGCCTACTAGTATACTTTTTTACGATATTCTAATTTTCTGAGACAGTCCTGTATATGCTATAACTTTTACACAATATTCTAACTTTCTGAGACGCATAATTTGGAGTTTTCATTATCTGTAAGTCACAGGCTTCAAAATGACAACTCTAGGAGTAATGAATTTATATTTGTTTTTCACTTGCAGAAATGAGTGTCAAAAAACCGTCCGTCCGTCTTCTTCCGCTTATTTGGGGTCGGGTCGCGGGGGTAGCAGCTTCAGTAGGGAGGCCCAGACGTCCCTCTCCCCGGCCACTTGGGCCAGCTCCTCCAGGGGAATCTCAAGGCGTTCCCAGGCCAGCCGAGAGACATAGTCCCTCCAGCGTGTCCTGGGTCTTCCCCTGGGCCTCCTCCCGGTGGGACGTGCCCTGAACACCTCACCAGGGAGGCGTCCAGGAGGCATCCTGACCAGATGCCCGAGCCACCTCAACTGGCTCCTCTCGACATGGAGGAGCAGCGGCTCTACTCTGAGTCCTCCCCGGATGACTGAGCTCCTCACCCTATCTCTAAGGGAGAGCCCAGACACACTACGGAGAAAACTCATTTCAGCCGCTTGTATCCGGGATCTCGTTCTTTCGGTCACGACCCAAAGCTCGTGACCATAGATGAGGGTAGGAACGTAGATCGACCGGTAAATCGAGAGCTTGGCCTTTTGGCTCAGCTCTCTCTTCACCACAACGGACCGGTACAACGATCCGTTGTGGTGTCAAAAAACCCTGAATCTTTTCAAGGCATTCACATTTTTTGAGCTGTACTTGTATTTAAAGAACAAATAATTTCTTGTATGCAGTTTAAAATTAATATGGACTCAAACTCTTGACTTTAAGATTAATAAACAATTACCCATTGTTCTATTTCCCAACAGTTTCTCATCTTTTTATAGCAACCCGGGCAAAAAGAAATGCTGTAAAAGAAATGTTTGCTATGTAACTTATTTTGGAAAGTAAACTTTGTAATTGCCATGTTATTTGGAACGCATAAATTAAGAGATCTTGCAATACTTAACCTTTCACTTGGCTCAAATTAGTGACTTACTTTCTTTCAGGAAGAAACATTTAAATAGTGTTTATTAGAATCATGTTTTAATCGGGACATAAGTCAGGCAGCAGCTGATGTTGTTCCAGTAAAGATCCCTGTAAGGGTGTAACTAACAAGCTTTTTATTACCTCCGGTTTTTCAGTTTGCTGTGGCTCAGAGTTGGCCTGCAAGGTCAGCTCTGAGCATTTCTGTTGAAGGTCTTTATAAGCCTCTTTCACATCCTGAAGGTCTGATTGTTCACTCTGGATCTGATTCAGAAATGTTGCCCTCTGTTTGACCAAAAAAAAAAAAAAAACACAAAAAAACAAGGCAAACAAGATTACAAAGTTTTTGCTTTGAAAAAAGCTTAAGAGTCGTCACAACACCTTCACCACATAGAGGATTTTGTTTTACCTCTTTGTCCCAGCTCGCTTTGGAAGCAGCGTGGCTCTCGGTCAGCTCTGCCACTTTGTCTTGGATTGCCTTTCTATTCTCTCGCATCACTTCATGTTCTTCCTTAAGGGCCTGCCATAAAATTAATTACCCATAGGATTTTAATGCAATACTAAATTTTTATGAGTTTATTTAACGTGAACAGAAGGTTTTAAAAAGGGGCCAAGGGAGAGAGACAGAAAGAGATGGGACTTCTTGCTAATACAAATCAGGTTTCTTGTGTCATTTTAATAAATTAATGAATGAGAGAATAAAATGGAGGGAGGTGGGGCAGTGCAGAGTAAAGAAGAGAGAACAATAAACTGCGAGGCCATAAATGGAGAAAAACATACTATCATTCAGCTGCGGGGAGGGGGGATTTTATTCACAAATGTACACTTGTGATATATTGCAGCATATTCAGCAAATTTATGAGATGGAACGGTGGTTGGCATTTATTTCTGTCTGTGTACAAGTGTTTTCATAGTAATTTAAACAGACCCTGAAGAATGTCTTCCATGTGCAGCACAGAATAAGGTGCAGGCTTTCCAAGAAAGAACCAACTTGTTTCCGTCACTAAAAAAAGTGTATTTCTGTCTGTGTTGATTTTTAAATATATTTTTTTATGTTCAACAAATGCTTGAATCATAGAATAAGAGGATAAATCCTAAAATTTGCTCTTGTCTTGTCATCCAAAAAAATGTAGCTAGAATTTGCAAATCTTTCTAGAAAGTTGTATCTTAATAATAGCTGAAGATAGTTGTGCATTTTATTATGGTTTACCATCAAATCACAAAACATCTCAATTATTATCTCACTTTTATTTATACATTATTAAAAATAAATAAATAAATAAAAGATTGGTTTGACTTTTATTTGCATTTTATCCAAAGTTGAACATAATTAGACTGGATGTCATCTGGATCCAGCATGAGATAAATGTGACATGTGAACACGCATATGCACAGAAACATACAACCACCCAGCCTCATGCAAACCCATTGACAAACCCCTGTCAAATTCATAAAGCGCTGGTAACACTAATATATGGCATCCTGTGTCTGGCTGGCCTTCACTCACTGTTTCGGCTCACTGTTGATTTTCATAACACAGCCCTCATATCATGATGACTTCTACAGTGTGAGCTCCTTACAAATCAAGTCTACATGCTCATCTCTGGTCTGCGTGTGCACCAAATTAGTTTCATATCGGGACCAAATCCTCCTGGTGCTTAAAGGAGCAATAAGAAAAATTTCATATTTTTAGATAGAAAGTAGGGCTGGACGATAATACAATAACAATATATATCGATGATAGAAAAAAAAGTGTCAATAAAAAGTTCAATAGAATAACAGTTTTCCATCCTCTTGCATTCCAGCCTATCATGTAGGTTAATATTACAGTCATTAAATCCTCCCAACCAATCACAAACGCAGACCCAGGAACGCTCTGCCCCCAAGCTCCGCCCCCTTCAAAGAGTTCATAGGGCACGCGGTTTTTTTCCCCATTTTTTAAAAACTTGTAGTTTTGGTAAAAAGTTGGTTGAATTAAGGGTTGAGTTTGAATTCAGTGTTTGTGTGTTCTGTATCTAAAAGTTGCCAAGCAACAGCATAAAATGGCCAGGGCTGCACTTAAAATATATGTTTTGAATTTGTTGACAATTTGTTGAATTTGTTAATTATCGATATCGATCAATGTGATTTCTATTTTATCGATATGCTTTTCTTCTATATCGTCCAGCCCTAATAGAAAGAACTAAAAAATATCAATGTGAAGGACTAAAGGTATCTTTTTAGACTGAGTATGGTATGACGTCACACGCCATCTCTGTGTTGTTCTCCAGTCTCTTGTTTACAAAGCCGGGCAGGCCGCGCGTCCATGTGACAGCTGCCACTCAGGGCTTCGCCCCTCCTAAATAGAATACTAAGGAACTGACAGAGATCCCATCACATTTCTTTTAATTTGATATAGAGGCGTTCACTCTTCATTTTAATTTTGAAAAACTGAGACTGATTGATATATATATATATATATATATATATATATATATATATAGATATATATATATACACATACACATTAGAATAATTTAAATGCAGGTTTACCCCCCTCCACATTTGACAAAAACATTATTCAAATCTATATGATTACATGAACCATTGAGATCTAAGACTGCATGTCAATAAACAGTGTTTTATATCAAGGCAGTCTGAAATGAAATTATTCACATCCTGTGTAAATAAATGTTTAAGATAAAATATATAAACCAGAGCAAACTGTAAAGGTCTAACCTGAAATACCATCGTTTGACTCTCTAGCTGCTGCTCGATTCTCCTCACTGTCTGTGTCTGACTCAGCAGCAGCTGCTGGTTGTGCTGCAGGGACCTCATGAACCTCTAAACACAGAGACACAAAACATGGCAACAGATCCAGAGACCTAAATCAGAGCAACTTTGGGACACATAAAACGGTGATGATTGTTTTTTATATGGCCTTAACATACTTAGTGTTTTGTCTCATCAAATAAATTTTATTTGTTGATAAAAGTCTTCTGTGACATTTCAGGCTAGCATTTGTTCTATTTAGTAAGCTTTAAAGGTGCGTCAATAGCTCACTCTGGTTGCATACAAAGTTTTTATGAAATATTATCGCATCCTATTAGTATTAGTTGTTATTTTGGTGTTTTATGCTGTTTTTGCTCAATTTGTTAGTAAATAACGCCTTTCGCATTTATTTACGATGTTAACAGAAGTATGTACTCCACATGCGCGGCTAACGGCTATTAGCATCTCCCAGTGAAACAATGAAGGCCCAAGATCCAGTGAAAAAAACCCACAAAAAAATATGATTCCAAGAGGGAAAAGACCGGAACGTCACTGGGAATACAGTGTGAACATTGTTGTTCACTGAAGCGAATACTAAACCTGCCGATTGCTCAGATATGACCACAGAGTTGATTGACGTTAGTAAATGTTGTGATATGAGACTCTTAAAGTTGCTGTAGAATGTTTTATTTAATTAATAACGGTTGGTCTTCGATCACGCCGAGCCGCTGCTTTACTGCGAGGTATTGCAGAGGGTCAGGCTCAATCCGGCATTATTTAACACTGTTTTACTAATTAAGCAAACCGGCATTAAGGTAGACCTTAGTTACTGTTTTAATGTTGAAGTCTTGTTCTTTTTGTGAGAAGAGTTCAGTTTACTTCCTGTTGCTAATTTTTTGAGTTTTGTTTTCCCATTTTGTGTAAGTATTTTGAGTCATTCTAGTGTTGTTGTTTTTTTCATGTTTGGTGTTTTTGTTTCTTTTATTTATTTTTTTAGAAATTTGTCCAAAACTTGAGCACATCTGCATGATTTTTTTCTTGACTTAGCTTTTTGTAAATAAACTCTATTAAAGTGCCTGGGCTCCACTCACCTTTAGCACTGAATGGTAATGAAAACATGTATTAATAAATTAATGTAAGTGTACAAAACGAAACAGGAAATGTCTGATTAATACTATCAGCAAAGAAATTAGATTTTCTGCCTTTTGTTATTATTTTTTGAGAACATTTTCCAGTTTGTCAAAACAGAAAAAAGGTTTGTCATGTTTATTCTTTCTTACCTGCTTTTCTGCTCGTTCAACAACATACTCCTCTCTGAGTTTTTTGTTTATTTCAGTCTCCTAATAAATAAAAGCAAGGATAAGATCAAAGTTTTCAACAAAACATCTTTGTCAAATTTGTCTTTGATTATGGTGGATTTATTTAAAATCACAGCTTTACTGATGACCATTTTACCACGTTGAGTTTTTGTTGCAGCTCCTGTACGTGCTGTTCCCTCCCTAAAGGACTCTGGGTCTTTTCATGTCTGACTGATTTCATCTTTTCCTTGATGAGCTTGTTTCTGACTTCCTCCAACTCCTGAGAAAGTACCAGACAAAGCAAACAAATTATTTAGATTTACTGTTGCAAAAAATACTTTTACAAACAGTTGAAATAACTTTTTAAGACATTTACTTAGACATGAATGGATTTCTATTTGGTGTCCAGTCTCTGTCTTCTTTACACTAAAAGGTACGTCTGGCCTGCTTCTGCTGCATATAATTATGTTTTTTCCTGGGTTGAGTCATTATGTGTAGCTTTTCCTCCACATAGATAGAGAGTACTCCTGGACAAGTACAACTTGTGTTTTTTTATGTCCCTGCTCTGACCTCTCGGCCTCCAGCCGTCTGTAACATGTAGTCTGATTCTGCTGGAGGTTTCTTCCTGTTTAAAGAGGAGGCACTCCTTTCCACTGTCACCACATGCTTGCTCAGAGGGGTTGTTAAAATGTCAATGATTTTGAAACAATTTGCTTCATTAGGGTAGTAACTTTTTACAATGTTTCTTATTTTAAGCATTATATGATCTACAGAGTTTAAAGGATGTGTAATGTAATTAAGGTATTCTAATTATAATAACAATTGATCTGGACTATGTTGCATCAGAATCAAATTATTTGTTTGGATTGGACATAATGGATTGATTTGAATTAAATTTGAACCAAATTGGGCATTTTCTTCTCATAAAGTGCCTCTTGATTTGTTGTTAACTATTGCTATATAAATAAACCAAACTAAATTAAACTGTCATTGTAAGGCATTTTGGTTGTAAAAATCGAATAAGCTTTAAATGTAAATTTAAATATTTACTTTCTTGTCTCCATACCTTCTTAAGTGAAACAACCATATCTTCTTGTTTTTGACAGGCAGACGTCAACTTGCTATTTATCTTCATGGCTTCATCAACTGTAAGAAACAAAATATTAGATCAATGTCAAACCTGACAGCATGACACAGGCAAGCAGTCTGGCAACACTGAATTAGGACAAGAAGAAGAGACAATATGCTAAGGAGCACATAGGTTATCATTTATAGAAAGGGATTGTAAAAGTGCTTCTTCGGAGATCACAAACTGCCTTGTGGACTTATATGTGTATTAAAGCCAAGAAAAAACATACTATTTCTAATATCATAGGACATAACTTGTCAAAATGGACTAACAGAAAGATATACCATATAAATGTGAGTAGAGAAGGATTGTTAAAGGGCAGTAAAATGATGTGACCGATCAGTCTTATCTGGTTTCAGCAGAGTGGGAATTCCTGCTTGGGTTACATGTGTTAAACATTGCTGCCAAACAGAGGGAATATTTCCCAGGTTCTCAAAATATTCCCAAAGGAGCATTTAAACAAACTTGACAATGACCTCTGCTTATAACCTAAATTGTGAAATAATGATGTAGATTAAGTATAAAGAATGGCGAGTCAATGTGCTGCTGGAATACCATTGAGCCAAATAAAACCCCATCTTCTGGTCATCATGTACTTTCAACATCTCTGTGCTTTATTTCAGCACTTTATCAAACAGCACACAGATTAATTACAATATTGAGTCCAGCTGTAGCTCTAATGTAGGGCTGATTGTCTCAAGCCAACTCATTCTGCATTTTACAACCTAATTTATAGGGCTGGGCGATATGGACAAAAAAATCTCGATATTTTTAGGCTGAATGCCGATATATAAACTCAATATGTTTTTCTTCTTATAAAGTAATAATAAAAAGGCATCTGTGAGTCAAAGCTTCATCCTAAATGTAACACGGGCACATTTTTTAAAAAACAGTGGTAGATATATCTGAGAAAAGGCTGAAAAATTAGCTACTGAAATACAAAAAAGCATAATTCTAACGCAACATAGACCATCTCAATATAAACAATATAGTCTCCTCTTATATCTCTTTAAAATCTCAATATATTGCCCAGCCCTACTAATTTATTTAACATGTATGATACACATCCCCAGTCTGTTAATAAAAAAGACCTCATCAGCTGCTATTTTAATGGAAGAAAAAAAAACATGTTTATTTACATCCTCTAGGATGCTTTAGCTCCAATAAGTTGACAGCTCCAGGATATAATAAAGGCTGGAACTGCATTTTAAAAATGAGAAGAGAAGTTTGTTCAAAGTGGGTTACAATTTTTGACCTGAAATCTTCCACAAAATAACCACTGGCCTATAATTAAAGCACCAATTCAAAGGTTCGATAATGACATTTATGGACCTCAATTCAATAAGAATATTAATACTCTCTTGCATCTATTTTCATCCAGTTATCTGTTACCATTCTGCTCCAGTGTGTCATGAGCCTGCTTGACCATGGCGCACTGTTTGGACAGGGCGCTGAACCTTTTCTCCACCTCTGCCAGTTGTTTCAGGTGGTTGTCCTTTGTCCGACTCTGCAGGGCCAGCTTCTGTTCCTGTGAAGGACCCAAAGTCAAAAAAAAAATGCCAGAGGGAATAAAGAGGCTCGCCTGATGCAAAAAAGAAATAAAGGAATTATGAAACCTTGTCTAGTTTCTGCACATTGTTTCCCTCGGTAGTGGGGAGACTTAATCAGCAACAGCTTAAAGTTGGTTCATCACTAAAAACACTGCAAACTGCCTTGGTTATGTGAAAATTAGCCACCAACTAAAATTGTAATAAAAATGCATTTTTATTCCATTTTTTTAAATTCTTGCTTGACACATTGTAATATTTTTGGACTCCTTTTAGGGTGTAGGAATTTTGTGTTTTGAGGACTCCTACATCTACATGTGACATGTGCTTGATGCAAATATACATTTGCCTTTCACAAGCACAGAATTTATTATACGAATTTCCATACTTTATCAAGACTTTATTTTAAAAAATGACTCTGTACAGTTTCAGATCATTTATGATTAGAGAAACAAAGAAAAATGTCAAAATATATTTTACTGAGCTCAACTATGAAAAAGAAATGGTAACATTTTCTGATAATTAAATTTTATCAATAACTTCTTGCATTTTTCAAAAAGTGTCTAGTATAAAACTAACAAATTGTTGTTTTTTTTTCAATATAATCATTATAAAACCAAGGAACTACTTGGAAAAAAAAATTCTACAGACAACACAGCGCACACGTTGCACATGAATGCATCAAAGGCTACGTTCACACTGCAGCCTGAAGTGACCCAATTCCGATTTTTTTGGCCCATATGCGACCTGGATCTGATCTTTTCATGACAGTCTGAACGACACAGATCGGATTTTTTCAAATGCGACCCAGGCCACTTGGATATGTGGTCCTGAATCCGATACGTATCTGATCTATTCAAATGCGACCTGTGTCTGTACGGCCAGGTCGCATTCATCCGACCTACACGTCATTGATACATACGTAACAAGCGCCTGTTGCAAGTCAGCACAGCCCCACGGCAACGCGTTTACTCGCTGCTATAGCCCGCCGAAGATGTGTGTTTTTACGTGAGAGCGCTAAAGAGATCCGTTCAGACGCACATAAAGGTTGCCTTTGTCATTCGAAAACTGTGAATGAAGTCCGTATCAGTAAAGCCGCTCACATCGCTAAAATTTGCCTCTCTTTCTTTTCGATCTTCTTAAAAAGATTGCGTTGGTAATGTGCTGGCTCCGGTTGGAGAATAACGTAAAGAACGCAAGATACGCTGCAGCATTACGATCCCTGTTTACTTCCGCAAACAATGAGCACGCTTGCTACGTATGACGTCATCGCGTCCTCTACTGCGCATGCGGGACACTTAGGTGTATGAATGCAGTTCACACAGGAGATCACATACAAGTCGCATATATTTGGAAATGTGAACGGACACGCAAAAAAATCCGATTTCACAAAAAAATCGGAATTGAGCATCAAGGCCTGCAGTGTGAACGTAGCCATAAAGAGCAGCTGGTTGGGAACATCTCCCGACAGATGGACTACTCTGGACCCAGTGCTGGTGACAGGTTCCACATCTGCAGCTATACAGTAGACTGTTTGAGAGCTTGCACCATTTCATTTACTGAACACGTTTACAGCTTTGAAAACAGATTAGTTCCTAGTCTTCTGAAGCAAACAACAGAAAACTTCAGCGTGTACAACTGTTCACAACTTCAAAGTCAATATTTTATAGAGACACATTTTGCAGCAATTCCAGCTGCAAGTGGTTGTGGATACGCCTCTTTGAGCTTGCCACATCTCGCCATTCCTCAAGAAAAAACTGCTCCAGCTCCTTCATATCATATGGTTTTCACTTGTGAACAGCAATCTAACCACAGATTTCCAATAGGCTTGAGGTCTGGACCTTGACTAGGCTATACCGACACATTTAAATGTTTCCCCATAAACCACTCGAGTGTTGCTTTAGCAGTATGCTTCAGGTCGTTGTCCTGCTGGAAGGTGAACCTCCATCCCAGTCTCAGATCACAGGCAGATTGACACAGATTCCAGTCAAGAATATCCCTGTATTTAGCACCATCCATATTTCCCTCGACTCCGACCAGTTTTCCAGTCCTGCAGCTGGAAAACCTCCACACACCTTGATGCTGCCATGCCAATCTGTTAAAATGTGTAAGTATGACTGTGGTAGCAATGAAGCCGTTCCGCTCAATGGATATTCAGAGGATTATGGTACACTGTGTCACTACCTGATAGGACCCCTGAGCTGTCTACAAGACTGCCTGAATATAATGTCTAAACTAGAAGACGGATAGTCTCCCTCTCAGGAGTGAGCTGTGTACGAGTGATATTACAAACTTGGGAAGAATATTTAATGCACTTTATAATCCGGTGCGGGTTATAATCCGAAAAATATGGTAATTTCACTAATTATGTAACCTTTGAAGGTTACTGGTTGCGGCAGAACTTTTTAGAGGCTTCATAGTACATGCTCAATTTATTATTTTTAATATACATTTTTCTGATTTCACTTCCCCAACTTAGTGAATTTTGTACAAATCTATCACATAAAATGAGATTAAAAACATTAAAATTACAGGTTGGAACCTAACAAAATGGGTAAAAATCCAAACTGGACACTTTTGCATGGCACTACAGATGTTTAGGAATGTGTACAAGTTTAAAGAAATGTCGGATTTGTTCAGCGGAAATTGCTGTATGAAAAATTTTGAAATGTAAATACCGTTCCACCCACATATGGATGGACAGACAATTGAATATATAAAATGATGATCACTTTATATTTCTAATGCTTTGGTAGTTTTTTGGTTTTTATCTTCTGATGTATTTTAGATCATTCTAAGCTGCATTAAAAGCTCTCAGAGCAAAGCCTGAGTCTGTAAAAGGATTTGTTCAGGCAGGCACAAAAACATGGGGAAAAATTGTGCTAAATTCTGTTAGACGCAGAATCCAACAGAAGAAGCTTTCAAATATGTCCGATGATCCTCATTTAATAGACCCAGTGGTTAAGGGTTTCAGAGCCATGAAAGAATCAACTCTGCACATGCTTCAGAGCACTTTATCGCTCTTCAAACTGCCATCATACTTTGATTGTCTGTATCAAGCTGAGTTTTTTTTTCTTTTCGCCTTTCTCATTTTACCTCCCTTCACTTTCATCCCCCTCTCCAACTCTCCAATCAACCAGCTCTGCTGAACTCCCTCTGATTCTGCTGCCAAGAGGTTAAACTGAGCGCGGACCAGTTATAAAATATTTTAATAGAGATATTTTCTCTGGTGTGGTGGCAGTTCAAAGTGTCGCACACTCCCTCTCTGTTACTCGTGATGAACTCCTCCCTCTGAACCAGAGGCTCCTTAGCACCGGTCCCTCGTCTTCCTCCTTTAATTCTCCTCCCTCCCAACCATCACCTGTCACCAGTTTGTATAAATGGAGGATCCCTCCTTACCAGCTCACTCGATTTCTTCTCCAAGTTGTATTTCAGCAACTGCGTAAAAGAAAAAGAGAGCGGATTAAACTAAACTTTGTCTTTTTAACAAAAAATAATTAAGGATACAGAATAACTTTTAGAGCAACACTGAAGTATGAATGAGCATGAGGAAGAGTCAAATTAGTGGTCCTTAAACTGCTTTGGTCAGAAGTATTCAAAAGATAAAGATGAAGATAATTTCATTCAAAAAGATTTCCATTTGGAGGTTTTAACCCATGACTGCATGAGAGTACAAATAACCAAATAGCCTTAGAAAATGTTAATATCGAGTTTCATTCCTCCTCACGATGTGGTTTGGCTCAGGCATTAAAACTACTTTAAGAGTTTCAGGAAACATGGGACGTGAACTTTAAAGACGGCCTTCTCCATGCATGTTACAGGGGGCATGGTGGATCAGTGCATTAGTCATATACTGTGATTTACAGGAACTTTAAATGATGACCTGGAGCATTTGGATATAAATAGGACTTTAAGGGGTATATTTGGTAAACTATGCTATCCTTCAAACTGTTGCTAGGCTTCAGCCCAAAAATATTCTAACTGTGGATAATATCTCTAACAGTTCTGTTTAACAAATACACACACTCAGATGTTTCGGGAGCTGAAACCTGTCAGACTAAATCCAAAATGTTTACAAACCACTGAATATTTTGCGTATGTTCTAAACCTAGAAAAGATATTTACCGTATGTGTTTCTCATACAGATATGGATAAATGAATCTAGGTCGCATAAACAAAATCTATAAACTGTTAATTTTTTGCATTGCTTTTGATCTTCTGATGTTTTGTTTTCATGGAAAGTACTGCTGACCCAGTGTTTGCTTTCTTTCTCTCTCTCCTTTCCACTTTACACATGAATTAGACTATCCATTGACCTACTGCTGCCATTAATTGTTTTTCTCCACCATAGAAAGTGCTGCTGTGTTTGCGGCAAATTGCAGCTCATACTAAGCCTTGAGGTTTCTTTATGTTAAGGGGGAGCTGTTCCTGTCAGCTTCTGCTTGCTCGGTATAAGAAATTATGGCAAGATCAATTAATCAACGCTATTGGGTGCACTTCCTTAGATATTGTTTTATCAAATAGCATTATATGATCAACTGCATTTGACGTGTTTTCTTACAGTTAAATAGATTTTTAACCCAAATAATAGAATTCAGGCTCCTCTCTTGTGGAACCAGATCCCAGTTTTGGTCCGTGACGCAGACACCCTGTCTACTTTTAAGACTAGGCTTAGAACTTTCCTTTTTGACAAAGCTTATAGTCAGAGTGGCTTAGGTTACCCTGAGCTACCTCTGTAGTTATGCTGCTATAGGCTTAGGCTGCTGGAGGACATCAGGGCCTATTTTTCTCTCACTCTGCTGAGTTCTCCTACTGTTCTCCAATTTTGTGTGTTTTGTTGTCATTTCAACTTCAACTTTTAGTTCTCTGTCTTTTTTCTCTTCTTAACTTTCAGATCAGTCTGTCTACCCCGGTACTTATAATGTACCAAAAGAATGAATCTAAATTATTTTAGATGTAGATATACCAGTGTCATTTGTTTATTTTTACTGTATGCCTAATTAAAGAAAAAAACAATGTTGAATAATTTAGAGCAAACTAAAACATTCACACATGGTTACGTTCCATTATGACTAAAGTACCCTAATTCCTGCTTGTTACCCGTGTGAGAATGTTTTAAATTAAAGAAATGTATCGGACCAAGGCGCAACAATCATTCGGGCCACATCCCACTACATCGTCTCCCAGACAGAAGATCAAAAACAGTCTGTATTGTCTCTGTAACAAAGCCGGGTTGTTAAGGTGCAGCCGGCCGTGTGGATGGCCGTATATCACCTCCGTGTTGTCAACTCTGCAGACAAACTGCCCTCCAATCAGACCTTTGTCCTTGAATCTGATCAAGCATGACTTTTTTTTATTTACTTGTCCCGTTGAGCTAAATATGAATATATTTTATTCTAATACAAATAAAGAGGAAATAGGAAAATTGAGGCCTCTGCTTCCAGAATGAAAATAAGAGGAAGAAAAAACAAACAGAATGTTGAACTTCTTAATACCTGTAATGACTTCAGCTCTTCCTTTAAATTGTTAATCTCCTTGTCCTTTAGCTCTGCACTGACCTGGTATTTCCCCTGAAATGTGATATTATTATTGTGAATGTCAAAAACAGCAATAAATACCAAAGCGCCGCACGGACGAATCCCCTCCAAGGACCGAGACTGTGTGCCTGACACAAGTGAATTTATTACCCCACTTTAGCATTAACTGAATGAAATGCGCTTTTCTCCCAAAAATGATTCAGAGACAAAATAAGCTTGTCCTACCTTCTCCTCCTCAGTGTGCTGTAATTTGACTTGAAACTACAAGGAGAATGAGAAATCATTCAGGGGAGTTTTGAATTGTTATTGTGATTATAAAAGTCTGTGCAGATTTAAAAAACAAAACACACCCTCTTCTTCACAGAGCCGAGTGATTCTGTGTGCTGTTTTGTCATGGTATCTATTTGATGTTGAAGGGATTCCTGTTGCACAAAGACGGAAAGACTTGAAACTTGATTTATGTGGAATCATGTCATTTCATATCATTCAATGTAATCTTCTAAAAGCTAACTGTGTAGAGCAGATGTTTTTTTTTTTAGACGTAAACTGTACCTTTTCCCACTCCAGCTCCTGTTTCTCCAGCACAAGCTTACTGATCTCATCCTCAAACCGCGTCTCTGCATCCTGAACCATCAAAAACAATATTTGTTACTGAACCTGATGCTAAAAAAAAAAAAAAAACCTGTTTAGAAAAACAAGTGTCAGAGGCTCTCGAGACAACATCTCCCCAGCAAACGAAAGCAGTTCAGGAAAACATCAAATGATATTTCCTCTCTTTCATTACTTAACAACCTCTAAATACTTGATTAGGAGTTAGTTTCTGCAGGGCAACTTCAAGATGCACAAACTAAGATTTTTTATTAAATATTCTCAGGTCAGATTTCTTCTCTAATAGTTATATTAGCCTGTGGAAATTCAACCCCTGGGTTTCGAACTGCGAGGTTTACACTTTGATTTGACTAAATGTACGGTCCTGCAAGGCCATTTTGGAGTGACCTGCGAAAAGACACGTTTTGTGGGTTAAAGTTCACATCCTATGTGTGTGTGCTTTGCTAAATAACCCACACCATCTGGAAGTGGCACAATGCACATATATCACATGCTATTTATTATCTATGGCCCTGCGAGCCCAGTCGGCTGCTCCCTTATTCAAGGGTCGCCACAGCAAGTCGTTAAAACTTGCACACAGACTTGGCAGGCCTTCCTGACGGAACCGGGATTCAAACTCGGGTTGCCATTTACCGTTTTTCTTCTGCTGCTGGACAGTACCAGTGACAACTTTACATGCAGTCATCACAGGCATGAAAGTTCTATTAATTTTACGCTTTTAAATATGCATTATTGCTCTTTTTTAAGTGTAGAAGGGTTAAACAAGAATCTGCTTCTGTGATTTTTTTTTTAAAACAAAAATTGGTTGCACAAATTTGAATTTGTTGCAGATTTTCTTTTTTATCCATGCCTACACACCTCCACACAAACTGTTCCACTGCATCTTTAAAGGCAAGATATTAATATGATAGTCATGCCCCTGGCAAGTGCATGTAACCATTTCACTGGCTCTGTGGATACGGGTTTATCAAATGAAAGCACCTACTAAATTAGATGACTGGTTAGTAAATTCAAACGGGATTAAGGCTCGGTGACTGCAGTCCATGCAGACAAAGCATAAAACAAATATGTGTTCTCTCCCGATCTTTGGGTTAATAACTCTCTGGAGTTAAACTGCAAAAGTTTCTCTGGTTCAGCCCAGCGTATCTTTTTGTAGAAGCGCCCTGTGAGAGAGGAGCATTAAAGGGGAGGTTATATTTGTGGAACGCCATCCCTATCCTCCCTCTTCCTTAGGAGAAGGCAGGTAGAAGTCAATAGCTCTCTGTATATATGCGGCACTTTTTATGAGCATGTGGGAGCTGCTTGGCTCTGTAAATTTGGTTTATAAGTTCCTATTAAACTATGCCACCAGCATGGCACTGCAGTAAAAAAAAAAAACAATAGGAAAACACAGAATATAAAGCTGTTATTTTTGGGGATGGGGAATAATTACAGTAAAAGCAAAAAGACTGTGAAAAACTAACTGAAATGTTTTATAAAGCCATTGGACTCAATCCTCATAAATCAAAATGTGACCTTTAAATCTTTTTATTTACCCAAATTATATAATTATTTTTTGTTAAATTTATTCATTCTCTTTATTTTTTATTCAAACATAAAAACTCCAAAAGTACTTGATCAGCATCACTTTCCATCATCATTATCTGCATTATAAATCCTTTTTGTTATGTAATTGCTGTTATGAATGGTTGCTTTTTAGTGGGCAATAAAACAGGAAGGGCTAATGTTTATATTTGTACGTGTTAAAGTTTAGTTGTAAGAAATCACAAAGTTTCTCCTTATGTTTCTCAGGACATGGATCACAGCACTGTCTTCATTTCAATCTCACTCTTGCAAAAAATATTCCAAAGCAATTTCCTATTGTCACAAACTATCACCATTAAAAAGCAACTCAACAATAATTGTTTTGTGTTTTTTATTTGCAGTGAGAGAGCAGCGGATCGCACAGCATCTCAAGAAGCTTCCTGGAATTTGACCCGCTCAGGAATGTTGCACCACCTCCACCCTCAGCACCTCCACCACAAAGTGTGATTTAGCCTGAGGACGATAAGATGCAATAATGTTTTTGTCCGAGTTAACAGGACAATAACAATAAAATCCAAATGGCAACAAATGACCAACATCCCATCTTTGCTCCTTTAAGCTTTAAGTACTCTTATGTTGGAAGTGTTTGCCAAAGGGAGGGAAAGCTTTATTTATGTTTTATACAAGCAAATTTACTCTATATGTTGTCAGGGGCTAAATGGCGAAACGTGACCCCAATCCTGTTTTTAAATGTATGAAACCCAACTGGCCTCTTCTTAGACAGCCAGAGGCATTTGCTCTAAGAATGATATGAAACCAGTTTCCTGAATATCTTAGTCCGACGTCGCGGCTCTTCCAGCAAACGGCCCAGCCTTGGTGCTGCACCACTACTCCATGAACAGTAATCCTATTTTATTAGCTCATTTAATTGAGTTGCATGTTTTAATTGCTTGTATTGTTACTGTGTTTGTATAGTTTCATTGTTGTTTTGTTTTATTAAACTCCTGAAAATTAGATATTGGATCTCAATGAGAATACCTGTATAAATAAAGGTTAAATGAAAAACAAATAGCCAAATAGGCAGTTCTTTAAGATTGCACATTCAAAAAGGCAGACACGTTTCAAAGATTCATTTAAACGTTTTTTTTTTTTTCCTCCTGTGTAATTGACATATCCAGTTGGGAATTTTTGTCATAGCATTAAAAGAAACAGCACATCTTTGTGCTTGCATCTTTGCAGTCTCCCATCAGCCGT
Organism: Fundulus diaphanus; assembly: GCA_037039145.1. Classification (NCBI taxonomy): domain Eukaryota; kingdom Metazoa; phylum Chordata; class Actinopteri; order Cyprinodontiformes; family Fundulidae; genus Fundulus; species Fundulus diaphanus. The sequence continues at coordinate 12,545,728 of CM073134.1, read as the reverse complement.
CAGACTTGTCGCAGATTGTTATGTAGTGGAAAAAGTAGTTGAGCAGAAAGATTTAAAGCGTTTTCTTCGTCGGTGAACAAAGACTGCAGTGGCTACGTTACCCTTCGAATATGCAGCTCCTCGACGACCTCCTGCAGATGAGTTTTAAACTCCAGCAGCTGTAGCAAGATGGGTGCTCCACCTTCTGTTTGACTACGAGAGCTGGACAGAAAGAGCTCCTGCTCCAATGCTGGGTCGTCAAACTTCACCAGAGAAATGAACACAGATTCAAGGTCAGAAATGTTCACTAACGAGAACTTCTAAATAGGAGAAATATATCAAATATAAAGTATGGCTGTGAAATCTTTAAGCTTTTTAGTGACTTCTTTGTAAATATAAAGCACTATACTAAGGTTTAGATCAGGGGTGTCAGACTCATTTCTATACAGGGCCACTTTGGCATCATGTAGTCTGTATAGATGACACTTTTGATTTCATAATTCCATTCCAGTTCACATAAAAATGTAAAAAATATCACAGTAACATAAAATTAGCCCCCTTAGGCCCATTTGACGTGTTTATCTGCAAAAAAATATATATATATATTGGGTGAGTTAAACTTTAAACTCATCATTATGCATCTCTTTTTCTCTTTTTGGACACATCTGGATTGTTTTAACGTGTTGTACAAAAACTGACATCTAGTGGCAGCATGCTGTTACTACACAGTAAAAAAAGTCAACTTTCACTACAGGAGGCACAGTTTCAGCCACTTTATACAATTTAAAAGGATATATGCCTCTACTTTATGACATAGTATGCCTTTTTTGGCTCTTGAGGGCCGGATAAATTGCCTCGACGGGCCAGATTCGGCCCGCGGGCCTTGAGTTTGACACGTGCTTCAGATGATCAGATGATGGATGACGTTTCTCTCAGGTCTTTGTTGGGTTTTTCCCGGTTACTTACTGATTCTCACATAGCTTTTACGAGCAGCAGATATGGGCGCACCTCAATATATTATAACTTAATTCAAAATGTGAAACTTGTGTACATAGATTTATTGCCCACCCACTGGTATATTTCGAACACTGATTTCAGATCATTTTGATCATTTTGTCTAATAGCTAATGGAAAAACATTTTATTATAGGGAAGGAATCTTTTGGACATGGCCTACACACGTCACGGGGACTTCACCTCACTCCTGACTTCACAGTTGTCCGGCAGGCAGTCACTGACAACCCCCCATAGCGAGGTTGAGCTTCAAGAGGTCACCGATAAAGAACCTGTTAACACTAATGACAAACCAACAGAGCCAACCAAGCAGACAAGCAGAAGGCCACTCTCAACACCTCAGCAGGGTTGCCTCCATGCCACCGCGCAATCATGCAGTAATTCATGACAATCCCCCTCTGACCAAGCAGTGTGCATAAATACCAGAGACACACTTTTCAGGAGGCTCGAGTTTCTGAAATGAAATATTTTTTACCCTATTGTTCTTATGTAACATTCTAACTTTCAGAGTAACCCAATTTTGATCCCTGTGAGCTGCAAGACAAGCTTATCAAAACGGGCAGTGATGAACGCCTGCTTGTAATGAATCTTTATAATTTGTTTCACCTTTTGAATTAGCTGAAATAGCTCAAGCTTTGAACTACATTTTAGAAGTGCCTTTAGCGTTTTAGATCTGACGTTTCTTCTTTTTTCCTCCCCTTGACCTTTTGCTGTTATATTTTAAAATCAGCCTCGGATATGAGAAATGTACTGATAAAAGCAGTAACATGGTAGCTCAAAGCAAAAGAAAAAAAAAAAAAAAGACTGAAACTACTGGTATTAAATAGAGATTGACCGATATGAGTTTTTTAAGGCCGATACCGATTATCCTGACATCAGTCTAACCAATAGCCGATATGTGCTGACGATTTTTTTTGGGGGGACGATTCTTGAGGCCGATATTTTTGTTTCTTCCTCCCTTTACGTCATAAAAATGAAAATGATAATGAATGTTACAGAAGTCTCAAAACTGGATTTTAAACCAGCTAATATTAACAATCAGCTTCCGACTGCAGTTTGAAAGGTACACAGAAAAAAAACTTTGTTTTGTTGCAGCGAGAAAAGAGCGTCTTTACTTCAACGGGGAGAAGGAGAAGAAAAAAGATTGGCCACCCCTGCAGTGTACGGATATTATTTGATGTAAATTTAGTTGCTGTACGTGTAGTGATTGGTAATTACCCAGTCTTACAATATTAGCAGCCACTCTCTGCCAGGGATGGAGTGGTAACGTAATGCGCTTCACATGGTCTCAAGGCATGGCTGCTGAATACGTTAATGAGTCGGTATCGGCCGATTTGCGCAGGCATATACGCAAATATTGGCCAAAAATATCGTATTAAGTTTAAAATTAATACTGAAGTTTTTTTTTGTTAAATAGATAGATAGATAGATAGATAGATAGATAGATAGATAGATAGATAGATAGATAGATAGATAGATAGATAGATAGATAGATAGATAGATAGATAGATAGATAGATAGATAGATAGATAGATAGATAGATAGATAGATAGATAGATAGATAGATAGATAGATAGATAGATAGATAGATAGATAGATAGATAGACAGACTTTATTCTGGACTCGTGGTCCAATAAATACATAAATAAAATTAATAAATAGATAAGAAAATGATCACAATGACTAGTAATTCTTCCAATGTCTGAATAGAAAAGGAAAGCATTGCAGATAAAGAGTGGTATTTCTTTTATCCTGTGCTGTGAAAAGTTGAAACTTACAGCAGAGAAGGGGGGAGCAGTCCCGCAGTCTGTTTTAGGATTCATCGAGCTGCTTCCGGGCAGCAAAGGTCCCACTGGGCCACTCTCTGCCTGTTAGCTGAGATTAAAAACATTTTGTTGAAAAAGGTTAATAGAATGGACATCTTTAATGCAGCAGCACTCCCCTTTTTAACTCACTAGTTTATAATTACTTCCTCATCTGCAATTTTTACTGCTAAATGATTTTTGTGGGAATAATAGCGTGAAGCATTACTGCCTCATAATGCCCATCGGTCACCATAATCTAACGTAATGCCTTGGAAATTACCATTAAAGGCTTTCTTTCTTTGTTTTACACCACTTCCGCTGCACTGGGGAGATAACATCACGACATGCCATCTAGGCTAAAATGAACCTGCCCATTGACACTAATAGGGGTCAGAGTAATAACACTGAATGGACAAATTGCACTGTCAATGCTTTTTAAATTATCTAGGTTATTTAAATCAGCCTGCGCATGGTCCTCTGCAACGGCTTCTACCACCTGAACATAAGCACACACAAAAAAAAAAAATGAGTGACACAAACAAGTCTTTATACACACAAACACACACCAAGTAGAAAATAATATTCAAGTGGGAGGTCTCCACTAACCACTGATTTCCTAATAGAACAGACCTTTTCCCCCTCACATTTAACCTGCGCCGGTATCAATCATGCTGCAGAATTAAATGATCCCTGATAGAACTGGATGCCATCATAAAAAGACACTGTGACCCTAGGCTAAGGAGTGACTTTGAAAGGGATGGTGTACAATGTTTCTGTTGTGCACGGCGTGCCCATGAATGTGAGTTGCTCAGTGTGACCAGTCAAGGAAGGAACAATGTCTTTATTATTTGCTTTGCTTTTCCCGTGACTCACTTGAGCAGGTATCAAGCAATATGGCCACAAAAAACAAATGAAAATAAGTTCTAGCCATTAAACTGGAACGTTTCCACAAAGCAACATAATGTCTAAAAAAAAAAAAAAAAAAAAAAACCTTCAAGTGACTTTTCCCACCAACTACTCTGTGCTGCGGTGAGATAAAGAAAATCAGACGACAAAGAAGAGCAACTCAATAATGAGCCACTTGTATTTCCTCCAAAAACAACGAAACGGATATTAATATATTGTTTGTAATTAACAAATAATAATATTTTGTGTAAACGTCCTAAGCCTTTTTCCACATCAGATTATTCAGGCAATAGAAGAACCAGAAAAAGAGAAGGCTATATGAAGCGTAAATGAAATCGAAATGTTAATATTTTAAAATAAAAATGAAAATGCCGTATTTTTCGAACCATAAGCCGCACCAGATTATAAGACACATCAAATATTCTTCCAAAGTGTGTAATATCACTCCGCCCCTCCACGTACACCGCTCTCTCCTGAGAGGGAGAGCTATTCGTCTCTGTCGGGAGGACAGAGTAGTTCGGCTACACCGCCCTGTTTCTAACATAAAGCCAAAATAAACGTAACTTTTATATTGAATTAACTTACTTGGTTTATTGTTCCTAGCGCGTTTATTGTTATTATTGTTGTAAGGCACGGGCTGCCTTACATGAAAGCACCTTTAGTTTAGACATTATATTCAGGCAGTCTTGTAGACAGCTCAGGGGTCCGATCAGGTAGTGACACAGTGTACCGTAATGCTCTGAATATCCATTGAGCGAAGCGGCTTGTTGCTAACCAAAGTCATACTTACACATTTTACACAGATTTTTGAGTGCATTGTACCACATAAAGTCGATCAGCAAGTACAATACTCATATGTAAGGAACACCGAATTATAAGGCGCACTATCACTATTTGACAAAATCTAAAAATTTTAGGTGTGCCTTAGAGTCCGAAAAATATGGTACTAACTTAGAATATAAGGGTGAAATATTCAGTGCCCTAACTCATTTAAAAGGTGTCCTGTTGATCAAACAGAATAGATAAAAGCCCTATAATAGACATTTTGTCCAATCTACTGATAATACCTTCTCAGTAAAGTACTGGTGCGTTACTGTCGGCGAGTCTGTCGGCGAGTCCCCAATCACTTGATTGGCTTCTGACTGTTTTCCCCTCAAAACAGCTTTTTATCACCTATTTTGAGTACCAGTGTAAGGAACCTCCGACGATAATCCAAACACATCCAGAACCATATATTAGTATTTTTTCTTCTCCTGTTAGCAACACAAAGGCGGCTTTACTGCAGAAGTTTTGGTATAACTAAACCATATTTGATTTACCTAAAGATAAGTAGAATTGCTTAAAATCTACCAGATAACATTTTTAAGTAACTATATAATAAAATCAATGGGTTTGATATGTGAGCTCATGCTCAATAATCCTTGATCTTCAGGAATGCAAACATGCTATTAGGGTTTGCACAACACTTCCTCTTGTTGAGTCTGCGACGTCAGCCTGCGCATGCCCTGCTATTCGGAAAATGGAAATAATTTATATCCAATTTCTGGATTTAAACATAATGTTTTATTTGAAAAAAAGAAGAAAAAAAAAGATGAACGTCAACATATATATATAATATATATTTTTGATGGAAATACTCTACAACAACATTGATTTTTAGCCTGATTAAAAGGACTATACAAGCTAATTTATCCTAAAAAATAAAAACAGCATATAGTATATAGTTTTTTTGTTTTTCTTTTTTTTATTTGTTATGATAGTATTTTTTTTATTCTGAATATTTTTGGTTTTTTTTATTGTGGTACTTTTCCACAAATTTCAAATGTTAAATGCTATGGCATCTTGATAACATATCTTATGTTATCTTATATATGTCATATCTTAAACCAAAATACAAAATCCTAACCTAACATAATATGAAAATTATTTTATTGTAGTTTAGTTTGACATACAGCTATTGACAAATTAAAATTGCTAATACAATAGCAATGCAGGGGCTTTAACATGATCTCCATGTCCAACCATAGATTGTCTTAATATGTAGTCTCTTCTTAGTCACAATACACTTCATTTGAGTCATTTTTTGCCTAATTTACTGAAGGCTGTTTCTTCCCTTGAATCTGAAAGTCAGACTTAGCTAAGCTGTCGGTAGATAGCCCCAGTTTGTCGTGAATCAGACGAAACGTATGTAAAAAAATCTTATTTTCTTAAAATTTTTTATAGAAATTACTTGGTTCAAAGCACCTTTAATGGCTATATTCTTGTAGCAAAATTCTTGCATGAATTCTTGCGTTCTGTTAACTTTGACATCATCCAGAGAAGACGGCTCACCCGTTACTACCATCTAATGTAGAACAGATTACTAGATCAATGTGTGCTTCTGTGCTTTTTGTCTCTCTTGTTGTGTCTCTGCTCTGTCTTCTGTAACCCCAGTCGGTCGAGGCAGATGACCGTTCATACTGAGCCCGGTTCTGCCGGAGTTTTTTTTTTTCCCGTTAATGGGTGGTTTTTCTTCCCACTGTCGCTTCATGCTTGCTCAGTATGAGGGATTGCAGCAAAGCCATGTACAATGCAGACGACTCTCCCTGTGGCTCTACGGTTCCCCAGGAGGGAATGCTGCTTGTCGGGACTTTGATGCAATCAACTGGTTTCCTTATATAGGACATTTTGACCAATCTGTATAATCTGACCCAATCTGTATAATATGATTGAACTTGATTTTGTAAAGTGCCTTGAGATGACATGTTTCATGATTTGGCGCTATATAAATAAAATTGAATTGAATTGAATTGAAATCATATAAGCTAGCTAGGTTAGCTAAGGAAAACCAATAGCTAAAACGAAATATTAAAGGCCAACGTTTTTAGGACAAAAATAAAACAGAATGTCGAATTTTTATTATTTAAATATGTCAATCTAATTTCAGACAAAATTAGTTACGCTTTAAGTCAATAAATACACTTGAAAAGGTGACTATAACTAAGCTTAAGCTGTGTTCGTTTTACCTTCTGGAACCAAGTACCTCCGGCGTCAACTAAATCCCCACCCTCCCTCACGCAGCCTGACGTCAACGCGGCAAGTTTGCGGTTAGGGGTATGCCGGGTAGATAGTGCCACGGATAACCTGCCCTGTATGGCGGATGGATAGTGCACTGAGCTATATAATACACTGGAGTGCTGATTTTGCCGAAAAACTGAAGTCACTGGCCGCCATCTTGCTACTCCCTACTCTCACAGAATCCCATAGGATTTGGTTGCAACAACAAGCAGTTTTCTGGCTGTGTGAAATCGTTTCACAGGTAATTCTACAGTCAGTGGATGTACTAACACTATCAACTACTAGGAAATTAGGTGCTAAAATATTTTACATGTTATTCATATTAAATATACATATATGTATATATAAATATTTGTACATGTATATATGTATATATATATATATATATATATATATATATATATATATATATATATATATATATATATATATATGTATACATATATGTAAATATATGTTTTTGTATATTGTTATTTATATATTTATAAATGTTATATATGTATATTTAAATTAATAAAATGCAAAATATTTCAGCACATGACTTTTTCAGTACTTGATAGTTTTAGAACATAACATAAAAGTATATGGCATTTGACATTTTAAAAGTTTTAAGCCCCCCCTGAACATGAGAAAATCCTCGTTAATGGATGCTGTAGCGCACATATTCCCTAGTTACTGGAGGAAAATAGGGAGTACCAATATGGCGGCTGGTGTCTTCAAAGCGACTCGTTCTAACAGCGGGCTATTAGCACTCCAGTGTATAATATAGCTCAGTGGGATAGTGCCACGGATAACCTGCCTTGGTATGGTGAGTGAATTGTGCCACGCTATATGAGGGGCGAGGTGGAGCGGAGCAGCACTCGTCGCTGCCATGTTGGGAGGGGAGAGAACAGTGTAAATGTTCATGTATATTGGAGTTCTAACTGTTAAAATATTAAAAGCAATGTAAATGTGTGTTTTGTATGTGTGCACCCAGTTAGTAAATGTACAATATTTTCCACTTTCGTAAAATAAATAGCCATTTCAAGAGTAAAAGGAGGTCTTAAGACGTTAATTACTTTGTAGGTTGCAGCAACTTAATGTTATTGAGTGGTTTTTCTTTATTGTTTGTGTTAATGTAACAGGTTAATAATATTGCTTAGCTTAAGCTTCAGATTCCACTAAATAAGCTTGTAAGGAAAACTTGAGATACATCGAGTATATTCGATATATCGCCCACCCCTATTTGTACCTCGTCCTCGCCTTGCCTCACGTCTACCTGCCTCTGCTCCCTACGTCTGCCAGTTTCAGCTCCGCCGTCCAGCTCCAGCCATCTCCACCATTCCTCTGCAGCAGCCTGGTACAGCCTTCCGGTTCTTCCTTCCACTATTCAACCTTTTCAATAAAGACTCTTCTGTGTGTGGCTGAATTCGGGTTCAGATCCTAAAACCCTGACACATTGCACCTTTACACTTAAAGCGAGATTTATTTTTTTCATAGAAATATTTTCCCAAACTGGGGATGGGCGTTGGGTTCCGGGGTTAGCTGGGGCTAGCATTTCTGCTCACCCCCAGAATATGGAGTTAGGGCTTAAGTATGGAGGGCAGGGTGTGGGGGAGGCAGCGTCACAGGGCTCGTGGGGTGGGCTGGTTGGTTGGTCAGTTCAGTTCATGTTGGCCCCATCTCCGGGTAGGTCGTCTGGGCTGGGATTGAGGTTGGGGTTAAGGGCCGGAATATGGACCGGGTAGCTCGGGTTGTGGGGATTGTTGGGTTTGATGGTGGTCGTTGTGTCCGGGGCTGGGTGCTCGGATGAGCGTTGACTCGCTCCTGGGGGCTGCATCGCGCCGCGGGCCCTGTGGCTCTGTCAGTGCCCCTGGGCCTCTAACTGGATCTATTTAGGCATAGTTGGATGCCGGCGGAGCCCGCTGGCTCGTCGCTGTAGCCCCTAGGGGCTTCGGCACTTTGGCTGTTGGGGGGTTTCCTGGGGTTCCTCTCTTCTCTACCCTGGGGTGGGGGAGGCAGCTATCCCTGTGTTGATCCCTCTTGGGCACCTTTGCTCTGGGGGTCATTTTGGGCATCTGGGGTTCTGGATTCGCTGGCATCTGCCTCGACGCTCTGGGAGGCGGGTCTTTGGCTCCTCACAACCACCACTGAGCCTTTTTCTTATGGATAAACCGTACATACACAAGTGCACTCTCACAAACACTTACAGGTGCTTGGAATCAGGTGCTTAGAGATTTACTTTTATATAGAAAACTCCTATTATTAGCTTTAACTGTCACTTATTAAATATCCCTGTAGTTTTCAGTGATTGTATCAAGGCGTTGGTTGTTTGTACCTGTAATACTTTATCGGTTCGTTTTGTTGTTCTTTTTATATGTCTTTGCAGGTGTAGAAGCAGATTCATTATCTTGGTCTCTCCCTTTACCTCTCCTCGTTTAATTCACCTTTTCTCCCTTTCAGTATTTCGTATCATCTTTTTCTCTTCTACCTTCCCATTCCTGATTCCACTGAACATGAACTAGTCCCAGAAGAAAATCTAATAAAGCTTCTTGCATATATAAATCAAGCAGAGCACTACGGCAAAAGCAGTAATGTTTCACTTGTGAAAGTAAAATCTGTCAGGCTGTCTTTGGCATTAAAACAGCAATTCTCAATGCTACACTGCCACACAGGACACGTTATATATATATATATATATATATATATATATATATATATATATATATATATATATATATATATATATATATATATTTTTTTTTTTTTTTTTTTTAGTTTTTCTTTCTTCATGCCAATAAGATATGAAGGGACCAGAAAAACATGATAGATGCTGGTTGAATTTTTTTGTTTACCTTTATTTAAACAAAATCAGTGTTATATAACCCATAATACGTGTTAAAACAGCCACTTTGCTTAGCTTTAAAGTCTAAGAAAAGAAATATTGGATAACAATGTAACTTTCCCAAACAATTTTACAAAAAATATCTGCTGCATCTGCTCCAAGCATCAAATCATTACTCTTTTACTGAGAGCTCAAGGCCAGATCAGGAGTATGTTTGTGAAATTTTTCAAACAGACCTCAAGACAAAGATTTCTTCATAGTTCAAAGTTCAGTGTGAGCTTGGTAACTGCTGCCAGCTACAGGCTGAATACAAAGGTGCACCTGAACTACATTTTCTATACCCTCTCTCTGTGTTGTAATTGGTCAGAAACATGTATGTATGTATGTATGTATGTATGTATGTATGTATGTATGTATGTATGTATGTATGTATGTATGTTTGTTTCAAAATATTTAATTCACATTTTAATCAACTGTAATTATAGTCTAATTTTCTTACTATATATATATAATATTCACCAAGCAACAGTCTATTCCCCTGACTGCTCCCAGTAACATTACAGAAACAACCAATTTAAACACATAATTACCTATTTTCATTAATAATGAAGGAAAAAATATTAACATTTGATCCCTTCCAAGGTTGTGTCCCATAACCATAAAGTTGAACGTGGAGACACTTTGCCTAAAACAAAAGTTTTATTTGATGTACATCAAAGAAGTGAATAAAATGTTGGCAATTTAGCTATAGATTTTTCTCCTTTTACCAAAACTCAACATCCCTAATATAGCAATAGCCCCACTAAAAAAAAAAATTCCTCAACTTGATTGTGACAGTCATTTTCATTCTTGCAAATTGTGTTTTTTTTCTTTTTCTTTTCACCTTTGTGTGTATCTGCAAGCCTCCATTTGCTTCACTTTGCTGCTGGAACATCTGAATTTCCCCACTGTGGACCAATAAATAATATTTCTATTGTTGTGCCTCTTCATTCTCAGCCATTATTCCTGTTATCTGAACCATGACATTTGATAATAGTCTGTGCTAACATTCCTGTTTTTTATTTTCTCATACGTTATTGCTGTAAATCCATTGTCAACTAAAACTGGATAACCATACTCTATTTTCATTCCATTCATTCTTTTAATCATTCTCCACACTTCATCAATTCTCATTTCTCTTCCTACTGAGTTACAAAACTTCCTCAACAATACCTTCTTTGCCTTTTTTGTGTTTTTTTTCACCCTTGCTTGGAACCTTTTGTATTTAATAAGATTCTGTACACTATGAGTACCTTTTGATACCTTAAATGGTTTATACAGAGACTGTATTACATTTAAGAGTTTTTTCTGTCCTCACATGGAGGTACGTACAATTTTGTGTTTTTCTACCTTCCTTTGAATTGACTGCCTTGCAGCTTCTAGGAGGGCTTCACACATGTGATTCAGTCCCTCAATATCTACATAAAGATACATTTTCCTCAGTTGTTCGTCAGTGATCTGCTCAAATCTTCCCAGTCAGCACTGCTGAAGATCTGTCTAATCTGAAACTTACACTGGCCAAGTTTTGTCACAACAGGGTAATTCTCACTTGATATTGTTTCCTTTTCAACTATATGCACACTAGAGTTAAGTCTAACACCTACAGTGCTTTTTGCCATTCCTAAAATCAGTTATCGTGCATTCTCATCGTTGAGGCATACCAGATGTTGCATTTGTTGGTTCCTCAGGCAGCTCTCCATTTCTTTCATTATGACTTCCTCATAATTTACCTTGCACATTAAAATCTCCACATCAGATGATATTCCCCTCCCGCTTGGTTATAATTTCCTTTAATAATTCTACTGAGAACTTTTTACAGGGATTGTAGAAGCGAACTATTTTACAGCCCCAACTTTACTTTAAACTTTATTTAATTTCCAAATTTTCCCCTTTCCCCAAGACTCCATACTTAATTTCTTTTTTCACAGACGTTACACATCCACCTCCATGTACCTTCTCCTTGTCCCTGCGTGAACTTCCGTTTCCTCAATTAAAAAAGCCTTCTGTTAGTTTGAGCCAAGTTTCTTCAATATATATTTAATTTGTGGTGAGCATTTTTCTTCTGTTTTGCGTTTAACTTGGTCTGTGCAGTTGATCACATAAAAAATAAAGATAATATTCTTTTCAGTTGTCTTACCTGTTGGCATCTTAGTTTACCATCTATCACTGCCCCCTTGTCTTGGGTTTTGATTTAGTTTATCCATTTCTGTCCTTGTCTTTTGTCCTTGAACTCTTGTTACTGCCTCACCATAGCTTATGTTATCATCCAATACCCACCTTCCCTTTTTGAATTTTATACAGCTCTCCTCTTAACCTCACAGTCTCAATATGTCACAATGTACTGACCTCCACAGTTACAACATTTGATCTGTTCATAATTTATACTTAAAATCTGGGTTGCCCTCCACTTTTGGGACACCTTTTTCCCCCCTTTGCAGGCCACTATTATATGTTTATATAGCTTACATTTATAGCAACAAACAGGTTGGGAAACATATGGTAAAACTTATACATTAAATTTCTATTCTTACTTCTAGCACTGACTCCTGAAATCCAAGGAAAAGATAAACTGACAAATCTCTCACCATTTACTGGTCTTTAAAATCTTCTGATCATCCTCACCTAGCCTCCATGAATGCTTTGATTAAGCGTTTCTAGATATTCCTCGATGCCAAATACAAGTGTCCCACTCCATGATATACTTTATTTTCTCCTAGAAATTTTCTCTCAAACGTCTCTTTCTTATGGAGCCCCTAAAAGGACATTGAGAAGGGAAATAAAAAATTTACTTTCTGGTGTGCACCAGAAAGTAAATTTTCTCTTCAATGTCCCTTTAGGGGCTCCGTACTTTCTTGCAAATACTTTCAAAATGCAATACTTATTCCGCTGTTCTTCATTTTTACATTTTATTAAGTCCCATTTTGAATAACTTTTGTATCCACCAGTTTCTCATATCAATTCCTTTGACAACATGATTGGACTCAAATTAATATCTTCATTCCCCTTCCTAAATTAAAGAATTAAAATTCACCTTCCTTTGAGTGACCCTAAAACGTTCATCCATACGTACTTCACATAAACTCCTTTTATTTAAGTCCTAACAGCCTAATTATGCCTTGTGTCTGCCTTACTTGTCTCCTTTCTTCCTAACAATGGAGTCCGGTCAGCAAAATCATTTTCCTCACCCTCATCTGTTGTGCAATTCAGGACACAAACCATATTGTGGCTGAAATGGTTCAACGAAATACAAAAGCCTCAACACAACAACAGTTTTGCTAATCCGAAATAAAAATAAAATAAAACAAAGAATAAAAAAAAACAATTAAGTAACTCGCACCAAGTAATAGTCCAAGTAGGTACACCTGCAACAAAGGATGTCACAAATTGGTTTTGTTTGATTGTGATAACAGACATTAATATTGGAAAACTTTATCTTGGTGTGTCTAGATGGCTACAATGAAAGAGACAAAACTTTTAGATTTTTTTTAATCTGTAGAATTGCCATAATCCCATGCCAGATCTCTAAAAACATTTTGTTCTAAATGGCTTTTGATCCCCATTCTATATTTTATTTTATCATTAGCTTACATCCCCTGGCTTGTGATTTGCTGTTAAGACATCCTCCAAGAGTTTGTATTTTAGTGTTTCATGTACGTTGTTCTGAATTGTATGTTATTAACAAAAAGAAACAGAAAATGCAATAAATAAATAAAGAAGGCGTAACCAAGAAAAAAGGAAGGCGTGACCTCAGTAAAGCAAAGCACATGATTGGACGAGCATTCTTCTTCGCTTTCCTCGCCGCTCTGCTCGGATAGGGTGGCTTTCTGAGTTCGCGTGCGGGTCGAGGGCTCGGCTGTTACGTCACGTTAGCCCCGCCCCTCACAGGAAGTGTCGCTTTAGTTAGCGGCTGCTATGAGCTGATGAGAACATTGGAGCTGCGACGTGAATAAATTCGAGTTTCCCGTTTGGAAAACACGACCGTGCTTCTGTCGGAGACCACCGCCATAACTGTGAGGAAGGTGTAGAGATAATCCCGAAGAAGTGATTTTTAAGGCTCTGCCTGAGCTGTAAAGGAATAGCTGTGTCATACAGGGCTGTGTTGTTGTTGTGGGCTTAGAGAGTCAAGCTGCTGACGGTGAAGAAGTTGAGCTCTGCAGATAAGGCTGAGCTTCAGATTTGAAGGTAAACGTGGGTGACTATGCTGAAACACATCATTTAAAAAAAAAAGCCTTGAGCTATTTACTTCTGTCGTTTTTACCTCTGTAGCATCCTCTTCCTCTTACCCCTCCTCTTCCTCTGTGGATGATGTCATCAAAACAAATCTTCACATCCTCCTCAGTTTGTACCATGTTTTCCTCAACTTTCCAGTTGCTTCAGAGTCACAGCTTCATTGTTTAATAACCTGACTGTCTGTGTGGCTGTGCGTAGCTACCCATCAGGGTCTGAGACAAAAAAATAAATCCTTGCAGCTTGACTCACCTGTGTGTCACCTGTTGTCCTGCAGAACCGAGCATGTCAAAGGAGGCAGACCGCTTTGAGGGCGAAGGAGACAAGGGATTAAAGGATGTATCTGAGGAGACTACGACTAAGAGGGCCAGGGCCAACACGCCGAGCCCCAACAGAGGCAACACTCTGCAAGGTGAAGAAAGCATTATGTACACTTAAATGTAATAATATGAGAACATTATGGAAACTTTAATTTATCTTAGTAACTAAGTATACTAAGTGAAGCACATTATTTAGACTCATTAGACACATGCTGATGTTTTCAAGTCTTTATTTCTGCTAATTAGGATGGTGTTTCTGCTTAAAGCTAACACATCGTTAGACCAACAAAAAAATTTTGAATGCAAATTAGAATTGGAATTATGTTTAATACCTGCTTGAGTGATATTTTCAAAAGGTACTTTTAATCTGAAAAATGTGCCTCTCTGAAAAGCATTTATTATTTGTGACTGAATATACATTATTGTAGGTAAAAAGATTACTAAGATAGACTGAATGCCTTATTTGTGAGAGGTCTAAAAATCCATGTAATTTTATAATTTTTCTCTTTTAGGATCATATCAATGTTATGGTCTTGTATGTTAAGTTTTCTTTTACATGTGGGGTTATGGATCCGGGTTTGTGAGTAGGGTTACAATTGACTGAAACAGGCGCGCTGGTGGCACAGTGGGTAGCGTGACCCATGTACCTTAGTCCTCGATGTGGTCGACCCGGGTTCCACTCCGACCCGCGGTCCTTTGCCGCATGTCTCTCCCCCTCTTCCACCCCCCTTCCTGTCAGCCTACTGTGTTAAAAAGCGAGCCACTAGAGCCGTGAAAAATCTCCAAAAAAAAAGATTGACTGAAACAGCAAGGCTTCTATTTTCTAATGTGTTCCTTGCCTTTTGAAAGGGTTCCCAGAGGACCTGAGGACCGAGTGAGTCGGAAGGGATTTTTCTGTTTATAATAACTCACAATCTTATCTTTTATAGTTTTATACTGGCTTTTGTTTCATTTTATGGAACAAAAGCCAGTATAAAACTATACACTTTTTTTGGTCTTTTGCTTTCCATTAGGACCATAATTGTGACATTTTATCCATTAATATATTTACTTGTATTTGTGTACCTTTAAGGTTAAGATGAACACCCAGATTACTTATAGGAATCCACCATTTCAATGTCAGTTCCCTGGATGTTGACTGGTGTCGGCGGGTTGGGTTCGCACCTCTGAAAATCCACCACCAGCTCCTTGGCTTTCCCTGCATTGATCAGGTGTTGGTACCGCTGGACTCAGTTCATAAAGTCCTGTGTCCACTGTCTGTAGTCTGAGTTGTCATCACCTGTGATGAGGCCGACTATGCCAGGATCATCTGAGAACCTTTGTAGATGTTAGCCTGGGGAGGTGATAGAGAAGTCTGCAGTTTAGAGGGTGAGCAGGAACAGAGTCAGCACAGTTCCCTGCATGGCCCCGGTACTGGTGACCAGCCTGTCAGAGACACAGTGAGGTAGGGGTGAGTGTCTGATCACCCTTACCAGACTCCCTCCTCTCTTCTTACCACTCTCCTTGGTTCTGTCGGCCCGGAGTAATTGGAAAACCATCGATGATTATGTGTGTCTGGAGTTGCTACAGATCGGATAGTGTAACCAAGCTGCTCTCCTGGCTGCATCTCTGTAGCTGGGTTAGCAGTGCCAATTCACTAACTTTGTTAGTAAAGGGATCTCACATTTCCCATGATGATGGATAGGAAGATGGTTCTGTAAATTCTCCTATATTCGTGGTGCATAGTGCCTGCACTGGTGCCACGTCTCCTCCTCCTCAGCTCACAGGAAATATTGGGTGACTCGACAGGAGGCGCTTACCTTGCCAGCAAACTAAATGCTCACGATATTTGTGCATTCACAAGCACGTGAGAATCCATTCCGGCCTGCTCCCATCTCAATCGTTCGGCCAGAACCAAAAACAGGTTGGGCCAATCACATTGCAGTATTATGGTTTAAGGTGGGACATACCAGCTGTGACAAAAGCAAGAGCTGGTGAGCTTACAACCGAACCAAAACAAACACGGCTGTGCAGGAGGACGCACGTGTAGCTACTGCTTTAGCAACTTTGTTTTCCAGTAGCTGCTGGAAAACAAAGTTGTCCATAATGTGTACAAGCAAGGAGGAAAAAACAGAAACAACACATCTAAAAAATAGATTTATAAAAGAAAAACTCAGGGCTGAGTGGGGAGCTGCTGGAACAAGCTGCCTGGTCGCACGGCGCCAGAGATATACCAGTGCTCTGTGTAATTTAATGAGTTCATTTTATGCTCTCACAGCCAGCCCACCCAGGTTTGTTTCTGTGGAGGAGCTTATGGAGACTGCTAAAGGGGTAACCAACATGGCCTTAGCTCATGAAATCATGGTCAACCAGGACTGGCAAGTCAAGCCCGCAGAGCTTCCAGAAGGAAGGTAAGGTTTTAAAAAAAAAGCTTGGCAGTCTTCTGGGTGTTTGCTTTTTACTGAGACTTTTACTGCTGCAGAATGAAGAAAAATATGTATTGTTCTGGCACAGCTTGGAGCACATAGTGAAAGAGACCATGCACAAAGCCTTTTGGGACTGTTTGGAGACTCAGCTGAAGGAGGATCCGCCATCATACGAACATGCCATCAAACTTCTAGGAGAGATCAAAGAGGTGAGGATTGATCTGATTAAGCTCGATAAGGAGGGTATTTAAGTTAAGAAGAACATTATGAAGTTGTTTTTTATTATTCTAGGTACTATCACAATTTTTTGTATTGAAATCAGTTTATTTAAATGTCTCAATTATTAAATGAGAACGTACACCCTCTGCAAATCTTCTTAATTACTTTTTGAGTTATTTCCATCAGATAACTCAGAATTTTGCTCTCACGTCTGATCTATAAACTCATCCATGTTGGTGTTTATTTTATACCTCCAGTCCCCCAGATTTCTCTCCGATCTTATGAAGTGATTTAAAGTTCTCCCGGATTTAGTTTAGCATCAAGGTCTTTCAAAATTTTTCTTCTTTACTTTGGATCCTGTCTTTTTTTTTTTTTTTTTTTTTTTTTTGCTCATCTCACTTTCAGTCCAGTCGGTTTCAGAGGAATGTTGTTTTTAAGTTTAATAATTCAGCTCACTCAGATCGCCACATGGGTTGGCGGAAGGAAAAACTTTCAAAGACTATTAGAAAACTATTTTTCATGGCGATTTGATAAGACAAAAAGCGAGAGCTACTTGAGAGTATTTATTGGCTGAAATCTTGCTTTAAAGTGCTAATTTGGGTACATTTTCAAAGTTAAGCTTTAGATAAGGGAATTAGGCAAAGAGTTCTATCTAAACTTTTGTGTATTTGAGGCACTTCACGTCCTGCCTCCCTCCAGGTGGTGCACTGGGGGACGGTGTATTGAATAGTGTAGGTTAATACACTCAACAACCAAATATTTTTGACTCATCCACTTGTAGCTTTGGCCTCTTTTAGCTTGGACTACAAAATTGCAGCAAAAATAAAAATGACGGATTCGAGAAATCGGTTGGCAGTAAGTCTTTTGTTGAATACCGCTGCAACTCTGAACCAATCGGATTAAAAGTGGTGTTTGCATGTGGAAAGTAAAGCTTTAAAGGATGTTTATATGAGGTACTACGGACAAAACAACAGCTTTCCTGGCCGCCAATATACTGGAATCCTAACTTTTTGTCCTACTTGTTTTTATTTTGGAATCCTGACTTCTCTGACTTTGTTAACTGGAACGCTTTTTACTCAGGTTTACCCCTTTCCCAGCTCCTATTTTTGATTTACTAGGCAAATGGAATGCAACATTAGACCTTGTTTAGCAGCTCTGCAGCAAATACTGTGATGCCGTTGTTCAAAAACACCTAATAGAGAAAACTGAACGAGTTGAAAAATATGACCCAAAAGAAATGTAAAGATATCTACACAGCACCTGGACAAACTACATTCAACTTTTCTGCACTCCTAGAGACTCCAAGTAGAAAACAAAATGTATTTAAGGGCTGAAAAAGTGAATTTTAAGCACATATGGTTAAATATGTGAATGTTCATCCTCCTTCAGATTTAATACTTCTGTCTTTTTCCATTCAACCACCGTTGCAGACGCTTCAGTCCTTTTTGCTGTTGGGCCACGGACGTCTGCACTCCCGTATTGAAGAGGTTCTGGATCTGCCGCTGATCCAGCAGCAGGCTGAAAACGGAGCTCTCGATATCGGCCAGCTGTCCCAGTTTATTGTTGAGATGATGGGTTCCCTGTGCGCTCCCCTCAGAGACAAGGACATCAGGAAACTGAAGCAGATCACTGAGATTGTGCCTCTGCTGAAGTAAGTCGTGCTATGAGAGGCAAACTGTTATTACCAAAGTGTCTGCCAAGATTCAGTTTTAGTCTTAGACCCTGTTATTTCATCAGTGCACAAGTCGGATTGTTGTGAAATGACGTTCCCTTTTGTCAAATGGCAACACGGAGATGAAATAGAAATGCACACACTGTGAGAGCTTAAGGATCACATTGATGCTAAGCAGTGACATCAGAGTTAGTTTCTTTTTTTCCAGCTGTGCATATTTTTAATCTCCATTCAGGGCCATTTTCTCTGTGCTGGACCTGATGAAGGTGGACATGGCTAACTTTGCCCTGAACAGCATCAAGCCGCATCTCATGCAGCAGTCGGTTGAGTATGAGAGGAACAAGTTTCAGGAGTTTCTGGAGAAACAACCAAGTAAGGAATGGCACCTTTACAAAAATCCCTTTTGTTATATACCCCAGGTATAGTGATGATATCAAGTCAGGGGTACTACCAAGGTCTTTATTCTATGTGTTAATTTTTACCTGTGGACTCTTTTTGCAAAGTATGAAGATAAGAGCAGAGTCGACTTTGCACTGTGTGTGTGTGTGTGTGTGTGTGTGTGTGTGTGTGTGTGTGTGTGTGTGTGTGTGTGTGTGTGTGTGTGAGAGAGAGAGAGAGAGAGAGGGCAGTCAATCTTACACAGCTCTGTGTTTAAACAGGATTTCACTCATATAATAAAACCATTTATTACAGAATAAATATTTAAACTTTCTTTAGCATCTTTTATTAGTGATTTGTAGTGTTGGTGCAGTTAGTATTTCTAACATCAGTTCCTGGATGTATTACACGAAGAGTAAGTAGACTCTTACCTGAGGTCTGAGATTTCTAAAAGAATAACATTTCTTAGTTTAGCATTTTCCATGATGGCCAATGCAGGATTGGACTCTTTTAAAGGATCACACGTTTTAGATACTTAAAATAGCTGAGTCTGCCTTCCTTCACTAACAACATCCACAACAAAGATGGTTGCAGTGTGATCTGGTAGGGCTTTTAGAAAAGTTGTAGGGTGCTTCCACCCCAAGATAATCACTTCGCTCGCTGCTGTGAGGCAAGGAATACCGAAAAATATTATACTTTTATTAGATTTGGTTTACATTTCACGCTGCACTTTGAAAAGGGGATTAAACCCCTTAAAGCTAGAGTTGCCGTTCTTCCAAACGTTTCCCCAAGTCCGTTTTTGAATAACCACGGATGCGCAAGACGGTCTTACCAGATCTTCAGCTCCTCGGGGGGATTGCGTGAAAAAAACTCTCCCAAATCCACTCCGGTCTTATTTTTTCCTCTTCTTCTCATAACCTTGTACGCGGTTCGCTTCTTGCGACTCTCAGCCATGTTCAAAGTCTACGGTGAGAGCAGCAGAGCTACAATGTACAGCTAACACAGAAGCTAACCGCTAAGCTAACCGGATACATAAACACTAGAAGCAGGGCTCTCAACTCTCACGCAATGACCGTGTGACACGCATTTCCCTGACTGCAAACGCTCATATGCCACACATGGCATTCCTCACACATAACAATAACAAAGCCATCTGGGCTGCGGATGATCCGTTCACAGCACTGTCCATTCAGGGCTCAGTCTAAACCCCGCCTTCTTTTACAGCTTGTGGCCATCAGTAAATCCTGCTGCAGTTCCTGTTAACAGAGCATCAGGAAGAGCGATCAGAGTTATAAATAATTTTGGTCTTAACTTTATTCAGTGATTATTTGTACATTTGGGGTCTGTCTGTCTAATTTGATCCATTCATGCGTGTCTATCTAGAAACAAAATGTTTTACAAGAATAAAGCAGACAGCTGGAATGGACTCAGGAAGGTGGAGTTTGGGTTGCAGCAGACAGAATTTCTGGAGATGAGCGACAATCAGAGCAAATAGTATTTTCGTCAGGAATCTAAAAACGACCACAGAGCCGTTTAGAAGGTGCAATATCGAACGATAATGTTGTGAATGGAGTTTAAACAGCCGTGATTCTCCTCATATTAGCCAGTCTCTGTATGCTGAAACATTACAGGGAGAACAGTTGACCTGCTGTTTTAACCCACTAACTGAACAATAAAATGTCAACACTTTTCTTTCACTTTCTAACAAAAGTAAAACATCTCTACTTCCATGTCTAGTCTGTTAAAAACGAGACGGAGTTGACTAGATCCGCTCTTCCTGCGTCGCTCCCGTTGCAGGAGGTACAAATGACAGCGAAACATACCCCCACATTGGTGTTACGTGAGCGCGTCAGAATGATGGCATGTGGGACAACCAATAGAACAAAACCCTGACCAATCACTGCCGTTCAGACCCGAACGGCAGTGATTGGTCAGAGTTTTTACAGACCTGCAGCTCTCACAGAGATCACATTTTTTTAACCTCCGTTTTGTGAATACATAATGTATTGACTACTGTCAGGATGGAAGGACCGTTTCACCCAGTATGACAAAAAGTGTTTCTGAACAGGATTAGCAACTATAGCTTTAAACAAAGTCATACAGTTGCATCAGCTGCTTGCTTGGGGGGTAGGCTGTCCAGTATGAGCAGCAATTGAGCATGACAAGCTGTTTTTAATAATGGATCTATCGTTTATTTGAATAATAGATATCTGAAATCAGAGTTTTTCCTCCTAAAATTCTTCCATCCATCCATTTTCGAAACCCGCCTATCTTTGTGGGGTCGCAGGGAGCTGGTCCCATCTCCAGCAGTCATTGAGCGAGATGTGGGTACACCTTGGACAGGTCCCCCCCCCCCATTCAAGAGACCCATTTCCTTAAGCTCAGCTACACACAGTGTTCATTCAAGATAACAGTAGTTATGTAGTTCTGGATAGGTAAAGCTGCAAACCTTATGCACATTAAGGCAGAACTTGTCCTTGGGAGAATGACAACTTAGATTGCTGAACTGTTCATTACAGATAGGAGGAATGCCGTTCTGGAAATCTGAAATGTTAATTTTTACTAGGAAGAATGAATTCCCCTGGTGTTGCATGTGAAAATAAGTTGCTATAAATGAGCCAGCGAGCTGTCCGGCATTACGCGGCAGCCAGAAAACAGAGACTATGAACTGCTATGGTTACACAGATGTTGAGGGATGATTTAAAAGCACTGAGATCTTATGTTTTCCCATAAATCTTACATGTATGATGCAATTATTTTTGCTTTGCCTTCTGGTTCAAAGGTTAGTCTGTTTGCTTTCCCAACCTAAGCAAATCTCACCAGAGCCCACTTCCCATTGAACGTAGACTCGGACCAGAGTTTGATTGTTTGGTCTGCACCAGAGTTCATGAGTTTTCACCCCTGGCCAAAAGAAGCGGGCTATCCAGGGAACAGCTTCTCTTGTGTTTAAATTAGATCAAACAGCTCTGGTGTGAAAGCGCACCTACTTCTCAACAGGCCAATCAGTAAAGGTTAAAACCAGCCAATTTTAACATCTCGGGTTTTTAGTGACATCCCTCATAATGCGCCTCTGTCTGTCTTGTCTTGCATCTGTTTTGTTAAGTGTGCAAAATACATCACATTGGACAAACTGAATAAAAACATCAATAAAGAATTTAACCGAAGACATACAAATCTGATTGGGGGTATTTTCCCCATCTGTTAAAGGTAGAAAATCATGAGCTGGAGAGGCCTGATAGACTGTCTGTTGCTGCTGTGAAGAATAAAACTGTCCCTTTTCTTTTCAGATGCCTTAGACTACACAGAGAAGTGGCTTGAGGAAACGGTGAAATCCCTGAGAGAAACAGACGGTTGTGCTGCTGCCTCCAGTGGCCCCCCTTCACTCCTCCCACTAAATGTTCATAATCATGCATATCTTCGCCTGCTCAAGTGGGACCATGCTTCGGACCCTTTCCCAGAGGTAAATGCGTGTTTCCATACTGTTCTCACAAGTTGGTTTTATTTATTTTTATTATTATTCCTCCTTACCTGGGAATACCGTTTTTCCTTCCCAGACGGTGCTGATGGATCAAGTTCGGTTTCTAGAGATGCAGCAGGAGGTTGAGCGGTTAGTGCTGCTCTCCTCTGTGCTCCTTATTGTCTACACTACCACGGGAGAAGCCATCTCTGGGCTGCCAGGACTGATGGAGACTCTTAAAAACACTGTCAGTGTCATATTCACAGAAATTCACACGCCGTGAGTATAAATATTTGCTCCGCAGATGCTCTGATGCCCAACTATTTAAAGTAAACGATAGGTCCTGAAGTCTCAGCAGCTGTTAAGTCTTTATGTTGAGATGAGATCAACAGTTTATGAACTCACCTGTGACTAAACCAAATCCATAAGTAAATGTATTCACTCACCTTAAACTTTATTACATTTTGCAACGCTACAACCACAAACTTTAACACATTGTATTTATTTAATGGGATAGAGCAGGATGAAGAAGTGCAGAATTTTGAAGTGGAAGAAAAAGAGATGGTTTACAATATTTTATGAAAAAATGGTTTAAAGTGTGGCATGTAGACTTTTTGGGGTACGTTTCTACCAAATTTGCACATCGAGAGACTAAGATTTTAGCCCATTTATTGCATTGACTCTGTCAGCATTTTGTGTCCCTACTTCCATAGAAGATGTATTTGGCCTGCACTAATCCCACATTTGAAATGAAATTCCCTGCTGATTTTTAACTTCTAAAACTGTTAAACTGTATTTGCTTATCTTCACAGTCTCTTTACTGAACTTGTAATTTGTAAGAGAAGATGAGTTTTGGTTGTTTCCTTTTTTTTCTTAAGCTTGTGTCATCATTTCAAGGACTCAGTGGATTTGCACACTTCCAAAAATTGATGCCAAGATGTGTCAGTCAAATTCTGTTTTTGTGTGGTTCTTGAATATTTCCTTAAAGGTTTCCAAACAGATTTTTGTGTGTTTTACATGTCAAAAATCAAACAACCAAAGTTACCTTTCATGTTGATTATCCATGCATCTGTAGATTTGTTTTCCCCCAAGTTTGAAGCCAGCGCGTGAGATCTAGAACAGAAACACTGTTTTTGCCATTGTAGTAAAATCCCCTCACCATTTTAGGTATCTTTACTAATTCATGTCCCTGTTTCATAGTTATCTACTGTCATTTTGTCCCCTTCTATTTCTTTTGTTAGTAAACTATTCTGATGAACAACAAAAACAAATAACCTTAAAAGGTCCAAATCCTAAGTATATTTTATTTTTATTGTAAATAATTGCCTGAAAGTTTTGTATAACACCTTTGTGATCTACATTTTTCCCGTGCCATTCTTACAAAATATGAGAGAATATGACTACTGGTCAAATAAAAATAACTCTTGAGTGATCTGCTAATTGACAAGATTCAGTGGAGTCACAGGCTTATATTTAGTGGTGTAAATTATTAGTATGTCAAAGCAGGTACGCATTAATGCAGGATCGGTACAAAACTTTCCGATAGCTTCATTTTGTACCCAAAGAAACTAGAGACAAAAGGGCCAAAATGACAAAGGTGTGAAATGGTGAAGGAGGCTAAAAACCAAAACCCACTGAAATGTTGTCATCGCCATGCTGCACCATTCCTGAGTTATTTTCTTTTGTTTTGTTTTCATTTAAGACAGAAAAAAAAAGCTTCGGCATCAATAAAAAGAATAATAACATTTTCCAGACAACAGAGTTGCAAATAACAAAGTTAAACTGTGTAGCTTTTGATCATTAACTCCTTAAGCAAGGTAAAGTCTTAAAAGTGATAGTAATGTGTGGTCTTTGTTTTGGTACTTTTTGGGTTTATTCATGCCGTTGTGTTAAATATAAATAACCCCAATCACTGCAAAGATATCTGCGTGTATGTAGAGATCAAAAATGTAAAAATGTGTAGGCACTCTGTGTTACTGCTAACACTTGTTGGAAGTAAAAAAAAACAGGTTACTGATGTCAGTAATTAGTTTCTGTTTGTTGAGGTTTAGCACCATTTCGAGAAGCAGATGACATTTTCTCTGTGTGATTGGACAACGTTTTGAACTCTTGAACTGCCCCCCCCCCCCCCAGATCGTTTAGCATGCAGGAGGCCTTAGCAACCATCGGAGAGAAACTGTGTGTCGACCTGAGCCACTGTTTAAGCCAGCATGGCTTCCCGCCGTTCTCAGCTGAGCGTAAGAGCATTCTGAAGGGGCAGATCTCCGCCATCAACCAGCCCGACAACACAGTCCATAAGCTGATGGGTAACGAGGCTCTCTCACTTTTTTTTTCTTAAATACATCTCCACTCGCTCTTTTATCCCACTAATTTTGCAACTTCCTTCTTCCTTCTCCTAGATTCTCGGATTCAGAGCTACCTCCTGGCTGCCCTGGAGTCCAATCAACACATGACGCCTCCTCCTCTCCCTGGAGGCCTGGCTCCGGTCAGCAGGGAACTCAAGGAGCTCTCGGTCCGCTTCAGTCGCCTGGTCAACTACAACAAGCTTGTCTTCTCTCCGTTCTACCAAAAGATCCTCCAGAATATACCGGCACTCGGGGAGAGTCCCAGCACAGAGACATAAACCGCACCGTATATGGAGTAACATCAGGGTGAAAAGTGGGCTGTAGTTCCTCTGTTTTCCCTCGTTAGCAACGGTTTGGATGTGGAGGAAAAAGGGTTAAGCAGCCTGATCTGTAACGTGAGAGGAAAGGCAGCCCTGCAGAGCGAGCACCTTAAACTGATCAAACCACAACCATGTCACTTACATTTACTAATGCAGTGTTGTTTCTTCACTAAAGTGTCAGACCTTAGAAGTGTCCGTTTTAAAACACCGATGCTTGCGTTAACTTACCGAGTACTGCTACCAGGGAGGGAGAACCAAACTGCACGTACCGCAGATGTCGCAATTCACCAGGCAGAGTATGAGATCTATAAGTATGAGCCACGCAAAAGCATTCGTCTCTCTTTAACATTTCCAGATTTTGTCAAATTATAACCACAAATATCGATGTGCTTTATTGGACTTTTTCTGTGATAGCCAAGCACCAATTGACGCCCGTTAGTGAAGTGCAAGGACAAGGATTCTTGGTATTACTTTTTTTAATTTAAATAAATATTTGAAAAGTTTGCTATGCATAGGTATTCAGACTAGTTTGAACTAATACCATGTAGAATCATCTTTCTAGAGGCTGAAGTTTTTTTTTTTTTTTTTTTTTGCTAATTCTTTTTTAAATAAGCTCTGTCTCTCTGTGAACATCAATTTTCATCTTTTGCCTCAGACTCTCAATTGATTCTAGGTCTGGACTTTGACTAGACCAGGGGTCTTCTGCCCTGTTCCTCAGGACCCACTGTCCTGCATGTTTTAGGTTTTTCCCTGCCTCCACACACCTGACTTAAATAAACGGGTGATTAATAGGCCTCTGCAAACCTTGAAGGTTGCTGAGGAGGTCATGTAATCATTGGAATCAGGTGTGGTGGAGCACCGACTCAACGAAAACATGCAGGACAGTGAGTCTTGAGGACCAGGTTCGAAGATCCCTAGACCAGATCATTCAGAGTAATAACGCTTTGACCCAAACTTTTCCATTGTAGCTCTGGCTATATGTTAAATGAGTGTTGTCCTGCAGGAAGGTGAACCTGTATCGAGTAATTTCCTGCTTCTAACAAGTTTCCTTCTGATATCGCCCTGTATGTAGTTCTGTTCCTCTTCCCATCAACTCTGATCAGCTTCTTTGTCTTTGCAGAAGAACAGCATCCCACTCTTCTCGCTCTGCCTAGTTAGGTAAATGGATGGCCATGTCATGGGAGGTTTGCAGTTGTGCCATCCTCTTTCCATTTTCCCTGTGAGATGCTTGGGATGTTGTTTTTATGGATGAACCCTGCTTTAAACAAGTTTATCCCTGACCCATCTGCTTTGTTCCTTGGTTTTCATGCTGTTATTTGCTAATCTTCTTTGACTAACCTCGAGACCTTGACGCTGGATTAGTACGCATCGTTGTGCTCTGTTTATTAATTAGGTGACTTCTAAGGGCAGTTGGTTGGACTGGATTTTATTTGGGGGTATTAGAGTAAATGTTGCTGAAAATGAATCAGCACCACACTTTTCAGAGAATCTTTACCCTTGCACTTCACAGCCATTGGCTACTTTTGTTTTGGTCTACCTACCTGATTAAAATCTCTGAGATGCAATGAAATTTGTGGTTTTAACGTGACAAATGTAGAGGAGGAGCATGAATACCTTTTAGAAAGCACTGTAAATAAAATAAGTTCTCCTTGTCAGCTAAGCTGGTGAGCAAAGTAAGTCAACCTTATACTGCTGATGTGTTCCTTTCTGCTTTTAGGTCTCTTGTGTTTATTGGTACTTTAATCAGAATCAGACATACTTTAATAATGCCAGAGGGAAATTACTTTTGTTACACGCTCCAGATATACCCAGAGAATAACCTCTGTTTGTCTGATAATTTGGAAAGCTATTTTAGTCTGGACTTTGTTAGTTGTTAGTTTTCTGAATCTCTAACCAGGTTTTGTTCTGCTCCCTAGCCCTAGGTTAGTTTGTATAAATGATATAAAAGAGATAACAGAGCCAGCTATCAGATAAATGAACCATAAACAAGTTACCCTTTAAAATTTTCAAATCTGCAGGTAGTCTTACCATCAGTTATTTGGGTCTGGAGGCTGAAAGGCTTGTCTCAAGATCTCCAGGTGTAGACTAATCTAACACATTAAGGGTGGGCTTGAGCATTTTTGTGTCCTCAATTTATCCAGAGAGCAAGTTTTACTCTTTCAAAGGGTTTCAAAGGCAAGAATAAACCAATTTATCTAGATACAAACTAACCTATCGAAGGGAACTCTGTTGGGTTAAGGGCCAACTGCTCATTAAATGTCTTATTCAGTTTTATTTACTGTATTTGAGATGTTCAGCAGTTTTATTCTGACAGTTGTTTATTTTTACATGAGTACGAATTTCGTATGTTCTGTTAGCTCTTCTTCACATACATTACATATTGACGGATTATATTAACTGTTATTTGTCCTTAGGTGTTTATTGGACATGCCAATAAAGCAGTTTTCCTGCAGATAAATGGGTTATTTTTTACTATCCTTATATATATATATATATCCTTAACCGGTTTTATGTGCATCAGTAATATCATACACTTGAAGATAATAGTTTATTTCTACAACAATGACAGAAAAGGATGAAAAATAAAACCATTTAGGTCGTTTGCGTGTAGTACACGAGTGTAACAGTAGATGGCATTAGAGCATCAATTTCAAAACTTCACCAACGTCCCAAAAGTCCTTTTTCTGAGGAATTAGTTTTAAGTTATCTTACCTTTAGTGAAACAAAGTATTCAGTCACTTTTTATTTTGTCTGACCCTATATCAGTTTGCACGTGAGCAATGATACAAAAATAGCCACAAAATAAAAGTAAAGCAAATCCCACCTTAAAAGGACTGCATTTTTATTCAGACAAAGCTCAAATGATTATACTTAGATTATACTCCTCTATATTATTTCTGAACTCAGAATTCACATGTACGCTTTCATTTGATGTTAATTTTGTAAAATGGTCTATTACCAGATGATCGTTAATAGATTCAGAACTAAGACAAAACCAAAAAGTCAATTTTGTACTGTTAAAACTTTTATTTGACCAAATAGATTTTACCTAGAACTCCCCTGATATGACTTTTACATGACAATAGTTAACACATAATTGAGTTTGATACACCATATATTATTAATCCATTGTTTTATGTTTTATAAAACAAAACACTCTAAAAGAACTGTACCCCTCAACTGTACAAAATGTACAGATAAAGACTGGAACAGATGTGTTTACAGAAAAAGAAAGTATTTAAACTATCTTTTCTTGCAGGAGCTTAAAATTTACAATAAAAAGCAAAAGCAGATGCTCTCGAAATGGGAATCTTTGAGATTTCTGTTTGTTTTCTTACCCTTCTGCTCACTGTGTGTAGTAGTAGGATTCCACTTGTGTTTTCATCCAGCCTTGTTTGTATTTTCTGCTTTAAGATGTTGAATTATTGCTCTATGGGCAAATTCAGGTGCAGTTATTTTCTTGTAATAGATATCATTAGATATCTATTAGAATCTGTGTTGGTGAAAGTTGGCAATTAGAGATGTCAGACACAAAAAATGAGTGGAATGAACCTTACAAGTCGGAACCTACCTTGAAAGGTTTCATTCAGGTCAACCCAGCAACCCAAGCCATGAAGTGGAAACGGGGTTGCTGCCCGCATTGAAGCTGAGGACTGTGCAAGAAGTTCCCGCTCCCAAAGCAACACCTTCAAGCTCAGCTGAAAGTTGGAGCTACCCTCAAAGGCGAAGAGTTTGCATGTTCTCCCCGGGCATGCGGGGATTCTCTCCAGGTACTCCGGCCTCCTCCCACAGTAATTGGTCTCTCAAAAATTGCCCTGAGGTATGAGTGCGTGCATGCATGCATAGTTGTTAGTCCTGTGATGAGCTGGCATGGTGAGCTGTTCAGGCTGCACCCTGCCTCTCACCCAATGACTGCTGAAGATCCCTGGCTCTGCAAGGGTAAGCAGGCACAGACAATGGAGATGAGACAACTAGCCAAATCCGTATATCGTCAGGTTTAATCACCATATTGCTTCATACACCGTGGAATTAGATTTGGGCTCCATTTTGCTCTCAATGAAGATATTTCAAGGAAAATATGCAAAAAAAGATATTTTTCTTGTAAAAATGATTGTGTACATTTTAACAAAAGAGGACTGGGTTGCTGCAAATAAGCATGGTATCGATCTGGGTACTCTTGACTGTTATCAAAAATGTCATTATGGTAGCATACAATGACAATAAAGATTCTGGATTGATCAGATAGGCAGCGTTGGCAAAGAATTTGTCTCTGTGCCCGGCTGGTCCAAGCAACAGCGCTCTGTAGCACCAACCTGAAGGTAAGTCTAAACGGTGTGTGTGCAGGATGTGTGGGGTCTGCGAAGATGTTAGCTGCCCGTTTTCATTATCCTGGAGCTTTGCAGGTCCTGGATGCAGGGAAGGTCAGGCCCAGCGATCATCTCTGCAGACCTAATTGGTGCAGTCTGGACCTGGCCTCTTTTTTTTTTTTGTGGATTAGCCAAACCGGACAGTGATGAATGAACAAGGTCAACGAGAACACATTAGAACTGCTTTTGGAGTGGATATCAAAGCAGACTAACACGTGGTTTCTGGAATGGCCCTGATCTCAAAATGGGTGGTGGTGCAGAATCATAGGGCTCACTGCACCCATCACTGAGCACAACTCATCTGAGGCCGAGACCACATATTTTGCATGTTCACCCATACAGTTACGCACTCAGTACTGTAGCTGTGTTGCCCTTTAGTTCTCTCCATGGGTATCAACAGTTTTGTTCCATTATGCTGCTGGTGTTATAGCTGTGCTTTTTTGTTTCTGTTTCATTTTTTTGTTGGTTCTGTTTGCAGGTGTCTGTGGTTGTCTTTCCCCGGTTTCTCCATTGTAGCAGCAGGAGGATTTTTTTTTTTTTTTTGTAGCAGCTGGTTGTCAGGTTTTGTAACTTTTGTCTCTTTGTTCTCTCTGTCCTTGTTATTCCCTTTCCCCTCTTCCTGTGTCACATTTGTTATCAGTTTGTACATATTACCTCAACACCAATAACATCAATCATCAAGGGTCGGGCATCTTTATATATATATATATATATATATATATATATATATATATATATATATATATATAAAGCCTCCCTTGATAAAGCACATACGGTATGTTCGGCAAAACCAGGCAGCCAGAGCACCTTTCTGCTTGTCATAAAGCTGGACATGACATGGGGGATGGTGTGTGTGTTTTAGTCTCTGTTCCAGAAAACCAGCCCATTTGAATAAAGTTTGCAAGCTATTAAACCAGAACCATGCTAGGGGATTACTGCATGTGCACGTGGTTGGTGTGCAGTTTACTAAAGGATATTTAGACGATCTATATTTCAGCCTTCATTTATGACTGTGTGAATTTGAGAAAATCGTAAGTAAAACTTGTGCGTTCAGTTCTTGTTTTTAAAAAGTCGTTAAACTTAGAGTCTTGTTTAAACAACATCTTCTACATGAGAGAGTTTCCTTGTCAACATCACCTGGTAGCGTCTTGCCTTCCCTGGTCAGAAAACATCAGACTTTGTGTTTCGATTTAATGGGCATCTTTCGGGTCCCAATGAAGCCGGATATCGGCTCAGTCACCAGCCAGTTTTTCAGAGCATCTCAGTCAGTCACATTCAAACATAGGACTGACCTACATGTTCCCCAGACTTTAGAATACACCAGAAAAACAGACATAAGAGTGGTTAATTTGGCACAAAGTCAGTTTTTGTATGATCACGACAAATCTGCAACTTCTGTATCAACATTATTTGAACTTCAAATTAAAAAAAAGGACCCCACACCATTACTGCTAGAATGAGCTCCTCTCTCTAGCTCAGGGGTCTGCAACCTGTGGCTCTAGAGCTGCAAGTGGCTCTTTGGACCTTCCACAGTGGCCTTAATAACTTTGGCTACAAATTATATTTTTATTACTGTATTTAAATGTAATAATGATAGTAAATGCAGGTTTTAGCAGTTTTTTTCTTGGAATAATTGCTTTTAATTTTCACAACAGAATGATGCTAAAAGTGCCAGTAATATTTAATTTTAAATCAATATTTCTTTCATTATGTTGGAAACTATGACTTTTTTTTACATCATTATCCACAAATATCAACATCCCATCCGTCCTCTTTTTTTGTTGTGAAAACCTCAAAATATAGATAAAAGGGTGTTTCTTTAACGACGACAACATATTCCCTACAATAGATGTTTATCAAAAATCATAACTTGTCTTTTTTCAAAAGGCCAGGCAACATTTGCAGCTCTGAACTAGCTAACGATGCAGGTGTTAAACTTAGTTGGTTGTAAAATTTCCAGTCGGAAAAAAGTAGCCTACGGCAGAAAAAAAAAAGAAAAAAAGATTATAAGCCCCCAAATTAATATGACAATCATGGGCATGGTGCGTGTACTGTGTGTAAACATGTGATCGCAGCTGCCTCATGGAAGTTTTGAAATGTTTTGACTCGCCGTCAGTGAGTCAGAGCGAGCGCCGTGGCTCCGCCCCCCCCTCCCCTCCCCAACATTCCACACATGCGGAGAAGCAACAAGCGCTACCGAACCAGCAGCAACAAGCTAGCCGCCAGCAGCTAAACTCGGTCGGTCGGAGGGGGGTGGACGAGGCGTGTTAACATGCAAAAGTTTAGAAACTTCGATCTTCGCCTCGACTAGACGCGCTACCGACGTTGAGCGAGACCCCAGACGGCCCCCGAAAACATGGACCACGGCTCGTCGTCGTGAACGCTGTTGTTTTCGCGCATTTACGAGCTTCAAATGTGTGAAAAGTCGCTCGGTGTGTCCTCGTCGTTGAACAAGATGGCAGCAGCAGCAACAGTAGCGCCGTTGCAGAGTTTGACTGTGGTGCGGGTGTTCGTTGCTAGCCAGCTCTTTGACACTTTGAGGGATGCGGATTACTGGTCTTACTGAAGGTATGTGATGTAAATATCTTTAAAACGTGCAGCCAAATACGCTTATTGCCGTATGTTTGTTGACACGAATCGTAATTTTTAACGTCCGCTGGACTTGGCTCGCTGCTAGCTTGTTTGCTAACTTTAGCTTGTTTGCTAACTTCGGCGTTATCTTTTTATTGGGCAACTGTTACCGCCGAAGCCCGACGAGTTTACTCTTGAGTTGTTTCTTTTTTTATTTATTTGCAATAAGTGTTGATATTGTTTGGGCTATATTTTAAGATGGGTTTTGTTTTTAAAATGTTAAAGTAAAAAAAAACACATTGACATTAATTGCTCGAAGGAACGTGAAGTAAGGTTTGTTTACTCATTGAAATGAACTCGAAGTGAGTTAACCCCCCACACACCAAAGAACTGCTATTATTTATGGTTGTGTAATAAAATAACTTACAACAGGTGCTTTTATCGCACAAGTGTGGGGGTTGCCCATCCCCCCTCCCCCCCAAAACTTGCACGTACTTACGGACACGCACACAAACACCCCTTTCCTCCCCTTCCCATATGTCAACTGTTACTTATATCGATCTGTAGCAAACCGTGAGGCGTTTTACAGATCTACCAAAAAAAAAAAAACACGCCAGCTGAACCCACAGATATACATGCACTCCTGTGTTTGTTTGCACTCTGTGAAGCTGGATCTCTATTTCAGGCCAGTCCCCTGGGATATCAGGTTACACTGTTTGGCAGGAGGGGTAACAGGCAAGGCTGTCCCTCAAGAGACCAAGGGCCAAGCGTAGCATGGGTGACATATTTACACCACCCCCATGTTGGTGGCTCCTCTGCTGTGTTGGCCGAAATGCTTTGTCAGTTGCATCATAGAGTTATTATCAGTGTTTGCCTGACTTGCAGTTGTGGGTGGCGATCGGGTGAAGGAGTTACCAACAGAGCATAACTTGATCTTCGCCTTTCCCGTGGAGGGGCGTGATCATATTTAGTAGAAGATGTTTGCTGCTGGAATGGGAATTAGAGCTTTCATTGTGCTCATTGAGATTTAAGTGTTTGTGTTTTAATTAAGAGTTGTTTATTGTAAGTTTAGTGACTGATTTTTCGCTCAGTAGTTTGGTAAAGCTCAACCGCTTTTACTTGTAAGCAGAAATGAGGTGTGCTCCTTGTAAAGTTGACTAAGAGGCACACCCCACTGCCTGTCTGAGCCTGTGTGCACAAGTTTTTTTTCTCTTTTTATTTTGTGTTTGGAAGTCTAATGTCTCGCTGTTGAACTTATATTTGCTTCCTTTAAATTGATCTGCTTCAAGAGTGCTCATGTGACATGGGATCTAGCCTGAAACTCGAAGTCTGCTGAGTCCTAGGTCCTGGCAGGAACAATGTGTATCTCTGTTTGGAAGCTTTCAGGAAGTGTGGCTGATGAACTGTTCTTCTTCCAGTTTAGACATGGTGTACAAACTTGCTGCAATGAGAGGAATGCCCCGACGTATTCCAAAGGAATTTTAGAGTGGCGTGGTTGGCTCTTTTTTTTTATTTTTTTTTTAAGAACATTATTTAAAGAGTGCATAAGTTACTATTTTGTTTTTACTTGATTTGTTTTGTGTATTTAAGGAATGGACTTTTTTTTTAATTAAAAAATAATATACGGTTACCCAACAGAGATCAGAGTTGGCAAGTTGCGCTGTCATATACTAAAAATCAGATGTTCCTGCTCATTGAAGAAACAAGTTAAGAATCCTTTCCCTTTTCAGTATGTAAACACATAAATCAGCAGCGTGTAACCTGATGCACTTTTTTTTTATTCGAGTAAAAAGCCAATGCTGGTTAGAGACATAAATGCTTTTTGTTATTGGGGATGATCTTGTGACTTGGTCTTACTAAAATGAGAGTGGCTAATTTAGAGTCTTGTTTATACAACATCTTCTACATGAGAGAGTTTCCTTGTCAACATCACCTGGTAGCGCCTTGCTTTCACTGGGCAGAAAACATCAGACTTTGTGTTTCGAGTTAATGGGCATCTTTCGGGTCCCAATGAAGCCGGATATCGGCTCAGTCTCCAGCCAGTTTTTCAGAGCATCTCAGTCAGTCACATTCAAACATAGGACTGACCTACATGTTCCCCAGACTTTAGAAAAAGCAGAAAAACAGACATAAGAGTGGTTAATTTGGAGCAACGTCAGTTTTTGTACGATCATGAGAAAGCTGCCACTTCTGTATGATTATTTGAGCCTCAAATTTAAAAAAGGACCCCACACCGTTACTGCTAGAATGACCACCTCTCTCTAGCTAATCAATTGACCCATGCAGCATGATCAAGTCACAAGTTGTGGTCCTGCTGAAAGCCTGTCTAACCAGCGCAATGTGAGTTCACAGATTAAACATTAGGAAAGTCTGTCAGGGCTTTCAGGTCTAACCCAACTAACATTCCTGATAGAAAACAACCAGTGCACTGTAAAAATATTATGTCTTGATGCTTGTCTCTTGGTTTCTACGTGCTCAAAGATGGGCCATTTGGGCTAAAGATGATTACCTTTATAAAAAATTTGTAAGATGAAATCAATTGTAATCTCTATTTTATATTTCTTAAAACCTAGAGTTTAATCAGATGCAGTTTTCTACTCTTAGCCTGCAAACTTTCATGTAACACTTAATATTAGAACACTATTCAACTATTATCAAATATAATACAAAATTATACCAATTACCATAGGTGCTTTTTGCTCTAAAACATTTTCATTAAAAAACGGAAGTGTGTTTTTAATATCCCGTTCTTGTTTTGATTTGACTTTGTCACTAGAGATAAACTGATCCGAATTTAGTGGTCAATTTCAAAAACTTTCTTAGGAACTGTAATGTAGAGAAAAACAGCATTTGAAAACATGAAGAATTTTTGTTTCTGGCCTTCATTGTTTAAAAGCCGGGGGGGTATTTAGACTTAGACTTAGACTTTCTTTATTGTCATTTTGTATACACAGAGTGCATACAGAACGAAATTTCGTTTTCGCACAGCTCAGAAATATTGTCCTGAATGAGAGGAGTCACTGTAAAAAAAAACAACTGTTTCTGTTGATATCAGGGTTTCCCGCAGCGCTATCTTGGCGAGGCGGCCGCCTCGCCAAACTCACGCTACCGCCTCGCCAACATTCCCAAAAAAAAAAAAAAAAAGTGACGTTAACACGCGGTTTGTTGTTGTTGCTGCTTTCGCGCGTGCGTGAATGGCAGGGAAAAAACACATGGATACCCCCCGGCGATTCGGTCCGCGGGCAACGTGTCGCCCAACAACCCCCCCCCCCCCCCCGCTCCGCGAGTCGGTCCGCGGACAACGTGTCGTCGTCGTCTCCCCCCCCCCCCCCCCGCTCCGCGAGTCGGTCCGCGGACAACGTGTCGTCCCCCCCCCCCCCCCCCCCCCGCTCCGCGAGTCGGTCCGCGGGCAACGTGTCGTCCAACAACCCCCGCCTCGCATAACCAAATTCCTGCGGGAAACACTGGATATATCAAGGCAAACACTAAACTGTTTTGGATTTGACATTGTAAGCTGTCTTAAGCGTCTTACACTAGTAATTAGTGCTGGCAGTATTACTTAATCAGCAGTTTCAATGTGTTTTCCCTAGAGATTGTGAAGTCCTTTTCTTAACTGTGAACGATTTTCCAAAACCTCCAACATTTCTAAATACAGTATTCTGTAAGACAAAGGTTAGAAGCTCAAAAGGATAAAACAGCAACTTTACATTTATCCTTCCTGTTATCTGCTAGGAGTCTTGCTGTCTTGGAGCCTGAATGAGCTGAAGGCTTGTCTCGACAGGCTATAGATAATAAAACTTGTTATAATACCTTCCCACAGTGCTTTGCTTCATCTGGTTTAATTTTTTAACAACTCACGATGCTGAAAAGCTCAAACCTGGAGTTTTCTTCACTCGTTGTGCCAGTGATCTGATGGCGTCTATGTATAGTGCGTTCATTGACTGGGGAACGGTCAGCTCTTTTTTTTTTTTTTTTTTGAAAGGCTGAAAATCGACTGCTTCAGTTTCTCTGTGCAGTCTGCTACCAAATAAAAGGTAGATCAGACTACACATAACAATATTAATAGTTGGGACTGTACCTAATTATTTCCATAGTTTTTTTGTTAGTAAATCGACAATGTTGCCATCGTACATTGAAATTTATGAAAACGAGAAATTAGATTTTTCCTTATCCAGTAGGCTTTGTTTTTCTTCTCTAAAAATTACACAGATTGGCACCAAGAACTCAAACCTGCTTGGTCCATAAACACATCATCCACCTGAATATGCTAAGTTTGATGCACTTTTTTGGGCTTTGTAAAAATCTGTTAAAGGGAAAGTACACCGAAACTAAATAGGGATACTGTTATTTCTTATGTTGGATTCTGAACTACAATTTTTATCTAAGAACCTACAGAACATTTTTTAACTTGTTCTATAGTCTTTAAAATCACTGGTTCAGACTATTAAAAACAAGTCTCTGTGTATCAGCTAGTCTTTCCTTGTAAGGCTTTTCAGGTCCTGAAAATTGTCGGTTTAAAGGATCAGATTGTGAATTTTCTTTGCCTTCGTATTACATTACAAACAGTATCAGGAAACCCAGCTCCTCGGCATGAACACGCCAAAGTTTGGAGCTGGGGATGGGGAGAAAAACGGGATTCGTACTTCATTACAAATTCACTTAAGATTTTGAAATTGAGAAAAAATATAATTTCTGTTGCAGTGGAAAGTCACCAGGTTGCATCATTTCAGCTGTTGCATTGTTCAGATAACTTCTGCAAACTGTTTCTTTTTTTTTTTTTTTTACACGCATCAAGTTAAAGTTGTCCTGACTGTGTCACGGCATGACTGTTTCTATTCGTGGTTTTTGAGTCACCTACGTTTTAAAGAGCGAGACAAGAGTCTTTTCATTTCATTAATGCATTTGTGAGGATGCCGCTGAGGTGGAGAACACTCATCCCACTTCATGGTGTATCATTTTCTCCTCTGGGGAGCTGTTTTCTGTGTGCCGTTAGTTAGTGTGAAACTAACCCTGCAGTGTAGCGTGCAGGGACTAGCCATAGATGCACCGGGCTTCCCCCCTCTCCCATTACAGAAGACTTGTTCTCTTTTCCAGTAAGAGTGGCTTGAACACCTTCATTTATATTTGCTTTGGTGGCCTTTAGGAATTTTTTTTTTTAACCCACAGTATCTCCGGGGATAGTGGGAAGAAAGGTGACGTTTAACCACTTTTTTTTTTTTTTTTTTTTTTTTTTGGAACACTTAAGCTTTGGCCAACTGAGTTTTTGTACTGTAACCATTTTAAAATGTGCAAAGGTTAAATCTATGTTTTTTTTTTCTTTTTTTTCTTTTTAAGGTATGGCCTCACAAGTCTTGGTCTACCCATCACACCTGCACTCAGCTCAAAAAAGTGCCTTAGGAAGGAGCAGCAGTGGTACCAGCAGACAAACGGGTGAAGTCCACCGC
This sequence comes from Fundulus diaphanus, assembly GCA_037039145.1. Taxonomy (NCBI): domain Eukaryota; kingdom Metazoa; phylum Chordata; class Actinopteri; order Cyprinodontiformes; family Fundulidae; genus Fundulus; species Fundulus diaphanus. The sequence goes on along the minus strand of CM073134.1, from coordinate 12,508,380 downwards.
GGTAGTAACACCAGCAGAGCCTTCGAGCATCGACCCCCACCCAAGACATATGTGATTGGAATCAACTACGGTATCGCGTTTCCAAACAACGTTATCCCGTCCTCAGCTGGCGCTGACTTAGGAAGGCCGAACAGGGGACGGCCGGTTGGGGAAACGGAGCAGTGGACTTTGCAGACTGCGGGGATACAGCAAGTAGACGGCTGGGAGAGACCAGGAGCGGTGCCGGCGGAGTCCCAGGATCAGCAGCCTGTTGACCAAAGTTTAGAGAGAGAAGGCGGCGGCGTGGACTGCGAGCTACTGACTAAAGCCTGTTTAGGAACGGAGGGGGGGGAGGCCAAAAACGGAAGAGCACAAGCAAGACGAGGTCACACCAGCCTTCCTGATCCAGGGGCCTTCCAGATATGTGAAGAGAAGACAGGAGAAGGCGGGGGACAACGGCAGGAGAGCAACCGCATCAGAGCCATGCAGATAGTGGAGGACGTACCTGCGCTGCCTCCGCTTCCGCTACCTGTGGCCATGTTGCAGACCAGTACCGGGAACAACGCGGACGCTGTCCGGTTCGGGGGTGGAGGAACTCTCGCCGCTCAACACAGGAGGGCCGACGGAGTGACGGGCCTCGCTGTCGATGGGGCCGAAATCAGCACCAACAGTAATGAGGTTGTGGCAGGTGCCACCGTGAACAGAAATGGGTCAGGGGACGGTGACTATCAGCTGGTTCAGCATGAAGTTCTTTACTCGATGAAGAACAGTTACGAGGTTTTAGAGTTTCTAGGTCGGGGAACCTTTGGTCAGGTGGTGAAGTGCTGGAAGAGGGGGACAAATGAAGTGGTGGCCATCAAAATACTGAAGAACCACCCATCCTATGCACGGCAAGGGCAGATTGAGGTGAGAATGTTAAACTTTGTTTTTATTTCAACTTAACCTGTGGAATAACGGCAGATAAACTGCCATAATGGTTTGTTCTTACGATATTTAATTAGAAAAACAGTATAAAGTATCAAAAGTACTCATTCTACGCATTCTAATCTGTAACCTTTAATCAAATTTCATTCTATAATTGACAGGTGGAGATCTTGGCTCGGTTGAGCAGTGAAAATGCAGAGGAGCACAATGTGGTGCGCGCTCTGGAGTGTTTTCAGCACCGCAGCCACACCTGCTTGGTGTTTGAAATGCTGGAGCAAAACCTCTACGACTTCCTGAAGCAGAACAAGTTCAGCCCACTGCCACTCAAAATCATCAGGCCTGTTCTGCAGCAGGTAAAAATGACTGTTGCTCAATTAAATGGCAAATATAGACACAAAAATCAGGCTTTAACTGGCTGATATAAATTCAGGAGTTTTGCTGGAGTTTGTCCTGCAGAGCCCAGTTTTGGCTTACTCAGATTTTCCAAAAGCTCACGTAACTTATTCAAACTAAATTAAGAAAGCATCGGACCAAAAAGACCAGCTTTCAGTTGCGATGTTTAATGACCAGAGGGAAGAAAGCATTTTGTTTTGCTTCTTGAGCTGCAATTCAACAATCAAAGCTTATCAAGGCAACATAAGCAGATTTAGATCCCTAGTAGATTATTTGGTGTAGGGCTGTCTTAAACAATTATTTTAGTAATCAATTATTTTAGTACAATTATTCTATCGATTATTCCGACAATTAATCAAGTAGCTGGATAAAACACTGACAATCTGGAGATTTTTCACATAATTACTTAAGTTTATTTTATGAGTAGTGGAAATAAAAAAAAAAATGCAAATGAGCAAATAATGCCATTTTTTTCTTTAACAAGTATAAATCTGCAGCTAAAAATTTCTAGGATCAGAATGTTAAAAGTTCAGCCCTTTCTGATTGACTAAACATCAATACAGTGCAGCTGCCTCTGCAGTGAAATTGTTAAAAACAAAAAAATGCTAGAAAGTCAGTTGATACCAGGCAGCTTGCTGCTTCGTTTTCTTTTCTGGTAAATTTAAAGTGTCGCTACACCTTTAAAACTTTAGGTCTCTTTCTCTATGCTGCTTTCTGTCTCCATAGCGGATAACCACACTTAACCTCCATGTATCAGCAGGCTAGGCTATCATTAGCCTGCGCTGAATAAATAACGTAACGAAGCTCCGAGGCAGGTAATTTTGCCTCGATGAATTTTATAAATCGAGGTCCTCGACTCATTCGATGAATTGTGACAGCCCTAATTTGGTGCGTCACTTATAAAAATAAAGTGGAGATGCACCAACCAGAGGCTTCTGATCTGTGCTTGGTAAATAAACTGAAAGAAATCAGTATTTTTCTCTATTTTCTAAATGTGTCTAAAGTAAGAACGTGCTATATGTTTATGAAGGCATCAACCAATAGCATATACCACGTCACATTTTTTTTAAGTTGAATACGATCAAAGGATAAAGGAATACGGTTGAATGCACAAATGAGGATAATCTTATAATTCCTTATTTTTTTCTGGATTCAAAACTACTACATTATTTGAAATACCTGCAGCACATTTCTAGTGTGCTGCAGGTTGTAGGTTGTCCTTTTTTATCAGGACAACCTACAAAGAAAACTAACTCAATTATCCAGAACAGGTTTGATTGGTTCATCTTCAACTGTAAGCCAGGTATCTGATGCGTACAATGATTTTATCAAGACAAAAAGATTAAGATTTATCAGAATCGCTCAGTTAAAACAATGTTGTTTACATCTCGGTTTCTCTTTCCAGGTGGCAACAGCGCTAAAGAAGTTGAAGGATCTGGGTTTGATCCATGCTGACCTGAAACCAGAGAACATCATGCTGGTGGATCCGTCCAGACAGCCCTACAGAGTCAAAGTCATTGACTTTGGTTCAGCCAGCCACGTCTCCAAAGCTGTGTGCTCCACCTATCTTCAGTCTAGATACTACAGGTAAGGACCCAGGTGCATGGTGCACACCCGTTAAAGGGCGACGACTGCGCTCACTGATAGCATCCATTACTAGATGTTTTATTAGTCGCTATTCGGTCACGTGCGGGTTTGTCTGAGAGACCTGATGGCCGACATCTTGAGCACGAGTCACATTTACTGACGTAGAAAGAGCACTTTGCCTTCTGGGAATGAATAGCAGTCACAAAGTGCAATATGACAAGGAATTAAATTTGAAGAGGAGAATAATTTTTAGAAAGATCTGTGATGTGAAATCTGTCACAATAAAATGCCAGCGTACCAATCTGAGTCATTCCCAGGGGTAATACTTGTTTATGTGCATGTTTCCCACAGAGCTTAGCAAAGTCTTTCATCTGCCTCGGTGTGTTCAGGCCCCGTCTGCTCTTAGAGTATAAAATGTACTGTTAACCTGCGTGGGCTCACTGGGAGTTTCCCAACATGCCTTTCACTTTTCAGTCTTGGTCTGCTATCTCTCTGCATTTCATGCGTGTTTATTGATTCGTCTGTTGCTGCCACTGCGTTCTTCCACTTCGTCACACAATAATTTCTGCTGCTTATGTGTTTTTCTTTGGGGGTTATTTTATAAGCAAGGGGAACTAAAAGTGTCCATAAGGAGGATTGTCACAAAAAGCTTGAATGAAAAAGGATATCCTGCTTGTGGGTTGGACTTTTAGACTTAACAAAACACTTTTGTGCAGAAAATGTCGTTACAATTTAAACCGTATGTTTATAAGCGCATATTTTTGACATGCAGTAAATCCAGCCCCTGGTTTAATTAAAAATGAATTGGACTCTAAAAAGCAGAAGGGAAACGTAGTTTTGACATTAGCTCGTTTGCATTTTGAAAAGTGTTCTCCAATTGTGAGTCGCTGTGGTATTGTTGGCGTGCCTTAACCACACAACAGTTAAGCTGGAAATTAAATTGATCTGTGTTCCTACTTGGAGATTTCACCAACTGTTATGGTGGATTCTTGCAAAGTGTGCGAAAATTGTGCAATTTATTACACATACAGAGAATGTCGACATCATACGCTGTTCCACTTTCTACGGCGCTGGGTTTCAGTGCTCTGCAAGGAGAAAAGCACTTCCTCACTGATTCTTACTTTATTTTCTGCTAGTTTTCTTCAGATAGGGACGTGAAATTCAGAGCTTCTTGCTCTGATGCAACTTCTGTCGGGCTAAAATTTGAAACGATGAGCCTTACAGCACCGAAATACCAGCAGTAATCATGTGGGAAATTTTTATTTATTTTTGTAGCGCGAGCAGGTCTCTGTCAAGACCCTCCTCTTTTTGAGTGCTGAGGCTCGGTGTGGCTCGCAGCTCTTATGTAACGTGGAGGATTTGCTCTACATTTGACCCGGTTAAGTGCGTATGAGTGTGCGCTCATACGTGTCTGTGTGTGTGGGGGGGGTGTTTGTCTTTAAGCTGTGTTGGCAACACAGAGATCATAGTTTGGTTAAAAACAGGCTGGCACTGAGTCTCAGGGAGGTCACTGAGGACACAAGAGGCCGGGGAAGAATGTGGTTTATGAAAACCCCACATTTAGATCCAGGAAAAAAACATTCTGGCATTCCTGCCTGTGTGTTTGTGTTTTTGGGTGTGTTCTTATGTCTTGAGTTGTTTCAGCGAATGCAAAGGATGGGTCCTCCATGGCTGTTACACATCACACCCTAATGTTTTCATATTTAAAGATATCAGATGTGAATAAATGTCAACCGAAAGTTTATCGGTCTCCCAGAGCCGTGAAGTAATTGGTTTGGCAGCCCAACATTTACTCAGTCTCTGCTTTAATATGAGAGTGGAAAAGAAAAAGGACAATGATCTTAGAAATCTCTGGAGCTGTAAGCTCTTCACACACGTACCGACGATGTCGAGGGAGGAAAAAATCGAGCTCGTTTCTTGACCTGAAACTGGGGGGTTTCCCCCACGGCCGTCTGGACTCTGCCGGTCACGCGGTTCCTGTTTCTTGGCTTAGATGACGTGGAAATCTGGGCAAAACTGCTCTTTTGGCCTAAAGGTCTCTTGGAGGTCCTAGTGCTTCCCCACTTAGCCAGATTCTTCACCAAGCGAAGAGCCTGAATAAAGTTACAAACATTGAGTCCGCATCCATGACGTGGAGGGGAAAAAATACGGTAAATGTAAGTGTATGATACCGGGGAGTGGTGGCCTAGTGGTTAGAGCGCTTTCACTCTGAGAAGGTTGCAAGTACCCGGTTCGATCTCTGCAGACTGCCACTGTGGGTCCCTGAGCAAGAACTGTGATAGCTGCCCACTGCTCCCTAAGGGATGGGTTAAATGCAGGAGATTGTACAGATTGGCATGTACAATTACAATGACGAATAAAGGTTTCTTCTTAAAAGAATTATGTATCGCATATCAATCCAAAAAGGGGCTTCTTTGGGTTACTGTGAACCCAGACTTCCTCTTCAGCAGATTCTTTCCAGGAGAAGAGCTGTGGGCGACTGTGGCTTGATGGGTTGAGTAGTTTCCTTGCAATCAGAAGGTTGTGGGTTTGATTCCAGTTTCCCCTTGTCACATGTCGATGTGCCCCTGGGCAAGGCACTTAACCCCCAGTTGCCTACCGAGCTGCGTCTCTGTGTATAAATGTGTGCGCGTTAGTGAGAGCGATTGGGTGAATGTGGCTCTAGTGTACAGCGCTGAGTGGTCAGCGTGACTGGAAAAAGCGCTATATAAGTTCAGTCCATTTACAAGGAGGTGACAACCCAACCAAAATTAGCTTTTCAGATCTGAGGAGTTTGTGCGCACACAAATCTTTTCAACTGAGAAGTAACGTCTGGATTCTTGGCCGCCGGCAGTGTCATTCATCTCTAACTTATTTTTTTTCTGTCCAAAGATGAGTGTCTTTATCCGTTATCTGTACGTATCTGTGGTTTTGTTAAAATGTAACTTTATGTAGAGTGCACAAGCTGGCGGCGCTCTTGCAAGTCACAAACAAGGTCATGTTTGGCTCTGCAAGGTACGCTTTGTACTGTTTATTTCATCTTGAACACACCAGGTTGCTAGGAGAGGCGTTTGGATGATGCAGTTTCTCTTCATCGTCTGAACTGCGTCGCTGTGTTGTTAAAGAAGGAAGGTCTCACAGCAGAGAGTCTTTTCCTTTCATTTTTATTTATTTTTTTAACTAATCTGGGGTTTTGCCCTGAACTTTTTATTCAGGCAAAGTTTTTTAAAAACACTCATTAAAGTTCAAATGTGAGTTCAAAATGTAAACTGAAATCTGTCTAAGTACAGGTTTGTAGCCTTCACCAGGTCTTTGAAGTCTTTCTCCTTTGTTTTTGTTTTTTAAGTATGAAGCGAAAATGTCTGGTTGCGTAAAATGTTTTGAATGAACAATGCGTAGCGTTTCTCTTGTGGTGTCTAACAAACAAGGCACGTCTGTCATCAGCGGCAGCGTTGTGCTTTCCAATTATGGATCTGTTTTCGCTGGTTAATGAGTGCAGCTCTTCAGTGGTTACACTTGTTAACCATACTGTGGTTCTCTCCCATCTTAAAGTAGAGCTTACGTTAACGGTACACTTGCCTGGTTGCTTTATTATAAGGGCGGGACACGGGATGATATTAAATTGTGAAGGATTACAGGGATGCTAGAAGGTTTTGAAAGTATTTTCCAGGTTGGGATAAACGTGGATATTGACCATAGTGTATTGAAAGGTTTGTATTTCCAGACTCCGTGCTCTGTCTCGTTGTTTCTACATCGTCGCTTTCCTTTCGTCTGTTTGCCCATTCACCTTGCCGTCCGTGTCTATGCCAGTGCGTCTGGAGGGTCTGCTAAAGCAGAACGACTTGGATGTGGGCTGAGGCTAATTCTGTCTGTTTATGTCCCGTCCGTTTTCCACAGGATGATTGAAGCTGAAGAAAAAAGGACAAAAACAAACCCACAGTCTATATTTGTATTTATAAGGACACGTTGACCCGAGCTCTGTTTGGTATTTAAATACAGCGTTTCAGTTTTGGTACTGGGTGTACTAAAAGTCGTATACATTAAAATGTACGTTCTACTTGACAAAATGTAGAAAAATTTAGCAAACTTAATAAAATATTTTAAAAAATCATAACCTAAATCCTTTTGTAAGATCATTTTTTCTTAATCTAGTGAAAGTGATAAAATGGAGATACTGATTTTATTTCAAAAGCTGTCGTTTGCATGTAGCAGAGCATTAAAATCAGTCAGATTTACAGTATTTTTTTTTTATAAAAGGCATTCCAGGCATTTTCTTTATCAAAACAAGCTGTAGTTGTCGGACCGTTGGTACAGACGAAAGCAAGTTCATGAAAAGCTTCATGTGTATTTGGGCGGCGAGATCTATGGCAGGAGTTTCGTGCTGAATCGTTGAAATTAAAGGTACGATAGATGGATCTGTTGGCGTTACTCGTCAGGTATAACGTCGCTCAGGAGGGTTTCAGAGCTCGTCATGCTTGACTGTGTCGCTGCCATGGCAGCGGGGCCTGATGAGGTGACTCGTCTGTCCTGCGGGGGCCGGTGACGCAAAACTAGCCACAATGAAAACGGAGCGGAGACCTTCATTAATAATTATTGCACAGAGATCAGGTGGAGAAGAAGACGACTATCGTCTGTGCAGGCTGACAGATTTGGGCGGGCTGTGCTTAAGGCTATCATGATGTGATTTCTTTGTTACAGAGGTGTCGTTTTACTTTTTGTACCTTGTCTCATCACGTTGCCACACTAACATTTCCTCAGCTGTGTTGCGTAGGCAGCCGTTTGTCTGCCAGTAAGTATCCCCTGGCAGAGTTTTTCACTTCTTGCAAATCTTTTAAAATGTGTCAGATTCCCTGTAGTTTTACTGAAAAAGACAGAAAACTGCATTTTTTTTGTTTCATTTTGCTTGAAAGGGAATCTAAAAATATTAGTTTTTTTTATTTATTTATGTTGTGGGATCCTGTTTTTGTTGTGATTATCAGTGCAGAAACATAATGGGACTCTGGAGCCCTAAATGGCTGGGTTTAGTGTTTATAGTACTCAATAACTGATATATAAGCACTGCCTGGAAGAGGCCTGTTTGTGTGACTTGTTGGCTGACTCCCAGCTTTTTACTTGCTTTGTTTTTTTTTCCCCTGTCAGCCTAAAAATGTAAAGAATTTTTTGTTTTATTATATTGTCCTTGAATAACAACCTTTATTTTAGCCTTTTGTGTGTAATTTTTTGTATAAAAGATATGAAACAACTGAAGTTCATAGAAGCTATCGAATGAGTTTGACCCTTGATGTTGATGTTTTAGAAAATAACAGCTTTTTTTTTTTTTTTTTTTTGGCCAACCGTGACAAATGTTCAGAAGAGGCATATAATGATTAGCTTTTCTTTCACTGTTTTATTTTGGTTGCTAAGCAGAGGTTTGGTAGTTTCTGAAGCCAATCAGGCTTTTCAAGGCCGATACCAGAGTTGTCAAAATAATAGATATTTACATATAATTAAAACTACAAAAATTCTCTTTTAGAACAAACGGCATTTCTGTCTGGCCGAGTTGTTGAAATCTGTGGATCACTGATCAGAGCTTATCCAGAGGGAATTGGCTGATTGATTGGATGGATGGGGCATGTATGGAAACTTGTCACATGATGACAGTATTTGGTTATAATTTCTATTCACTCGTGTTTCTTAGAGTTGTAGATGGTTGGGAAACTTCTGGGTGTGTCCAAAGCATTCGCTGCGTATTTCCTGCTCCGTCAGCATGCTTCTACTACGTCATAAAAAACATTTGTGGGAAACCTTGTGCAGAATGTTTTCCAGCACATGGTGAATGATGCAGCCGTAAAACTCTTCCCTGTGTTCATAGGCGAGGCGTTTGACAACCGGTTTTGGGTGTGTCCTGAGATCACCTTGCTTGGGCTCGCTGGCACATGCATTTTACTTATAGCAACAAGCTTTCAGCTACATTTGATTAAACTCTGCATTAGACACGGAATTCACGATTTTTAGTGGCGCTGTAAATTATGTCAAATTCCAGTCGTTATCACAATATGAGTGTTTGTAACATTTCAAAGGCCTGCTGTGATGATGCAGGATTTGATGGTCGTATGGATCCATAACCCGACTCACCAGATGGATTTAGTTCTGCAGAGCTCCACACACCCAGCTGGGATCGCTCCATTGGAGATGTATTTCAGAAGGAAATGCATCTTCTGAAATACATACATTGATTGGATAAACCACTTGTCTGCCATCTTTACTGACGTGCTACTTCAACCACTCACACTGAAACCGAAAACCGTCGTTTCCACTAATAAAGCCGTTCTTTTAAAGAATTAATAATCGGTAGATTAGACAACATTGATGAAATGACAACATCAATGTTACCGGGTGCCCAGATTTCTCTAATGAACACAGAGGCCGTCTCTGATTTTTGCTAAGCGGGCGGGCGCAGAGTCTCTGCCGGTGGGGGGGGGGTTGGTTTGTTTTGCCCATCTGCAACGCCGACGGTGCGGGGAAGGCGCATTCTGCTCAGCTCTTCTACTACAGCAGCAGGACCAGGTAAATACCTCTTGCTGCGTTAAACTTTTTTACGTTATCAAGATGCACTGAAGAACTGCCGCGGACAGGTCATGCAAAACAGAGACTCTGGGACGTCTGGTCACCGCTTGCTTCCTCGCGAACCGCCATTGTCTAAATCCAAACATTCGCTTCTGATACACATCTACCAAAATCCCGCCCGCTGATCCTTATTGGCTCGTCCATTTTATGTGGTATTGAAATCCCCCCCAATGGCAGCGAGTCTAGATGGATGTGTTGACACCATGTGGAGCTCTGCAGAACGACATCCATCTGGCCAGAGTCAGGTTGATGGATCTATGCTCTGCTTGCCAAAGAAAATGAACCTTTTTATTATATTGTAACTCATTATGATGTATGTGATTGGTTGGGTTTACTTTGATTGGACCTGCTAAAATGTGAAAGCTAATGCACAGTTGTGGGGATACCATAACAGAAAAGCAAAAAGGAATAATGCTGTTTAAACCCCGCAGATATTATTGTAATAGTCAACAAAAGTTGTGATTGCATGATTTTTAGTATATTTACTTAAATTGTTTCTAAATTAAATCGCTTTTCTTCTTGTTTGCTGGTTGAGGTTTAAATTTAGTATAACATTAATATGTGAAATCTTATCACAATTTTAGCATTTTTTTTTTTTTTTTTTTTTTTTTAACTGATTCCGTTTTACTGTTGCCGGAACCGCTGGTTACCGTTTACCTCTCCTTGAATGCCTCCTCAGCCCGTTTCCTCCACCGCTTTCTGCTAAAACCCAGCCCGTCATTACAAATGGTGGTTTGCTTCCCTCCAGGGTCACTTTTACGATCCAGGTGACGCTCGCTCTCTCTGCCCGCGTCGGTTTGGGCGCTGCACATGCAAGCTCGGTCCTGTGCAACCTGAGACGGGCGCGCACAACCGCAGCTCCGGCAATGTTGCTGGACCTGTTTGATACGCGACGGTCATGGATCGGCTTTGTCTCCGGGCGTTAAAGAACACGGCCTCAGATATCCTTCACTAACTTGCCTGATGTTTAACATCAGTAACAGCACTGGATGTGGTGTCTAAAGTGTGGATCGTGTTTGCAGCTCACGGCACCAGGGTGTTACCATATTGTATGTTTGTTCTTGTTATAGCTCTGTAGTGTGACTCGTTGGTTCTGGAACCTGGCCCGCCTGCCAAACGTGTGTGTGTGTGTGTGTGTGTGTGTGTGTGTGTGTGTTATCTCGTAAGCTGTTGTAGCTCTGGGACGTCAGGGCCATTGTGGTAGTAGCGTGTGTGAATGTGGTACGAAGACTGTAGTACAGTCAAGAACACAAGAAGTATTCACACACTTGAGTTTTTTTTTATCTCCATAAACTTGTTCGGCTACATTAGTTTGCTTTCTGCTTTATTTTTGCAGTCTACACTTTTGTAAAACACCACTTCCTCTTTTTTTTTTGCTCAATCAGAATAAGAGATCAGTACATTTTTATAATATCGAGCAGTTGCCTGGTTTGTTCCCAGTTATTGCCTGTATTGGGTTAGAGAAATTTGTCCACCGTTGGCCTTCAGAAGTTTTTGCTTTCTTCAATTTTCTCTGTTCACGATTTCAGTCAAATGTATGTTTGGCCTCAGGCGTGACTGGCTTTGGCTTTGCGTCCCAAAAAGTGTTTGTGATCCTATTTTTTTTTTTCCTGTCTCCACCACTCAAAACTGTCTTCAGACCAGTAATTCCCCGGAGAAAGTCCCATACCTTGTATGTCTTAACGTGTTGAGGAGTGTCCCAGCTGAACTTGTTCCTCCCGCAGCTGCAGTCGGAAATGAGGCAAGTTTAATTTCCTTCAGGCCAGGGAGGGATTGTGTAAAATGGTTGGGCTTGAGGTCTGCAGCCTCGTCTGCACGTTTAGAATCGTCCCCTCGTTTGTGCAGAGACCGATGTCTGGTGGTCTCTGTTTTTAACCCTTTAATGCTGCTGCATTATTGCTTTGTGTCCAGTTGTTGCTGGGAAACGAGCGTTTGCTCTGTGGTCGTCACAGCAGAGGTTGCTATTTGTGGAACTGTTGCTCAGCTGCTGCGACCCGGTCTAAAAGTCTATTGTTTTCGTGATGCCTACGCTACAGGAATACTGGTTTCACAAATTTTACTTTAGATCTGGTTTAAACTGTCTGCGTTTTCTCTCAAATCGTGTGCCATGTAGTTTTACTAAGTTGATTACTGCCATTCCAACTGTACATTGTCAGAAGTGGAAATCATTGGGAATATTTTTTAGTGATGTGACTACATGTCCAAAGAGACCTCTCTGTTTGTGTAAAAGCATTTCTTCTAGGTTTTGTGTTGTTTTTAATGGAAATATACTCTGGTATGTATCGTATTTGTACATTTGAGTAACTGATTCTTACATCCATAACTCCTTAGGATTTTTTTTGTATTGTCAGTCTTTAGGCCCTTTCAATTTGCTCATTTTCTTCTTGTTTGAAATTTCTTTCTTACTTGCATTTTGTCCTTCTTTACTGCGCTTTTCTTGTTCCCTTCTTTTCTTGCTTGCCTCCTTTCATATTTTCTGGCTTTTTTTCCCACGTTTGTTTTCTTCCCGCTTTGGTTCCTTACCTCCTCCACATTTTAAGTCTTGCCACTGTATTTCTTTTCTACCACAAATTCATATTGATCTGTAATAATAGTTGAGAAAGGGGATTTGGAAACTCTGAACAAGCGAGGATAGTAAAGTATGGGGTTTTGAGATTATTTTTTTTTCTTGAAATTGTTTTTTTTTTTTGCATTCTGTTGTAATACACTTGGTGCTTGAATAAAAGCGAAGAAAATCCCAGATTTTCATTGCTTTTTAAGAGGAACTAAGAACCCTATGACCAGTTTTCTGCTTCTCACTTCCTGCAGGGCTCCAGAGATTATTTTGGGCTTGCCATTTTGCGAGGCCATCGACATGTGGTCACTTGGATGCGTGATCGCCGAGCTCTTCTTGGGTTGGCCCCTTTACCCCGGAGCCCTGGAATATGACCAGGTAACACCTCTGCACACAACGATGAAGTACACACACACACACACACACACACACAGACTGGAGGGAAGGGAGACCCTTACAGTGGTTATTATTTGCTCAGGGTCTTTAGCACTCTGTTTGACGTAGATCAACAAACTAACCAGAAAACCCGTCTTAAGCTCATCTAGGCAGAGCAAAGTTTCCTTGCAGTGTGTGATTATCTTCCCAATCGAGGGACAGTGTGTGGTCTAAACTGCACAACTGGGACTCGAACTGAAATCCCCAGGCTAGGGAACAGGAGCATGGGAACAGGCCCTCGCTAAGTTCACAGAAGAGAACTGCATCATTTTGTGTTTAGCCGTACACAACTCGGAAGTTTTAGGATTATCATAGCCTTATTTAAAAAGGGTAAAAACAAACTTGGACACTCATGTGCTTGATTTAAATCCAGAAAACAAACACTTGTGCACGAGCCCACCTAATGTGCGAAATGTGTTTATTCCTTTTCTTGTTTTTCTTATTTGAACTTGGGTTTGTTGCTGTTTTCGAGGTGTTGTTTCCTCCTACAGTTAGACCAGCGATCAGTCAGATGGTGCCCTCGCTGAGCCTTGACAACGCGTTGTATTAATGGGCCATGTCAGGACACTCTTGCACGCCCACACGAGCACATTGAGCCCCCAAAAGCATGCTGTTCTATGCCAAGGCTCGCTGTGGTTCCACTCTACACAGCAAAATGTATTTATAAACCGATGGTAGACGTGTGCACGCTTACACACACACACACACACACACACACCTGCTTGCACGTTCAGGATTTGGTTCCCATTCAGTGCATCATCAGCAGGTTCTGAGTCCAGCGCTCTCTGGCCAGTCAGTCTGTTTGTTCTAGGCTGCAGACACGTGCTGACACGCAGACGCAGTGAAACCTCTCTGCATCTATTCATGACAGCATTTTTGTAGCATCTCGTTGTTGCAAAAGGGGTTTATTAAACGGATGCAACACTGAAAGGTTAATGACGTTTTTTAACTGTTGAGAAAATGAATCTGTGATATTTTTTATTTATTTTTTTTAGATATAAAGAGAACACTGTAGGAGATTTAGTCCAAGCCCGTTGTGAAGTTTGGGTTCAGTAATGCCTCCCCTTCAACCAGTTCTTATGAAAACTTGGATGTAGCTACCTAGAAATGTTTGGCCTTTAGCAGCTTTTCTAAAATGATGCCTAAGAATTGTTTTATCTACACAGTTTAATGTTCCTAACCTATAAACAAAATCGTCAACTGTAAAGGTCATTTAGACAAATATATTAGGTGTCTCTACTTTAAAAAAAAAAAAGAGGGTAAATTTGACTGAAATGTATATCGCATTGCATATAACTCTTACTACTGAGATGGTCATGGCGATTAAGGGTAACGTTTTGCTATAAAATTAGCAAAAGTTGCAGTAATTATGCACAAAAAATAATTCTTGACTTTTTCTTAAAGTAAATTTTATGCATCACTCCAAATACCTTTTATTTAAAGTAAAACGTAGCATATTTAGACATTTCTAAAGATAAACAGCTGAAACAAAAGAGCCAGCATTAAAAATGTATATCCATTGACTCAGTCTGCCCTAAGTCATAGATGGGTTCTATATTATCATAGCTATTTTTTGATCGTTTTTGATTTGAATTATTCAGCTGTTGTATTTTTTTTAAGTTGGTGAAGAAAATGTCATGTTTAGTGTAGTTTTTGTTTTGTGAGCACATTTTGACCCCACCGTGAAAGCAAGAGGTCTCTCCTTGCTTTCTTTTAATGAATTTATTGATATAATTGGCATCATCAGTCATAAGATTAGTTGAAAGAAGTCACAAGTTATGATTGCACAGCTTAAATTCCCCTTGTCTGGCTGTATTTGTCTACAGTTTTAGGAGAAAGTATGTTATAAATATGTTACTGATTACCATTTGGAACTTAATTTGTTAGTTTTAAATAACTCAGATGATACCCAGCCTGTGTGGCTAGTTTTCTGCTTCACTGGGCCTTTACCTCGCTCTAAATGTTAATCACAGTTGGGGATTAAGTGTGAGGAGATTCTAACAAAATAAACAGGCCAGTTAAATTTTAAATGAAGAACAGAAGCCTGCACTTTTTTTACATTAGGCTTTCATTTGCAATTGACCAGATACTGAAGAGTTTTCCCTCATTTGGCTTTGATCAGCAAGTCAAATGTTGAAAATTTGCACCATTTTAAGTCTACAAACACATCAGCCAACAGCACGCACTTTTGTTTTGAGTTGACTAAACATCAAAACAGGTGGAATCTGCTTTGCTCTATAAATGGACACATTCATTTCTAATTGGTTTAAAGCTATTACATCTTTGAGAAATCCTTCAGCAAATGTTTTACTCTTTTGTGTTTAAACATAGTTATTGAACCTGAAAAGGAAACTGGAGGTCGGCATTGGTCAGGAAAAGCTGCTGTCAACAAGTTTTCAATCTCAAAGTGCTATAATATAAAAACAAAGCAGTGTGCACTTGAGCTATTCATTTAGAATTGAATATAGGAGTCATGGGCTTTCACCAGTTCTTATTTTTTTCTTATAAAAGTGTTCTCACAACCTAAATCTGGAGTGAGGCATAAAATTTCCCATCAGAAACATATTTCTAGCAAAGCATTGACGATCTCAAAGATCCAGCTGGGTTCCACAGGTTTGCATGTCTTGCAGAAATGACTGTATGCAGGGTTATATCATCAGAGAGCATCAACCTAACTAATCTGATTCAGTGAGTCAAATTCAGGCTGATTATCTGCGGGGCTTTTGACGTTTTCTTCCCCTTCTCTGCTTTTCTCACCATCTCCTCTTCTTCCTCTCTCTGCTCTTCCTTCCTCCGTCTCGCTCGGCTCAGATCCGGTACATCTCTCAGACGCAGGGACTGCCTGCAGAGCAGCTGCTCAACAAGGGGACAAAGACCACACGTTTCTTCACCAAAGAGTCGGACTCCCCCTACGCCTCCTGGAGACTAAAGGTATGTAACTCACATCGCACAAATGAGCTCAAGCACAACATCATGGCCTTGCAAGTATTAAGCCACTCTGGTGCTTTTTGGATAGGAGAGGCTCAGGCGGATGGATCACGGGGGAGAGGAAGATTCCAAGGGAAATTTCTCAGGATATTAACTAGGAGTCTTTTTATTCTACCAGTAGGAAACGGCTGCTTGTCAAAACAGGACAGAGCCAGGGAAGCACAAAGCTGTGTTGACTGTGCTGAACTTCCTCTGTACGAAGTTTAAATCAATCTAAACTTATCTCTCGTAAAACCCCAGTTCAAACTTTTTGACTAAGCAGATTCGCATGCAAATGCTGACGGCGTACGACTTTATCTGATATTCCGAAGGTTATGACCTCTCGCTGCTCACCAGTGAAACTAATCCTAAAGCATTTTGTGTTTTAACATGTATGGTGCCTTTTTGGGGAAAATTATTTTGTAATCTTTACTTTTGCTGTTTCTAAAGTGCATGAAAAAGATTAAAGGTGCAAAAATAAAAAAAAAAACCTGCTGATCTAAATAAAAAAAAATCTTCACATGCTGCACTTCATTACTCTGTGATCATTGACCTTCCTACAGACGACAGAGGAGCATGAGAAGGAGACGGGACTTAAATCCAAAGAGGCCAGGAAGTACATCTTCAGCTGTCTGGATGACATAGCACACGTAGGTCCAACAAGACCAAAGTACTTGCAGTCAATCTGAGCTGATCCAAACCAAATTAAAATATGATTTGGAGTTACCTTTAAAAAAAATCTGCTCAGTATTTCTTAATATTTATATTAGTTTTCTTTAATAAAAACCTTCTCCCTCGATGCGTCAGGTGAACCTGGTGTTGAGTCCTGATACCAGCGACATGCAGGCAGAGAAGGCAGACCGACGGGAGTTTGTGTCTCTCCTTAAGACCATGCTACTGATCGATGCCGAGGACAGGACCGTTCCCTCCAGCGTCCTGAATCACCCGTTCCTCACCATGACGCATCTACTGGACTACCCCCACAGCAACCAGTAAGGCGGTTTGTCTGCTAGAACAGCCTATAATTTGTTGCAGAAGTATTTTTTTTTGCCCTTGAACTTTTTTCCCTCTTTCTCATGTAACGACCACAAACCTGAATGTTATTGGGATTTTTTTTTTTTTTTACGTGATAGAGGAGCAATGGTGAGCAAACGTCAGAAAGTCTTAGGAACACCACAGAGAGGGCTGGGATAAAGCTGTGGAGAAATTTAAAGCAGGTTTTGGTTAGAAACAACCACCATTATAGTGAAAAAGGCTGCGTGGCAGACGACACACACCCAGACACAAAGACTCTATGATGAAACATGGTGGTGGCAGCGTTATGCTGTGAGGAACTCTTCTTTTCAGCCAGAACAAAGAAGCCTACTGACTTTGCAAAGAATGAGCAAAAATGTGTGATCTCTATGTGCAAACCTGGTAGAGACAAAGCCCCAAAAGACCTTAAGCTCTGAGCCAGAGGTGGTTCCACAAAGTGTCGCACCGCATTCTTCAGATTTTATTTGGGTTAAAGTTCAACAGCGACGTATCCTTTCTCAACTTCTTCAGTTATGCTCTACCGTGTGTTTGTCTATGACATAAAATCCAAATGAGATGAATTAAAGTCTGTGGTGACAAAATGTCAACAAGTTTAATACTAATGCAATCCACTGTAAATGTCAATTTCTTCTTTCAGCGTTCAGTCATCTTTCCGCATCATGGACGTGTGCCACAGCTGGCCCAGCAGCGCCGTTTTTGATGCTTTGAACCAGAACACGATCCACTTGTCAAGGCCGCCTCTAGCTCCCACCGGGTCTTCCGGACTTCCAATGAGCTACAGCAACATCCAGGTCCATACCCAGGTGGGATTATTTACACCTCTCAGAACCAGGGTGGTCACAGTAGTAAAGTTTTAAACTCGATACCCATACTAAGAAAAACATCCTTTGAAAGCACGGGCTCATTTTTACAAGTATTTACAATATGATACAGTTAATTCAGGGAAAAAAACAATAAGTAGGCGATCACTATAGAGGATTGAAATTGCTAAAAGATAAAAGCACGATTATGTAAATGGACTAATAAATCATTACAAGGTTGCTTGTAGTTATGAATATGTTTAAAATGCATAGAGAAAAAAACAAATGAAGGGAAAGTAAATATTTTTAACAAAGACATAAAATTACATAGAGCAATAAAAAAAATTAAATGAATTGGTACATTTTAAGTGTAATGGTTATTTATTGAGCTATTTTTATTTTCTATTCTGTCACTGTTGGTCTTCATACTTTTCCTGAATTCCCTGTTTGGTAAAACAGATAACATTAATAGTATGTGTTAAAGTCCTTTATGGAAGCATTTACTTTGATTCAGTGGTACAGTTTAAATTATAATTGCTTATGTTTAATGTTCCACCGTGTTTTTCCATTTGCTTGTCATTTTTCTGATGATATAAATACATTTAGCTACTGAAGGACAAAGAATCATTCCATAAAAAAACAAACATGGATCTGCCGTATACCAAGCATAGTTTTTACAGTGCAACTGAGGATCTGGTTCTAACAAAGATATTCAGCTGCACTCCTGTACAATTCTTGTCTTTTTGGTCATTTTGGATTAGATATTTTCTTTCGTGATCAACCACAGCAGCAGCAGCGTAGGTAACCACTGGTTCCTACTTTTTTCTGCTCCGTCAGCTGCAGTCAGGCCCCAACGTGTTTTTATTCTCCACATTAACCTTTAATGCCTTTACAGCTAAACGGAGGAGTAATGGAGGTGGATGCATTTATTTTGTTGCTTCACTATTAACATTTTCTTGCATTGATTCGTATCGCAGTAGAACGGAGCGCTGTGTGGTTCAGAACAGCAGATCTTTAAAGAGCATTTCAAAGTGGGAGCTCTGACCGACAAAACCCCGTCATTGGACTGTCAAGCTAACAGTTAGCGTTAGCTTATGTTGTCTTGGAGGTTTACTACAACGCTTTGGCAGAAACGGGTGCTTTGCTGGCCTATTTTACGATCCTCCATCTAAAACAATGACGTTTTAGCGTTAGCTTAGCACGTAGCATCGTTCAGCAGTTTCTTTGTTTTTGTTGTCGGTGTGCCGTATAAGGAAAGTTCCTCTGAAGAACGCTTTTGTGCTTATCTGGTCTATAAAGAGGGGCACATGTTTTCTTCTTGCTGTTCTCCACTTGTTACCAGAGTTTAAAACTTCCAGCTCTATTATGGTCACTTAAAGCTGTAGGGAAGGGAGGGGTTAGCCTGTTATTACGGCGCTGCAGCCACAAAAAGTGCTACAGTTTGGGCAAACATCAATGAGTCAGTTTATATTGATTTTGACACAAATGAGTATTTTTGAGGAATTGATTTTTTTCTTTTCCAGTATTGATTATATAGAGGAATCGATTATTTTGACAAGCCACTCAACAAATATAGAAACCACGCCCCCTCTGTGTGACTAATGGTTAGATATGTAGTAATATTGCAGAAGAAAGCCTTCATTTGTCACTAGAATATGTGTATTGGGACCATTAGTCATTGTAGGCTTGGTTTCCTTGAAACTTCCTTTCTCAAGTGTTAATACCTGCTCTTCCTTCTTCCATGTAAACTTGTTCAATCCAGTCTATAACCCAGTCCGCCCCATCCATGTTGCATCCTGGGATAGCGCTAACAGGAAATGGGCAGTTTGGGTGCAGTGACTCCTTCCCGCCTGCCCTCCTCCTCTGTCCTCCCACAATGCAAGGTATTTAGTGTGCAGGTTTCTTCCTACACTGTTTGTACATGTTGTTTTTGAAATTTGATTCAAAAGAAAAAGGGCTGGAAATGTTTAAATATTTATGCTCTTTCCATAGGTAACCTTAATCAGCCAGCAACCTATTCTGTCCCCATGGTAACTCAAGCCCCTCCCATACAGCCTCTCCCAGTGAGGCCTGGCGTGATAGCTCAGGTAAGATGCACTCATCCAGAAGAAGTTGAGCTCAGAACCTGAGAGCATGTTGGCATTGTGAATCTACGGTTGTCAGACCAATATTCACACATTTGCTTATGCAGGGTTTCCGCGGGGCATTAAAAGTCATTAAATTAAATTTTTTAAAATTAAGGCCTTAATTGGCATTAATAGTCATTAAATGTGATTATCTGTGGCATTAAAAATGCCTTATATTTTTCTAAAGAAAAAAAAAATCATGGGTACTTGTTGATGGCATTAAATTTATTTCTACGAGCATTAAGAGCATTAAAAAGCATTAAATTAGGGTTACTCATTCCTGTATAAACCCTGTTATGAGTCAGACCATGATCATCTTATCAATATGTCAGCCATGCTTCAAGGTGTTGCAAACATCTGAAAAGTTTACTAGTTTGCAAATTGGACTTGATAGGTGTTTTCTTTTGTTCTTGAATCTCCTACTTTGCAGCAGGCCTGGTCCAGCCGAGGCCAGCAGCTTCTGGTCCCAGCAGCGTGGCAGCATATGACTCCTGTGGGTCCTCCACCCTCTCACCCGCCTCCACCACCTCCTCCCTCCCTTACCAGTGACACCACGGCTGGACCACAGAGGATTAGCGACTGGGGGTGTGTCTCCAAACTCTTAGTCATCCAAACTTTTATGTTTGGGGAAATCCCTGCTTGTAAAAATGACACTGACAGGAAATATGTTGCAATTTTAACCACATTATTTTAAATGTTTTTTGAAGTTGAGACTTTATTTTACTCATTCAGTGTATAAGGTGTAAAGTTTTTATTTCCCTCCACTCAGGAAAGCGCGCCCACACAGCAGCCACTACAACGCAGTGATGCAGCAGCCTCTCCTCACCAATCAGATGCCAGCCCTCTCTGCGCATCAGCCAATCAACATTGGCATAGCTCACGTTGTGTGGCCCCAACCAGCCAGTAAACGGAACAGACAAGGTCACAACAGGTGAGGTCATATATTGACATATAATTAAATTAAAATCACTCCCGCTTCGGTTTTGATCTGATGTATTGATCGTTTTTGCATGAAAGGAACCTGTCCCACCCCAGCAACATCCAGATATCAGCGTGTCGATCTCCCAAAATGGCCGACGTTGTAGGACAGGCAGTGGCGGGAAGAGGGCAGCCACAGAGGGAGGTGCCCCTGGTGGAATCCCGACGACCAGAGATTCAAAAAACAATTGCGGAAAAAGATGGCAGCGAGCTCAAGGACAACTGCTTTAAAGAGCCAACGACAAGTGGAAACAGGCGGGTCGATGTTCCGAGACAACCACAGCGGGATGTGGCCGTTCTGATGGCCGACACGCCGAGTCCAGCTCCCAGCGTGATCAGCATCCACAGCGACAGTGACGAAGAGGAGCAGGTGGGAAGCGAAGGTCGTCAGGGGTGCCGCCTGAATCAGTGAGTATAAAGGAGACGGCAGAAGGTCCACTACAGCTGCTTACAAAACTGCTCTGATGAAATGTGAACTGTGAAACCCGGATATTTCACCAACAGATGTAAAGGAGAATGTGGATGTGAAGCTTGCAGAAACACCAGCGTGTCTATGGAGAGAGTGTGTTCCCTCAGCAGCCCCGACAGCAGCCTCAGCACCAGTTCGTTTGCCTCCAACTCCCTGCAGTCCAGCCCTTCAGCGTCACCATGCAAGAGGCCGAACAGGTAGCTCTTTAACGGGATTAGCCCAGAACAACAGTAACCCCCGCAAGTGTCCAGGTAGCATGTTGGCTTCAGCACCATTTTATGTGACAGTTTTGTTTAGACACAAGCAAAAAGCTGCTTAAGTCTGTAAACTTCCAAGAGTTTTAGGAAAAACTGTTTGTACTGTGAGGTATTATCACCAGGCTTTTCTGTTTTACATTAAATAAATAAAATAAAAGAAATAAAAATATGAATGAAACAGATAATGCAAAACTATATCTTACCGGTATACATTTGTGTCCCGTCGGTTTTATTATTTTAGAGGGACGACTTGCTGGAACTGAAGACGGCTCTTTATGGTTTTTCAGTTATTTTACATTAAGAGGGAAGGATATTTTTCAGTGACTTAGAAAAAATCCTGAGTTACTAAATAGTAATTGTCCTCTCTTTAGTCGCTCCTTATTCTTAAACATGATCAACCATTTTCCCTTAGATAGGTTTTTTTTCTTTTTTGACCAATCTGTATAATCTGATTGAATTTGACTATGAAAGGGCCTTGAGATGACATGTTTCATGAATTGGCGCTATATAAATTGAATTGAATTTCAGGATAATGGTGTAAACATTATTTTAGCAGTTTAAAGCAAATCCGAATAAAAAATGTTTTCTATAGACTTCTCAACACTATTAGCCAGCATTGTCTACACTTTAAAAAAAGGCCGTTGATGGATTTCTCTTGTTCCTCGGCCATTTCAACCAAGCTTTTTGTTACTTCCCTAAAGGTTGCCAGGGATTTTCCAAACAACTACCAGACCAGAGAAAGCACAGTGAAAGTTCACCCTAGATATAAAAGGCAATCTGTCGCAAAATCTAAAGGTTTATTTCACTGTTGGCAGCCAAACCGCGGAGGTGAATATATGCAGCCTGCAGTGTCAATCAGGTCGGGTTTACTGTGGTAATGCCGAAGCTAATTAGCATTGATTACAGCAGTTGACTGTAATAGCCTCTTGTTAGATTTTTAATTTCCGCTAACATTTAATATCCGCTAATGTACCGTTGGAACCAATGAGCGTCAACATTTTCAGTTTGAGTTGCTTTTAAATGGCTAAAATCAGTCTCAGAGAACCTGATGACTAGCTGTTACCATTTCACAACTCTAAGGATTCATTTACTTCTTTTCAATAAACTCATGATGATATGACATCTGTCCACTAATGTTAAAGGAGCTTTAAGTAAGATATCTAGTGTAAAATCAACCTAAATCATTCTCGTTTGTCACCCGGGATGGAAGTAACATTCCCTATAAATAAACGGTCCTCTCCATCAGCAACGTCTTCGTCTCGTTGTTCTCCTTTCAAACCTAGAGGTACTACTTCGGATCAGTGTAGCCTGTGTTTACTTCCTGGTTCCTGAGCCAATCATATCAAGAGTTTCCAGAATTCCAAACACAGCATTTGGTATTTTGTCTTAGCAAAAGAGCAGCAGCCTGCAAACATGTATGTGTTATTCTGAACCGATAGGTGTCATTATCACTTATCTTCCTTTAAAGCAGTCCCAGGTTTGATTCCTGATTCCAGGTTATTTACTGCATGCCATCCCCTTCGCTCTGCCCTTCCTCCTGTCACGTTACTCAGAAATAAAGATCACTAGTGCTACAAAATCTAACTAAAAAAAAAACTGATAAGTCTCTTTTGTTGAGAGAAACCTCTATACACGTATTGCATTTGAAGGCGCTTCACTCTATGCAATAACCAATGCTGCTGTTTTCATGATTCAGCCAAATATGTTGACGTGCTCCAACAACCTCTCTCTGTTCAGCATGTCTGAAGACGACGGCCATGAAAGCGGTTGCGACACGGTGGAAGGCTCACCCTCGTCGGACACGTCGACATCCCAGCGTGGCAACAGCGCCTACCGCTACCTTAACAACAACAACCGCTCCCCCTTAGCCGCCGTGTTGGAGCCCCTGACCCCGCCCTCCGAGCAGGGCCGGACCCCCCGGGGCATCAGAACCATGATAGTTCCACCGATGAGGGTGCAGAGCAACAACAAAGCTCACAACATGCAGGAGCGTTTCCAGAGAACAGGTCAGTGGGGGGGGGGGAGATATCTTTATATCCGTCTGTTGGTTAGTTTGTTGTGAAAATGTTTGTGCACTAACCCACCCAGGAACATGTTTTTCTTTTTAACCGCAAATGTTCCTACATCTTACCACCTGCCATGTGGCGTCTCCTGTGCTTTGGTCGCATCTGCTTTGCAGGTCAAATGGAAGAAGTAGGGCCTTACCGCCCCCTAGTGGGTCATAGGGGCTATAACAGGTGATCAAGAGACACCGGCAGAGATTAGAATAAGCCTTAGCCCTCACACCCCATAGATGCATCCATTGTGGGCAAGCTGCTGGCGTCGCCTATTTCTTATTGGCTTTCCCTTCAGTAAATTTTGAGTTAGTTTTAATAAGAGTTCAAGATTTATTTATCCTGGAAGCCACCCTTCTGCTTTGTAATTATCTAATTTTCTTCTTTTGAATATGATAATAGGAGGAGTCTCCTCTGAGAAAATGAACACATCCTTAAAAAAAAAAAATAAAGTTGCTTTGGAGGGAAAGGTGGATGCATTTCATCTGGAGTTGGGCTAAATCTTTGTTTTTCCTCTGCTGGTTCTCGTTTGGCAGCAGCAAAAGTTGCCCGAGACGCTGATGTGAAATCAGTTTCTACCTTTCTCTTCTCCCCAGACTGTTGGTTGGAGTCACAGATGGTTTAAAACAGATACACATCAGAGTCCGTGCAGCAACTTGTTGTTCATGCGATGCCCCTTTTCTGAGTGCCAACAACATCTTCCTCTGTCCAGGCTCTTCAATTTCTTTTTGTTTCCTTCAGAGATGCTGTGTTTCTGTTTGTCATTGAAAAAAGGTTTAATCACTCTGTCATATAAACAGAAGTCAGATATCAGGGCTTTTTACAGCTGATTGTCACACTTTTGCATTTAAGCAGTTTTATCCACCAAGCACACCACCATGCAGTATTGTAGTTCAGCCCAAAAATGTTTTTTTGGATAACGGATATTTTACCACGTGGAATTTATTTATTTTTAAAATCGCTTTTTTATATGTATTTTTGAAGTCTTATAGGGATGCACCGATCAGGCTTTTCGTAGCCAATACCAGCTTTTAGTTTTCTTTGAGGTCTTGTTTTTTTCCACACTAAAATAATTATCCATTTAAAAGTAAAAATGTGCTGCATGTTCTTTGATAAAATGGCTTAAATCCAATGGAAACCTCATGAAATACAAGGTCACCCCAGTTTATCTGTCATTTTATCTCCCAAAATCAAATCAGTCGCAGATTTGATGAAACTCAGAAAAAGGGTTTATCAAAGTACGCGCTGTTGCTCGTCTTTATTGACCGAAAACAACTTTAGCATTTCTTAGTATTCATTGATTTTTTTAACAAGTAAGCAAAAAATAAAAACAAATTTCAGTGTTTGCCCTACTGATCCCTGATCGGATCTGGCCGGCTGATTGATGCATCTCTAGTCTTTATTTGCTTTACTGTCAGGTCTGCAGGTCCCTGTAACTTGTTTTTATGTTTTGCCATTTTATGTTGTATTGCTGGATCAACTTTCGCCTGCTTGTCTGTCTTCAATCCCAGAATCCTGGTCCCGGTCCAAAGGGCGCTGCAGTCTCGGTGGACAACAGAGCGCTGCCTCCTCCGTCCCCCTCCTACCATCCGCCCCCATCCTGTCCCGGCAGCAGAAGCTGACAGGGCAGCAGCACCATCTGTGCTTTGGTCAGGTCAGTTCAGGTTACCTCCCTTCTTTGGTTGAGATGGTTTTACCCGAACGAGTCCAGAACCTTCCGGATTATCGTTTTATACAGCAGCAAATGTTACTGATGTTCTTAAAGTAAAGCCGTTGCTGTTTTCTGATACCTTGGCTTTTATTGCGTCCAGCCGGGACGTTTCTGTTCTCATCGTGTTTTTTTTTGTTTTTGTTTTTCTGTCAGGTTCAGCCGTACGGTTCAAACCACAGCAACAAAGAGTGGAACGGCAACTATGGGCCTCTGCGACCGCACGCCTACATCCCTCCTACTGTTCACACGCACACCTTCACACACCTGCACCACAACAGCCCCACGCACACCACCGCCGGCCCTCACACCCTGCTCTCCTACTCCTCCAGCGGGCCTCTCACCGCCACCCACCACCCCATCCTCCCCTCTCGCCCTCCCCCTCCCCCTCTCCTCCAGCACGGCTTCGGCCTCTCCCATCCCCAAGGCGGAGCGTTGCTCCACCAGGTCACCCTGGGCATCAGCGCGCACCCCCACCACCCCGGACACCCCGCCGCCTCGCACCGGCTCCTTCCCTCCCCGACCGTCAACCCTCACCTTCAGCCCGGCTACAGCCACCACCCGCACCAGTTCAAGCCGCCCTTTCCTCCCCCGGCCCCTCCTCACCCATACATGGCCTCCCCGGCCACCTTCACAGGGTTCCACCTGAGCCCCACCAAGCTCAGCCACCACCCCCAGTTCTCTTACATCTGAGGAGCAGGACGGAGGAGCCGCGCCTCCCTCTGAACAGGAGGCTCAAGGAGAAATGGACTGGGGCTGCCACCTGGGCAGGGAGACCCCCCAGCAGAGCACAACATGAACACTTTTGTTGAGTTAAGAGCGGAGCAGAGTTAATTTTGTGATTATTACCGTGGATGGGAATGTTTTCTGTAATCTGACGAGTCTCCACAGGTTGTCGATCATGTCTGACTGTAACAGCAGAGACTTGCCGCAAAGTCATGTCTGCCTGTGGAGGAAACTTCAAACCGTTGTAACAGTGAATGAGTTTCTACGGCAATTAGGAAACTTTCCTCAAGAACGTGTTTGTGCATTACCTCCTGTCATCGATCTGATCTGAATCAAGGCTGGAAAATCGAGTTGTTGTTTTTTTTTTGGGTTGTTTATTTTTTGGTCTACGCTGTCGGGGTCGCTCAGCCTCCCGCTCCCTTTATCTGTGTTGCCTTGCAACTCGTGCGCGCCGCTCGGCTCGATAAGCCGACCTGGCCGCGTGAACCCGGATCGAAGGCTCCCGTCTGCTTCCTTCTAGTGCCTTAAAACCCTTCGAGTCTTTGACGTTACTTCAGGAGCATTTAGATTGTACGTTTGAATTTAAATGGGGTTGCAGCACTTAACCTCCAGACTCTGAATGAGATGGGCTTTTAAAACCAGACGAGGATCATGTGCATGGGCTTGTTTTACTTTACGCTTTCTAACTCAGTGTGGGTTTAATCTAACTAGAGGCTGCACATATAGGGCTCTGACTGAATTAGCTTTTAATGTACATAAAGAGTGATTTGATATTTTGATAATCGATTTCTATTCACTATAGTACTTAATTCATAACAGTATTGTCACTGTTTACTGTAACTGCAATACAATCTAGGTCCTCTGGGTTGCTGTGTTTTTATTATCTCTCATTTAGGCTAGATTTGCGTTTTTAGATTTTGGGAGTGGCATAGACTTGTTTAATGTTTTAAGCTTTTAAGATATTTCTCAGTGTTTGAAGTAACCTATCAACTTAACAGTATCACTGCTGGGCTTTTGAGTATTAGTCGTATCAGTAATTATTGTCGACGAAGCTTTTGTCTCCCCCCTCCCCCACGTATTGAAACCTGTTGTCAGTTTTCATACATTCCTTCAGGGTGGAAGCGAAGCCTTGATTATTCAATTTTTTGTGTGTGTGTTTGTGTATGTTTTCATTTGATTTCCAGTGTGCCGTTGTGTGAGTCGTGCTCTTTACCCACCGGCGTTTCACTCCAATCAACACCAAAGACTTTATTCGTTAAATCATTTCGGAAGCATGGTCGATCATATTTCTGTCACCTCCAGCGTATACTGTTGCAGTTGCGGACTAAATTTTTTTTTTTTTTTGGTATATATTGTTAAATCTCTATTTTAAAAAAAAAAAAACAATGAGGTTGAGGTTTTATTTTTTCTGAGCTGTTTGCTAATTGTATTTGGAATGTATAGATAATAAGCTGCTATGTACTGATTATCCGCCACTTGGTAGCTGTGAATTTAGAGGATCAATCTGTTTCTGGCCTGCAGTCTCTCCTTCGTATCGTAGTTTGGACGACTAGATAAAAGCATACGTGGGTTTTCCTCTAATCAGAGTGTATTGAATGCTACTCCTTTATGCTAGTGCCTCTGTATATTGGCTTTGTTGTTTTGAAGTGTTTGTAAACTGCTGTATCAGAAGTTAAGTTTTCCTTTTTGATTTATTTTTTATTCTGTTGCTCTTTGGTGTGTGTGTGTGTGTGTTTTTGTGTGTATTTAGCATCAGTATTTGAAATGTAGGCTGGGTTCGCTCTTTGATTCTGTAACCAGTGTGATGTATTATCGTCTTTCCTTTCAACAACACAGCTTTTATCTCCGTTATAGGACTGTATTTGCAACTCTTCGTACTGTATAACTTAGTGCCTTTTCCTCACCCAGTGGCTGATGGATGACGTGTGTGATATCAAAGCAGTCGGGAATATCGTAGGCCAGCTCCTTTCCGGGGTCGGAACCTGTTTTCACATCACGAAACCCCCAAAGTCTGTTCTGTAGATGAAGATGGAAAACAAATCTTGCTTTTTTTTTGTTTTAATTTTACATTTTTACAGAATCCTAAGAAAATCCTAATCAGGGAATTTTTTTTTTTTTTTTTTTTTTACTCACCAAGAACAACGTGCAGCACTAAAAGACATGGGGCCTGAGTAACGTTCACAAATGCAAAGCTTTATCTCACACCGTGAATGTACTTGTGGAAAGGTTAGAAATCAGTTTATGGTTTGCAAGCAAAACATTTTTTTCTGCGTTTTGCTTTTGGTGTTGCTAGTACTTGTATGCAGCTATTACCATTGGTAGATATTGTATGTTTCGTAATGGGTTTTTTTGTTTTTGTTTTTTTAAACGCTTTATCCATCACTCATAATCAAAGTTTAGGTCCAAAGTTTTCCCGCCCTGATCTAATCATTACATAACAGTATAATGGTTTTGCTCTGTTATTTAGGTATTGGGTGTATTTTGTGTGCTTGTCTGCTATGCTACGGTTTGGTTATGTTAAGGTTTGTGTTATGCACAACAAATGTTTTTTTTTCTATATTGTGGAGTGCAGCCTGTCTGTGCAACCCCCCCTCCCACGCTGTAATCCCACCCACCCGCCACTTTGGATTGATTACTTTGGGTGTATAAATCTCATGTCCCTCATGAGATTTATACACTGTGTGACACCGGGGGGGGGTGTCACACAGTCCCTGATCCAAAGCTTAGCAAAGGACAGCAGCCTTCTGCAACACAGCAGGCCTACAAACTACGGTAATACTTCTAAAAGCTTGTGGGGAGGCTTTTTTTTTTTCTTTTTCTTTTTTTTTTAATCAGACATTGTAATCCACACTATGTAGACAATAAGTAGTACTGCAGATCTACTCGCCTCCATGCCTGCTTTCACTGGGAACCAGCATATAGAGAAAAAAAAACACCATATCAATCAAACGTGTACCCGAACGTCACATTTGGCTTCTGAGTTTGAATCTGTATGAAATTGAACGTGTAAAATGATTAATTATTGTGCTTAGGCACAAACATGTAGACACGATTGCAAAATGTAAGCTGTTACTGTTCTAAATGTGTGTAGAATTTTGTGGCTTTATGAGTTTTATTCCTTGATTTGTTTTTGTTAATCTTAAATGCTACTCTAGTGTGACTTGTAGCAACTGCACTGTGCAATATTCAACAATATATGAGGACTGGGAAAAATAATTGTTTGGATGTTTTGATGTGTGTCTTACCAGTTTGCGTCATCCCCCTCCTCCCTTCGCTAGTTCTCAGTGAGTTTCAATGTGACCAAGCCTTATGTACTTTGTCACAAAAAGCGGGTTCCTTCTTGGTGACTCTTATTGGTGAGTGTCAAATTCTGAATTTATTGTATAAAATGTTGAGATTCACTTTGAATAAAAAAAAATCTTTTGCTTCACTCACTGTTGTTTTGGTCATTGCTTCATTGTAAAGGAGTGAAGCATCAAATACTTTGTGATTTAATTTAACTACAGTTGCCAAACTGATAAATCTGTTGAGCCATCCATTCCCTCAGTTCTCAGGAGTGATGACTTCATGGGATTCTTTTTAAATAAAATTGATTCTGTTCTGTTAAGAATAAATTTGTTGGCATCTCCCTGAACATGATCAAATCCTCCTCAAACGAGGCAGCATTTTGGGCAACTGTGGAACCTGAGCTGTGTTTGGACGTTTTTGATCCAGTTGAGTTTTCTGAGTTATCAAATACTAGTTTCATCTTATATGTTAAACTCAATCCCAACCAAGTTATTTTGAAGTGTTCCTTTTTATTCCCTCACCCATTTTAGATAATCTATTTTTAGTAAACAAATATGTACCACAGACTTTTAAGGTAGCTCCAATTAAACCTTTACTTAAGAATTGATCAAGATGACTTAATAAATTACAGATCTATGTCTAACCTGCCTTATCTAAAATGTTTAAGAGAATCATCACTAATAAAGTATGAGCATTTATACAATTACCTGTTTGAATAGTTTCGGTCAGGCTTCAGAGCTCATAATAGCTCTGGTTAAAGTCACTAATGATATTCTTGTGACCTCGGCTGGTCTGTACTTGTCCTGCTAGATCTCAGTGCTGCATTTGATACACATGATTACAATATTCTCTGAGAAAGACTTGAATGTGCTGTAGAGATCAAGGGAACAGCACTAGTCTGTTTAAATCTTATGTCTGACAGATTCCAGTTTGTTCATGTAAATCTTGTAAACAATCTTCTTAAAACTCCATGGTTGCGTGTTTAGTACCACAGGGTTCAGTGCTTGGGCCAACTCTTTTATATATGCTTCCAATTGTTAAAATTATCCGAAAGCATGGTATAAATTTACTTAAAAGCTGACAACAGCTATATTTATCCATAAATCCTGATGAATCCAACCTATTGCTTCGACTACAGGCATGTCTAAAAGACAAAAAACTGGATGACTTAAATGTTCTTTTAGCAAGACAGAAGGTTGTCGTCTTTGGACTAGTGTTTGGGGAAAAATATTGCCTACTTATATTAAATTGGCCTGTTAATCCAGTAAAAATATATTTTTGACCAGGGCATATAATTTTAATCCCATTTTAAACAGGTTCCCTCTTTCACCCCAGGAATATTACCGAAGCGAGAAATATTCTGTCCAGTAGCGACGCAGAAAAACTAGTCCAAGCATTTCTTACTTCAAGGCTGGACTATTGCAATTCTTTACTATCAGGAAGTCCACAAAATGCAATTCAAAGCATCCAACTGATCCAAAATGCTGCACCAAGAGTTCTGATGAAAATCGAGAGATCATATTTCTCCAATTTTAGCTAACCTTCATTGGCTTCAAGAATAGAATTTAAAATTCTTCTAACGTATAAAGCCCTTAATAATCAAGCTCCATCATATATCAGAGCTCTGATTACCCCGTATGTTCCTAACAGAGCACTTCGCTCTCAGACTGCAGGTCTGCTGGTGGTTCCTAGAGTCTCTAAAAGTAGAATGGGAGGCAGATCTCCTGTGGAACCAACTCCCAGTTTTGGTCTGTGAGGCAGACACACTGTCTACCTTTAAGTATAGGCTTAAAGGTACCATGACAGCACTGTATAAACCAGTTCATGTAGTTGATATGGCTACATATGTAAATTCTCCTAAGAATTTAATTTAAAAAATACACTTGTTTTGTCAGGCCAAATGTCCCTCTTCAGGAAAAATGTTGGGTACAGTAATGATGTGCAGCTACTACCATATTCGGAAAACCAGTCAAACGCTCCCCCTACACCCCTATCCCTCCATTCACACCTCTCTCCCCTCCCCGCAACACACCATCATAAATCAATATTATGGTTTTATGGCTGGTGGAAGTGTTTGTGTTGCAGGGTGTCGGACAGGCGAAGCCAAGCTGACTGAAACACAAAGCTGACCACCCCTGCAGGGGTGGTCAGCTTTGTGAATATCAAGAGTGTGTACCAAAGGACCAGCTCATGAGCTGGTCCTTTGGTACACACTCTTGATATTCACACAGTTATCAGTGCACAACAGATCATATTATACTCCCAAAACCACAGAAAAATTAAATTTGTTGTCATGGCCCCTTTAAGGGTAGAGTTGACGATTTATCTGGAAATGTAGGTAAGAAACACCCAGGGGTCCGTTCTTCGTACGTTGCTTAAAACATCCAAGATCAAATGACACATCCAAGATGATTTCATCCGGCTAATCATGATCCGGCTAATTGGGTTCTTCGAACACACCTGTTGTTTACGATTAGTATCACTGGATTGAATTATTTGAGATAACTGCGCTTTCATGCGTTTGTTTAAAAGGGGAAATGTATCGATAGTAGAAACATTGATCAGCAACGCTGCTATTGGCTGTTCAGCATGGCCAAAGAACGCCCACAGTTTTTCTCCCAAGCAGAGCAAGAGCTTGGAAGGTTATGCTGAATTTGAGTCATTAATTAAAACACCTCAAAATCTGTTAAAGCTAGGAGAGAGGGCTGGCAAAAAGCAGCGGACAAATTAATGCGTAAATACTGTCCATGGTAGATGTTTCTATCACTTTCTACAGTATGAATTTTTGCATTTTAATAATCTCATATTTACTTTGTTCTTTTATGTCAGAGCCTCCACGGGACCCACTAGAACATGGGGACAAGTAAAAGTGAAATACAAGAATATTCTACAAAATGGTAGCCTTTAATTATTATACTTTATTTTAAAAAGGCACTTGTTATGTCAAGAGATCCAAATTTCAGTGTCATTCCTTAGACACGGGAAGGACATGAATTTTAACAAAAAACAAATCTTTATCCATAAAAAATGAACATTTTCCTTTTCCAAGTCATCCACAGTTTACACGGTAAAACTGTATTGCTCCGTGGCTAGATAATATACGGCTGGACAGGAATCAAGCCTTTCAAAGTAAACTAAACTTCACAATAAAATGGCCCGAACAAATCTTCTTACTGAATAGGATAAAAATAAAAAGCAAACCATCATACAAATAACTTAAATATTTTAGATTTATGGCTCCAACACCACTTTTTCCTCTTTAAAAGCCACTGTTAATTGATGTGTTTGTTTATAACAGCCACCAAGAAAATCTCTCTACAATTAAACTGTCGCGCTGCGCTAAAGGATCCTGTCTATTGCGCAATACGCGATTAATTCGAAAAACTCTGAAATTATTCTTGCACCTTCCGCAACAGGTTGCAGTCGTAAAAATGGACATGGCTACGACAGACTTCCCTATCTCCTCCGCTTATACAGCCGTGATCTAATCTTGTTTACATGAAATAAGCCTGCTCTCGAGCAGGCTTAAGCTGGCGCACATGTTGCTATGACAACAAGTGCAGGATGTCTTTCGAAGAACCAAACGATCCAAGATCATGCCAAATCGTCAACAATGAAATCCTGCTAACTGAGTTAGCGACGTACGAAGAACGGACCCCAGGTCCCCTTTTAAATAACTGCGCATGTGCAAGACCATGTTCTGCTCCTCGGGGAGTTCACATGAAAGAATCTCCCAAATACTTCCTGGTCTTATTTCTTTCTTCTTTGGCTTTCCTCTTCTCATAAACCTGTAAGACAGTTTGTCAGGTTCAAACACCTAAAACATTCATTAAACAATACAAGGAAGAAAGACAACAGAGAAGTTAGTTTTAAATCTTGCAAGGAGAACGTCAGAAGATGTGTTTCAGTTACATATTTTACCCGTTCTGAAACACATCCCTGTCGCCTCTTACTTTTATTATCTTAAAGAGGGAGGGCCCTAGTTACATTTGCAGAGCTTAAGGAAGGGGGAAACATACTTTAGTGTGACCTTTGACATCATAAACTAGCAGTTTCAGGTATACAGAACAATCTTGACCATTCAGTGACCAGGAAAGGGAGGATACACACATGGCTGGGTGCAATCCATCACAGATAAGATAGAGCTTTACAAAAACAATCAACATTTATGGTGAGGTTGTTTCTTGCACCAGGCCTTACTCTGTAACATAGGAGAGAGAAATATCAGTTAAATGAAAAAACACTTTGGTGTCTGAATAAACTCAAACCTTAAAACCTTTTCAATAGTAATGAGTAAATACATGATAAATTCAATAAACATAGTAAATAAAAATAAAACACATAGAATAGTAAAAATAATTCCATCAGTTTGCTTCTTGCATCTCGCTGCCATTTTCAAAGTGTGCAGTGGAGCAGTGAAACCGAAGCTCACTTGATATGTAACACTAGAAGGGCCCATGGGCAGCCAGCAAGCTGAAACTAACAAGGAACGTGCATGCACACTGGCGTTAGGTACGAGGGATTGCTGCAAAGTCAATAATGCAAGGATTGTATATTATGGATATATGCTCATCTAGGAGGAGTGTATTATTGGACCTGAGTGCAGCATTCGACATAGTTGATCACTTCTATTTATTGGCGCACCTAGAAAACAGGGTCAGCCTTTCTGGAACAGCATTTGGATGGTTTAAACCCCACTTAAAGGACAGGGACTTTTGTGTGTCAGTAGGTAATTTTACATCAAGGACCACAAACATCACATCCTGGTTTCCCTCCTACCCAGGAGGGACCGTTCGGTCAGTATTTACATGCTCCCTCTAGCTCAGATCGGTTACCATAACTATGCAGACGACACAGCTCTGGTGAGCCAGGTGACTATGAACTCATTCAAGTTCTGAGTAAATGCTTATAAGAAATCAATGCATGGATGTTCCAAAATATTAATGTTGAATAAATACAAAATATAAATACAAAACTGAAGTAACAATTTTTGGACCAACGCAGACCTGGTGCTACTGTTCCACTGCAATGTACTTTATTCTTTGTTTTCTTTGTTCTGTTCATGTACAGCACTTTGAATTGTCTTGTTACCGAAATGTGCTGTACAAATAAACTTGCCTTATGCTGCAGTTAGTGACTCGATGCAATCTGCTGGGTTTGCTTAGATAGAAAACTTTTTAACCAGTCAGTCTCTATGACTGACTTTGTAAAGTTCCCTGACGTGACATTTTGTGACTTGATGCTCTATAAATAAACTGAATTGAAATAAACTTCTTTAAATAGAGGGCAGAAACTAGTAGCAATCAGTGGCTTAATTAATGACAAACTACTGAACCAGGGCATATTTTCTGTTGGAAAGCAAAATTAAAATATAAGCAGTGGCTTTAGTCAATGACTGCCCAGGAACTAAAAAAAATAGAGGCTGGAGCCCTTGGGCAGGAGTACTTTCTACAGCATAGTCTGATTGCTGTCGGAAGAATGTCCATTTCTTGACGACTCCCATAGAACTTTAAAATGTATCTCTGCTCCAACACACACCATTAAACAGATAATTTACCTCCGCATGCGATCAAGTGCTATGGAGTTCTGCTAATTATATAATCATCAGAGATTCAGGCCTGTTAAACAAAAACATTGTTAAAAGTTGCAGGACATCAGTTGTTGACAACTGGACTTTGTGATGGCTGTTCCACAGGAATAAAAGATGGAGAGTGCATGCGCAAAGGTAATGACTCTCAGTTAAAGAGAAACAAATGCAGAAGCACTGTGCCAGGAGCTTATTATAAGGGAAAGGAAACAGAAGTCTAAATCTTGGGTGGAAGAGGGAACTGTGTAAGTGGCACTTTCTGCAAAATGTAAATTAAAAATGGGACACAGTGTTAAATGGAGCAGTAGCTTCATAAATAACGTCCTGAAAAAACAAAACAAAGAGGAAATGAGCCAGAATTACTTTTTACATTACACGAAAAGAGAGAACAAAAAGATAAATGCAGCGGCAGCTTCGTCAATCCCTCTATTCAGGTAATAAATACAGAAGTAATGAGCCAAGAGTTTGTTTTATGGGAAAGAAAAAAAGTATGCACAGTTTGTGGCAGCAGTTGGTCCAACAGCGGCTCCGTCCAGGATCAAGATGGCCAAACACAAAGTACTGGCAGCAATAGGTCCATGCAGGAAAGACAGTGAAATACAGACTGACTACACAAGGGCTACCTTCTATGGGGAAAAGCTAGCAGTTACTGCAACTTCTGCACATTTGGAGGAGCAGGAGAATATTGAGGTAAAGAAAGTGGTCCGTAACTCCAGCAGCCTAGCCTACAGCAAAGCTCCAAAATTAAGTCATTCTTAAATATGGGTTTTATCAAAATGGAAAGTTTTAGTCTTACAGTAAAAGTAGACAAGGTTTCCACTTTGTCTAAAATTATGATGATCATTATTGTTGTCTTTGTTGCTATATATTATTAGATTTCTTTATACATATTTTAATTGTGATGACTTAATTTTTTTCTGACAAAAAGCAACAACAAAGACACAATTTAAAAAAAAGAATACACAAACTGACCTCCATGGGGATAAAGATAAGTTTTTAGTAGTTCTAAAACAACTTTTGAGAGTGTGTCCGTTTACTTTCCATGGGTTCATTTCAGTCCATTACAGCTTTTCTGCCTGTTGCGTTGTCACTAGCCGCCACCAGGGGGCGCCAACCCCCATCTAAAAAGATAAACGCGACGCTGCGACTCGTCGCTCCCCAGGCCTGACTTCTGATGCTGCGATGCTGCTGCAGCAACCTCCAAGAAAATGGACAAGACTAACACCACAAATGAGTTAATTTACATCAGTTTGAAGAACTGCAGATAATTCGTCTCTGGTTGGTGATCACAAAAAACAGAAAGACCATTTTCAAGCTGCCTGAAGCTGCGTTAAGCTGAATACGTTACCTGTCCACCGGAAATAGCCTTTAAAAATAAACAAAAAAATTGTTTCATCGCATAAGACTCGTGTAAAACTATGAAGTAAAACGGTATAGAGAATATATTGACTAATGTACATGGCAGTTTATTAGCTCTTTTTTTAGTTAATAACTCCTGATGGGAAAACAGTGTTTTGTTTCAAGCAGTGTACAGCGGAGATAATTTGTTTAAATTTGCATTTTTTTCCTGATCATATAGTCATCTGACTTCCACCTTTTATTTTGTGTTAGAGGACACCTTCTGGAAAGGTTTCACCAGAGCTCAATCTGACATGTTGGACTGGAATCAATTGGAAATCAAGCAAAATTGGTTTCCACATCATTTATTCAGTATAAAGTGGACACTGCAAAGTGCCTAGAGATGATGGCTGTTTTACTGATGATGGCTCAATACTTAAAAAAATAATCTGTAATCATGTGACAAGTTTCTGCTGTTTGGAAATGTGTATTTTTTTAGCCATAAATCATAGCCAGTTTTGTTTCTTGACTCATCTACTCATTTAAAATTAGTTTTTTTTACATTGATCTGTATTTTGTTTTTTACATTTCTCCATCTTTTTTAGGTCTTGTCTTATATTAGTCATTAATTTAATCTCACATCTTTGAGTTCAATTCAGTTCAGTTTATTTTTATAGCACCAGTTCACAGCACATGTCATCTTGAGGCACTTTAAAAAGTCAGTAATAGCTAGTAAATTGGATCAAGCCAATGACTTGCAGCAGTCACTCCTCAGCAGCATAATTGTTAAGTGGGAGGGTAAAAAAAGTTTTCAATTATTTTTCACAAATAAAATCTTAAAAGTCCCCTTTACCCTGGTACTTTTAAATAAATAAAAAAAACAGTGCATCCTAATCAGAAGTCACCTGTGCTATAAACAGAGTCCTTGTGTAATTTAATCTCACAGAAAGAACATTAGAGAACAAACAGCATCAATCAGATCAAGGAGCACAGCAGACGGTACAAGGAATAAAGCTATGCAGAAGCTTTAAACAGGGTAAGGTTATAAAATATTACCCTAAGCTTTGACCATATAACAGAGCATGTTTCACACAATCATTAAGAGATGTGAAGAGTATGTCAGTGTACTCTGGAGGAGCCGCAGTGTACTCTGCAGCTCCTCCAGAGTACACTGCAGCTAAAGATTAAAGATGACAGCACAAATCTGGCATTTGTGGGAGAGCAGCCAGAAGAAAGCTAGAAGAAGTCCTGTTTGTGGTTTGCAGCGAGCATTGTAGGGGACCGGCAACCATGTGAAAGAAGATGCTCTGGTTAGATGAGACCAACATGTAACCTTTTGGCCAACATGTTAAACACTATGTCTGGAAGAAAATTAGCACCGCCAGCACCCAGAACACAAACTGGACCCACAAAAAGTTGATTCAATGGGGCTGAATGCAAATGTAAGCCACATTTTTCATATATGTACAAAAAAATTAAGAGCCTATTTTTTATGAATACTAATGCAATTCAGGAGTTAATGAGCCTCAGTAGTTGCTGACTTAATTCTTATTTTTAATGTATTCATGTTTATGACTGTATTTTATTTTATATTGTGCCCCTTTTCGTTTTCTAACCCCTAAATCCTGCTGTTATCTTTTTTTTTTAGCGGTCCGGTGCCACTCTCAAAGGTGTCCGGAGCCGCCCATGGGTGACACCTCTGGAACGCCATCCTTGCTAGTCACACGCTTTTATTTTGAAACAATCGGCTGCGGGTTTCCGGCCTGGCGGCTGTGCCTTGACGCATCCAGCAGCAGAGGTGCGCAGCGCCTTGCGGTCGCGGTAGGGACTCCAGACCTCAGCAGCGCTTTTTACGCACAGACCGCCGCGGTCTGAGACGCGAGCAGGGAAAGACAAATCCAAGCCAGCCCGTCCTCCTGGTCGACCCTTCCAGTCTCCGAAGGGCTCATGGAGAGCGGAGCCCTGCTTGTCCGAACCGGGGCCAGCTTGATCGGATGTCTTTGGCCGCAGCAGCGCTGTTAGATGATTTACATTCGGGATTAATTGGTTGATCAATGGCTCCCAAACATGCGCTCCTTCGCAGAGGCGCCCGCGGCGATAACACGGCATTGAAACAGACGGCATGGGTCCGGGAAGCGGGGATGGCGGCCGCCTGTACGCCGAGGAGCTGGAGAAGGTCCAGGACTCCGAGTGGGATCATCATCGGAGCGCTCCTGGTTCTGATGATGCACGGCTCTTCAGGCGCTGAAGGTAAGACCCTAATACTGCTTTTACTCGATCTTCCTTCCAAAATTAAATAACACCATTATCAGCTGACTGAGCTGCCTCAGATCTTCACTATAGGCTCTGGCTTAATGGTTTATTTATACAGATATTATAACATATCTATTAGATACAGATGAATATATATGCAAATAGATGTTTTTCCTCGGTTTTTTTAGCGACTTATGTTGTGTTAAATAACTTGTTTTTGGATCCCTTTAGCTGTTTAGCTGATCCTCAAAATCCATGTTGTATTTAACCTGTTGAGATCCAATGCATTATTTATAAGGTTTAGTGCTTGTTAACCGAAACAGGTTCTCACCAAGGTCTCCAAAACCGGCAGCTGGAGCGGAGCGCGCTCTGAACCGAATACCTCCACCCACAGTATCCAAATCTTTGCGTTTGGTGTAAAACTTTTTTGCATTTTTAGTCACATTTTAAAACAAACAAATTTCAGAGTTGATATCATTTATTAAATTATTGCGGATTTGTATTCAGATGCGCCGAGATTACGTGTTTTAGTCGTACACGCTTTTGTCCAACACACAGCTGGTTCAGACCGACCGTGGAGACTGTGTAAATCTGGAAAACAGTTTTCTAACCAAATCACCAAATACGATGAAAACCCCAAACTAAACTCAACCGAGCCATCTTTAAGAGGAACATTTGGTAGAAAGCAGTGAGCATGCAATGACTTCTCTGTAAAGGCCTTTTCAAATGCTTCTAATGTATTTTAAAGATTAACATGCTAGGTTTTTAAGCAATACATTCACCACATTTCACATTTGCAAAAGCATCTAAACTCATTGCATGAGATCAGAAACACAGGTGGGTAAAGAGAAAGACAAAAGCTTTTGGAAAGGCTGAAATGTTCACGTTTTAACAGTTTAGCAGATAATTAAAAAGAAGAAAATAATTAAAAGATGAAGAGAAGCTGTAAAAACATCTATAGTAGTCCAAGACAAGGCAAAACAACCCTAACTTTTTGGAAACATGTTGAACAAAGATTCCAAAAATAATTTAAACAAAAGCCTCCCTCCCTCTGTCACTTTAACACACAAAAAAGGCAAATATTGGAGAACTGTGAGCAACAAAACGAAGTGCACCCCAGGGATCAATACCAACTAAAAGCACTTTTAGCAACAATTACTCTTTCAGTAAGAACTTTGTGGCGTAATCTTCTCCTCCTCGTTTCTACATTACTTCAGTACTGGCCTCAGCTGTCAGATGGCCTCCCATCTGACTCCACGGTACCTCGGTAAACAGATGAATGCACTGTCGAGTAAAAACCTTCAAGATTCCCTAATCCTGCAGCTTCAACACCAGCCCAGACCATCACCCTTCCACCGCCGTGCTTGAAAGCTCCCATGAGGTGTTTGTTTAGTTTCTTCCAAAGTTGTAGTTTATGGCCAAGCATCTCTACGTTGGTCTCATGTGGCCGAAGGGCGTCGATCCAGAAGTCTTGGGATTCATTCAGAAGGGACTTTGCAAACCCAAGTTGCCCCACCATATTTTTATTTATTTTTATTTCTTTTTGCTTTTTAGAGGGAAGCAGCTTTCTTCTGCTGGCTGTTCCAAACAAGCCATTCTGTTTCTGACTTTCTCTGCCTAATCGTCATTACCTTTAATAATATTCCTGCTCACCAAGGCCTGCAGAGTCTTGACTTGGATCTGCTGGGTAGTTTGCTTGTTTATTTCTGTGAGGATTGCTGGGTCTGACCTGAAGTGTGAATTTGCCAGAATGCTCAACCTGGGGAAGATGGGCAAACTAGCTCTCTCCCTGAAGAATAATGGACCTCAGTTTGGTTGGGAATGGCACTGGGATAGCTTGATGGGCAGCGACTGTTATTACGCTAGCACACATCCATGTGTCCCAGATCAGCAAATCAACAAACATTCTTGTGAACAAGCAAACGTTTTCAGAAGAGTGATGATCCACTAATGAAATGCATTTCATTCACAGCACCTGGCCGCTACTTCATTTTTTAAATCCAAAGAATTGAATTCAAACTATAGAATTCAATTCAAAGAGACGTTTTTTAAATATCGTTCAAAGAATATACAGCCATGAATATTGAAGTATGACAAATAATAGAAATTTTCAGAAAATATGCACAAACTGTAAACAAATATCTGTCAGGTTAGCAGCCAGGTTTTGGCTCGCTACATTCATATTCCTGACTTGTACGTAAATTTGACTATAAGAGTCACATAAAAAGGAAAAGATGATCAGAGCGTTTATTAGTTTTCTTTT
Organism: Fundulus diaphanus; assembly: GCA_037039145.1. Lineage (NCBI taxonomy): Eukaryota > Metazoa > Chordata > Actinopteri > Cyprinodontiformes > Fundulidae > Fundulus > Fundulus diaphanus. The sequence continues at coordinate 12,468,074 of CM073134.1, read as the reverse complement.
AGCTCGGCCTGTCACCTGCCTAAAAAACAATTTTCTCATTCATATAAAAGTTCCTGTGCAACTTACAGATTATAACAAGGAAGGATCTACGTCCTCTATTTTACCTGCTTACTTAATCATTCAGTTGTTTTTCCCTCCTTTTTGTAGGCTGAAAAACTGCAGTTATGTGTTTTTATTTTCTGCAGCTCCGTTCTTAGTCAGGAAAAGATGTTTTCAGAGGCTCGTTTCTAGGTTCTGTGTGGTTTATGAGCATCTGCAGCTACGTACAGTTTGTGTGTAGGAGTTTTCTTTGTTGGTTCTACATCCACAGTCAGTAGCTGTAACCAAAACAAAAAGTGTGCCACTCAATCCTAAACATCCAAACAGTAATATAGGAGTGGAACTAGTTGGCTGTTATTTCCTTTTTTAAATGACAAAGCCAGCCTTATATTTTACCGTTCCCATGTGGACATCAGTGTCCGTGTGAGGTCATTATATCCAGATTCAGAGTGTAATCACAGCTCTCCAACACTTTTTCCTTATTAGTAGAGTATTGTCACCATGGGAACAGATCTGCAGCTTATACATTTCTCAGTTTCCACTCTTGTCGGTCAGGGATTGAAAAACGGCCATCTAAGCGCCAAGTTGAAGAGTGGTGCCTAACCATCAGCGATGGTTAGGCACCACTGTAACCTGCGTCCCTCATGTACGCCGCCACTGATGTTACATCATGGTGTATGTGAAAATCTGATCAAAGTTCTAATTAGCTCAACCAGTGTTTTTAATTACAAAATGCAGGTTTTTTAAATTAAAAGGCATGTCGGCGCTGGCTGGCATCAAGGCATCCCATTCTTTTAAAAATAATTTTTCTAAACAGCAAAATATTTCGCTCATGCTCTTCTTACATTTGAGCTGTTTTAGTGACCGGAGTTTTCTGCCTGATCCACTTTTTTGGGAGACCTGTACAAAACACAGTTGCAGTAATCGATTCGACTAAAGATAAACGCATGGATTAGTTTTTCCAGATCCTGCTGAGACATTAGTCCTTTAATCCTGGAAATGTTCTTCAGGTGATAGAAAGCCAACCTTGTAATTGTCTTTAGATGCTTTTGGAGGTTCAGGTCAGAGTCCATCAATACACCCAGATTTCGAGCCTGAAGAAGAAGTAAAGACTAATTGAGTTTCTCCTCCGCCGCCTGTTGCTACACACAGCTGGTCAGCTGTGTTAAATAATCCTACCACCCTCATCTCTTGCTTACAAAAAAAGTCAAATTTTACTGTATAAAAATACAGAAATGTTTTTGCTTATCTGCCTTTATACGCATATGGACTTGAGTGACAGGCCATTCTGAATCCATGGGGTTTAATATGATGTCAACTCACCCCTTTGGCAGCTAAAACAGTTTCAACTCTCTTGGAAAGCCTTCCCGAAACAGTTTGTGTGTGTATGGCAGTTTTCTTTTTCATTTTTGACCATCATCCTCTAATCGCATCTGTGAGGTCAGACACTGATGTTGGACGAGAGGGCCTGGCTCACAGCCTCTGCTCTAATTCTTCCCAGGGATGTTATTATCAGGTTATAGTCATTTAAAAAAGAATCTTGCACCAAAATGCATCTTCTGTGTCACTTTTGCCATGCCTAAACCTGGGTAATGCAGGACGTTTTCAGTTGCTGTCATTAAAGAAACATCACAAGAATGATTGTATTTAGGGTGTTAGCTTTACAAACGTCTTATGTCCAGCTATGCGATGTCATCGAGCGAACCTTTACAACCGATGGCCGCTTTTCGTCTCTGTAGAGACAAGTCAGGCAGCAGATAAATACAGACAAATGAAAGCAGATAAATACAGACAAATGAACCTGTGAGAAATACTGCAGTATATTTGTAGCGCTGATAGTTACCTTGTTCGATGAATTAAAGTCTGAGTCGCCAGGGCTTGTTGAACACTTCGTCCATTTATTTTCTTTCCATCTTGTCAAATGTCCATCACAACACGAACATATCTCCAACATAGAAAGCAGACTTGTTTGTACACTGCAAAAAGGGAACTAAAAGTAAGTAAAATTTTCTTGAAATTAGTATATTTTCCTTGATTTGAGCAGCTAAATAACACTATTTGCCAATGGAATGAGTATTTTTATCCCTAAAATAAGATGATAAGATATTCTGCACTTGAGATAAGACGATGGAGATGAATTGTTCTTATTTTAAGTGCAAAAATCTTATTCCATTGGCAAATAGTCTTATTCACCTGCTCAATCTAGCTGAATCCTAACTGATTCACCAACTGTCCAGAAGTATGCTGGGATTTTGAGTCAACATGGAAAGCCCTACTAACTCAGGAAGCGCTAGATAGTTTTGTATGGATCTGTGCTCCAACTGTAAATTGATTTTTAAAACGTTTGAATGTGGCATGCACTGTGAAGCGCTTTAAGTGATCATTTTGGAAACAAGTTTGTTTTTCGGTAATGCATTTATCAATGCAAGATTTGTTGGTGTCAGACAGGGATAAAAGCCATCTAAATGAAGCGCAGCTTTACCGTTTCAATAATGTTGGTGGTACATGCAAATCTTTGCATGTTTTAAGGTTTTTACATTTTTTTTGTCCAATTCCGGGAATCTAATAAGCAGGACGGGACTCTGAGGAATTGAATGTGTGGCCACAGAGTCGGTAATAAATCCTGATGCCTATGATGATTTACCCTGTGGTAATCAATTAAAGTGATCGATTGCGCTGATTAGGTTCAGCAAAGCTTGGCTCCTCTAAGTCTCCCATGGTTTCTTGTAGAGGACGATTTGGCCGGAGATCAGAGCCCTGAGAGTCTCACAATCCGATTAAAAGTTTGGTGTCTATTGCGCTGCAGAGGAAAAAAAAACTTCTTTTGTCTGCCAGGATAAGGTGGATTTCTTTTTTGGTCTTTCTGCATGCAAGATTATGCAAAACTAGCTGAATTTTATGAAAAGTGTTGAAGAAAGTGAAACAAGAGGAGATTATATATTCCAGCGCAGCTCCAGATCACATTCGGGTCACACTGTTGAGGTTAAATTTAATTTTGAATGCTTGGCTCAGTGTAATTAGACTAAAAAGCAAATATATTTAATGCATGCTGCTGCTTGCATTTACATAATCACTCACATCTCTAGTTAGTGAACTTGGCTTAGGCTGTTACCCACTGTGCAACAGTGGCACTATGCTAAATACAAGGTTACTCCAAACTGCTGAAAGATTAAAGGAATATTTTGGATTTTTCAATTTAGGGTTGTGTGAAGTAGTTATGAGCAGACAGCATTTTACCAGATACAGACAACTGGGTGGTTTGGAGAAGCTGGACGAAGATATTCAAATCAACCTGGACCCGTGGGAGAAAGTAATTGTACACCAACTACAGTCAAGCTTCTGTGTAAACTGCCAGGGGCCCTTCTACTTCACTGTGGGGACATTTTGACCGGCCCTTGATCCAACCACAGTGGAGGATATTTGAGTGTGAACTGTGTTTTTATAGTCAAGCTTCAGCATCTCATGTCCAGACTTTGACTAGGCCCCTCCAACACGTTGATTTAGATTTTTTTTAATTCAATTCAATTCAATTCAATTTTATTTATATAGCGCCAAATCATGAAACATGTCATCTCAAGGCACTTTACAAAATCAAGTTCAATCATATTATACAGATTGGTCAAAATGTCCTATATAAGGAAACCAGTTGATTGCATCAAAGTCCCGACAAGCAGCATTCACTCCTGGGGAACCGTAGAGCCACAGGGAGAGTCGTCTGCATTGTACATGGCTTTGCTGCAATCCCTCATACTGAGCAAGCATGAAGCGACAGTGGGAAGAAAAACCACCCATTAACGGGAAAAAAAAACCTCCGGCAGAACCGGGCTCAGTATGAACGGTCATCTGCCTCGACCGACTAGGGTTACAGAATACAGAGCAGAGACACAACAAGAGAGACAAAAAAGCACAGAAGCACACATTGATCTAGTAATCTGTTCTACATTAGATGGTAATAGTCGGTGATCTATCTATTTATCATTGTACTGCAACATCACCCAAGATTGCTTGAGTTTAAGCTCACAAACTGTTGGCTGGACAATTCTCCTTCAAGATTTTCTATAGAAGAGGCGATTTAATGGTTCATCCAGGTGCTGAAACTGAAAAGCAGACTCAGACGTTCAGATTTACACCATTCATGGCTTTCAGCAGGATGTCCCTCCCACAAAACATTGTGTCAAAGGTCTTGGGTTCTTTGGAGGGAGGGGGGTTATTTTCAGCAGTTGATTTCTACTATGGATGTCATTATATGTATTGTTGCATTGTGAAGACACACCTCAAATCAGGCTTTGTATGTTGTTCTGGGTTGTTTTGTGGCTTCATGGAGGGGTTGTTGATGCATTCTTGGACATATTTCGGCAGGCCAGCCACTCCTGGAAAGGTTAATCACTTGTTCATGTCGTCTGCAGTTAATGGCTTTCACTGTGGTTTTCTAGACTCTTCAGAAATTCTTTAGAAATGTCTTTAATTCTATCCAGAATGGTATATATATATATATATATATATATATATAGAAAGATGTATATATAGATAGATATACATCTTTCTATCTATATATACATCTTTCTATCTATATATATATATATATATATATATATATATATATATATATATATAAAGATGTATATATAGATAGATATACATTGCTCGCTCTAAAGTTCAGTATCCACGAAGACAGTCTGTGTCTTTGTGCCACATTTTGAAGATGGTATTTCTAATTATCTTGAACTATGCAAGCTTCAAACTGCACGTGTTGGACATGTACACAGTGCATCAGCTGTGAGTTTAATTTGAAACTGGGATGATGGTTAACAGATGAGAGGACTCTCTCTGCTGCAACCTGCTCTATTTGGTGGCATTCATTTGGCTTCATAAGGATCACACACACACACACACGCACACACACACACACACACACACATACACACACACACACACACACACACACACACACACACACACACACACACACACACACACACACACACACACACACACACACACACACACACACACACACACACACACAGAGCTGAGAGCCGTTCCTCGGTTTAGGAGCCCTGACAAATCGAGTAAATGGAGGCCCACGGTCTGCTGTGTCCTCTTCGGCACTCAAGTAAATAACATTTCCGAGATTCAATCCAAAAGATTTGCAGAGCCCCATTTCACTTCTGCTCAATCTAGTTTGTGTCAAAGCATAAGATGTATTATGAATAATATGTGACCAAACACCGGAAAATAAAGTACAGTGTTGCTGCACGTTAGCTAAAAGCTTTTTTTTTTAAAGTCCAGGATTATGGCAGTTGTCCTGATTTATGTGGAACAATGTGAGCAGTAATGCCACTTGAGATTGCATTATGTTGTTTGACAAATATAGAAATACTACTTTTGCGGTCCATTTTCCCGTATGCCTTCCTTTTAACGCTATTTAATGGATAGCTCAACATTTTCTTTGTAAAAAAGCTAATTTCCTTTATCCAGTAACCAGATTTTAAATCGTATTTTACCTAACAGAGACTTTACAAAAACTAGTTGTTTTTATGGAGATGTTATACCGTTGTAGTCTTTAAATGTATTAAACCAAATGAAAAAAAAAACATGGTAGAAAAGGATCATTTGGTCAGTTAAATGTTAATATGTTTTTTTTTCTGACTCTGACTGTGTGTCAAAAGGAGCCGGTAGCGAAATGTGAAGCAAACTCAAGTTGACTGAAGCATTTTGACTTGTCAGATGCAACTAGAGCTGATAACGTCATTACTTCTGCATTGCACTACAATACTTTTAGGACTGAAGCAACAAACAAGCAGATCTTATAAAAAGTTTTCCCATGTTAAGTCTATAAGGTTTAAAAGTTCATCGTGAGATGTTTATGTCCGGTGTTAACTGTTGTGACTGTAGCAAACACTTGGCATCAACAGGTTGCAAGTGATAAATGACATTGAAGCTAAATTAGAGCATCTGTCATGGTGATGTTTCGGGTGCAATCCCATTTCTTATGCTCACTCTCCTATTTTGCTGGTTATAGCTGTTTTGAAAAGGTGAGAAAAGCAAGGAAAAATGTTCCTTTATATCTTTAAAATCTACCCGATCCAAGGCAGAATTTAAAGTGCCAATAGGAGAGTCTCATGGCAGAACACTGACCAAAGATACCACAGTATTATAGTATCAACACAAAAATGTATGACTGAATTGCTATAGTTTCAATCTAAAAACTTGCAATCATTGCTACTGTATAATAATCATTTACATAATTACACATAGCCTTAATTACTTAGTTACCAAACTTAGACGTAATTTAGGTTTTAAGTGCTTGTTGAACAGAATATTACATATTTTTCTCCGTTTTGTTCTTTATAGCATGTTAACAAGCTGATGTTAGCTGTTTGATTAGTCGGGCTATCTGCTCCGATAGTGTCAGCGATCAGCCTGCAGCCAGCTGCTTAACAGACATTTAGTTTGCCAATTAAAACTGTAGGGACCTTCAGCTGGCAGCATACTGACTGGCAGTATGCAGCAGCACACAGCGTAAACAATTTGAAGTTGCTTATTTAATATCCCAACCAACTCCTCCTGAGTTGGTTGGGATATTTTTCTAAGCTAAATATAATCATGTTGGTGGATCTGTCAAACAATTTCTTAGATGATTCAAGTTTTGAGTGGGTTTGATTGTTAAAATAATTAGTTTATTTTCACAGTACAGCATATTTTAATACTCATCACTGTCACCAAACATATGAGGAAAAACAAGCAGGCAGGAGTCTGTCCTGTCTGAATTAATTTTATTCTTTATTTTTTTTGCAACTGCAGTGCTGATTTTTTTATTTACTTTTTATATCTAACCTTTGGTATTTTTCCTGGCTTGTGTATCTCTGCTTCCCTCCAGGCTGGCTTCTTATTTCAGAGAGAGCTTACAGGCATCTGCCATCAATCAAATCAAATTTACATTAAATGCCTGAATAGCTGTGCCAAGTGAATTTTAAACAGGATTTCTTTTTAATAAAACCGATCAAACTCTAAAATCTGACCTTGGTCCAGTTGATAGTAATGATATTTAGGAGTAAATAGTCAACGTTTCAAATCCTTTTCACAACTGCACACTTATAATTATTGTACTTGGTTTAAAAATCAGTGTCAGTGTGGGATTTCACATACTTTCAAAGTAAAATACAAACAGCAATATTTCTGCATAGTTAACATCTAACTCAGTTATGTCACAGGGGGTTTAAAAGCCTCCTATTCAGTTAAAATACTTTATTAATCCCAAAGGGAAATTAAATGTTGTGAGTTGTTGTACATGCTGATGGCTGCGGGCAGGAAGGATCTCCTGTAGCGGTCCATCGCGGATCTGGAGAAGCCGCTGACTGAAGACACTCCTTTTTTTGCACGCTCATCTCCTGGAGTAACAAGCTTTAATTAGTTTGTTAAGCTCCTTTAAGCCACTGGCTCTGATGCTGCTACCACCAGAAATGATGGCAGAAGAGATCCCACTCTCCACCGCAGACTTAGAGAATGAGAGTACAGGGTGATAATAGATAGAAGTCGGGGAGCGATGCAGCTGTAAGGGGTTCAACCTTGTATGTTTGACCCAGAATATGACTGTGATAATCCACCATGATGCATGCTAACATGGATGATCACGGACAACCCTGAGCATCCTCTTCATGAGATCCTCATACAACAACACAGATGCGTCTCCAGATACGCTACAAGACAAACCGCTAGAGATCCTTCCTGTCCACAGCCATCAGGACCCACAACGACCCTTTGCAGAAACATGCATAATATGAGTAAAAACTACAATACTTTTTTCCTTTTGGGGTATTTTTTGATTTGATTTGAATGCTGAGGCAAAAGTTGGCAATGAATATGATCACTCCCAGAAATTTAAGGCGCAAATCTGTTTTTATTCACTGCTCATAAAACGGCATATTCTGCTGGTATCGCCTCAGTGAGCTACAGCCCAGTAAAGCTGCCGTAGAAAGGGCAAATCTGCAGCAATATGTACTGAACACTCTGCAAAATGCATAAACAGAGGAGAGGACTTCATTTTGTGAAATGTGCAGAGCTGAATCTGATGCTACGTTCTAAATATTTCCTCATTCACTCACCACAATCTACTCTTCATTTTAATTATTAATTTGCCTTTGATCATTTTGAATGCTGGGACTTGATGATTTCTTGATGATTTTTTCACATTGTTCTTCCCACTGGTGAGTACTGGAATAAAATTGATGGCACAGACCAGGGGTCTGCAACCTGCACCGCCAGAGCCTCATTCTTTGGCCCCTCCTCTGTGGCTCTTATAAAACAAAACATGAAACGCTTTGGGCAATTGGGAAGGCTGGTTTTAGCACTTCTTCTGTATGATTTTATGCAATATCTGCATAGATTATCTACAACAAAAGGGCACCATTTGTGCAAGTCTTTTAAAAGTAATTGTTAGCTTAAAAATGTTACTTTACTTTTATATCTTAACTTTTCATATTTATGGAATGTGCTCAGTTAGCTGGCCTCATTGTCCGTAATAAGCTTTTTGTCCCCCTTGTAAATATTAAATTACTCATTTTGCTCTAAAATCCTAAAATATAAATACATTTTCTTGTCTTTATCTTTCAAAATAAAACATTTAGTACATATATTTTATGACTATATATGCATATATTGCTTGCTATATCTTTTTTATGTTTAATCTTATTTCAAAGCATTGGCTCTTTGAATTTGAAAGGTTGCTGACCCCTGGCTGTACTGCAGGTGGAGGTATGGTAGGGCTGTCTGGTTAGACTGGATCCATTTTACTTCTGTCTGTGGACAGTAGCTTTGCAGATCCCAGCAGGACAGATATTTGGTAACCCTTCTCACATACAGCTTTGCCGTTTTGCTACAGCTCCCCTGAAGAACAAATGTAAGTGAAAAACTCAGAGGGAAACACAAATAGCTTTTCTCTGTCAGCTCACACGGCAGTTGTGCTTGTGATCCGCGATGCATTTTGAGAAAATCCTCATAACATTAATCCTGTTTGAACGCAAAGTTAAACAAACGTTTCTGTTCGATGGGGCGAGCGCAGAAAGACTTGCAACATCTCTTATCTTTTTGCCATGAAGGAGGTAAATGGAGGATTAGGCGATAAGACTAGGACAGAAATGTTTGTTTGGACAGGGATTCTTTGCTAAATGTTGACAGACATTTTGCCAGGATAGGTTGAAACAATTGGAGCACAACCTTGATGCCTCAAGGAGAAAAGCTTCATATTGTAGCTTAAATTCACGCCAGCTGCTCCTGTTTAGACATCTGTCCCTCTTTGCGTCCTCATCTAACTTCACTTCTCCGCTCTCAGTTATTTTTCTTCCCCTGTGAGTATCTGGGCTCAGGTGATCAGAGCTAAGGGAACGGTTCTGTCAGAAAAGGATAGACGGACAGAGATCCTACATCTGGCCCGTGCTGCTGGGATAAAGCGGGGGGGGGGGGGGGGGGGGGTGTTGCTGCATCCTCTCAGCACATGTTCTTTGCATTAAAGCAGCAGCGGCTCATTTTGCTTCGCTCTGCTTGGCTGCACTCTGCTCTGTAGTCCTCTGTGTCGCACTGATTATGCTCTGCTGGAGATGTTTAAACCAACAAGACGAGAATAAAGGGAATTAGCTTTGCATTTGCAAGTATAGATTTAAACCAGACTCATTTATCTTAGATTTTGACTTGGAAGGCCTTGAATAGGAGACTGTTGACACTAATTATGGTGTTTCTTTCTCAATTAGAAGCTGTTTCAGGATATTATAGCAAATATTTGCTCATTATTAAAGTATTTTGTGCAGTGTTGCTTGTTTTTGACTGCGTTTGTACCTAAGGGGCTGTAGTTTATTGAAGACTGTGTGTGTGTAATGATGCCTGCTGTCATGGGTAACATCTCCTCTGGCAGCGCTCTCCTCTCTCCGTTGCCAGGCAGAAATGCAGCGCTGCATACCCACTGAATAAAATAAGGCTGATTTATATCATGTCTATTTATGATTTTGGCTCATGTCGCTTGCGATTTCGGCTGAGAAGCCAAACTAAATGCCTCTTATAAATGGGTAGGTATCTGCTGCTCTTCCTTTTACTCCTCAACAATGAAGCACTTTGATCAAAGTAACAGACAGCTCCCCTCTCTGCAGCGCTCTGAAGTTTATTGTCTATTTCTGGAATATGTGTGCATAAGATAGTTTTCATTAGCAGATTGTAAATATTTCTCCAGCCCGAACATTGAATACATTATGCATGGACGGGGGCGCCCCTCTCTGCAAATCACCCGGGTTGTCGGAAACTGTTTTGGATAGATCCCTTCTATAATCCCAATTAGCCACACTTTGTATTTTCGTAATCTTGTGGGGGCTGTGGGTGGTTGGAAGTTTCCTCGGTGCCGGTGTGTTTCAGGATGGTTAATTATTTCCAGACTGCCTCCAGTGAGAAGCACTTTGATGTACAAAGCGTCTTTACACGAGAGCGTCCCTCAGCTGAAAGCTCCTCTGCACGCGTGCACCTTCTGCCTCTGTCTACTGCCATGAATCGCGGTGTGTCTGCTTTAATTGACTCGGGCTGGAAACGCAAAGGCGAGCAAGTCTTTTAGCTTTTTGCCACGGACCACAGACATCTGTGTGCATGCTCATCACGTTTCTGCCCAGATGTCAAGTGACGCAATAAAGATGCAGCATGTTAATTAGTGCGTGCTGACTAATGACTCCTTGTGTTGAAAAGAAAAATCTAAAACAAAAGGAAATTTTGTTAAAGGTGCATCTACACGTCTAGTGTACAATGCCCTTCTTCACCTGAGGTAAAGAGGTCTGAAAGGCCTTGAAGTAGACTCATCTTTTATTTAATTGCATTACATGGTCAGGTTCTATAAAACAAATTTAAAAGGGGTATTGTTTATAAAGTAAATCAGAATACCAAAGACCATTAAGCAGATTATGTTTAATTCAGAAATCATTACGCACACAATCTTAATCTTGACAACTGGCTGTCAACTCTCACCAACAAAAGGTTAACCCTCAACAGGTAATTTGTTAACAAAGTGCTGTATTAAAGCATATTTTGAAAAGTAAGTGGAAGGTAAAAGCATGGTTGAAAAAAGGGCACAAATGACAGGGATAAACGAAGCCCCTTTAGGGGTTTTGGGGGAAGATTTTCAAGATGTAGATTTCTGGTGGACTCAACGCTTCATCAGATACAACAATGCTGATGAGGTGAAGGCCTCTATGAAGGATGGAGAAATATGATACCTTGCCCCCTGTTGAGTGAGTTTTTTCATCAATAAAAAATAATAAAAATCAACCATTAGTCTTTGGAGAATCTTGGCAAACCCTTTGAGGGCTTATAGATGTCACAGTGGCCTGGTCATGAGGAGCAGACTCCTCATGTTGGGCAGCTGCACCAAATAAACAAGATGTGACCGTTATCAGTCTCTGTCAGCTGATGGTAATGCTGACTACTCTATCCAGGAGGCCTAACTCTCACCCACTGTTTTGGCTTATTGTTGGATGCTTTAGCAACTCCCTGAGTGTCTATGTCTGTACCAAAATATGTCCCTTTGAACCATTCCTGCTGGGAGTTTAACAGTTCTTTTGTCAGTATGTTATTAACAAGCAAGAAATCCTCCAAAATAAAAAGATTGAGTTTAATAGTTTATTGTTAAAAGTGGTCTGGTTGTGTGATTTAAAATGACCAAATTAAGGCCCTGTCCCTATGGAGATGAACGCGGTAACTTTTCATGATTGATAAAAAAAAGTAGCACCGCTGAAAACGCTGTAGTAGGTATGCCGGGCTCATAGGTGGCGCTGTGACACAACCACGTAAAAAACACCGGGCATGTGCAGACAACTCATGGGATCTGAACACATCAATATTCTCATAATTTTTTTTTAATTAAAGGAGTATAGCGTAAGTTCCAGGACTTTTGCAGAGGTCTGCCACCTCTGGCGACAAGTTGAAATGACACCAGTGTTGTGCATGTGCAGTGGAGAAGAAGAAAAGCATGTGCCGCTGCAACTGTGCAGGTCTTTTGTTTAGAGGAGTGATGTCTTCTGAGGTAAGAAAGCTATAAATATTGAAGTTAGCCCGTGTTCTCTTGCTGATGCATTGATTACGACGGAGACTGCAAAGTAGCCAGGTGAACAAGAACACGCAGCCCGTCAAACCAACGCACAGGATTCAATCCCAAAGGATTCAGCCTGACTCATTCTCCCATGAAATAAATATCCAACCTATTGAGGCCATTGTGGTAAACAGACGACATTTCATTTTACATGACGGGCAATTGTAAAGGTATAAATGTGAAAGAAAAGAAATAATATTTAACTTCATAACTTGCACTATGCACCTTTAATTAAATTGAACATTCTCGTTCTTCTCCACTGTAGATCATGTGATTCTCTGCAGCAAATTGGAGCTCATGGTTGTAGAAAAGAAGCAGTAAATTCAGCTGTAACAACCATAACAAAGCTCATATTTTCCTTGGCATGAACACAACACCGAAAGACCTCATGTTTGTTGTTATTTGTGAGCGTGAGGTGCATGTGGGTTACAGAGAGAAGTAACGCTACGATGTCATCTTTTCAGAAAAGAGACATTTAGCATGTACATACAAAAATACAAAACCGGTTTCAAAATTTGCCGCTCTGGGATCCGGTTTTAGTGTGGATGCAATGCTTAAACGGAACAATAACTTTGCTCATACAAGCTTTCTTTCATGAGACGTTAAACCTTTGAATATGCAACAAATGATTCTTCCAATTAATTAACTAGTTGAGACATCAGCTTAAACAGCCAGGGACAATAACATAATTATTTTTTCCCATTAAAAACCTGCTTTAGAGGCAGAAAAGATCAAACATGAGCCCAACATTTGCTTCTAATCTAAGACAGGAAGTGAGAGAAGCTGAAGTTCTGACTCAGTTTAGCAGCTTGGCTGTCATCATCCTAATCACCATCATCATCAGCCATGCTGTCACAATTATCTGGGTTTTTGTTACTAAGTTATGCAAACCAAAGTCAGACGTTGTTTTTCACACACTTCAGTGTCTGTTTGTTGCTGTCAGTTTTAGAAACAGAAGTTAGTTTCATCCTGTAATTTGTTTTCTGTGTTTGTCTGCATGCTCAGCCTCAGGACCACAAAACAAGGAGATTATTTTCTGTCAGGAAAATGAAATTCATAAAATCTTCCTATTTTTGCTGCTGCTCTACTTACTGTATTTTGTCCTTAAATTATTGTGCCTTGAAAAAGTTTTCATGTTTTGTTGTTTGTCAACCTGGAATTAAAATGGAATTTTTGACAGTTTGCGCCATTTCATTTACAAAACATAACTGCAGCTTTGTGTATGTATTTTTTTTAAATTTTGAATCAAACAGCGAAAGACAAACAACAGAAAACTTCAACATGCAGAGCTTTTCGCCTACCCCTAAAGTCAGTACTTTGTAGAGCCACGTTTTACAGCAATTCCAGTTGCAGGCGGCTTTGGATCAGTCTCCAGCAGCTCTCCACGTCTTGCCACTGTGATATCTTCCCATTCCTCAAAGCAAAACTGCTCCAGCTCCTTCATATTGGATGGGTTTCCCTTGTGAACAGCCATCTTCATGTCTAACCACAGATTCTTAATTGGATTTAGGTCTGGACTTTGACTAGGCCTTCTCAAGACACTTAAATGGTTCCCTTTAAAGCAGCCGAGTGTTGCTTTAGCAATGTGTTTTGGGTCAATTTCCTGCTGGAAGGTGAACCTCCGTAACCAGCGGTGTAGGGGTTTGAATCAGAACAGTAGGTGGCGATAATGCGCCAATAACCTAGCTGTCAGCCAAGCCTCGGATTCAAAGAGGAAGAAAGGTGCTGGCCGGAAAAAAACAGACGACATGGGGAAGGCCATAGACATGATCTCTGTGGGGAAGGCGGTGTTTCCCGCAGGAATTTGCTTAGGCGAGGCGGTGAGTTGGCGGCCGGAATAAGTTTTGTGCGGAGCGGAGCGGGGTCTGCATCGAAGTATCCATGTATTTTTGCCTGTTTTTTCCCTGCCATCCACTATATGCACGCGAGAAAGCAACAACAAAAAACCCCGTGTTAACGTCAAATAAACATGCAAACATATCGAGTTAGCAGCATTTCAGTTTAAAGTTCTTCCAGCAACAAATATGACAGAAACAAGTTAGTTGTAACCACTGCCAAGTTAATCTTTGGTATTAAACATAAAATGGTAATGCTGCTCCCTGCTGTTACCTCAGAAATTGCCTGTTTTTGGTAGATTTTTTTCCCCCATAAAGAGAATTTCCTGTCAGTGGTAATAAGCTTTAATTTATTATTATTGCTATTTTTTGTTTTACATGTTTAAGTTGAGCTTTACACTAAATATGTGTTACTTATAAGTGCTACAAATGTTACAACACTTTTGTTCATATGGCAGCAGAACATTAAAATAAAAGTGCTCTTTACACTACTTTTGAATTCATTCTTGGAGTTTGTAAATACAATGCGATTAATCATGATTAATCGGGCAAATCATGCGATTAATCGCGATTAAAGATTTTTATCGTTGCCCAGCCCTAATATATATATATATATATATTGCTTTAATCCTATAAATTTCCCCGTCGTGGGATAAAAAAAGGATTAGCTAATGTTATCTTATCTTAAATAACACTTTTTAATATATGTACTGGGTTCTTTCAAGGTCTTAATTACATTTTCTGTGTGGGCTCCAGTAACATATGATAGATAATATCTACTTTGAAAGTTAACATGAACTGCTGCTGAAGATGACCACTCTGATCTACCTGGATGTTCCCTGGAGGACTGAAACGCCTCAGTCAGAGACGTCAGTCTGTGGGTCTGTCGGGGCAATGACAGAAGTTTCGTCTCCTCTCTCCGTTTCTGTGGCTCGACGTTTTCTTGCTCATGTTTTTTCACGTGCTTAGATAAATTTGTTGTGTTTCCACTGAAATTAACCGGCTTTTTACAAAACATACAGCTTGATTTCATTTACGGTATTAAAATAAAGCCAAACGGTGCTACTTCCCCTGTTCATGTTTTTCCGCTGCTGCGGTCTCTCTCAGCTGTTTGTGTGTTGAGTTTGTGTGAGAGCTAAGTGGGTGGGCCAGGTTGAGCCTGTGTGCTGATTGGCTGGCGCCGCTGAGCCATGTACGAGAGGGGAGGGGGAGCAGCAGAGTGCTGCCGTGACACAGCGCTGCAGTCAGCGCGCATGCTTACTGACACTGACTGAAAGCATGTGAGCAACATGCGTTAATGCGCGATAAAATAAATATCGCCGTTAATAGTCTAATGAATTAACGCGAAATTAACGCGTTAACTTGCCCAGCCCTAATATATATATATATATATGTGTGTGTGTGTGTGTGTGTGTGTATTTATATATCCTTCACTAACCTCCTTCTCGATTTATTTTCCAAACTTAGACTACTTAGAGTTCCATCACATAAAGTAAGATTAAATAACATTTAAATGTAACAAAATAGAGAGCAAGCCAAGGAGGGTAAATACTTTTGCAAGACACTGTATTTGTAGGATTTTGTAATCAAAATCGGATTCTTAGAAAGTTTTTTAAGGTGTAAAACTCCTCATCAAGGTCATGATTTGTAACGAAGATCGGTTTCTTCACATATTTGTGTTGTTGAGGCATTTTTGACAAGTCTTTTTGCAACTTGCAGGAGATTGTTTCAAACCTGACATGAAAACCCAGACGTGATTTATTTTGCTCTGGGCGTCTGAGAACAGGGAAAGAATAAAAGTGAAAAGCAGAATGAAAAATTGATGGGTCTCTGGTTCTTAATGGTTGACTGGTCGAGGTTTGGGTTTCCAGGTCTTTTGTTTTGCTTTCCTTCTGTGCGATGTGTATGAGAGCATCTGCTGATCTCTCCCCATCCTTTCATCACTCACTGCCCTGAGAGTGGGTGGGTGCCTCTGTCCACATGCCCTTCCATGTCTGTTCCTGATGTGTCATTTGGCCTTGAAGCCAATGTTATGTGTTTTTCTGTCTTAGGACTCTATTCTGGCCTTTATTAGATTCCATTCACAGCATTCTGTTGCTCAAACCATGATGTAAATTTGTCGTTTTGTATTTAAAACAAAAATTATTTCTAATTATACTTCAGGTAAATAAAAGCAAGCCCTCTTAATTCTAGAGTTTTAAGTATTGGGACCTAAATAAGAATCATGTGCTCTTTCCCAGGTTCAAAAATTATTTAAATCTCACCTCAAGTGTACAAAACACACAATAAATATTACTTTCATGATTTATTAAACAATAGCAATGCATAATTAGACAAGCAGTTTGTAAACAACTAAGTACACTTCTGGATTCAGGGGCTTGTAGTATTTCATTTTCTGTATGACTTTATCAGACTGACAGATCGTTAAGTTTAGATTCTTTGGGGTTTAGGTTACATTTTTTCAAAACTTCCTAAACTTTGTTTTTTGGGCTCAATTATTTTTTATTTCTCTGATCAATTTATTTTTTTAAGTTTTGTAAATTGATGCTTATCATTAATAACAAGATGTGGGCCATTATTTCTTGGAAAACACTTCTTGTAATTGGCCAAGTTTAATGAATGGGTGTGTCAAAATCTGCTTACTATGAAGTTAAAATGAAAACAGAAAGCTCATTTTTCCTAACAATTTCCATTTTAAGATACTATGGTGTCTGTAAAAATATATTGTTCTAAAAACATTCCAAGAAGTGTCAACCACCTGTGTTGGTGGGCCACGTTTGTATGTTTCTTGAATTGAGATTTTGAGCTGCAGAAAATCCTTCCAAAGGCTGTAACTACAGTGTTTTAATCCGGCTTTCAGGTCCAGATGTTGCCTGAGCTGCACGCAGAACTTAGATTCTTCTTCTTTTTACCCCTTCTTTCGTAAACTGTCTGCTTTGTTGGGTACATTTTCCGGCTGATGACCCAGTTTGAACCTAAATACAGCTGCTGGATGGATGGCCTCTGTTTTTAGTCTGGAGCACTTTGCTATACAGAGGAGTTAATGGGTCTACTCAGAACAAGACCAAATCATCACAACTCCACTACTGTGCTTTACATTTGGTATGAGGTATTTGTGTGGATCTCATTTCACGTTGCATTGTGTTATTATTAATAATAATAATAAATTAATGAATTGAACTAATTAATATTATTTATTTAACCAGGCAAAAGATCCATTGCAATCGAGACCTGTTTTAAAAAGGTGATCTGACAGCAGCATACATCATAGTGGACAAAACAAATATAACAACAAACAAACATTGACAGCATAAATTACAAATACAATTGACAATTAAAATGCAAAAGTAGTAATTTCAGTAGCAAATAAAAAATTAAAACCGGAATAAAACACACATGCCCCACCCACAGCTTTTCCATTTTGGCTTTATATTTGTTTTAAAAAAAAATTATCATTTTGATTGTATTTGTTTTGTGGTTTAGGTTAGAATAGATTAATTTTAGTGTTTTTATATGTTGTTTATATCTCTGTCTAGCGTCTCATTATGAATCCAATTGTAATTTCCTCATACATTTAGTGGGAAGATTTAATTATGTGTAATAATTGTTATTTTATTTGCTTTTTTTAGGATTATCTAAAATCAAGTGCTTTCAAAATATTTGGAGAGTAAAAAAAAACAGCAGAGTTTCATAAGAATATTTTGTTTCATTGACAGTCGTTATATATTCAAATGTCTGACATTCTTTTGCATATAATTAAACAACTTCCCCTGTCATTACATTCAAAGTCCCTCAATCAGGTGCAATCAGGGGAATCTATTTCAGTGCAGCAGCTTATTTATCTCATTATGTCTGACTCGTTAACTCAAGACACAATGATGTGTAAATGGAAGAGTTGCTTTCAATGACAAAAGGTAATTATTCCCTGGAGACACATCATTGTCAGGCTGCACGGCTCTGACCTCACTGAGCTCACTCCCCAGTGTTTTATAGCAGCCCAAAGGAAAAGAAAAGAAGAAATCTACATAAAATATTCATTGCTCTGCATAATCAGACATGCTGTTCGAGACCTAGTTTAGGTGTTAGCTGTAAGCACTCAGCAACCCAGATCAGATATTTGAAAAGCAGTAGGCCTGTTGGCTCTGAATGAAACTCACAGCGAAGAGGCTGGTCAGTTGTAAACACATTGGAAGTTAGTCTCTGAAACAGATCAGCGTCTTTAGTCTGTCGGTAAAATTAAGGTGGAAGTGAAGTTCTGACAGACTTTAGAAGTCAGTTATGTCACTGCATACGCTTTTGGAGGAGAGGTTTCTTTATATGTGTGTGCGGGTTCTTTATGGACCAGACAGTTACGCAATGGGCGGTGACTAATTAATGTTGCATTTATTTTCTCACTCCTTTTTTTTTTTTTTTTTGACAACCGCAGACTGTTGTCGTCATCATCTCGTCACCAGCTGGTGGTTAAATATGGTACTGACTACACTTAATCAGATTAGTGTCTGAAGTAGTGAAGGGCAGTAGTGAAACGGCCCTGTGTGCTCACACTGAATACGTCTTATAAGAGACGGACACACGTGTTCTACCACAGGGGACACTTTAAGGGCAAACACACATCAGGGGCCCAGGGCCAATCAGATGCACTCAATTCTATAGTTGGCTCGTTTAGTGTCACATGATGCATCCTGCAACAGTTTTGTGTTTATTCTGGAAAATCAATACAGTTTCACCCACCGTACACAGATCCACACAGGCACACCAGGTTTATGAATCATGCATGTACTAGAACGATCTACTTTTAGATATGTGTGTCGGTAATAGACACAACGAAGCAGTTTAGCTGCTAAGTGTTAAACCCGGTAGGAGTTTATAAATGATCTCTTTTGACTTCCTTCGTGTCAGTACTGCAACATCTGTCTACATCTCTGACAATGTTTAGAGGAAATAAATAATTTTACCAATTCTCAAATCTTTTGACTCACAAGAGCATAAGCTTTCAACAAACCCAGCTTTTTGCAAATAGACACTGTTGTTACTGGATATTTAAAGGGCATATATCATTTTAGACCTTCTGCTTTTTAATTTGGGTTTCTGCTTGTAGCCTACAAATCGTTACATTTATTTCCATGACAAAGATCAGCAAAAATATAAAAATGCATGACAGATAAAAAGCAATCTCAAGGGAACAGAGAGCGAAACCGAAAGTTACCCAAAAACTGATAATGTTAGGTTTGGAACGTTGATATCAGGCATTGGTACATAATATCATGTCCACTTAAAGAAAACGTTGTCATGGCAAAGTCTAAAATTCAAATTTAAAAAAGCAAAGGTTTTTATGGAAATCGATCCATGTTGGAGGACAAAGTTAGTAAACATGTTGTCAGAGACCTTGGAAACGTTAATAACTGGCACCCTACATGGGGATTTAAAAGACTCCTGTCACAAGCACAACCTGCCTGTTTTTACCACTGCGATGAATAACTGCTTGAGACAAAAAGTGCAATATAAAACAGCAAACTAAAGTTATTGCTGCTTTTGTTTAGATCTTGTAATTTCTGCTCCAGCCTCCCAACAATCTTCAATAGGCTAACACTATAATAGCCTTCTTTATAGTGGTAAGCCATTCTGGCACCATTTTGTTTGCACACTATTATTCTCAGGAATATCAAATTGCACATTTCTGTAAATGAAGACTCAAGATCACTGCACAAAAATTACCTCATTACTTGAGATTCATGACGGAGGGACTAATCCATGTAACATGGCTCACATCATTCACAAAGGGACTGATATCAGAGCCCTTGCCTGCTCTAATGTGTGAAAATAACACACCTGTAAACAGGCCAGCTGACAGCTTTGCTAGGGCCCAGGACAACGCAGTCTTTTTGGGCCCCCCCTCTACACCTCCCGCAACACACACACACACACACACACACACACACACACACACACACACACACACACACACACACACACACACACACACACACACACACACACACACCAAAAAAAAGTCAACTTAACTGTATACTTCATGCCCTGAAAATCTCTGTATTTTATACTGGATATTTTCAACCCATCTATTGAATTTAGTGCACTGTTTGATCTTTTCTTCATAAGAGAACAGCACTGCAGCCAAAATATGGCCTTTTTTGACCTGCTGTATATCAGCCAGTCCTTAAGCGTGATGTATCATGAAACTGTTGACCTTTCGGGTTTTGCGATTTTTATTTTATTATTACAATTAAATAATAATAATGTTATGTCCATAGTGTTTTTTTCCTAATCCACCTTTTATATCTTTCAATCCTTATGTAATTTTGTCTGTGTTGTGTGCACCTGCCTGTTGCTTTAATCCTATTTATTTCCCCGTCGTGGGAAAAATAAAGAATTAGCTAATGTTATCTTATCTTAAATAACACTTTTTAATAGGATATATGTACTGGATTCTTTCAAGGTCTTAATTACATGTTCTGTATGGGCTCCAGTAACATATGATGTATAATATCTACTTTGAAAGTTAACATGAAGTGCTGCTGAAGATGAACACTGATCTACCTGAATGTTTTCTGGAGGACTGAAACGCCTCAGTCAGTGACGTCAGTCTGTGGGTCTGGGTCTGTCGGGGCAGTCAGAGAAGTTTCGTCTCCTCTCCATTTCTGTCGCTCGACGTTTTCTTGCTCATGGTTTTTCACGTGCTTAGATAAATTTGTTGTGTTTCCACTGAATTTAACCGGCTTTTTACAAAACATACAGCTTGATTTCATTTAAGGTATTAAAATAGAGCCAAACGGCGTTTCTGCTCCTGCAGTCTCTCTCTCTCCGAGTCTGATCAGCAGCAGCCAGCAGCGCGGTTGTTTGTGAGTAGTTGAGTGGGCGGGCCAGGCTGAGCCTGCGTGCTGATTGGCTGGCGCCGCTGAGCCATGTACGAGAGGGGAGGGGGAGCAGCAGAGTGCGTGACACACAGACTGCTGCTGCAGACAGTGCGCGCTGGCTGACTGACAGTCATACTGACCATTAAAATGTTCAGTCAGACTGTCAGTTTTGGGCCCCCCCTCTGTCCTGGGCCCGGGACAACTGACCCGTTTGTCCCCCCCTGTCGGCGGGCGTGCCTGTAAATAATAAGTCTGTTGTGTCTCAGTGTCACGTTATTTTCGTACATCCTAAGCCGGTGTCTGCCTCAAAGGTAATTTCACCATGGTAACACATGGTGACAATAAAAGATTCTTGATTCAATGGCTATGCAAGTCTTATTTTTCTCCAAGAATTAAGTCCGTGTTTCACTTATGAGTGTTTAAAGCAGCACTATATCCTCTTCTAAATCCCTGTGATGTAATCTACTGTAAGTGTTTACAAACAATTGAGGGGTCTGTCATCTCCCCCTTCTGTCTCTGGCTGGAAAATCACACTTTCTATGCCATGAGCCGGTGGCAGTCTCGTTGCTCTGTTTTGGTTCTCGCAGTTAGAAGAAAATCTTTATGGCTGCCCTATGTAAGGTTGTTGGCTTTAATAGCCACACGCCCCTCGCTGCGCTACTCACAGTTGGTCAATGAACACTTTTGTTTTTTGGAGGTTTATGACATGGTGGAGCCATCAAAAAATGGGAAAGAAAACCTTTGTCCAAAGAGGAAAGGAAGAGAAAAGGTGAATCGGACCGGGACAGGACTCACACAAGAGTGAATTTGGGCAAGGCGTTTACTCCGTGTACAAACAAAATCAAGAATGCAAAACAGGCCTGACAATTGTTGTTGTTGGACTTGTAAGTACCATATATGCTAACATCTGTTAGTGTTACTATTGTGATTTTAGAGAACCCGCTGTAAGACAGACCGCTACAGGAGATCCTTCCTGCCTGCAGCCATCAGTATCTATAACAACTCTGTGAAGAAACCCCATAACATCAGTTACAACATGATTTAATTTCCCTTTGGGATTAATAAGGTTTTTCTGAATTGTATTTGAATAGAATTTTGTTTTGTCACAAAATGTACCTGGGGGTAGAGTATTTGACCCTACCCCCAGGTTAGGGTAGAGTCAAAATCACTCAAAACTATTGGTACCCATGTGGTCGGTGGATGGGAAGTACTGACATACAATCAGACTTCAGCTACAGTCAAATACTCTCCTTCATTTTGCTCAGACACAGGAGAAGAAAGCTGAGCTGGAGCTATTTATCATTGCTAAACATGAAATAGGATCGTTTGAAAAGTGTGGTTTCTTGATTTAATACAATCTAAGGCAGATAGAATAAATTATAAAGATCAGCAATAACTCAATCAGTGATCAAAGCCTATAAATCTTTCCTCGGTTAGCTTTGGTGATGGATAGGTTATTCAACCTGTCAAAATTGGGGTTAAGGAAGACCCAAGTGCAGAACATGGTGGCCTACTGCTTTTCAAAAACCTTAAGAAATAAAGAAAACTTAAATATACGAGGAACAGGGCAGGGCAACAAACCATGACGCGAAGCGACTGCAAATAATTTGATAGAAGAACCTGAACTGAAGAAGCATGAATGCAGCAGAAGCAACCAAGGAGTTCAAATCAGGGAGTTTAAATATAGAGGGAGGTGGGGAGAAAAGCGCCGCGGAAAACAGGTAAAAGTAATCAGGAGGAAATGAGAAACAGATAAACTGAAGAGAAGATCGCAATGAACCTAAGTGAAGGGAAACACGCAGAGTAAGTAATCTAACTGAAAATATTACTAACATACAGAAAAAAATGACATTCATAAAATAAAATCACAACACAAATACCTGGAGATTGTGAAACACCCAACAACATTTTCTCTAGTGTCTCCTTAAACCACAGGAGTAGCATACAGCCAAATATACGTCTGAAATCTTTGGTGTATCTTAAAAACAGAAACCAGTCAATGCCCAACATCACCTGAAACTATTGGATATCATCTGAAGTCAAGACAGCCTAGCCCCAATTACCCTTTAGTTAGCGATAATTATGATATAGATGCCTTTCAAGCATTTTAAATCACTTTTTGTCTTGAATTGAACCAATGTTTTCTCTTTACCAAACAAGATCGATACTTTGTCCCACCAATATACTCAAAGATTCAAATATTATGTGAAACATTTGTGCTTGAAAATCATCAATGTTTAGATTGATGCGTTTCTCCTTTGTCTTTAAATGGGCCGAGACATCAAAGTATAAACTATTTCATGTGGTTGATATTGCTGCATATGTAAATTCCCCAAAAAATTTAATTTAAAAAAATAATGCCACCTTTTTGTAGGGGGTCGTTTGGCAGGCCCCTCCATCCACACCCCTCTTCTCGGCACAACCGTTTCCTTCATGGTGCGCTCTAATTGGAGAATATTAATTATGTTGAAGATAATCTACGCAGAAAGATAAACCTTTTTCTGATCTGACCGCCCATGAGCAGGTCCTTTGGTATGCGCTCTTATTATTCACTCTGCCATGATTAATGGACAACAGATCATATTATACCCCATTAACCACAGAAAAATGACGTTTGTTTTCATGGCCCCTTTAAGCACAATGATACGCTTAAGTTTACATTACATTTTAACTGAGGATCTCTGCACTTGCAAAGTTTATTAATTTTGAGTGAATAAATAATTAAGTAAAACTAATTCTATTGGTTGTGATGGCCTGGCAACCTTTTCAGGGTGTACCTCACCTCTCGCTCAATGACTGGTGAAGTTATGCCCCCTGCGACCCTGCAAGGACAAGCGGGGATCAACTATGCTTGGATGGATAATTATGTCACTTTGCTTAATAGTCTCATGCAACTCTCTGAACAGCTCCTTCTTTATTCTAATATTTTTCCTGAAAAAAAAAAAAGAAAACCAAAGTGACCAAACTGGGACTCACTGCATGGCTTTCATATCGAAGTTCTGATGCAATAAAGATAGATTATATTTCCCCCTAGACAATCATAACAGCTCTAAAAAGAGACACCTTTTAATCTTGTGTGGCTCTCCATTTTACCTTCAGTGGAGTTTATGATTGAAACCTAAAAATAAAACAACCGCACTGTGTCCCATTCTGTAGAAGCAGACGACTAAAAGCCACTAAGATATATTTTAGGGTATTTAATAATCCAAACTGGGTCATGCTGTTCTGGATTTATCAGATCATTTTATCATAATCTTCTTATTCTGTCGCAATCGATCTGTTGGCTGAAGGATTGTCTTGTTTTTTTCCCATCGTCTGTACATTATGTATGTTAGAAATATATATTCTCGAACATACATCTCGTATTAAATAATACTGTGTATTTTTCAGTGATCGTATCAACGTGTTGCTTGTTTGTACCTGTAAAACTTTATCAGCTTGTTTTGCTGTTCTTTTTATATCTCTCTTTGCAGGTGTAGAAGCAGACTCAGAGGATGTTATCTTGTTCTCTCTTTTTCCTCTCCTCTATTTTTTTTCACCTTTTCTCCCTTTTAGCATTCCGTCTAATTTTTTCCTCTTCTACTTTCCCATTTTTGTGCCCATTGAACATGAAATAGTCCCAGCATAAAATCTAACAAAGCTTTTTGCATATATAAATCAAACGGAGCACTATGGGAAAAGCAGTAAGGCTCCACTTGTAAAAGTAAAATCTGTTGGGCTCTCTTTGGCATTAAGACCACAATTTTTGATGCTACACTGCCAGACAGGACACGTTAAAAAAATATATTCTGGTTCCCAAATACAAACATGTAGGATTTTATCAATTGACTGCATCCATATTAGCGTTGGCCATTAGGATATTTATTTTTTTATAGGACTTCTATTTTTTTGTAGTCCTCCATTTAAATGATAAATTGATAGATTTTGGTCACTTGCCAATTGATTTGTGCATTGTATTGTATTTAATGGAATAATGGCTTTGTTTAGATAAAGAACATCACTTCGCCCTTTTCAGATGAATGAGACTTTTGTTCATGTTTAGGTAAAAAAATCCTGACTGTCAGTCGTTCACTGCATCCTCTTCTGCTTCAGATTGACTAATCACTCCATTCTCGTGTCTTCGGCGAGCGAAAAAGAGAATCTATCCAAACTGTTAAACCTTTCACACAGCATTTCTCATCTTTAACAATCCTTTAACACTCACAAGTTACTTTTGTTCAAATCCATTCGTGAATCCTAATCCCAGGCTGCTTGTGATAAATTTTGCCTTTAGTGTGAAATGGCCTTCCTGATTTATTGGTACTCACCAGTGAATTGGCTTTTGGGGTTTCACAGCTCTGCTGTGAAAATGTTGGCCTGATCCAAATGTGTGTCTCATATCTTTCCTGGCATTTTTATTGGCTTCCTGTTTGTTTTAAATAGAGGATAAATCTCTGTGATGGCCATAGATCCATCAACACTTAAACAAATACCTTTACCTCTTCCACTGCTCGTATCCGCTATTATTTTCTGAGCTGCTGTGGTCTGGTCTCTCTAGACCCTGAGAACATCACTGTGTTTCCTTTTGTTGGAAAAGCTAAGTCAGAAACCCTTTGAAGTACACAGGAGAAACAAACAAGAAAAGCAGCATCCATCCATCAGCCTAATATGTCATGGTCACACTCCCACAGAAACGCTCATGTGAACACTTCCACCGCGATCCGTCATCATCTCTCATCATGGAGTTTGTGTCACGCGAGCGAGGCCTCGGCAGCAGCGGCAGGTTGGCTGTGGGAAATGAAGCGAGAGTTGGGATTCAGGCTGGCGTGCATGTTTGTGTGTTTGGGTTGATTCCTTGTGCTCTGGATTTTCCCCTGTTAGCCCTGAGTGGGCTAATTTTTAATGTTCTGCATCCATCTGTGTGTCCCTCTGTTGCAGCTCCGCTTCTTGTTTCTGTGCTTGTTTTCTGTGATTGTTTTGGGGGTCGGCTTTGTGTGTCCGTACGCATTACCGTCGTCGTATATGTTGCTCTGCGTGTGCGCGCCAAGGTAAACGGACATGGGCACATGATGTAACAGTTTTTGTCCCCTGCGTGTCGGTTCACATGAGCCAAAGGCTTTGGAGTTCATTGTGTGGCAGACACACATTTCTGTGGTGAAATGTGTGTGTTTGTGTTGGATAATTTCCTGGATGCATCTAGTTAAAAATAGCCACAAAGCCACTCAGTTTATAGCGAAAACCATAATCCCTAATTGTTTAAAGTGCAGACTTTCATGGTCAGAATGGAACGGCGAGGATGAGTTGTTTTGGTTAAGCCGGAGGCTTCAACCATGGTGTGTGTGAAAAGCCTGCTGGACCTTGCCGATGTGCACGTTTACGTGTTTATACTATTTTTGGGTCAGATAAAGTGCAGAAAGATGATGGAGATGAGTGGTTCCTATTTTAAGAGCAAAAATCTTATTCCATTGGCAGATCATTTAAACTTGCCCGCTCAAATTAAGGACAAATCCACTAAATCCAAGAAAAAATGTACTTACTTTTAGCTCCTTTTTACAGTGCAGGGTTTACGGTTTTGCACATTAGCCTAATAGGCGATGGTTTGTCAGCTGTCATTATGAAAGAAAGGAAGGACGCGTTGTCCTACCAGTAACTAAACACAAGTTTTCTGTCTGTGATCTCGGAGAGATAAATTGTCCAAATATTTGTAATTGCAAATAACCTCACACAGTATCTGCATTCTCCACAGAACATGTTGCTTTTGTTTTCCATTTCTTGGAAAACAAAAGCAGTTTGAGTTGAGTTGTTTTTATGTTACATTTTTATGTTTTTGTTTTTATCTGTTTCCCACTGTAGCACTTTGAGGTCAAATGTAAAAGTGCATTACAAATAAAATGTATTATTATTATTAGAAATCAGAAAGTATTTTTTTTTAACAGAACGGTGTTGCTCATCACTTTCTTTCTCTTGATATAAGATCTATGATTGGTGCATCACACCAATCATACATAAGATCATTTCAAAGGATTTACAAGACAAACATACAAAAATACTTTAAAGACAAGAAAGACATCAAATTAAATTAGTAAATTTATTTATGGTGTGAGGCGATAAAATCATTTTGAGTTCTACATCTAATAGATTTTATTATGTATGAAATCAAGCTGCACTCACTGTTTTTTTTTTATATTTTTGTTTGCAATTTTGAGAGTAGGATAAAGAAAAATTGTGTAGGTCCTCTTCTTTGTTGAAACCTTTCGTCTCTTCTCCAAGACACTTTTTCAGTCTGGGGAGTTTCAGGTAAAGTCAGCCTTAGAAGCAGCAGTGAATCAACAAGTTTAATCAAAACTGGTTGCTCACATGCAAAAGAGGACCATCAGCCTACCAACCGATCGTTAGTGCTTTGATGGCCGCTTACAGTTCCCTGAGGGCTGAGTCATGCTTGCAATGACGGCATAGTGACAGGGGGACAATTGGAACCAGACGCTTCCCCCCTGTTTAACGGAGGCTGGTTTCTCTTAATGGCTTCCATTACTCCCCTTTTTCAACCAACGTCCAATATTTTTGGACCTCTTAGGAAGTGGAAATGTTTTGAAAACTGGTTATGTTGATTGTATTTTCTGCTCACTGTATGCAGGTGCACCTATTTTTAATTGAATCTTCTTAATAAAGATAAAAACCAACAGCAACAATGTTCCTCCCTATCGAGGATGAGAACATCTTCATCCCTGAAATCATGACCGCTGGCCTGTAGATGAGTGTAAACTGCAGAATCTTGGCCTGATGATGTTGCTCCTCTGTGCTGGGCCATCCTTTTGCCCAGTAGCTGCTTTGTTTCCCCTGATGTCAAACTGGTCACAGTCCTCCTGGCACCTAACAACATACACAACATTGCTCTGTTTGTGCCAGGGGACCGGATCTTTGGGGTGAACCAGTGTTTACCCTAATAGGTTTTTGAGTAAATAGGTTTGAAAGTCACTGGAACGTCATGTTTGGAAAATAACGGTCTCAGTTTGGCTGAAACTCCTGCAACATAGGGGATGGCTTCTTTTCTGGGTTTGGGGTCGTCCTTTTCACGCGAAGGCCGGCTGGAGTCCTGTTTGGGTTTCTCGTCTGTTTTGAGGAAAGCCCTGGTGGAATAACCACATAGCTCTAAGGCCTGTCTTATGTGTGCTTGCTTCTTTTTCATGGTTCCTGAGTTTGTGGGGATGTTGTCTGCTCTGTGATACAGAGCCCTGATGACTCCTAACTTGTGCTAAAGCGGCTGATGGGAGCCACACAGGTGGGTGACTCCCGCCCAGAGGCCCTGCTCAATATTTTTTCTACCTGGATTATTGAGATGCATCAGGTCTTAGATCAAGAGTTTAAACTTAAACAAGTGTTTTTGTGGTGGACAAAAGGCATAAAATGCCTAGGAAACGCACAGAGTTGAGTTGTTTTTAGGTTACATTTTTATGTTTTTGTTTTTATCTGTTTGCCACTGTAGCACTTTGAGGTCAAATGTAAAAGTGCATTACAAATAAAATGTATTATTATTATTAGAAATCAGAAAGTATTTTTTTTTAACAGAACGGTGTTAGAGGTTTCAACACCAAGAACTTTGTTGCTCTGTTGCTCTGCTGTCACTCAGCTGCAGGATCTGACCCTTTCCTATATTCTCAGAACTCAGGCTTTCAGCACCTTCAAAACGTGTTGAAAGTGCCTTAGATATGAAGTATTTGTAAAAACAAGTTCATGGAATGGATTAGAAAACCACATGTAATGCCAAATCCATGACATCTTATGCTCCAATTTCCTACACCGACACAATGGATATTTCCTTGATTACAAAAGAGAATGATTCCCCCAGTGCTGTGTTATAAAGCTGAGAGCCTTTTAGCAGTGGTTTGAGAAGATGAAATCCATAATAAATGTACCTCACGTCATAAAATAATAATGGAATAATGAAAATGAAAGCTGTGATGGAGCCGAGCTAGTTCTCAGCTTGTGCCTGTGTGTGTTTGTGCTCTTCAATTTAAGGGCCAGAGAAGAAGTGTCAGTAACACGACAGAAATATGAGCTGATCTGTACAGAATAATGAATAAATGCATTTTGGTTTTATTCTTCACATCTAAAATCAGGAGGTTCTGCAGTAAAATTGTTGAGCTTCTAAGTTGGACAGATAACATGCATGGTTGATGTAAATACATCGAAATTCCCATAAATATAAAACTACAATAATAATAACAATAATAATAATAATAATAATAATAATAATAATAATAATAATAATAAACATGCTCATCACTTTCTTTCTCTTGATATAAGATCTATGATTGGTGCATCACACCAATCATACATAAGATCATTTCAAAGGATTTACAAGACAAACATACAAAAATACTTTAAAGACAAGAAAGACATCAAATTAAATTAGTAAATTTATTTATGGTGTGAGTAAAAGAGCCGATAAAATCATTTCGAGTTCTACATCTAATAGATTTTATTTTGTATGAAATTAAGCTGCACTCACTGTCCACTTTATTAGACGGACATGTAAGTAGCAGTCAGTCACATGCCAGCAAGTCCTTGCATTTAGGATATCTAGAGGCGGTGAGGAGGACTTGCTGAAGTAGAAACCGAGCGTCCGAATGGGGAAGAATGAGTGACTGAAAGTGGTATAGTGCCAGATAGGCTGGTCGGAGAATTTCAGAAAATGCTGCCCTGCTGGGATTTTCCCTCAAAACCATCTCTCGAGTGTAGAGAGAATGGTCTGAAAAAGAAAAGATACGCAGTGATCGGCAGCCAAAAATGAGTTGATCATGTCTGAGATCAGAGCAGAATGTGCTGACTGGTTCAAGGCGATAAAAAGCTCATATAACCATTTGTTTCAGCCAATGTACATGGAACACCATCAGAGCAGATGGGCTACAGCACGATGGACCACACCAGGTGTCATTCCTGTCAGAGAAGAGGAACCTGAGCCTTCAAGTCTCACAGGTTCACGTCATTTGGACTTTAATGAAAGTACTGATTCATCCTGCCTTTTATTGATGTTCAGACTGGCAGTGATGAGGATATTCTCTTGAGCATT
This sequence comes from Fundulus diaphanus, assembly GCA_037039145.1. Taxonomy (NCBI): domain Eukaryota; kingdom Metazoa; phylum Chordata; class Actinopteri; order Cyprinodontiformes; family Fundulidae; genus Fundulus; species Fundulus diaphanus. The sequence goes on along the minus strand of CM073134.1, from coordinate 12,438,164 downwards.
CACTCAATAAAAACTGAACCGGGGTAGTTGTCCAGTTTATGTTAATGTTTAATTTCCAGTTACCACATGAAAAATGTGTTTGTTGGGTTATATTGATTTTTTTTGGTAGTAAAACATTACATAATTGATAGTTTTCAACCAAACAAACACCTTTTTTATGGGTTAACTGGAAATGAGGTGTTAACAGGGTGGACAACTGTCCTGGTTCTCTTCTTAAGCGTAATTTAAATGCTACAGCATACCTGGAAGTTGTTGCTGACTACATCCTTCTTCCTATGAAACACTGAACATGACAATGAGTTTATTTTAGTGGTGTCAATCCAATAGATAGCCTTTGAGATGTGTTGGAATTGGAGATTCACGTGATGGATGGGAATCTAACTAATCAGCTGCATAAATGATATTAATATGCGCTATGCTTTTAGGAATATTTCAAACACATGGTTGAATCCATGCTGCAAAGAATTTAAGCAGTTGTGAAATAGGTGGTCCAATTTGGCGCTATCAAGTATGACGTTAATAAAGGGCCGGTGTGTGTAGATTGTTTTAATTTTTCCTGGGTGATCAGTAGATGTGGCTTTTGTAAGAAATCATCTGTGGATTTGTAGAATTAATGAGGAACCACGTGAATGAAGCAGAAATTGAAAGTTTGGAAATGCACACGGAATAACTATGTCGTTGCTATTTTCTGTTCAGTTTGCTTTCCCAGCTCCACCGCCAAGAGTTAAGAAAAAAAGATTTACAGTCAATTTTTTTTATCCCCATGATCCTTGCTCCAAGCTGGACAAATAGCTGCAATAACCGTGGCCTAAATGTGCAGCAGGCCTTAGTCATCAGGGACCGTCTACTGTGTGAAATAGTAGAAAGAGCAACAGCCTCTGCTGTCTACCATGTTAAAGTGGGATTTATTTTCAAGCAAATCGTTTTCACTCAATGTCATCTGTGCAAGAAAGCACTGTGCAGTAACTTGGAGCACTTTGTCTTGCCGTGCTCTTTAAAGGCTTTGTGTTGCTGCTAACTGATAATTGAGTTTTACATTAAATCGTTTTCCCTTGTTCATTTGTGCTGAATGGTATTCGTATTTAACGGACTTTGTGGTTTTATGCGTTTCATTATCGTGTTGCGTTCAGGAAAGTGTAACTTTGGATTGTTTGAAAACCCAAACGATAAACGGAACCTCAAGCAACCCAGGTTATCCTTTGAAGCTTTTAATGGAGCAGCTTTTAACACGTAGCGTCGTCTCTGCTGCTTTATATTTGTATCATAGTGGCACATTTGTTAGGTCAAACTTTCAAAGCTACGATCAGAGGAAGTGTAGAGTACTCTGCATTTATGGGATTTTGTTAAGGAAATAGTTGGGTTGAGGCTCTTCAGTCTATGTTTTATGCTCTCAGCTCCTGGATTACTCCCTGTGATTATTAAAGACATCATTCTTTTGAATTTGGTGAAAAAAAGATCCAATATGCTGCCTTAACCCCCAGGATAAGTGTAGAATTACACCAAATAACTCCTTAAAAATGTTTTACATGAACTTTAATACTTTTCTAAGTGTTCTGTTTTATTTCCTGAGTTCACGTGCCCAGATACAGTAAAATTTCTCTCTGCTCGGTAGCGCCTGACTTTTTTTGTTGTGGTCATATTTCAGTTTCAACCATTACCATTTATCTTCTTATGTCTCCTGTGTAAGCTTACATGGTTGTGCGATGGCTGACATGGTTGCCAAACAGATAAATCAATAACCCTGCCTGTCAAAATGTTCCCAGAAACCAATAAGTACCAATCAGGTTGTATTAAACATGTTTTTTTTTTTTTATGTTTTCTAGCTGATATTTGGAGCTTGTGGAAGCTTCCCAATGTGAACTCTGACAAACGAGGCAGCTGTGTCATAAAATATTAACATTTTCAACAAAACCACTTCAGACTTTTGCAGGTATCCCTTTCAGTCCAGGATAACATTGTTTTACGCTGGCTTATTATGAACCAAACTTGTATGTCGAACAATTCTTCAAACTCAATTTAGACTCAGACTGTAGATGAACCATCCTGGTAATTATGTTTCTTCTTCTTTATTGTTCACAAGATTAAATTTGTTTTAAAGTTCATTACAGAGAGTATGTTCTTTTTATTTAAACAGAATTAGAAAAATAAGAGGTGCAATTTGTGTATGAGAGGTTTAGATAATAGATCTATCTGCTTTAGATACAGAACTCTCCACAGTAATTGGTATCCCTGGAAACGATGTGTGAAAAGTCTTAAAATAAATTTGCCTTTTATTGCAGCAGCATATTCTCACATGGAAAACACAAGATTAGTTTAGAGAGGGAAAAAAACCCTGTATTAAGACATTACTAAATTACTTAATTGATTTCCCTGCTAATGATACTTTAAATGTAGGCTACAAGCCCTTTTGCCAAATGTTAACAGGTTATTCTCTGTTGGAGCATAAAGAAGGATCTTTGACCATTCTTCTTTGCACCACCATCTTATGAATATTGCTACGATTTATTGTCATGCAAATTTATTCTATACTGATTTGGTTATTTGTTTTGGATCGTTACCGCGCTTAAATACCCAGTGATGACCCATTTCCAGTTTTCCGTTCATCGCATTATCGTTTACACTGAGTTTAGAAACTGTTTCCAGACTGGTTAGCTTCTACTATATTGGGTTTTAATACCTGTAAATACGCTAAGAACATTCACAAGATTTTGCTCCACAGTTTATGTCACTGTCTTGGCTCTCACTACACATCGACACAGACCTCTCTATAACAGTATTAGCTACGGCTCCACAAAAGACCATTGATGAAAGATGTGCCGTTTCCTTCTTACCTTTCTTCTTCCTGTTATGATGCAGTCTTAATATTGTCAGCTCCCATTGCTCAACAGCTTCATAACACAGAGCTGCCGTTATACATTGCTGTGTGCCTTCTTCTGTTATATGCTCATGGAGGTTGTTTTACAGATGCTTCATTGAATCTGTAATTTCCTTTAGCCTGGTGTCCTGGTTCAGCAACCTACCCCTAAAAAATAAAAACTCACTGAATAAGATTGTGAGGTGGGCCAGTAAGTTAAATGGAGGGCCACAGCGGAACCTAGAAACCCTTTACACTAGGCTGCTACAGATGCTAGTGGTGTCCATCCTAGAAGATGGATCCCACCCACCACATGGTGAATTCCAGCCTCTCCCATCTGGCCGCATGTTTAAAATGCCTGCAGGTAAAACCAAAAGGTACAGAGGTAGTTTTGTTCCTTCGGCTATTAAGACCCTGAACAACACTTAGGCTATTTGTAGATCTTTTAAATTAAGCACAGCCTTCCTAATCTCTTTATTTAATTATTCATTGACCCAGCTTTTTTTGTACTTTATTATGATGTTTTACTCTGCATTTAATCTGTTTTTTTTTGATGGTGCTAATATGTACTTTTTATCTATATCTATATGCCTGGAGCACTTGCTGTTGTTGTTACTGTTATGTTATTGTCTTCTGTCAATGTTGTCGGTGTTGTTTGTATGTAGTGTGCGTGTATGCAGCCCACCCTTTCTACCTGCAACCAAATCTACCCTCAGGTACAAGTAAAGTTACCTTGACCTTAAGGTTGCATTGGGTTCTTTAACCGGTCAGACATAGTCTGATGGTGGTCGTATTTTAATAGTATAACCGAGCTTGCTATGTTCGTTACCGGTACCGAGGTGGAAGGAGACTGGACTCAGAGCTGGGCTTTTGGGTCGCCTGGCTCAGCAAAACGCTTTTATTTTTCCAACACTTACCATACCGTACCAAACACTGACGTAACCTCTTGTTAAGCCTGGTTTATGCTTGATGCATCTGCAAGGTCTGTGCGGCCATAAGTAATTTTGCCTTCTACGCCTCTCCATGCGGCCAAAGGTTTCTGCTCTGCGCACCTGGAAAAAGTCCTAACTACTAATCCTGCACGGAAAAACATGGCGGACGAGCAAGCGCTCTTTCTGGAGGACGTTTGTAAATATAGACATCTTTGTGATTTGGCCCAAAAAGATTATCATGAGCAACAAATTGTTAATAATTCGCAGACAGAAATCGTTGTCACTCTTGGAAGAAAGTAGAGGCTTAAATGTTGGAAACAACTGTGTTTTCTACTTCTACATATAGTGGCGTAGGAGCTGTAATTTGATATAATTTATCACCATCTTTATTAAAACATTAATTTATCATATGTTCAAATCTTCCGTTCCCCAAAAAAACATTTAAGTTTAGCAGTTGTTAATAAAATCACATAACTATATAAGTATTTGGATGAAAATGGCTGGCGAGCTGCTCAAAAACAGAAATAAAAGATAAGAATCCCCAGTCCTGGTGAAGAACATCCTCTCTCCTGATGGTGACAGGTGTTTAGTTCATCTTGGATCCACGTTTCAGGTGGTCTGATGGATCTGTCACTGCAGCCGAGCGTCATGTCCAGATGGGGGGCTGTTGAACACAACCACAGGAATGCTCCAGTCAGCTGGACAGGTGTTAGGAACTGTTTTAAGACCGGATGAAAAACCCAAAGCTCACAGTGTCAGCTCTGGCTTGTTTACAGCTATATCCCTGCTGAGGAGTGAAAGTGATGCTGTCAGAAATGTTCAAGTCAGTCTTCTTGTATTTTATTTTTTTCTTTGTGTTGCTCACATAAATCCTTGTGGAAATCTGTGTGATCATTGGCTAATTCTGCATATTCACATCATAATAATGTCCTAATCAGCTTTAAGGCAAACATCTCTTTCATTCATTGTAATTGTAAAAAAAAAATACTAGAGGTTCACAAAGAGAGACGAGCTGATTGTGCATACATTTTGAACAAGAAACTACTTTCTCTCTATCATTTCTGTATTGTAAAGTCTGTAATGGAGGTAATTAGGTGGCTGTAAAAATGGCCATCGAAATAAAAACTAGTTTAAAACATTTCAACTTTCATGTGTATCTATCATTTGTTTCTATGAGATATCAAGATACATAACCTTCGGCAAATAACATTTCAGCGTCTGCTTTCTATGCATCTGACATTGTGGCATGTGTAATGTTCCACTCAGCTAAGCCAGGTTGCTGCTGAGTTTTTGATTTTAATTTTATTTGGAATATATTCTGTAGCTTGAACGTTTGAACTCAGAGTGCTATTAATACTGCACATTTGCACCGCTGTTTGGCCATTTATGCAAATCCCGTGCAGATGTTCCAGCAGGGACCCAGTAATAATTATAACTGCATCACATGCTAGGCTCTGCAGACGCTCTGTGTGCACTGATGAAGATTTCACTTACATTTTCATCCTAAATGTTTCATTTGTCTGACTCCGGGTTCTTTCTAATAATTACCTGTCCACTTGTTGCTTTTTATCACAAGATGAAAAGCAATGAAGATAAAAAGTTTAACAAAATAAATAAAATTCTAAATAAGTAAATTAGACATAAAAGTGAATAAAAACTTGGGGGCACAGTGTGAATTGAGCATTGAACTTTCAGCCCAAAATGGTCAGGCAAATGTAAAGTATAAAAAAATAAGACAGAACATGACATACTAGCATTGCACAAATAATTCACTCTTAAGTGGGTGCAAAATACAGAAAGATTAATATTTGTTGTGTATTTATAAAATATTATTTATATACTTATATATAAAGGACATTGACTGTTGGAATCTGACATTAGAAGGATCCTTCATTCAAATACATTGTGCCCAAAACACATTTTTCTCACCACATTTCTCAAATGAATTGCAGCATTATCATCCTTTCTGTCTTCATCCCGTGACGCAGACACATTATTCAGATGTTCGGTTCACATTTACAGTGCACAGGTTCCTGCAAGGAGCAGAGCAACATATTAAAAGCTCACAGGGGGCCAGGCAGTGGGAGTGAGTACCAGCCCGGCAGCCTAAATGTTTCAAGACAATGCCAGATGCCTGATGAGAAGCAAAGCAGCACAGAGGCAGTCTGCCAGGCGGCCACAACTAACAAATAATACTAGATATCCCAGCTGACTGCTCTGAACTACTTTGCTTCCTGTTAGTCACCTGGCGTTCTCACAACGCCTACAAGGCAATAATAATATGGCTTTGCTGCCAACTTTCTGACATTTCTTGACTGCTTTGCGATAGTAATCTGCCATGAGCTGTTGTGTTGCTACCTGTTTTTATACTGACCTCCAAAAGCGTGGCTCAACCTGAAATAGGATGAAATCACAGGAAATGTTATTTGTATTCGTATAAGCCTTCCTCAACATATGGAACAGCTTCATTTGTGTGCGCTTTGACATTTTCCTCTGCTGTCTGCAGCCTTACTAAAGCTGTAGGGTTGTAGACCCATAAATGCCACGAACACTGGTTGATATTAATCTCTTAATTCAGCATATTTGATCCTTTAAATGTTTATATGTTGATTTTCTTTTTGATGGTGTCTTTGTGTTTTTGATCAGCTGTAGTCAAATCTAAGGGTAGTTAATTGTTTTATATGCGAAAATTATCTATGTGGAACAATACAGTGTGTGGCAACACACTAGCAATAAACGAAAAGCTTAGCTCTGAAGAAAATTCATGTGTTATTTTTGTAGAATAACCTTAAATGCTTAACCTTTATGTGGAAATTCATCTAATTATGATGTGCATTCTCTCTGTTAAAGGGGTGCTTGATTTATTTACCTTGGGCTGATGATTGCATCCTAAATTTGTAAATGGAGTGATCTGAATGGCTGAAAATTTAAATAAATCACTTTACTGCAACACTGGAGCTAGTACTATTTGTTTACCAACCCAACCTCCCCACTGAGGACACTGTCCTACACACTCCGTCTTAGCCTAGAACACCTAGAGAAGGAAGAAACTTATGCTTGTATGCTGAAGTTGAAGTTTGACTTTACAGTCTTTTATCAGGGTTGAGTCTGAATGCAGGGAAACAGCCAAAATGTTGAATTGAGCATTGAACTTTCAGCCCAAAATGGTCAGGCTAATGTAAAGTATAGAAAAATAAGACAGAACATGACATACTAGCATTGCACAAATTATTCACTCTTAAGTGGGTGCAAAATACAGAAAAATTAATATTTGTTGTGTATTTATAAAATATTATTTATATACTTATATATAAAGGACATTGACTGTTGGAATCTGACATTAGAAGGATCCTTCATTCAAATACATTGTGCCCAAAACACATTTTTCTCACCACATTTCTCAAATGAATCGCAGCATTATCATCCTTTCTGTCTTCATCCCGTGACGCAGACACATTATTCAGATGTTCGGTTCACATTTACAGTGCACAGGTTCCTGCAAGGAGCAGAGCAACATATTAAAAGCAACACTGAATTACTGCAACACTGGAGCTAGTACTATTTGTTTACCAACCCAACCTCCCCACTGAGGAGACTGTCCTACACACTCCGTCTTAGCCTAGAACACCTAGAGAAGGAAGAAACTTATGCTTGTATGCTGTTTGTCAACTTCTGTTCCGCTTTAACTCAATAATCCCCCAACACCCAGTGGGCAAACTGGACCATCTAGGTCTGAGCCCCCCATGTGCTACTGGATCCTGGACTTTCTCATCAAAAAACTGTCATTGGTTTTGATGAATGACCAAAGCGGGAACAGGACATTGGCAGGCGGATAATGGAAAGAATAATATCTATTGGAACTGAAGGACACTAAACTCAGGAACAGGGATGGAAAACGGACGACGACGAACAAACCCAGAACGAAAAACCCAGAACTTAAATACAACTGGGAATCAATGGAAATTGCCTACAACACCGGATTTACTAATTAACACAAACACCCACGGATCATGACATTACTCCTCAAGGGCGGATTCCAGATGCCCACTAGTGTCCAAACAAAACAACCCAACAAGGGCGGGAGAAGGGGGCCTCGGAAGGAGGGAAAGAGTTCAACAAAACCAGAGTTCTGGCGAACAACCTGGAGGTAGTCCTGAGCCGACCAAGTGTTCTGGGGGCCGGCCGCGGTGGAGACCACTGAGAACCTGTAAACAGACTAATAACTGGACTGGTGCTTTATTTGGTTCTCAGCAGGGGGCGATAACCCTCACAGCTTTAGGATATTAGTTTTTAATTTAATGTTCCTGAATCGTTTACCTGATGGAAGTGGGACAAACATTGCCCGGGTGGGTGGGATCTGTGGCAATACTTCTGGCCCTTTTCTGGACTCTTTTAGCATAAACCATTGACGATATGCATGTGATCCAAAACAGGATAACCTTGGATTCAAAACTACTATATCTGTCAAGGAACCTGCAGCACATCTCTCTTTCTATTTCATGTGTTAGAGACCTTAACAAAAACAAACAAGCCTTTAAATTGGTCAAATCTTGTTCCTCAAGTTAGATGTTAAAGAAAACTGGAAAATAGTATTGCCCAGGCAAAGCCTGATTGGTGCATCCCTAAAAAAAGACTTATGCATAATTAATTTCTGAACATGGGTTTATATTAAATGTTTTTTGTCAGGATGGGATGATGATGAAAATGATGAAACTCTACCATCATTCCCCTCGTTTTATTTTGTATCGGTTCTGTTGTGGTTTGATGTATATTGCATGGAGAGTTATGTATCTGAATGTAGCACACTCAGTGGTGGTTGGAGCCTTCTCAGCCCACTGGCATCCACATCAAACAGAAGGTCCCACTGCTTGTGGTCTAAATATAATCTGCAGCTTATTTTATTAGTTTCAGTTTCAGTCCGAGTGTATTTCTCACTGGCCCATCTCTATGAAGTGAACGTTAACTGGAGATCAAATAAAAACAGGCACAATGCCCGTCTTTGTTGTGTTCTTGCAGCCAATGAAGCCATGTTATTTCTTTGTGATTCTATTTGAAAAGATCAATGGGCAATTTTTGGGTCCATTTATCATTTATCTCAATGGCCCTGCTGTCACAAACTGTTTAAACAGAGACACCAGTGAGTAAATAGATGGCTTTTAATCTGATGCATGTAAAATGTTTGAGTGTGATTGTGATCATGTTAAAGTCAAAGCTTGTCTGTCGTTTGTCAAATTAATAACAACATCCTAATGATTCATTTTATCAGCCGTCCACTAATTCACCGTCGCTGTGATTTACTCCATGTTTTATTAAATGACAGATTAATTTTGTGCTCTGCTCGCTAACAAAGTCAAAAGTTGTCGCTTGAAATTAATGTTTGTTCTGATAACATCATAACTCAGCGTTATGTCTCTCTGCTCCATATCAAGGTGATACCCGACAGGCAGGGCGGGCATGATTTAAGTTCAGAACGCTCTGTTTCTTTCCTTATCTGCGATAATGGTTACCCCGGTGACAGCATCCCTGGCGTTGCTGTGGCAACCCAGCATCAGAGGCAGCCTTGTTGTCAAGCTGAACATAGCAGTTGATTTATGTTTCCTCAAATAGGTCCTGTCTCTGTATTGGTTTCTTTCTTCTGCTGATAGACTTTTGATTTTTAAGAAGCTAATCTGTTTTGTGTTTCTGGATGGTTTCTTCAGTGCACAGCTATAAAAAGGTTCCATAAGGATTAGTCCAAAATATAGCCTAGTCTATTTCTGTTACCCTTTGATTTTTTCTGTGTATATTATGCCAGAAAGGCCATGTCAGTGAACGTTTCAGAGAGCTCTTAGGTTGTGAAAGCAGGGAGGTAACAAAAGAGAACAAGTTATCTTTGAATTTTCATGCCACTCCAGCTCTTAGTGGGAACTGACTGACGCAAACAAAAAACGAAGTTTGACTTTACATGTCTTTTATCAGGGTTGAGTCTGAATGCAGGGAAACAGCCAAAATGTTGAACAGCTGTGAGAGATGACATTTCAGCTTGGCATTTTGTGACTTTTGTGGTAAAATATCACCCCCCCCCCCCCACACATACACACACACATCTTGAAACACCATAAACGGCACTCAATTCAGACATGTCAAGAGCACACATTGATACTTTTCTACGTTTTGGATTGTGAGTCATCACTTGCGCTGTCTTTTTCCGGTGTAGCTTTCTGTCTCTCCCCCATTCAGCTTTGCTGCAGTTATTGGGACATTTTTTTTGTAATGTGAGACCGAGTGTTTTTGTTTAATCATCACGTTTTTGGAGTACTTGATCAATCTAAATAACAAATTTTCTGCCTTCTTAAAAGATATTTCATTTATATTTCTTTGTTTATTCTTTGACAAATTTGGCATTTATTACAGGCAACAAATAATATACCAAAGATTTAAGACATAATAACATATCACATCTAATGTGCTAACTCTTGCATTGTGAACAAAAATCAATAAATTTTTTTATTTCTGTATTTAGAAAATAAAGATCCTGTACATTCAACATGTGTTGAATGTCAAGTATGATAAGAATTAACTGGAAATAAACTAAAAAAGGACCTTAACAGAAACATAATGAAAACTCTTCAAAAACCCATAAATGTAACAATGAGAACTAAATGTATCTAATGAATAGTATTTCAACTTTCATGCATGGTTTATGATTAAATGTTATTTTTGGAGATATTACCATTATCTGCACATGCAGAAGCAACAGGGTGTCTAAACTTTGCAGGTTAACACCATGCATGTACAGCGTTTTTCAATTAGCGAGGCCCAGAATCTAGACTAAACCTCAAGCCTTTATTCAGAGGAAAATGGAGCAGACATGTTTCACTGAGTCCATTCAGCAGCTCAAAAAACTTAGTGGCTCTGTCCTTTCTGTTGGCTCATCTTTAGTGTCTGATACCTTTGCTTTGCACTCTACTTTTGCATTAAACAGCAAAACTTTAGAGCTGGCGCCGCTTTTGAAACACTTAAGTAAAATCATTTTTACCAGACTAATTCATCCCTAATCCAGGTGCTTTATCCGTTTGGATTCTTCTTGTGGACAAATAGGATCCCTGTTTTCAATAAGGAATCATAAACCACAACTATTTATAGACATTTGCATAAAGTGAAGGAATTTGTTTTTGTTTCACCAAACTAGTTATGAATATGAACCGAAACTCCAGAAGTTGCTTAGCACATTATCATTCTGGTTCCACCACCAAAAGCGCTTGTTCTAGCACTGAAAACCCGGTCCTTTATCAGAACCAACACTTTAGCCAGAAGGAAGAGCAGTTTTAAGCCATCTATCCGTCTGCCCATCTACGCTTGGTGCATCTAACATCTTACACCAGCCCACTGTCAGTGCTTCTTCCTCTTCTGTCCTTTTTAAAAATCCTTTTTTTTCCTCGCATTTTTTTGTCAGTTCTAAGTCCATTAGCTGCTTGTTCCTCTGTTCACTGTGACTGAAGCTGACAGATACCAGTTTTTATACAGAAAATAACCACGGGCATTGTAAAATCATTATTTTATGTTACTGTAAATCCCAACCAGAAGTGTGAGATTTTCTTACCACTCAGTTAACACTTTGGGTAGTTTCTGTTGTTGCCAGGCAGTTTTCTTACACTTTGGCAGCTCTTCTGTGTATTAATGAGACTGTTACACTTCTGAAACGTTGCTGGCTGCCTTTGCAGAAAATGATAAAACCCTTGTGCGTTTTTTGCTAAACTGCTTTGTTTAAAGAAGCAGGCAATACGAAGCAGAGCTTTATAACACATCAAGCTCTTGGAAAGTTTCTTTTTAAGTCTACATTTTGGGCTCTTAACAATGGTGATTGTATCTACTAATGCAATATTTAAACCCGCCAATTTAAGGTAGTAAATCTATTTTTTCAATCCCTCCTTTATTGCCCTCTGAGGAAATTCTTTCTATACAGATTCATCCAATAATCCTTCCAAATTGTTTCCTGCTCCCACAAACAGATGGAAGTCATGAATAGTTTCAGGAAAATTTTGATTGTGATCCGTATTTGTTGGATGGCCTCGTGCTGCTGGACAGAGTTATGGGCCAATGGACCTTTCCCCCACTGGTTCTCACACCATGACGAGGGCTTCAATGTATGTGCTGGCCATCGGTACCGTTGCTGATTAAATCATGTCATGTCTATGGAAGATGCATTATTTTCTTTATTTTTTTAACCAAATTACTACACGTTCATAATTTAAATGAAAACAGTCGTATGTCTGCAGAAGGCGTTTCTTCCTGAGGTTCGTCTACAACATTGAACCCACAGTTGAATAATGTGAAAAGCCCGTGCACTGCAGGTTGCTGTCATAGATTTGACCAGAGAAGCTGGTAGATCTCATCTGGCACAGCTATAGATTATTTTTGTCCACTGTGTGGAATCCTAATTATTGAAAGGAAAACCCGCCACCACCAGATGGTTAGCTGGCAGATTGAGTGAACCACACTCCCCCTCCTCACTTTTTTTTTTCTCTCAGAGCTTCACAGCCTTGACCATTTGGCTCAGCGCTACCTTCACACTTCCTGTGTGTTTGGCACTTGACCTATCCTGTTCACGGTTATAGTGCTTTACTCGGATCAGCTCTGCTGGGCTCATACTGGAGAAGACATGACAAAAAACGCACACATTTATGCACTTAGACATTAAACATTTACCGGCCCATTAATAGGTGTACCTGAAAAAGACCGGTATGAATAGTCAGAAGGCTTGTACTGAGCTGTAAAGGCTTTACAGGTTTGTGTTGGCAGCTGCAGAGATGCGGCAGGGCATCATCACATCCAGCTGGCAAGACACCTTGGTCAAGGCATAATATGACTCTAGCCTAAAAGCCTTGTAAATGGCCCGCAGTGCTTTGTGCGTCGTTCCTATGCTACATAATTCTCATTCTCATAATCTGGTGTAAGCCGAATGTTCTCACACGGCAATAGGCAAAATATGTCCGTCGTGTTTTGTCCAAAACGCAAATGCACTTCAAATCCACATTCATCCACCTTTAATCCACCCTCTCTCTTCCACAATCCACCCATCCGGTCCATATTTGATCTCAGTAGAGCTTCCTTCTTCCTAGAGTTTTGCCAGAGGTCTGACAGTGGAGTCACATATGCTGCTCCCAGCCAGAGCAGGTGGCGTTGGTGGAGAAAACGCTCCTGACCGCCCTGCGCACAATGCAGCCCTTCATCCATCAACTCCTTCATTAACCCTCATCTTTCCATTCATCTCTGCTGTACCCCCACCCATAACTGACAGTTTGCTATTGGAAACAGATTGGTTTCTATTGAAGGAGTTGCTGTCATGGCCAAGTCATAGTGTCACTAATGCCATAAAGGCAACAGCAGACATTATTATTACTGATTATCTGTTTGAATCTGAGCAATAATTCATTTGAGCAGACACAGAGCAACAATAGCATCCATTTACAGCCACGTGTCTTCTCTAGCTGACAACCTTGAGTCACATGATCGCTCACCATTTAGCGCAGAGAAAATAGCCATCTATTACAGCTAAATGTTGTGCCAAGTTTAGATATCATAGTTTGTCCTACTGTCGTCCTGCGCAAGATCCGTTTGGTTGAAATGTGCACAGCAGAAATTATGAACAATAACTTTTTAATTAATGTATATATTGTCATGGTTTGTAGTGATTGTTGTAGGACCCAAATGCAGAGAGACAGAGGCAGGGAGTAGTTATGGGTGAAGTTAATGAAAATCCAAACTCACAAAAACACTGGTGGATGCAGAAGCCCGAGCAAAAACAAAACGTAGATCTGGGAAGCAAACGAGGAAGAGATCAGCCAAAGTGACATGAAGCAAACAGTAGAAACCAGCGGTAAATGGGACAATGAGAGGAGCTTAAATACTGGGAAGATGAGAGTTGTAGCAATGGCAGGGGCTGATTGACTGATGGACGGCAGGTGTGGAGAAGGAGCTGGAAGAAGAACTGAGGAGAGAGAGCTAGTGGCAACAGGGGGACAATCTAAATGTAACTGAGGATAACTAGACACAGGAAACAACTACATACATTACAGAAGGGACCTGAAACAACGCTGAGTTAATAAATATAAGAAACACAGGGCGAACGGGAGGAAAACCTCGATGTAAAGAAGATAACTAGGATAGCTAAGAAAAGACTGACACATCAAACAAGGAATAAAACATCATGTAAAGATACTGAAATGCTAAAACAGCACAAAAACCAAAAACTGTGTAAACCGTGACATATATTTTATAGATGTTTATTTATCATTTACACAGAGCTTAAGCTGAGATAAACTGAGACAGGCTTAGTCTTGAACATATCTGATGACCAGATTAAAGTTACATACATAATACCAACTAATGAAGAATAGCTTTTGCTTCTTTTCCACCAAAATGGTGTTTAGACTAAGCTTGTTTACCCATTCCTATTAAATTATTACAAGGAAAGCATCTGATGAATCTATATCAGCAGAAAGATGACTTTTAGGTTAAATGTAGTCGGCATGTCACTTACCCACTACTGCCCTGAGCTTTTTGCCCCTGTCATATCTAACTTTGTCACTTCCCTCTCCCTGGAAGTGACTAACACACCACTCTGAGCCCAAAGAAGCTTGAACATAAACATTAATCGGATTAATTTCCTCATCTAATGACATTTGTGGGATGACATGGTGTAACAGGGGACAAATTGCTGAGTGATGGTAATTAACGGCGTGGTGTTTGAAATGTTTTGGTGGGACCTTTCCAGAGGATGTGCAGCGGTTAAGCACAGAGGTTGTTCTGCAAAGCCTCTCCAGCTCAGAATCGGCGCTTTTTAATTAACCGGTCCTCCGCAGAGACTCGGGGAGAGTGGGAAAAGCGCGACACACGGGCACGCTTCGACACATTTACCAGATGAAACGAGGGGGCGTTGAGGTTTGAAATACAGATTCCACATTGCCTCGTAACAGTTTCCAAACTTTATGATCTTTTTCACGTATTGCCACATTACAACAGCATTTAATAGATGTTACAGGGATTTTATGTCAAAGAGCAACACAACATTAATTGTTGAGGGTGGGGTGCGTATATATTTGCACTCAGTAGTTTGTAGCGCCACCTTTTGCTCCAAGTCTTTTCGGATATCTTGCTGCCATTTTTAGACACTTAGAAACAGACATTTTCCACCATTCCTCGTTGAGAAACAGCACAAAGGTCAGATTAGAAGATAGCACTAGTTTTCCAGCTGTTGCCACAGATTCTGAATTAGAGTTTGACTGGGCCATTAAAATGCTTTGATCTGATACCATTGGATTGTCGCTCTGACTGCATGTTTAGGGTTGTGGTCCTGCTCAAAGGCAAACCTACTTTTTTTTTACAGCCTCTGACAGATTTTCTATCAGGGTTGTCCTGTATTTATCACCAGCCTCCATAAACTCTAACCTCTCTGCTGAACAATAAGCTTCCCCACAGCGTGATGCTCCTATGACCTCATACCACTGTGGGGATGGGATTTTAAGGGTGACATGGTGTTGGTTTTCTATACCACAAAACATTTCGCATAGAGGCAAAACGGTTCATGTTTGGTCTCTTCTGACCAGAACCCCTCCTACCACACGGTTCCTGTGCCCCCTACATGGCTTTTGGCAAACGGCAAGCAGGATTTCTTATGGATTTTCTTTTTGCCACTCTTCCACAAAGGTCAGATGTGTGGACGGCATAACTAATAGCGAGTTGTATCGACATATTCTCCCACTAGAACCGTGGATCTATGCAGCTCCTGAGGGAGCTGATTAATTCCTTTTCTGGCCTGTCAGTTTAGGTGAACGGCCACCTAAACTGACACTTTTATGTGTTTTTTTGGTGTTAACACAAATAAAAAAGGACTCCTGTGACCAACAAATAGCTAACATCCATATTTGCTTTGAGAACAAATTTCATCCTCGTTCGTGTTGATCCGAGCCAGGGGCCAGGGTGTTTATGTTTTTTTTTCTGGAAATAATAAATCCATAAGTCTGTGTGGCTAACCTAAGGGATGGGATTAATATCTGTGAAATCACAGCTGATTTGGGTGCGCTTGTGTCCTAATTTATGAATGCGGGAACATGAAAATTAATTCCCTATGCTTTATCCTCTGAAACATAAGTGACCTATTTTCAACAGTATTACTGTTTTTCCAGCAGTCACAGTTTTAATCCTTTCAGATGCAAACGTGTGAGGCAGAGGAATGATATGGATATTTTTGTGTATGTATTTCTTTTCCTCAAGAGTCTAAGTGTAAGTGCAGGCAGGGCAGGTTTAAATCCACCGACAGCTGGACAGTCGGAATGACCTCATGAGGAGTTATGATTCGAGGTTTCCAGATGTGTGTGCAGAAGTGAGTCACTGTCTCTCTTTCCAGAGACATGACTCAAACTGCCCCAATTAAACATGTATTTCTCTCTTTTTCTCTCTCTTTCTGTGTTTCAAGCAGCTGGGGAAGGCCATTATGTGGCAATGAAGCGCCGGGATATACCTCTGGACCCTGCAGTGCCACCAATCCTCACAGGAACTCCTAGTTTTAGAGACAGAGCTGGGGTTAAAGAGGTTTCTCCTGGAGCAGGTCCTGATGCTGAACTCAGACGTTGGCCTGAGGGTAAAGTGTTCGCCGAGGCGAAAGCTGCAGTCTGGGCAGAAACAGAGGGAGGAGTAGGCGCAGGAGCACATGGAAAAGTCTTTGCCGAGGCTGGGATTATGACGGAAACTCGAGCTTGGGCCGAAGCAGGATGGAGGCCGGTCGACACAGCGGAGGACGCACTGCCAAGTGTGCCCGAAGATCCAGCTCCCATGCTCGTGCAGGAGAAGCAGAGGACGGGTGGAGAGGTCCAAAGGGAACAGGCAGCACTTTCATCAGTTCTCACCGTGCTGACAGAGTCTGCAGAGCTGCAGACACCAGCAGTCAGAAAACCTTTAGGCCTGCTGTCTAAAGCGGCTTGGTCTAAAAGCTCTTCTTCGTCATCCAAGGCCTTATCTTCGTCCACAACAAAAGCATCCTCTCTGCCCTCCTCTCCCTCCACTCCATCCAGTAAAAAACCGAGTCCGACTCCAGCATCAACCAATATATCTTTGGTTCTTGGAAAGAACAGCTCTGCAGCCAACTACAGTTTGGGTGGGTAATATTTTTTTTCAAATCCCTGGCAAAAGTATTCATTCTACTTTTTCACATTTTGTCACAATCCAGCCACAAACCTAAGTCTATTTTAATGGGTTTATATGACAGAGCAACAGAAAGGAGTGTGTAATTGTGATGTGGGAGGAAAACAACACATGGCTTATAAAATTTTTTAACAAATCACAGTATCCAACATCTGCCGTTCAATTGTATTCAGCCCCTTGTAATCTGAAGGCCTTAATTAAAATAGTTGACAAGCCATTCCCTTCAGACTGGTTGTGTTCAACCAGTGTGTGTAATCTCATATGAAAACGGTGGTTCTGTGAAGGCCTTAGAGATTTGTTCAAAAGCATTAGGGAGCAAAAAACATCATTGAAGACCAAGGAATACAGCAGACACATCAGACATACTGTTGTGAAGAAGTTTAAAAGAGGGTTAGGTTGTAAAACAACATCCCAAGCTGTGGACATGTTTTCAGGGGCACGGTGCGGAAACTTTTGGCCGTGCGGAGCGGTGTGGAAACCAAAAGGGGGTAATATGGGCGCGCCGCGCGCATCAGGCATAAACCAGGCTCGACTAGAGTTGCAGCGACCAGCCGTGGAGGCGTGGCACAGCTGCACCGCGGCGCTTCCACATTCAGTGGAACCCCACTTCAGCAACTTCTCAGGGAAATACATGGAGGTCATGCTTTTGAATGCTTCAGCAACGGGTCTCACTGACAAAGATAATTTTTGCATGACAAGGTGTTATTTTAGGCAGATAAAAAGCCGCAATTTAATCCTGATGAATTGTTTGCAATAATTTTAACGATTAATTTTGACTGAGCATTGTGATTGTGTTGTTTTCAGCTTAATTATCATCACTAAGCAATCATCAACCTAATCACATCATCATCATCATCATCATCATCATCATCATCATCATCATCATCATCATCATCATCATCATCATCATCATCATCATCATCATCATCATCATCATCCTGTCCCATTTTACAACCTCAACCTCTCTCCGTTTGTTTCCTGTGTCTATTTTCACCTCAACAACAAGGTAATCATTAAACCAATAATCTAACCTTCTGAAGAATGCACAAGAGAAGGTAGCCTTTCTCTTAATGTTCCAGCATTTCATCTGACTTCATATAAGTGTTCCCCCGGTGGTAAAACATAGGAGGAATCTTGAGGTGCGTCTGAAAACGAAATGTAGCCTGTCTTATGCATTTCCTATCCCAATGTAGATAGATAAAACGAATCCCTGGCATTAAAACGCCTTCCTGATTTACACGTTAAAATAGGATTTTCTCCGGGGAATTAAAACAGCTGCTACCTTCATTTCTTCTCTTTGAGAAAACCCTTTCTCCTATTTTTCGCATTACTCTGAAATCTAATAAAAGGGACAACTTTAGAGTTTTTCATTTAACCGCCTCTTTTATTGGATCTCTGTTTTGGATACATGCTATATAAATGGCACTGCATTTAGAGTATTATAGTTGTTTACCAATCAGTAAGTATGCCAGCAAGATTGTTCAGGAAAATGTTCTCTTGCCTTACTTTTATGGCAAGAGAACATGGCATAAAAGTAAGATAGATGTGTGTTGATCTTCTTAAGTCAGGAAATGACTATATAAAAATAGCTAATTGCCCTAAATTGCTGATATCTGTAGGCAAAGGAATAATTACATTTTAAAGGAAAGAAACTGTGACAAAACAAAGGCTGGACAAGGACCCAAGTTTAATAAGCAGGACGGTAAGGGCAGTAAAGAAATGCTAAAAGTTTGCTGGTACAGCAAAGAGTAGTATCTTGGAGGGCTCCAAGTTTGTATAACAACTGTTACACTATTTTCACTGAGCAGCAGTTTGTTTAGTTCAAGGTTTCTGCAGCAAACACTCCAGGTGGGTCTGGAATGGAAAAGGCACCTGATGACCGCTGTAAAGTATGAGGGAACATCTGTGATGCTATAGCATGGTTTCTCTTCCAAATGCCTTGGGAGCGTTGCCAGAGGGCGTGAAGTATTTGAAACACCAGAAGATTTTAGATCAGTAAACCTTTAGTACTCATCTTTAGACAGGGTGCCGATGCATGTAGAGGATGCTGTACATATTTCTTTACATCCTTGTTCTGTGTTTTCAATTTCTAAACAAATTAGAACCAAAATACTGTATTTGGAAATGATTACATTTTGTTTTTGATTTACCCATGTTCTTTCCCCCTTCAGATGAATTAGGGAGCAGTCTACCTGCCTGGGATCTGCCCACTGTACCCGAATCACTCCTGTCCACAGTGGGGGACCACGATATCACACTTCCTCCCAACGTCACCAGCCCTTTCTCCACCCACCAGTGGAATACCACCATGCCTGTGCGTCCCAGGACTCCTGTACAAAACACAACTACAGCAGCCACGACCATTAAATTATCCCCGTCTACAACCACCACTTCAACCGTGCCGTTTTCTACCACAAAGAGAACAGAAGCACCACCAGAATCCACCACAGCAACACTCAACACCAGCAAGGACACTGTGACCGATGGCAGCCTTCAGCTGACGACGGTAACCACGACCACACCCTCAACGACCACCCTTGCTGTTGGCAGCACGGTGATGGCAACGCAGGAGGTGCTGATCAACAGGAGCTCTGTAGCTTCGCCACCAAACACCACAGCTGCTGCAGCCACAGAAGGAACTACAAGCATCCCAGTCACAACGACTGCAGCTCTGCCAACAACGACTTCCACGACCACCGTTCCCCCAACTACTACAACCACCACCACCACCGTTCCCCCAACTACTACAACCACCACCACCACCGTTCCCCCAACTACTACAACCACCACCACAACTACCACTACGCTCGCTCCGACTACAACCACCACTGTATCAACTACCACTGCGGCTCCCACCACCACCACCACCACCACAACAAAGGCGCCCACCACTACTGCGTTCGTCCCAGTTTTAACCACAAAACTTCTGACAACAACCACACAAATTCCCTCCACCACCAGTGCAGAGGAAATGCCGCTGCCATGCAATGTGACGGAGAAGTTCTGGGTCAAAACGGGTAAGATACTTTAATGTCCTCATAAGAACCTTTGGAACAAAAACTAGATTTATAGGAGCTATTAGCTAAATTTAACCACTAGGTGGACAGTTGGGCACTGTCTGTGGTCCAAAACAAGATGTGTGGCAATCCACGCCTCTATCTACCTCCACAATCTAAGCACCACCGTTTATCCGATTAAAGTTTACATTTTTTGTTAAAAAAAGAATGCCCTGAATGAACGGGAGGATTACGGTGGGCAGCATTGAACAGCGCTAACTGTGTTAGCTGCGCTACCGGCTACTCGCCTCGCATAAGAGTAACGCCTGGCCCATCGCTGGTCAAACTCCAACAATTAACCCACATGCCACAATTGTAGCATTATATTGAATCGAATCAACATAGCAACACAAGTCTAACAAGAATGTAACACCAACAAAAGCAAACATTTGTTCTCCATCTTGGAAACGTGAGGCCAATGTTAATCCTCGTTTCCTTACCTGACAACTTCTTTGCCAAAGACCATTGTTTTTTCTTTTTTTGTGGTTATAATGCATCCTGATCGTCTTCAAGTGAAGGGTGGGTGGGGGTGGGTGGCTGCTGTTCACATGCATATACATGCACGTGTGGCCGGCTTGGCTTTGTAAACAAGAGACTTGAGAACAACACAGAGAGATGGTGTGTGAAGTTTAACCTTATTCCATCTACGAAGGTACCTTTCGTTCTTCACAAAACATTTTTTTGTTCTTTCGATCCAAAATAATGAAATTTAGGTTATTACTCCTTTAAATGTATTTTATATATTCTATATTGAATATTTTCTCCCTTTTTAATTACTTAAAATATATTCAAATCTTACTGCGGTGCAAACATCTTTAATCATAAGTGATTTTCTTCATATTTTGAATACAAGCAGCCAGATTTTCTGGTAATTCTTTCTTGATCAAAAGCTCTTTGGGGCTTTCTGAAGGTTTTTCAAAGTCTGTTTTTAGACTTTGGTGACTGGATTTTATTCTTCCCAGTACCTGACAACTGGTAGAGGAATATATTTTTTACATATGCTAAGCCATTCAACTTTGACACATGAATGCTTCAGGCACAAAAAGGCTCCAGATCTGAAGGTATGAGCCAGAGTTGTGTTGATAAATAGGACAACTTAGCAAGGCACTTTGATTCCAGCAGCCTGTCACAAAGATAAGTTACAATTTCCTTAATCGGCTCCATAGATAATAAAAAAGGATAACACAATTAGATGGAAAACAACACAATTAGCTGGGAAAATAATACTACAGCATTAACAGGGTGACTCCCTGTTTGCTAAAAACTTGCATTACAATGGAAGATCTGAGAAAGGAGGATGGATCTCTCAGGCCCTATTTCAGGTAGATTTATTTTCAAAAACATGCCAATCACCTTATTTGTTGTCTTCACCCTCCCCGTTTTTATCATCTTTTTTCAACACAAGTTTACAACTGGCTCATGCCTTCATAATACAATGCCTGGGCAAAAATGAGTGAAAAATCTCCGGTTTGGTGGAAAAAACCCTTGTGTATCTAGACTCCAGAGATCCAACTGCGTGGGATGGAGTAGAAAAGCTTATGATGATTAACAAAAAAAACTGCACAGAAGTAAGAATTAAACACAAAATGTATGGAACAAGAGACATAAATAGGAAGCAGTTTTTACACAATAGATGGGGTAGCATTATGGTCTAAACTAGTGTTTGGCAGCATGTTTTGCAGTTAAATCGGCTTATATCATCTTCAAATACAGTTGTGGTGATTATAATCCTGTTGGTGATGTGTTCTTGTTAAAAAAATTCAAATCCAATCCAGCTTTATCATGTACTGAGCTCCTTTACTTGAAACTTTTTTTTTCTTTAAATCTCCACAGTGTTGTCTATGGAGCTGCGCAGGAACCGCCTGGACCTGATCCTGAAACAGAACCTTTCAAAAGGACTGAGCCATGCGCTGCAGAGAGCCCTGAATGACTCCAAAGCTTCCGCACAGGTCAGTGTTTCCAACGGCTTCATCTAAACTGAGTGACTTTTTACTGATAATCAAGAGCCCAAGATCCTGTTGACAAGTGACTGGTATTTTAGCAAATATCCGTAGCCAGCGCAGTGGGTCTAAGACTAAAATTACAGGCTAAAGATACAGATTCTATAGTATCTACAGAAATATTTGGTGTTGTTAAGTTGTTGCATCAAAACTTGTAAAATAATGCCACTTATTTCGTCATTATTTGCAAAATAGCCAGTCCTTGGAGGAAGTTGAAAAAGGAACAAAATGTGACATGTTCTTTTTTTTATTGAGTATGTTTGCTTAAATCTTAGATTTGCACCCCGTGTTGTGCTGAAACCGACCCTGACTTGTCAAACTAAAGCATAAAAACTTGATGCTTTCCTTTTTTGTGTAGTCATTGAGGCTGCTTCTCTTCAGCTGGGCCTTTTAAGTTTAAACCCTTTGCGTTCTGCTAAAATTTAAAAATCAAGAGGAATCTTGCAAAATCAGGTCACTAACAACCAATGATCTTACTCGACAAAGGAATGGCTTACTGAAAGCATGTCAGTACTCTAGAGCCATACCAAGTGGAAATCTGTGGGGGGAGTTTAATTAGTGCGCTAAAGACATGTTCGGCATATGAATGATTTAAACTAGTTTTGCATGGAAAACTAAAAACATCCTACATGAATGCTCATAACTAGCAGAAAATTTACTATTTTACCCTTTTTTTCCAATTCTGTTTTAATTATTTACTTTTTAGAAATGTTTGTTGGTATACTGTAAGTATTGACATTATTTACCTTTATATTCATGATTTCTTTTTTTTTTTACATCCCATAAAGTCATTTCCAAAGCGCTGTTTGAATTGGATCAGTTATTTCAGTACTAGCTGGAGAGAATATTTGTTTCAGAATGGAAACGTTTTCTATATGCTATAAATCCTGAGATGACCCAATTAAATATCAGATAACAACAAAGCAGAAGCTAGCAAACTTTAAAATACAAGTTGTTTACTAGCAAGTACATCCAGTGTTGCAAGAACATTATTTAAATTACAAGTATCACTGGAGGGGACAGTAAAATAGCTTTTCAATGATACCTGCCTCTTCTAGATAGCATAGGAAAGCCTAAACTGACACAGGTTCTAAAAGTTTTGATTTTAAACACAAACCCCCTAAATGTAAAACCCATCGCTTATTTGTGACCAATTTCAAGATTGTTTTCTGATTTGTGGTTTCCTTTTTTGGTCAAAAATTAGCTGTCAACAAAGTGGGTTTAACCAAAATCTATACAAATATGTTTCATGTTTTATGTCTCCTAAAAAATAAATAATTATATGTATATATCTATATCTATCTATATATACTGTACTGAGGGGCTTTTTGACTATGTTAAAGGCTCTAGTGGCTTACGCATGCTTCTCCAGTGGCCTCAATGACTGGAGAATGGACGAGTGGCATAAGATAAATATTCTTTTATCTTTTTATAATTTTTGTGCCTGATAGCGAACATCGAACTTGCATAGACAAGCACAATGCTGCTAGAAATTACCAGTGGACAAGATGCAGACCCTAGAGATGGTCTGAATGAATGTTGTCTTTTAAATCTAAATTCACTTATTAGACAGTTTTTATGTCTCTCTTGTCTCCTGTAACATCTCTCTGCTGTGGTATATGTAGTCAACGTGCTTCCATTTAATACTACTGAGATAAAATAGATATTTTTCTTATTCTTATGCTATACTGCCAGCCTGTCTATGTTGAGTCCTCATGTCTCCTGTTTTTAAAAGTTATTGGTGTTTATTTACTTTCTTCATTTACCTCACAAGGACTCATGAATGGTGCTGGTGACAAATACAGAGAGAGGCCAGTAATGCAGAGTTGGTTTGATTTATTATGCCCTGTTGAAAGGTGACATTGAATGTATTTAGGTGAGGTCAAACTTTTCCAAATACTTATGTAATGTTTTCCTCTAGTTTGAACCACATGGTTTTATCATCATCTTCTGTTTTCTTCCATCCCCCTCGAACCATCATTATCAGCCTTTTCCTTTGTGGATATCTCAATATTTACACCTCTCGTATTACTCCCCCCCTGCATCCTGATAAGATTGCACCCTTGGTCCAACTAGATCGATTTTCTGCCAACATGTCTGTCTTGCCTGTCTACTGGTCGGCTCTTCGTGGCTGTCTGCCTCTCCATCTGTCCATCTGCCTCTCTTCATCTCACTTTCTGTCTGTCTTCATCCGCCTGCTTTTTCTATTTTTATCCAGTTGTTTGTGAGCCTTCCCGGGGAGTGACTCAGTGTCTCTAAGCTCCACAGCACTTTCATCTACCCCCTGCTACACAGAGACACATTCCTCTGCTCTCATCTTCTCCATCTGAAAACCTAGACTGTGGTTTGATAATCAAAATTAATCTGTTGAGGGAGAAAAAACAACAACAAGGAGGTAAAAAAAAAAAAAATCGTGTTCAGATCTTTAAAAGCCTGGAATCTGTGGCAGTGTTGATGAGCAGAAACTGTACTCCATGTGATTCGGGCTTGTTAAACAGCATGAAATTAGCATGCAGCGATGCTTAATGTGTTGCATCATTGGAGAATGTTGTTCACCATAATTGCTTACCAAACTGGGCAGTTTTACAGCTGTCAGCTGTTGGCAGGGAGCAGAGGAGGTCAGTGCTGGCTGCCTTGGTTAAGTTCAGCGGTGCTCTTCAGCTATGCAAAACAATTGTTAAGTAATCAGCTTTAACTGGGAGCTTAGAAATCCGAAATGTATCATTAATTACTTTTAGTGGTCACTATATAATCAGAAGAATATTACAAATTTATTAGAGAGAAAAACAGAAAAGCCTCATTGGATCCTTTTTACATATCTTTTTGATATTTCTCTCCTAATTTGTGCTATAAACGTATTACAGTGTTTTTAATGCTAACAATTTAACTTTATTTATACAGTCTATTTATCAAAACCATGTATGAGCTGTGGGAATGACTTGAAGATAAAATGGACATTGCAGACTATGGTTGAGAGTACTTGGCTAATTGTACTGGTTGATGTTATATACATATATTTATTTAAATATAGATCTATATAGATATGAAACTAACAAAACTCAAAAGGTAAAAATTAAACAAAATGAAGAATGTAAAATGGATAAATAAACCATTAAAAAAAAATAAACCAAACTATTTTAAAGGCTAGTGAACTAAGCTAAATTAAGTTCAGTTTATAGATAGATTTGTTACAGACTCGTTGTCCAAATCACATAAAAAAACATTCAATGAAAATGAAAAAAGAAAGAAAAAGGAGGATACATACAATAGAATACATACATAAAAGAAAACAAAAAACTCCTAATCTTATAATCTGTTTATAAAAACCAGATATATGTAAATATGTTGAGACTTAAATAATGGCAAAAATAATAAGACAAATAGGAAAGATAGAAATACAAAGATCGTCATTGTTGGTAAAATCTAAAAAAGATGAATAATCAAACACAAGATCCTTGCTTAAGTTAATAACTAAAATTCAGATAAAATAAAGATAATTTATAGGTATAAACATCAATTCAAGGCTAATCTGGTTATATGTGTCTTGAGTTTTCTTAATGGGCGGGTGGGGGATGGGCGGCTGGGTGTGGTCTGGGCTACTAGTAAAAGCTAAATAAATGGCAAATAAACTAACTGAATGCTAAGCTAATAAATTGCTAACCTGAAAAAACTCACCATTCAAACTCCAACTTGCTACAGAGACAAAAGACAGTGCTGCTTTCATACTCCACAGTGGCAGACACGTCAGTTTCTCCATATGATGTCACAACAACTTTTGAACCAATAGCAATATTGATTCGAAATTCAATGCAAGACCACCGTTTAACCATAACCACACTGATGGTTCTAGACCGAAAAGCAGGATTTAAACAAATATGCAGTAAATTGTCAAAAATAATCCCCAGTATATGTAGACAGCACTATAAGACATGTGCTGTCTACATAGGTGAGTTGCCCTTTAATTATGATAAATCTTATACATTCTTTTCTTTTTTTAATCCTTTTTTGTCTTGCATACTTATTGACGGTTGTTACTGCGGACTGGGAGGAGAACGATTTGGGAATTACTGTAACAGAATGAATGAATGTGAACAAACTGACGTTTTGGTTGAAGTCTTCATCCTTCATTAGAAACAATACAAAAGTTAAATGGGGTGATACTTCACAGGTTGAGTCAAATTTCGGCTGGCACAAACGCATCTGTTTGTTCACTGGTTTCCCTCAGAGCTGTGGGTTTAGAAAAACACGAGAAGATAAGACCCCCACCCCCCACAGACAAAAATAAAACATCTGAAGGAAATAGTTAATTAATTTTGCACTCATCACATTTCAGTTGAGACTTCAAATGCAGAAGCCGGGAGCACTTTATGTTTTTTTGATTGAATGCAAAACCTAAAGGTGGTTTTGTAAATATCAGACTGAGTTGCTGCGTATAATCGGAAAAGAAATTAAAGAGTTGTTCAGAAAAAATGAGGGGGAAGCTTTTACTAGGAGTCTGCAAAAGGAGAATTGCTGGGATATGGTTTCACTGAGCGAGGATGCGTGTTTTAGATAGAACGATGTGCTGGTAGCAACTGGCTTATGCTCAGGGACAGGGAGAGAAAAAGGAGAGGAAAAGATGGTGTGTGTGTGTGTGTGTGTGTGTGTGAGAGAGAGAGAGAGAGAGAGAGAGAGAGAGAGAGAGAGAGAGAATAAATAAATCCATAACAACAACAAGCTCAGCTACTCAGTGTGGTTGAAGGTTGAGGGTACATGAAGGTGGGAGGTGTAAAGTTCCACAAATGCAGCCGTTGACTCAACATCAGTTGTTGTCTGTGTGTGTGTGTGTTATTAAGGACATGGCTAAAAGTATGACTTTTGAAGACTCAAGCTAAAATTTGGCCTTTAGGCATAATTAAGCTGAAATGAAACCAAGGATTATAAATATTCATACTCTGATGCTTGTGCATTTAAATCTAAATCAAATACAGCATGGATCTGGGAAAAAAAGGGCTTTAAACCTTGTTCACAGTACAGCTCTATAAGCCTATTTCAGCTGTTAGCTCTGTTGCTGTTTTTAGTATATCTTCCTAAACAAAAAACTAAATATCCCCAAGACGAAAGAAGCATCACCAGGTTTTTCATTAGAAAAAAATACACTGACCTCCGCATTTGTAGGAACCCCTGGTAAATATGTGCAAACAGTCTTAAAATAAAACGTTAACAGCAGTATGATAAATCACAGTTTTTTCTTCAGTTTAGACTACAGGTGTTGATTCAGCCATATGTTATAGATCATAACCAAAATGAAAACCTAGTGATGATCTATTTTCACTCTTCACAGTCCCAGTAGTGACTGCTCAGTTACAAAAATAATTCTGATAACAATGTGGAAGAATTAATAAAGGTGATATGGTATGGTAACAATCATGTTAGTCAATATTACAATCTTGACTATTTAAATTATTATTTATTAAAGGAGCTATGAGAAAGAAACGTACTGCAAAATCAACCTAAATCATTCTCACTTGTCACCTGGGATGGAAGCAACATTCCCCATAAACAATCTGTCCTCTCCATCAACAATGTCTTAGTCACATTGTTCTCGTTTCAAACCTAGCGGTACGGTCCGGTACTACTTCAGATCCGAGTGTAGCCTATGTTTACTTCCTGGTTCCTCAGCCAATCATATGAGAGTTCCCAGGGTTCCCAAAACCGAGTGCAGCATTTGGTGTTTTATGTTGGCAAAATAGCAGCAGCCTGCAAACATGGAAGCCAGAAAGAGCTGTTTTGTCTGTTGTTCCAGTTTGAAACACTAGGTGTCATTATTACTTATTACTCCTTTAAGTTTGGAAAAATAATGAATTTACTGCTCTTTGAAAAGTCAGTTGCCTTAATCATGGACTGTTCCCAGATAACTTCTAGATCTTCCCTTGTAGCAAGTAAGAAAGTATTTATTAAAATGTCAAACTTTGTATTTCATGGAAAAATATAGGGGAGTGGTGGCCTAGTGGTTAGAGCAGCGCGCATGCGCTCTCAGAAGGTTGCAAGTACCCGGTTCGATCCCCACTGCCTGCACTCTGGGTCCCTGAGCAAGACCCTTAACCCCAGATTGCTCCCCAGACGCCGCACAGTGGCAGCCCACTGCTCCCCAAGGGGATGGGTTAAGATGCAGAAGTGAATTTCTCCATTGTGAGATCAATAAAGTTCAATTATTATTATTATTATTAAAAATAATAGGGCTGCACAGTGGCACAGTGGGTAGCGCTGTTGCCTTGCAGCAAGAAGGTCCTGGGTTCAAGTACACCCCTGGGTCTTTCTGCATGGAGTTTGCATGTTCTCCCTGTGCATGCGTGGGTTCTCTCCGGGTACTCCGGCTTCCTCCCACAGTCCAAAAACATGACTGTTAGGTTAATTGGCTTCTCCAAATTGTCCTTAGGGTGTGAGTCTGTGTGTGAATGGTTGTTTGTCCTGTTTGTCTCTCTGTGTTGCCCTGCGACAGACTGGCGACCTGTCCAGGGTGTACCCCGCCTCCCGCCCAGTGAACGCTGGATATAGGCACCAGCAACCCCCGCGACCCCATGAGGGATAAAGCGGTTTGGAAAATGGATGGATGGATGGATTAAAAATAAACTCTAATTTATAAACCAACTTTGTGCCATTTAACACTATCTTTAAAAAAAATGTAAGATAAAAATAATCTACTGGATAAAAATGTCTATAGAACTGCTAAATTACAAAATATATAAAGCGTACAAAAAGTGTATTCATCACATCTAATAATAAATTACACAACGTTGTTATGACCAAACAGATTTGCTCACATTTTGTGACCCTACTGTAATGACCCACACAATTTAGACACCTGATAATTCCGCAACACATGAATAAATGTTTCAAAATGTTTATTAAAGGAACTGGTGTTAAAGGAACTGGTGCACTGTGGTGGTACACCCCCACAGTGCTTCTGGAAGCACTGTGGGGGTGGGGACAGGGTTAGTGGCAGAGAACAATGTAGTGGAGATGTGAGAACACTGAATAAAAGCCACTTCTATCACCTGAAGAAAATTTCCAGGATTAAAGGACTGATGTCCCAACGAGATCTAGAGAAACTCATCCACGCGTTTATCTTTAGTCGCATTGATTACTGTAATGGTTTCTTCACAGGTCTGCCCAAAAATCAGACAGCTGCAACTGATCCAGAACGCTGCTGCTCGTGTTCTCACTAGAACCAGGAAGATAGAGCACATCACCCCTGTTCTAAAGTCCTACTACTGGCTCCCTGTAGCTCACAGAATAGACTTTAAAATACTTCTGTTAGTCTATAAATCACTGAATGGCTCAGCACCTAAATACATTAAAGACCTGTTGTTGCTGTATCAACCCTCCAGACGACTCAGATCTTCTGGTTCTGGTCTACTCTGCATACCCAGAACCAGAACCAAACATGGAGAAGCAGCATTTCGTTCCTATGCTCCACAAATCTGGAACAAACTTCCAGAAAACTGCAAAACAGCCTAAACACAGAGTTCCTTTAAATCAAGACTGAAAACCACCTGTTTAGAGTTGCTTTCGGTCCATAATAACAGTACCATTGACTAACATATTTGACCAAGAGAGAATCAGTAATGGGAGGCACACTCCTGGTAGAGGTTTCCAGACAGGGGATTGGAGCCGCTGCAGGTGTAACTGCTCAGACCTTGATTAGCAGGCAGCACAGAGAGCAGGAGCAGGAAATGATGTCACAGTGACTCCAGACAGGGGTTTCTCTTGCAGGAACAGACGGAATCATTACAGCTACTATAAGATGCTAAAAATTTATTCGGATTTGGATAAAATTTGTTCCATACATTCCAGTCCCTATCTATTTTTGCTGCTCAAACATGACTCTGTTTAATGTTAGGTGGTTGCAGAGGGGTGTTGTGTTGATTAGGTCTGAAGTAGCAGAACTTGTCCTCCATATGCAAACTGGCAAAGTGGAATATGCAGAAATAATAATATGAAAATAATTTTTAACGGCTAAATCATTTTTGCGATCGTTGCAAACCAGAATAAAAAATGTATGATTAATTCAGGACTGTGTATTAAACATTTTTATGTTTGTGATGGTAGAAAAATAAAACCTTGCCAGGCATGCATCCCAAGCAACTTGTCATATGAATACAGTCCAATGTTTTTTATGGACTTTGTGACCCAAAAATTCAGATTTTTCCTTCTGCTCACCGAATGTGGTGAGAGGAAAACCTGGGTCCTTCTAGGCTTGTAATTGTTAAATTTTATTTATTTTCTTATTTATGGAGAAAGACACACAGCTGCCTCACTTGAATAGCATGTTTTTTTCTTTTCTGTTTTGAGGAGTGGCTAAGGGTCTCTGCCACATCATCTTTATACTAGGTCTGCATAATATATTGGAGATCCACATTGCAGCATCACACAGTGCAAAATTAACATCGTAAAGGACATTTTGTGTTGCAACATTTATCGGGTCTTTTATTTCAGTAGTCAGGACATTTGCAATTTTCTGGCCAATAAAATATTGCCTCTGATAAATGGAGTCTTATTGCAGTAGAAGCTCAAACCTGATGCAAATGACAGATCCCAAGATGCTGTAGGTCATCATAATGACAGTTGAGACAGAGAGAAAATGCAGACTCGTCTAAACTTGTTGAAAGCATTGGATTTATAGGAATTATTGGGAGTGGCAAGAAATGTGGCGTGTTCATTTTGTTAAAAAAACAATGATTTGTTAACACTGCTTTCCTCCCTTGTGACTCAAATGAAAGGTTTTATGTTTTTTTCTATAATTGTCAGTGTGAGGCTATGCTTGTGCAATATCATATAAACCTTTTTCAAAGCTTTTTGCACATCTACCATGGGTATCAACAAATGTGGACAGTGTACGCTGTCTGCCTTGAATGCAGATACAGTTTAACTAGAATACTTGGATTTCTGTCTTTGTCACAGGTGGAGCGAGACGACTGCAGCCCCCACAACCTGACTCTGGGTTACTACGTGACCAGCGGGAAAACTGTCTATGTCTCCTCCATGGTTGTCGAAGCGCTGAATGTCTACGGCTTTGACAAGCTGCTGTCTGACATCAGGCAGCACACCCCGCTGGTCAAGGCGGTTCTGGTTCCCGTGGCAACTTGGACCAGTGCCCCGCACATTCACCTGCAACTGAAAACAGGTGAGGAAGGCTGAGATGAGCATTCAGGCAAGCTTTATTTAAACATTAAAACGTGTGACCCTAAAATCCAGCAAAAAGTTGCTTCTTGTTGTGGAAGCCTGATCATAAAAAGGAAAAATAGCTGCATGAGTGGAGGGTGAAAATGTCGACTGAAAGAATAGAACAGAGACAAAATTAGAAAAATTCTGATGACTCTCCTCTTTTATACCTTAAATCCCATACAGACCCCAATGATTGCAGAGCACATTGACTCAATCACTTAGTCACCTCTTAAGCTTCAAGAACACATTACAGCACACACACACGCACACACACACACACACACACACACACACGCACGCACGCACGCACGCACACACACACACACACACACACACACACACACACACACACACACACACACACAGTTTTGTGTGAGCAAGGTCAGAAAAATCAGTACAGTTAGGAGATTATAAATCAGAATATACATTTTCAGACTAGAAAGATATTCTCAACCATAAATCCTCAATTTTAAATGTTGGTTCAAATTTTGTTCAACTAATAACAGAAAATGCATTGGTGTTGCTAAAAACAACCCCCCACATTAAAACATAAAGTGAAAGGGACTTTCTTAGCTACTTTATTTTCGATCTGGGCTAAATTTTGTTGTTGCAGTTCCATTTGTTTAATCTATGTTGCTTGTAATCTGTGTCTTTGTTTTTTCAGCGAGCATTAGTGCATGGGAGTGCCTCCCTCTCCGTAGAAAACGAGACAAAATAAGTGATTAAACTATGTTCTTTTCCTAAACACAACCTTGACGGAACATGGAGTAATATCAGGTTATAAATTAAACTCCCACAACTCACATGTGCTAACCTTCACATACACACCCAGTCAGTATAAAAAGGACAAATTCGAGATAAATTGGGACTCGGAAACAAAAAAATATTCAGAGTGATAAAACCCCTCAAAAATTATCCGAGTAAACTATGCACCATTAATTTCCTAAATGAAACTTGACCTATCCAGATGGAATCTATTATCATTCCTGTCAACTGAATGAGCTGAAGCAATAACAATAAATATATTAGCAAGACGTTTTTTCCAAACCATACCATCTCAGCCATCAAATTAAACATTTCAAGTTCTAGACTAAATGATCTGAAGACTTCAAAAAAAGTTGAGGAGGTCCTCTGGATGGGTTATTTTTTGTTGAAACGTTTCGTCTCTTCTCCAAGAGACTTCTTCAGTCTGGGGAGTCTCAGGTAAATGCAGCCTTATGAGCAGTACCGAGTCGCTCAATAAGTTTAATGGTGACAATCAAAACTGGTTGCTCACACGCAAAAGAGGACCATCCTTGAAATGTTTCAACAACGAGAACTTGGCCAGAGGACCTACTCAACTTTTTAAATTTGTTTTTACCTGCATTATTGAGATCCATCAGGATAATCCCAAGATTTATTTGGCAAAGAAAGAGATCAAGATAAGGCTTAAGACACAAGTTTATAATAACGGGCAAAATGAGCTAACAAAGTATAACGATCTCTTTAAGGGTGGAGTGTTAAAAAACTAACTGAAGAACTGAAAACTCAATATGGCTTGACAAATTGAGATTGTTACACTTTAAAAGTTATATTGAAAAATCAATAAAGAAGGAAGAGCTAACCAAAGCAAATGTTGTCCTTCTAAAAGTCTTTATGGCGAGTTATAAATCAAACCCGTGTAATAAGCTTATCTCAGCAGTGTATAATGTACTTACTGAGTTAAAGGGGCAGGAAAAAATTTATGTAAAGGAAAAATGGGAAAAGGATGGAAATAATATTATACAGCTGGCACAATGGGAAAAGCTTAATAAATAACCACGGGAAAGTACATCTGCCCTGAATATTGGGAAAGTTTTTAAATGTAAAAATGTGTTGTGTTTGAGGGGCAGGAGCACACCTCTCCTCAGAATCAGTTTCATCCATTCCAGCTTCTCGACCAAATTGATGCCAAAGGACTTCAGAAGCAAAATAACTGCACAAGGCCAGCATATGCTAGAAGACCATCAGAAATCAACTTGGTGAACAGGTGGAGTAGGTGACAACTGGTGAACGGATTATTTCAGAATGAGAGAAATATAAAAGGACCTCATGGTAAGAATATGATAATGGAAAAAGTGAAAGACTATCCCATAACTTCAGAAAAGAGATTACTGATCATCTGCAGGCAATTCAGACCACAGTGACTGGGTACACAATTGATAACTGTAATAGACTGAAATCTTGCCGACATTGTTTTAGGAGGCACATGTACCTCATTAGGTTGTACCTGAACAAGTGACTCAGAGAAGGCTCAGTTGAAAGAACACACTCTCCAAAGTCAAGCATATTTTGGCGGAGAGTACAGGAAAACTTCACCACATTGAGAAGACAACAAATAGACCCCATCCACTGTATAATTATGTATGAGAAACTTCTTCCATAGGCGGTCACAGATTAACCTCCTAGCATCACAAAGACCCAGAAGCTCAAGATAAAATAATGACTAAACAAGAAGCATATTAAGGCCTTGGATTGGCCTATTCTACCTCCAGATCTCCAACCAACAGAGGTTCTTTGGAGGGAGCTGAAGCTTAAGCTAAAGGATTTAAAGCATTTCTGTACCGAGTAGTTGACCAATATCTCTCCTGACATAGAAAAAAACAACACACAACCATTACGTTGGCCAACAAGGTTTTCTCTGCCAGGATCAAATACATATTTATGTCAAAGAAATGCAAATCAAATTCACTTTTTTATTTCTACATTCTCATTAATGCTCTCCTTGCTCAACCTGTCAGTTTAGACGTGCAGCCATTTTTGATAGGTTTTCAGGCAAGTTCTCCTCCGAGACGTTTATCTGGAGTAATACTAAGTTTAAATTACACAAAGGTGGACTCTGATTGCTTTTGCTTCACAATTATGCACAACTTTGTGTTGGTCTATCTTAGAAAATCACAATAAAATATGTCAATGTTTATGGTTTCAAATGTGTACAATTGTAAGGTGTATCAATACTTTGTTATGGTTCTTTATATATTAGAACTTTGAAAAGCAAGCCTTTTTTAAAGGCTGTTTGGAGTAGAAAATGGCACGTAGCTATGCAGGAAAGTTGACTGTTGAGGACCTAAATGCAGACAGTGTCTCGGAGGGAGTAAGATGATGTAAGGAACAAACTTAATTTGAAAGAAAACATAAACCAGAAGTTAAAATGGTGGAAGCAAACCACAGGAGAATGAAGATCATTAGACTGGTAGCAGCTGAAAGCCTGGGACTATCCACAGCTCCCCCTATGATAACTGATACCCAGTCAAGAGTGACCTGAACCAACTGCTAATGCATCTTCAGCAACAAAAACAAACACTACCTCAGGTTAGGCCTAAAAATAAATGCACTGTGGATAAGAAACCCAATCCATCACACTGGATGTGGAGTCTGTATGTTTGGCTCTGTTGTTGGTATTAATGAAAGCAGTGCTCTGGAGGGACGTCTGTGTGACCGATAAACCTGAGCAGCAAGGCAAACCAAGAGGATTATCGCCTCCATCTAAACTGAGAACGGTGAAAACGAGCGGCTCTCCATCAGAAGTGGGGATGTGCAGCTCAGGGTAAACAATATTGAGTCCATCAACAGATTATGGATGTTACCAGTTGCCCTCTAATTTTTTTTTTTGCTCCATTCCATTTTTCCTATCCTTTGTTTTGTAAATTAACACTCAACAGGGCTGCAATACTGAAGATGGAGTAATGTTCTGACCTAAATTCAAACAATGTGATGCTGATGAGTGCAGTCTTCCTTCAAAGACCCAACATCCTTCACTGGTCTCAGTCTGAATCACTCTGCAGGCAAAAACACTGCTGACCCAGTTGGTAATCTTATGCAAATTGTGCTGCGGCGGGTAAATTGGCAAACGTATCTATGGTTAATGAGCTGAACAACTGAGAGATTGATTTTTGTTTGTGCTTCAAATGCCCTGCTTCACATACAACTGCATGCAGATATACTGGGAGGTTTTATTGCGGTGCAATGAAATATGTCACTTGGTCATCTGGAACAGACGAAAGCACCACAAAGGGATGGACTCTGTTGTCAAGCAGTCTTTATTAGTCTATGCTGTCAATTAAACAGGTCAACTCAAGAACTACCTCTTTGTGACTCCACATAATAAATATTTGCCATATTTCTGTTGATAACTGGCCCACGTTTTGTCTTACCTTTCTCTTTATTTTCCACCATCATAATTTCCCCAACACTCTCCGTGAGGATTTTGGAACAATGAACTAAGTGGCCAAATAAATTATTTGCATCCAGAGTGTTAAGGCATATTGCTTGAAATATAATAACCTACCAAATATTGTATCCAAGCAGCCCTTAGAGATTGCGATTATGCCCAGACTGATGTTTCCCATGAGAATTGCATTTAGATAGTGCAGCTATATTTGGAAGTAAGAATCACCACCATAGATACAGGGTGTCATTATGAAAGCACACACCTTCATATATGGAATGCCAAAATAAATTTTAGGGTGCTTCAAAACTGCAAGATATTGTGGAATGAGATCCACTCCTAATCAAAAGTAATTTGTTATTTTCTGACTTCTCAGATGGTGTATAAATAATCTCTGCTTCTCTTTTCCTTGCCTGGTTTGCAGTTCTGAGATTTGTTGGGCCTACAGACAACATCTACTCATGCAGTTTTGTCCAGATGTTAGAGCAGCGGCTGGAGAACGCATTTGAAGAGGCTCAGGATAAGGTGCTGGAGAACTACAACAGACTCACAGTGGAGGTACGGCATGAGTGCTCCGAGGCTATATTTAAGGCAGACAGCCAAATGTGTCCCGTCTGCATCCAGCATGCTAAGCAGGCTAACATTTATATTTCGGATCCAGGTGGATTTCCAGGCTCTCACACCAGCACAGCCGCTTACATACTTTTACATACTTCTACTTTTACATAATTTTCTTTTCTTTTTTTTGCAGCTTCTCAACTCAAGTTTCTTTTTTTACAGTAATCAGGTGGCTTTTTTTAAACAAATGTTCACAAAAGTAAGACATTTATAGTAACGCTCTGCTCTTGATTGAAGGGGTGGCTTCTGAGTCATGCTGTTTATAATGTCAGAAAAAAGGCAAACTGGAAGGAATCTAGTTTTTAAGTCATACATATTTTTCTGCCAGTCTTCATGTGTTTGCAGAATATACACTGTACACGCACACAGAGTCAGAACCATAAAGTAGGTCTCAACAAGGAAACGCAGATATAGGCTCCATTCATAATTCATCCCCTGAAATATTAACGCTTGCAGAGAAATGTGATGGGAATTCTCTGTATCTTGTATCGTTATTCACTTTACCATTGTGCCTCTGTTACATTACTTTTGGAGAAACCACACAGGCCTTATTATGGAGAAAATAAAACCTTGTTCAGTGGAGGTCCGGTGCACATTCTTTATGCGTGATTTTGACATTTGGCATGATAGCTGTAGATATTTTTGTGTGAATGTTTAAATTATAAATAGGGACTGGTATTTTTTGCTGCAAATGCTAGGGGAAAAAAATCTCAAATCTTTCTGGATTTACTTGTGTGTGGCAGAGAGCACCATATTTTATTCAGGCTTGTGTGTTTATCCTCAGATCCAGAGTGTGTCTCAGGAGTCCGGCTCACCCTCAGTTACATTGGTGTATGTGGTGAAAAACCAGGATGCAGTTCTTAACGGGACAATATCCAGCGGGCTCCTCAACCAGCTGACTGCAGAGCTGGTGGGATACTTCCTGTTCTACCCACCACTGGTAATCGCTGAGCGTAAGTGCAGCTTCACTTTCTCCTAACAGGGTGTTCATTTGACCATATATTTGTATACCAGAATTGACTGTGAAAGTGAATCACAAAAAAATAAAAATAAAATAGAGAAGCACTCAGGATTTTGTCAAAGAAATAACAAGTTTTTTTATCACTTCCACCTGCTGATACCAATTTTAGCCAATACTGATTTTTATTAAGAGATATAATCTAAGAAGATATAGGAACAGTATTTAAAGTAGCTTTCCTGCTGTGAGCAATCATTAAAGGTAGAGTCGCCGATTTTTTCCGTTTTTGAATAACTGTGTATGTGCAAGACTGTCTTATCTTGCTCTTCTGCTATTCAAGGGGATCTCGTAAAAAAAAAAAAAAATCCAAAATCCACTCTGGTCTTATTTCTTTCTACTGAGGCCTTCCTCTTCTTCTCATAAACTTGTATGCGGTTCGCTTCTTGTGACTAAAGTCGAAGGTGAGAGCAGCGGAGCTACAATGAACGGCTAACACTGAAGCTAACCGCTAAGCTAACCGGATACATAAACACTAGAAGCGCGCTGCCATTAAGTGGAAACTAACAAGGAACATACACACTGAATTAACTGGTGTTACGTGAGCGCGTCAGAATGATTGGTATGTGGGACAACCAATAGATAAGGTGATACCCCCGGAACTCAAGGGACAGAGGGTTTTGTTCCCTTTAAAACAAAGAAAAAATTATAATGGAGTTTTCATTTTAAAGTGTATTCAACTTTGAATATCAAGTATAACCACAGTTAGCCTGCTAAATTTACAAATACTACAGTTTATGTGTTGATTCCCCAGAGAATGTAGATTTTTACCACAACTGTGAGATTTCCAACAGACTGTAGACATGAGACATGGGAGATTAAAAGCTCAAACGCATAAAAATGCTAAACTTTACTGTGCCTTGTTTAGCCTTCCTGTTATCAACTGAAAATCTTGCTCTCTCTTGCCGTCTCACAGCCCGACGGTTCAGTTCAGCTGAAAACCAGCTAATTCAGCACAACAGATGATTTCTGTGTGCGTTATGACTAATTACCAACAGTTTCTTAAGTATAGAGACTGATCTGAGAGGAATACATCCAAAGCTTTTGGACTAAACTGGCAATATTAGATTAAGTATGCATCTTTTAACAAGATAAATAAATACTCCTACAGTTTTACCAACACATTTTACAACTGTCAACTAATAAACATTTGATATACACATTTTTTTCCCCTGTTTTTTTGCTGTTTTTTAAGCAACCCTACTAACTGGGGATCAAACTCAACACCAGTGTTTTTCCCACTTTCATTTAGGAATATTACAATTTAATTCAGTGTGCATCTGTTTGCTTTAACCATTACTTATTGCTTGAAATTACTTTTTAGTGAAGCATCCGGATTGAGGTGGTTTAATAGAGGTTGCATCCCTGCAGTGTCCAGGACCCTCTGAAAATGACTGAGCAACAACCAGAATTTACTAGCAGCAATAAATTAGGAGAACATTTATTTCTATATTTTTGTCATAATTTCAAAGCACCTGGCTGTGGATTTCTGGTATGAATAGTTTCTATCAGAGATGCACCATCCAACAGTTAGAAATCACAAAAAAAACCCACAAAAACAAATATGAAGTTTGTCTTATTACAGTTATATCTGCATGTAAACATGGCCAACATCTAATCCACTCTGTTGTTGCTATCTTGTGATAAATTAAAATTCAATAAGAATGCATTCTCCTAGAGCAGTGGTTCTCAAACCTTTTCTGTCATTCCCCACTTTGGACAAGGGAGAATTTTCAAGCCCCACCTGTCCCCATCGCCCCAACACAATGCTAATGAAATATGCAACAATCTTAAAATGTTCCAATTTTATTGAAGTAACAAGTAGTATCTAAATACAAACTATCTACATCAAATAACAGCAAGCTCACAAATAAAGAAAATAAAAATGCAGCTGTGTCAAAATTTATATCAAGCTCAATGATAGAAAAAATTAAAGTGCCACTCTGCAATATGTTAATAAAAGAAAAGAAGTAAAATCCATCTGGCAAGACAGGTCTATTTATCCCTGCATTAGTGGCTGCAATGAGCCTGTTTTGCATTGCACAGTTTCTCAAAACGGGGTTGCAGGCTTGATACTGCCACTCTCAAGTCATGCTCAATGTTCAGCTGAGATCTGTATTTTGTTTTCAGTGAAGCATCAGCCTGCCCATTGGCGCGAAACAGATGTATACAGATACAGATATATGAGCGCGACAGTGTTGCCAACTCCTCAGTAAGGAAAGTAGCTATTGGCTGTGCTAAAAGTCTCTAGAAGTCGCTGAATGACATCATCGCCTAATTTGCATAATCTGCAACACGATGTGATGTGTAAATTACTGGCGCTGTGGGAGAAATAACGTTGTTAGAGAGAGACAAAAAGTGAGTAAAAACACTCAGAATATATAGAGCTACTTTTTGCTGTCCATTAATGTTTATTATTAGTATTATTATTATTATTACTATTATTATAATTATTATTTTTATTTTATTTTTTTAATTAATGTTTAATTTATTTCAATACTAACCCTCCTCCTTTACCCGGGTTTGAGACCGGCAAAATGAACCATAAAGAGACACTATGGCGGAGTTACAATTTTTTTAAATTTTTTTTTAACATTTTCTTTTTTCCCTTGTGGTCCACCAAGGAGCCTACAAATCACGGTAAAACATGAACATGTGGCTGTGTGAATCAAACGCCGTTATTTATTTAAGATAAAATATTTCAAATTCTGTTATTTATGATCAACCTGCGCCGTCAATCCCGGCGCATGTGCGCTTTATTTGCAGTCTGGACGCTGAGGGTAAACATGCTGTGGCTCTGACTGCAGCGCTGAGAGGGACTCCTGCAGTAGCGGGAGAACGGGGTTGGGAGGGGGGAGGTGCCTCACGGCAGCAGCTGCCGCTGGAGGACAAGAGTATGAATGATACGTGCTTTCACGTAAGAGTCTCCAAAATTCGCTAGATTTGTCGCTAGTCGCTTTTTTGAAAAAGAGTCGCTGGAGGGGTCTGAAATATAGCGACAAAGTCGCTGAGTTGGCAACACTGGGGCGCGAAAGGTTATCCCGTTACAAATAATATGCCGACGTCATGTCAATCATTATTTTGGCACTTCAGTTCCAGGTGAAATTTTTCTCATATCTAATGTTCTTTTAA
This sequence comes from Fundulus diaphanus, assembly GCA_037039145.1. Taxonomy (NCBI): domain Eukaryota; kingdom Metazoa; phylum Chordata; class Actinopteri; order Cyprinodontiformes; family Fundulidae; genus Fundulus; species Fundulus diaphanus. The sequence goes on along the minus strand of CM073134.1, from coordinate 12,397,982 downwards.
TTAGACTGCATGTAGGCTAGTAATGATTACTTTGTGGGTTTGATTGGTCTAATAAGCGGCAACAGACAGCTATAAGGACAGTTTGCTCTCACACGTTCTACATTTATAGTCACACAACACACACACACACGCCGGAACTTGGCGCGCCCCACCTGTCACGTCTCAATTCCCCACCAGTGGGTCGCGCCACACACTTTGAGAACCGCGGTCCTAGAGAGTTTTTCTGGATAATTTTAATCCATTTTAAGCGTTCACAGAGGTATGCAAGTGGAATTGAAAATGAGTTATTCTTCTGTGGAGGATGCTTTAATAAATATTACATAAACAGCAATTTGTTGCAAAAGCCTCCTCTTACACAATAACGTAGTAAGTTGATGCACCAAGCAGGTGCAAAAACAAAGGCTGCACAGCTGCAGAATATCACAGAAACACTTTTACATTTTACATCATAATGACACTTGGTTGCGCCAAAAGTAGTTATTTTAGCTCATTCTGACACAAATGAAACATTCATTCAAAACATGACATTCAAGGTTCTTTTTATTGTCATTCAATTTTTAGATGAAACAAAATTTGAAACATTGCTTTCCTTTTATTTTCAGTTCACTAGTAGAAGGAGAGTAGATGCTGACGTACTTGCCAGAATTCCAGGCATTGTTTTTAAAGGGAAAACACTCTGAACTGGACATACTAAAGAGTATATATCCAAAGAAATTTCCCATTTACTCTAGCTTTACTCGGTTGTGCCCTCAGGCCTGGAGAGGATACAAACTAGTGTAAACACTGAGCCTACATCCATACTTCATGGTTTTTTTCTAACTTTTCTGCAGCAGTAAGAGTTACAAGTGTAGTGCGCATAGCTTTGAATCCATAAAGAAGCTTTATCCCCTGGAGTTTTATTTCAGTCTTGAAAGGCACAGGAGGAGGAGGACTGCTAGGCGAGCAGGGCATCAGTACTGAAACAAGAGGAATGTTCGGCTGAAAGGGTTGATGGGAAAATTTAAACACTAAAACCGCTTGGCTATGGACTGTTAACATTAATAAACCCTTTGCTGTTGTTTGCTTTTCTCCCCGAGGAGTAAACTTCGGGAAAAAAATCAGTATCCATCTTAATATAGTAATAGATAACGTAAGGTTTACTTTCTTTTGGTCAGTCTATGCTGCTGCTTGTGCTTCTGGCTGAGAGAGAATTTGAAAGAATATTTGTTTGGTCCCTTCAAGACCTCTGACTACCAAAGCGTCCACTGCAGGGCAGCCCATGATTCACGACTTAACATATGTTTGACCTGCTTCCCAAGTGAGGAAGCCACTTGAAATTGTGTAAAGGATAGAAAGCAGAAGTCAGGCTACACTTTGAACTTCATTTCCTTACTGGTATTTATACATAGAGATTTTAACCTATAGAAACGCTGACTGCTTGCCTGCACAGGTCATATTAGTTTACAATAAGAGCTGAGATGCAATAAAACGCCCTAAATCATCCCAGATGTACTACAAACATGTATATTTGTTATAGTAATAATAAAATGTCTTACCTCTCAGTGGCTTCAGATAAAATCCATGTACTATTCCTTGATAATCCACTACCGGTTCAGTCAGTTGAAAGAAGTGAAAGTCTCCTTTGACTAAAATCTTGTGTTACTCAAGCACAAGTTTAGGAGTAGCAACACATTTTTGCAACAGTAACTATCTGTTCACCCGAATTAGACATCATGGGTAGCCAGTCACATGGGACCAAGAGAGATCGCATCAAAGTTAAGACACTGTTTGATGTGTCAAATGAGTGTGTGATGTTCAGCTCATTATGGATTTACTTCTCTGAGGGGCAAAAAAAGAAATAAAAAAGACTCGATTATTGCTTCGGTACGCTTTGGAAAGCACTGTTAGGTTATTATATGTTAATCATCAGGGCAGGATTGTAATCTTAGTTTTCAACAAATGAAGAGGGATGAGAAGAATAAAATGAAGTCGTTTGTGTGTTTTTTTTAAACAAAATAATTTGCTCATTTATTTTTATATGCACAAATTTGATAAGTTCATGCTGCCATTTTCCCACATGCCGTATTTGTGTTTTGTTTGATTCCGACTACCCAAAGTAAATCACCCCACGCTTGTTGGGCCAAATGATCTCTGCTTATATTCCATCCCTCGTTTTGATGCCATCTGTGAGATCTTTTCAAAAGGGCAAACAGCTGCAGAGCTCATATCATCTCAACCCTGCCTTGGGCAATCGGTCGTCCATGTTCCCCGGATGAGCTAATTTTAGCAGAGTGAGATTAGATTAGTATCTGTTGGTGTGTGCTCCCGACACCCAAAGGGCTCAAGCATCATTGTGTACAAGGCCACATCCAAAGCCACTTAGCTCCACCACAGAAACCCTTCATGCTCTCCTAAAAAATGCAGTTATTTCCACAAATGAAACAAAAAAGAACCCATGTTTGGCAGTTTGTGTTTGATTGGTCAAAAGATGGCCGTGAACGGGCATATCGTTGATAGCAGCTAATGGTTCAGGTGCTTATCAGATCTTAGTTACAATCATTTATATGAACAATGAGTCAGTCGGTTTGCATGCTGAGGACGATTTTATTTTACAACACAGATCTGTTTACATCATACTGTACTGAGTTTATTGTCCCAAAATCAACTCTAAAAGTCATTTTAATGCCTTTCTTCCTTTGCCTTTACATTTGAATAAAAATCTAACTTTTGCACTGCGCAGTAAAGAAAACAAAGCGTCGCAGTTTGTTTTCCCTGTCCAGTCCCGTCAAGCATGCATTATCTGTTCATTTTCCTTGGGAAGCTGTATTACATAAATTTAACTAGCTTTCAGAGGGACAGGCATGTCTGCTTCTAGCAGGTCTACATCTGTGGATGCATGACTTGTGTATCTCTCTCCCTCATAAGAATACTTGTCTAAACAAAACTGTCTGACGGAGATACAAATTACATTATAATGTTTTGTTTCTTCTGGTGTTCCTGTACATATTATGTTTGTATAAAGTTGCAGTGACCTCAGTGTGTTGATCGTTTCGTAGATATTTGTTGTTCCTTTTATTCAAATTAAATCACAAATTAGAGCCCGTCTCTTTCATTAGGGTTAGGGTTCGTCTATCTGACCAGCTACCCTGTCCCCGCTAAAGAAGAGCATGCCCACAACATGATGCTGCCACCACCGTGTTTCACTGTGTAGATGGTGTGTTCAGGATGAGATGCTGTGTCAGTTCCTTCCATCCAAAGCCTTTAGGCCAAACGGTTAGATATTGGTATTACAGGAATGGAGATTGTTTCATTTAAGTACTTAGCTGTAAACTTCTCCACAGTTTTCTCCCTCAGCTGTGTTCCTTGGTGCTTGTGTTGCTGTTTGTTCACTAATGTTCTCTAACAAACCTTCGAGACCTTCACAGAACAGCTGGATTTATGGGATTAACTTTCACACAGGTGGACTCTGTTATCTAAATTGACGATTACTGATTGGTTTGATCTTTATTTTATTAAAGAGGGCCAGATTAAATGGGACTGAGCTCAAATGCACAGCACACTATTGAGTTAGAGGCTTGGTTATCCTTACATGCTGTTAATTAAGCAATTCTTTGGTACGTTGGCCCAGTCAAGCCTGATTGATGTTTTTAAGTTTAGATTTTGACAAAACTTATGAGCAAATAAATTGTGAAGGGAAATCCTGAGTTTGAATGGAAACGACTGGGAGCTGTTTGATTTTATTTTCTTAATCTAAAGCTTCAACTAAAATGATGCTTTTCATATCTCACCTGTCTTGTGTTTTTTTAATTAACAGACCCAAGCAGGACAATTTGCTTTACTCTCCTCTTCTTCCTCTTTGTCCTTTTTGTATTAAGCAATTAAATTTTCAACAACCGTGCTGATAAAGTTAATGTGGCAGATTCATCTGCGCATTGCACAGAGGGCACCGAACCTTCACGCTCCGGTGCTGTTTGTCTCAAGTGTTTATATGAGGTTGTTTAAGTTAAGAGGAGAGCACAGTGAATGTAAATGTGTTCCCATACGTTTTATCTCTCTCTTTAAGGCAGTAAAGAACAGAAACAAACGCTGGTTCAACATACAGTTTGCTCGCTGTAGCTCTGACTCCGCCTTATAGTTAGCTGGAGACCGATTGTAAGAGCTGGAAATATGGAAGTTGACATTGGCAGGTACAATTGAAATGAGACGTTTGCATAGACTATATAACAAGACACAAGCTTTTTCTTCTCATTGTCAGACACATCTAAATAACCTTTTTCTATTTTAGGTCTTTTACAATTATCAAAATTATTTTCATTTGCTAAATGCCGTAATAATGAGAGAAGGAGGATTTTTGTCAATAATATATCACTTTATTCAGATTCAGAAGTTTACCTTTAAACTTTTTTGGGAATGCCCAGATGATGATGTCATGTCTTTGGAAGCTTCTGATAGGTTTATTGATTTGAGACACACCTGTAGACATTTTAAAGGCACCCCTAAAACACTTTGCTTCGTTGTGTAACATAATGGGAAAGTAAACAGAAATCAGTCAAGATAGCATGAAGAGAATTGTGGACTTCCAAAAGTCTGGTTCATCCTTGAGTGCGATTTCAAAATTCCGGAAGGTACAACGTTCATCTGTTCAAACAATCATAGGCATGGGTATAAACACCATGGGACTGTCCAGCCAGTACACTGCTCAGGAAGGAGACGGGTTTTGTGTCCCAGAAATGAACACGTGTTGATCCGAAAAGTGCAAACCAATCCAGGAACAATAGCAGAAGACCTTGTTAAGATGCTGGATGAAGCTAGTAGTAGTGTCTCGTTATCTACAGTGAAACAAGAACTGTAACAACATGGGCTGAAAGGCTACTCTGCCAGGAAGAAGCCATTACTCCAAAGGAAACACATAAAAGCCAGATTACAGTTCATTCATTTCTGGAGACATGTCCTGTGGTCTGATGAAACTAAAATCGAACTGGCCACAATCACCGTCTTTACATTTGGAGAAGGAAGGGGGAAGCTTTCCAGCCTGAGAACACAATCAGAACTATGAAATACGGGGGTGGCAGAATCATGTGGGGCTTTTGTTGCTGCAGGAGGAATTGGTGCACTTCACAAAATAGATGGCATCAGGAGAAAGGAACATTATGTAGAAATTCTGAAACATCTCAAGACATCAGCAAGGAAGTTGAAGCTTGGGCACAAAAGAGTCTCCCAAATATACAACGACCCAAAGCATACAGCCAAACCGCTTACAAAGTGGCTTAAGGATAACAAAGTTAATATTTTGGAGTGGCCATAACAAAGCCCTGATCTCAATCCTATTGTAAATTTATGGACAGAGTTGAAAAGGCTTGTGGAAACAAGGTGGCCTACAAACTTGGCCCAGTTTGACACCGATTCTGTCGGGAGGATTGGGCCATAGTTCCTGCCAACCTTTGTGAGAAGCTTGTGGAAGGCTATCCAAAACGTTTGACCCAAGTCACGCAGTTTAAAGGCAAAGGTATCGAATATTTACAAAAATGTATATAAAGGTCTGACAAAAAAGTAATATAAAAATTATTGCCCTCATTATTCTGGCATTTAGCAAATAGTAATAATTTTGGTAATCCCAATGGACCAAAGACAAGAAAGGTTTATTCAGATTTCATGTTTGCCAGTGAGAAAAAAAAAGTTTGTCTTTTCATATTGTGTATGTAAACTTCTGGTTTCGACTGTAAATAAGGTCAGATTAAAGCTGAAAAACGGAGGGTGTGACAGGGACATGAGGAGACAGCTGATTGGCCATAAAGGGGCAGGTATGTCAGGAACAGGCTGACAGAATAAAAAGTGGAGAGAAAAAAGGCTAAAAGCAGCCGGTGTTTGTTGCCGTGCTGCTTCACACAAACATACTAATTATACTATATATAGCAGCTTGTAAAGTGAGATTTTTAAATGGAAAATAGTGTGCAATCATTTTTTTAAACATAAGGATTGTTACATTTTATCATAGTTTTTTTTTTGGATTAAGCGGTAAATGACACTCAGACAGTCATTACCTACAATATAGTTAGAGTGTATAAGCGCCTTTGTTTTCAGTTGACCAGCTCAGATTATAATTATTTTTCCCGAGCAACAATATATACATTTTCTTTGCTGAGCTTCTCTGAGCTGCTTTAGCCCCACTCCTAGTATGACAAGGGATGACAAAGTGTATATTGAGGATGCTCCGCACAATTCAAAAGACCAAATTTGTTTCTCAGATCCTTTATTGAAGGTAATGAATGCTCTGAGTTAACCATTTTCCCCTCTGTCATTTGAGAAAGAAGCTCCTCCAGTGTCAGAGTGTTTTTTTTTTTTTTTTACAGTGTTTCTTATTTGCAATGTCATTTGATGGTAATAAAGTAAAAAACCTGCACCGGTTATTGCCTGAGCTGGCCATTTACGTTAGTGACAGCTTTGGATAAAGAAAAACTGCAAGTGTTTATACATGCCGGTTCTTTTACCTCCTCTTTTAATAGTCGGATGGCTGGATGGACTATTTTAGCAGAAGTATTTGCTTGTCTGCCTTCACACAGAAATAAACTTGAGAGGCACCCCATTATTTGTTTGAAGAATTTCATATGCGCTTTGCTTACATGTTGGAGTTTTATTGTGGTCTTATGGAAAAGCAGGAGGACAAAAGAGGAAGATAATGGCCCAAAGTAAATATTAAACTCCTATACAGTCCAGAGCTTTTACCTCACCATGACAGAATACTATGCACAAGTGGAAGAATAAACAAGCTCTGTGAGAACCTCTGGTGAGTTTGTCAAGGAGGACTTTCTCCTTGCCTCTTGGACAACTACTTTGATTATTCTTTTGACTCCTCTGTCAACAGTGTGACAGGGCAGACCTGGCAGTAGCTGGTTTATAATGAAATGATGTTCTTTTCATTTCAGACCATGACTCACTGAAACATTCAGAAGTTTAGAAAAGTAGATGGAATCACTGCAATTAGTATTTATTTTTGGTAATAGTAAGACTTTTTCAAAAGGTCTCTTCGCCTTTACCAATCCTACCACTTTGTGTAATACGTTGACAATGAGGAGCATTTTTATATGTTAAACCTATTGATACTTATTTGCATAGTAACATGGAGGCTTTCTAAATGCTGTCAGATTTCAGCTGTTTTCTTGGTGTTCTTTGTGTTTTTGCACGTCCTTTTCTTCATGTGTTCAATGCTGATGTTCTGTAACATTTCACTTCATTGTACATAATTTATGGACTAATTTGTTTTGATTTCTTTGTATATCATCTAGTGTAAATTTCACGTCAGTGGAACTATTACGTTTTTGTTACTTGTTCAAAGCTTATTTTACGCTATAATGAAGCTTCATCTCATTTTATTTTGCTAAATAAATTATACCCTCCAAAGCTTCATTACCTTCTTTATTAATGAAGTACCTAGACTAAATCTAGTTTGGATGTGTACTCGTATGTATATTTTTCAATTCTACATAAAAAAACTATTTTGCATCGAACTTGAACAGATTTTCGGTTTCTTATAAATTACATGAAACTTGTCATTTTGTGAGAGTATTCCAAGATGTCAAAAACAAACGCTTAAAATCAGCAGACTGGCGGTCTAGGTGGTTACCTGGAGGTTCAGCAGTAACAAAGACTTTCCTGCATCTCTTTGTCTGTCACCAGCTCTTGAGTACCACAATCTCAACACATCTACAGCCACCAGGAACTACTGGGTGATCACAGGTAATTTTGCTCACGAACACGCTCACAGATTTACCATCAACTGAGTCCTTCATTGACTGAATAAAACAGCAGCTACTAAAATGCCTTTGTGGGCAGCGGCACGTGTTTCTTTGCATGTTTAGCGATCCACCTCCATCCATCCGTTCTTCTTTTTCCTCTTTCAGCTCAGAGTCATTTTAGCTGTGCCGTTCCTGGGAAAAACCTATTGATGTATAATTCACTGCTTCCTGACTGGGGCAGAGGGAAAGATCACTTCACATCACATCAGGGGCGGCTGTGAATGATGCTGCTGTGTGTGAGCGAGTGTGTATGTGGTATCTGTCCACTGATCCATCTCACTTATGGCCTGTTGTAAAAGACGCTCTCAGGAGTAAGATCACCCGTCATCTCTATTGTCGCACTCATCACACATCTCTAACCCCTCCAACTTTTTGTTCTTCTTCAAACTCTTCTTCTCGGCTCATTTTCTTTGTATTTCTTTTTTATTCCCAATCCCCTCGCCCATCGCTCTCTTCTTTTTTGGCTCCTTTTTGTCTGCCTAAACGCCTCTTTTCTTCCCGCATAAATCTGTCTGTCATTTCTCGTCTACTTGCTCAGTGATCCAGGATGTGGACAGCTCCTCCCTGGAGGCCAACTACCAGAGCTTCGCCAGTCTCATGGAGCAGCGGCTGGCTGAGCTTTTCCTGGTGGCTGGCAGGCAGGGCTCTCGGTCCATGAGGTCCCGACGGGCCACCACTGTGGGCGGCTACACCGTGCAGGTCAGCTGGCATTGATCATTCTTTCTGTACAAACATGATGTCAAGATGACAACACCAACAAGTAAAGATCACATGAAGGATATTGTAAACAATGTAGGTATTTTTGTTCACATCTTTATATAATCTTCACCTCTTTAGAGGTTTTTTGTAGTAAGTTTAGGTTTAGATGGTAATAGGGATTGGACGGTATCCAACTTCTGATTCCTTTAAACATTTTTCAAATGATACCCTGCATCTGCGTCGAGTGTCTCAGCTTTTTTTTATCATAACTGCATCTAATTTCTAATACGTAAATTATGTGAAACCAGTATGTAACCTTTATTATAAGAAAGGGCATGTATTCAGACAAACAAACAAAAAGGTGAAAGAAAAGCCCAAACTATTGCCTTTGCATCACCATGCATAACAAGTCGATATGAGGGGTTTGTGCCTTTACTTTGTGTTTGGTTTTCCCAAACATCCCTGCTTTGGTCTCATCCCCTTAAGGGACATTGTTCCAAAAGTCTACCATTTCCTCCAGACTGCAGCCTTACAGATCTTGTGTTGTGATGCTATATTTGTTTTTGGATAGAAGAAGGTTTTCCCTTCAACAAATCAAAAATGATAAACTTGTTCAGCCTTTTCTAATTGTTATTTTAGGGGTTTTAACATTTAACATGCTAACCGAGGCCTGTGGAGTCTAAGGTGTAACTCTTTCTATGACCTAGGTCTGCATTTGTATAAAAGTTTTCTATTTGTGAATATTTATCTCTGTAGGATGATAAAAACTTCAGGTAGTTTGGAAATTACCTTATTAGCCTTCGCATATCAATTAGCAACCACAGTTCCATGTCCAAGGCCATTACTGATGTCTTTTCTTCTTGGCATCGTGCTAACACAACTGTATGATCCAGATCAGTACCAAATTTTCTGCTTTTACAGAGGTGCTTGCAAATTTTTACAAATGTAATATTTTTCCTCTCAAATCCTATGTTAGCAGAATGGGGCTACTTAATTTTTCCCATACAGAGCTTTTGGATTTTGGCTGTGTTTATAAGTATTGACAGCTTGTGATCTATGATGTTTCTCTCAATGTTCGAGATTCAATTTAAGTAAAACCTAAGAAAGATTTAATCATTTTTGTTTTGCCATAATATTTAAAATCCTACAACTAAAATAGTGTGTACCTAGTTTAAAGGTGAAATTAGTTTACAGACACCACAAAATGAATACTCAATAATCATAATCAAATAGCTATGGCCATGCAAAAAGTAATTGCTTCCCACATAATATATAGTTGGAAGTTATTTTTTTAAACTAACTATGAGTCTTTTACATGACTGTGGAAGAATATTCACCCTCCTTTATACAGCACTTCAATCAGATTTAGGTGCATATTATGACTGCGCCACTCAAAAAAACCCTTCAAATTGTTGGACAAGTGTCCTTTGGATAATTGTTTTGGTGCATAACTCAAATGTGCTTGAGCTTAAGGTCACTTTCTACTTCTGTATTGTTATCTTAGAAAGCAGATTTAAAGGTTCCATGATTTACATCCGGTCAATCAGGTCCTGAGGCAGTCGAGTAGTCCCAGATAATTACACTTCCTGAACCATACTTGACTTTCAGTGCGATGTGCTGTTTTCAAAAATGCTGCTACTTTCAAGCTTGATGACTTTTTAGACGTTGTCTCAAAAGTTCTACTGTTGTCCCATCGGTCCACAGAATATTTTGCCAAAAGACTTGGGGATCATTTGAGAGGCTTTGAAAAAATATAAGGCAAGCCTTCATGTTCTTTTCAGTCAGTAGTGGTTTTGAACTCTCCCATGGATGATAATTTTGCCCGTCGGTTTCACATAGTTGAATAATGAACACTGACCTCAACTGAGGAAAGTAAGATCCACAATGTCTGAAAGTGCCTAAGATTAGTGAGTTTATATTATAGTTATGCTTTATAGGGCTATGCATAAAAATCGATACAAGGATTAATATTGATCTTTTAAAAAAATATTTAATATGGATATTCTCACTTTCAATATCAATATACCTCCCAACCCCTAGGGGGCGTTATTACAGCGCGCCATTACTGTTCACAGCGAGGAAGTGCAAGTGAGACGTATTTGCGGAATGGCCGACAGGATTTTAGAAGCCCCTTTGTCCCTAAAATCAGACGTTTGGGCACATTTTTGATTTCTGTGATGCGTTAAATGCATTGAACCAAATGCACTTTATTTACCTGTTAATATATCAGTATTCAATAAATCAAACATAAATATAATATTCTGCTGGTTTTGTTGATTGAATGACTTTGAGCATTAATTTGAAAGTAATAAATATTGATATTGGAGTCAAATCAAATCAAGCTGAGCTATATCGAGAATCGTATCGAATCGGCTCATCCTAGACGATACCCAGCCCTAATGCTTTACATCAGAGTGATAAACCCATACATTTGTCTCTGATACTATGCAAATGGCCTGTTTTGTTTGAAAACTTTCCCTTTGGAGCAAAACTGTTGTCAGCCGCTTATAAAAAGGTTTGAATGAATGCATCACCCCAGACAGCTCCAGATTTAGATACCTGGGCTGTGTGCCGAGGATACTTAAGGTGGGACAGCTAAAGGAAATCCTGTCAAAAAAATGAAAATATAAAAATAGCAAAGGGGCTGCAGGCACAAAATGTTATGGTCAAATGTGACAACTTTAAATAAAAAAAGTTTTTTGAAAGTACTTTCTTTTCAATTAATTTAACTCTGCAGCTCTATAATTAAATTGAGGTAGTGGAGGAAGATATTGGAATGAGCTGATTTAAATCTGAAATAATAATGAGCACACAAATTCTCACGCACAATATTTTCTTCTGCACGTCACCTCCCTGCTCAGTGCTCCATATTGTTCAAATTAAGATGACGTTTCATTCCTAGTGGCCTGCATGCATTATAAACCCTCAAGGTTTTATGGTCTTCACAGATGACCAGTTTTACGGCTGCAGAGTGGAGGAGGAAGAGCCTCTCAGAAAACTGTCACAAAGTGTTGGGTGTAGTCAGAGGAGAAAACCTCGAGCCATTTAATAACACATATCTTTTATTTTTATGAAAAAAATCTAATTACTGGACTTGATTAAAGCTGTGTAATTTTTCACAAAATTGTTTGATGTATGATTAAAGGAAATTGAGATTTCATGTGACTCATTTATCCTCAAGTGTCATCAGTAAATGCATTCATCTCCCAGCCAAGGCTCGACTTGATCAAAGCAAGAGAGATTGGGCCACAGACACAGCAGTCTATTGGTGAGGGAAGATAAGGGGTTTTGTGTTCAACTTGCCTACAGATTATATGTTTTCCGGATGGTTAACAAGGCTGAAACCTTTTTTTTACGACGTCTTTTAAAACTATCATGCCATTGTGTCTCCCCACACCAAGATGGTGAGCATGCGACGGCTTCCAGGTCCGAAGAACCCGGCAGAGATGACCTACTACGCCCAGCTGAATGGATCTCCTATCACAGGAAGCGCAGCTGCAAAGACCCTCAGCAGTCTGGACTCCCAGACCATGGCTCTAACGCTGGGATACTTTGTGCAAGTGCAAGCCGAACGTAAGCTTGTGATTGTACTTAGTGTTACTATGTGATTGTCACAAATGTATATGACTTTCAAAGCAAGTCGCACACAACAGAGATGGTAAGAGGGAAAACAACATAGTCTGGTTCCTGAAACCATGTAAATATTTGTATAACAGAGAGTTAAAACACTTTATGAAATATTTGTACTTCACTTAGTCCTTCAAAGTGGTGTCACGGAGAGGTGAATAGAAATCAAGTACTGACACAAGAAATTACAACGCACATTAATTTATTAAGTATATATGGTTGACTTAGTGTTTCTGTTTTTGTTTACACAACATTTCTAACTTTATACACCTACAAAGATCATCCAGTCAAGACAAAGTATGGTTTACATTATGAATATGAACAACATACATTTTGCTTGTTTCTTAAAGACTCTACGCAGTATTTAAAAGGAGCATTTGGGGGGTTAATGCGCTAGATTTATTCAACTTCAGCAGTCCCTTGTGGGATGGTAGTATAAAAGTTATAGAATAAGTAGGATTGACACAATTTAATAAAATATAGAAAGAAACATAGTAAATATTTGCATTTTCTGGTGTTTCCATTTACTTTCCTCTATTACCATATCTGTCTCCATTTCACCCTTTCACACTCCTGCATATCTGCCTTCGATGGAGTAGAGAGACACAATGCCATTGGAAAATATTTCTCTGCCATCATCTTGTTACACATTTGGCACTGCAGCATTAACAAGCCGATCAACAGATAAGCCAGGCTGCAGAGATTTGTTGGGACAACTAGGGAAATCTCACCTGCATGATTGGCAAAGCTCTCCCACACCATGCATGCAACACATTTGCACTACTGCCACAGAAGTATTGCAGGTGTGATTCAAATATTACAGCAATGACCCAGTAATACATCACACTATCTCGTGCTAAGATGTACACTCACCTCAGCATGCAGGATGCTTGAAACTCAAAAAGAACCTTATGGTATGGCTTACTTTCTCATTGTTTAACAAGACATTATTACAGACCTTTGAAATTTAATAAATGATAAAATTAGACAATTAAGTTATGGCAAAAAAAAACCCACACCTGGTCCTCAAAACAGATTGAATTCTACACCCTCGATCCTGCTATACGTACACCCACTGTTCAGAAAGGGAGGGCATCAAAAGCGACTCACAAAGCTGTGACAGAATTTGATGTTCCAAAAATCCTCTTAACTTTGTATTATTTATACTTGTGTAGCTTGGGTTTTTCAATACCCCGGCATACATGGCATGTTAAGAAACATGCCATGCGACAGGTTTTATTTATTCAGACAGAAACAATCAATACAAAATCCAGTATCCTACATGGGAAATTTGGTTCATATTGGTCGATTTTATTTTTAATTATCAACAGCTAAAAGCCTAAAGAAGATTCTTCTTTCTTTGTAAAGATATTATTGTTAATAGTTTGGACAGCTGACCTCTTGAAACCCTTAAAGACATTAAAAGGAACAAAGATTTGGAAATACTTCTGTGACTCCACCTTCATTCAAACTGTTAATTCCACTGTAATCATAATAATAATAATAATAATAATAATAATAATAATAATAATAATAATATCCATCCATTTTCTAACACGTCCATCCCTTGAGGGGTTGCGAAGGATGCTGGTGCCTATCTCCAGGTCGCCAGTCTATTGCAGATAATAATAATAATAATAATAATAATAATAATAATAATAATAATAATAATAATAATACTTTGTATTTATAAATCCTTTTATGGGATGCCTAGATTTGTCTTGAGGATGGCAGCTGTACCTTTTGGTAAAAAAGGAGAAAATCCCCCATAAAAGAGTCATACAACATATCTAGTTGAAAAATAATTGCCAGAAATATTTGTAATAATAATAATAATAATGATTGGTCCTGCACAGTTTTAAATCACAGTTGATTTATATGGTATGTAATATAATTATCACAGATCGACAGTCAACGGGCAGAACAGAATTCTCCTTTAGCAGCAACTTTACAAACACCCCCCAGCTTATTGCATTCCTGTTTAACTACTCTTTAGGATTCATATGCAAACACATTTGTAGCTCACTAGGGATGAGTGTTCTCTCCCTCTTAGACCTGTATTTCTTACATCATAGCTTGTATTTTCTCAGAAACCTTGGTACAATTAACTAACTGAAGAAAACATTGGATTTGTTCGAGCGCTTCACAGCTCTTCCTAAAAGTGTTGACGCTGAGAAGAGAGCACAGTGTTCTTGGTAAATTTCGTTTAGTTTGTCTTTATGGGCTGAGAGGAGGCCAATTCTATTTATGCCCACAATGAAATCTCCAAGCAGCTCTGTCACAGAGGAGCTCCAGCAGCTGAAAAGAAAATTCAAGTGAGAAATACAAGGACACTTTTTTATGCATTACTTTGAAAGAAATTATTGCTTCTAGGATGTGAAAAAGGTTTGATTTCACAGAGTCTAACATGTCCTTCTCTTGAATGAAGAAAATTTGTATTAAAAATATTATAAAAAAAGGTTTGCTACTCTTTTGGGTTTTTATAGTGTATATAGAGCCCCGGCGGTCACAACTGACAGCCTCATCTTTGCCTCATCTTGTCAGATAAGAAAATAAATTCATATATTCTTCACAGTTTTATCAGTTTGTTTACAGTGTGCTTGTCTTGAAAGCCTGAAATCATCGGTCCAGCTAACCAGGTTTAGCTTGCATACATTTTAATTCCCATTTCTATGCAAATAGATAATCACAGAAAGGAAGCAAAATAATTTAGCTTGGAGGTATACCTGAATAAATTATTCTTAAATAAATCCTTTTTGAACATGCACAGTGATGTTTGTTATTGCGACATGATAGCACTTTAAAACTTCTTGATATTGATTTATTATTGTTTTCCCCCCTGTGTGTCCATGTAGCTGTGGTAAAGACTCCACCCAGCAACCTGTGGATCATGGCTGTCCTCACACCTCTCTTCTTATTGATGGTGGTGATTGGAATGGTGGCCTTCATCCTGTGCAAAAGGAACAGGGTCATTTTTAAATCTGGTGCATTCAGGACTTTCAAAACTCGATCCAAGGTAACATCCTGAAACATTTTTTTCTCCTTTTCTTGCTTCTTTTCTTGACTTCTATTTTGTATTCCTTCTTCTTTTTGTGTGTTCTCCTACTGTATCCCATCCCTGTGTTTAATGCTGTAAATTAGCCGTTGTTTTCCTGTCATCCTGAGATGCTCAAAGCTTACTGCTTCACCAAATCTCAGTGATTTAATCTTCTGTAAGGCTCCAACAAGATTACATAACTTTATTGCGAGTGACACGTCAGACGGATAATCGACTGTGTCAAGCTGTTGCTTCAGGACAGCAAAATGAATTTCATTTCTGCCGGCCTAACTCATTTGTTTTCTCACTACGCAATAGCCCATGGTCATTACTAATCATGCATGCTGCAAAGACCAATCGGCTGCAAAGAAATGGGCAGGGCTCACTGTACCGGAAAGGGACCTCAGGGTAATGCTGGCCCTCTCACAAAGACAGTGTTCTCTCAACATCAGCTCACTGGATTTTTAACTGAGAATCAATCCTTTTAAATGAGCATGTTTGTAATAGATTGCCAGCAGATGGTTTGATTCGGTCAGATGGTCGCCCTCGATGCAGTGCGCGACGCCAGAACAGCAGCTGCTTGTGCCATTGCATTCAGTGAAGTGGTAAACAAGCAATGAGCTTGCCAGCCTCATTTGTTCTAAAACCCAAAAGTGGACTTAGCATTTCGTAACAGGATCAGAGCTCCAATATAGCTGTTTCACCAAATAAATTTCCTTGGTCATATTTGTCTGAAAGTTTCAGTCATATAATTAAGTTTTATTGTAATGGAACAAAAAAATCCAGGGCATATAAATATTTCGCTCACAAGATGAAAGCGAATCCGTGTCTATTGGAGAAGAGGCCTAACAGCATCCCTACGAATATCTCCGTGGGGATTCTGGAGCTTTTAATAAACATTTTATTAACTGGAGTGAGCAAGATTGTTATTTTTTTTTCTTCACAAACTGTTCTGTTCTTGGTCATAAAACTAAAAGTGAGGCAGTATGATGTAGATATGGCCTTGAGAAAACGAGTTAACCAAGATCCATCTACAAGCATATTTTGTGTTTACAAATAATGTTACTCAGGAAACTGGCTCTGAAACTGAGGCTAATTTCCACACTTTTGCCTCACAGCAAGAGAAAGGCATAATTTGTCATTTCATATGTTTTACCATTATTCAGTTGAAACCTCAGACATCAATGTCTTTAAAGTAAGAAGCAAAATTATTTGGTTTGATTGCTGTGCAGGACTAGAAACCGTTTAGCCATATTGTGTAAAGTGCAAGTAAAGCCCAGTGTGTACATGCACAAAGAAAATCTATAAATATTTTTGATGTAAAGTTACTGCATTGTTTATCTTTCAGATCCAAATGTTTAACATTACTTTCACTTCACCTAATTATGCATACATTTTTCTTGAAGCACAATAATTATATACTTATACAGCCAAAAGCTGCCCGCCAATAATCGAGCCAGTGTCACAGTATATTAAAATATAGATTTAGGTGTTAAGACTTTTAAATGAATAGAGCTGAAGTAGCAGCAAAACAAACAAACAAAAAAAAATATCGATGATAGACAATTCATGATTTTGGATTATTTACAGGCTCAGAGCTCAGTTTTAAAGACCACTTGCATATTTAATGTTAGTCAGATGTTTGTGTACACTTTTCTTCAACATCAACATTATATTAATTGTAGGCTTTTATTGATTCATATGCGTTGTTATTTCTTTAAATGATCTGTATGTGCTTTTGGAACCAAGAAGTTTGACTCATTGTAGGTTCTCTAATCTATATACATGGTCAAAATATTAGACTCAGGCTCCAATGTATACATACACCTATCTCAATTTTTGACTAAGTGGTGCAGAAGAATCTAGAAAGCATGCATTACAGCATTCACGCCATAACTAAGTCAATACCTGTTAACTTCTAGTTAATAATTATTATTTACTGAAGCAGCTAGTTTCTGTTTACCAGCAGGAAACTCAGTTGTTTAAGACATAACTTGTTGGATTCACCTAAACTCAATACAATGGGAAAATCCAAAAAGAGGTCTAAGAAAGTGAATTACAGATTTACACAAGTTGGGGAAGGTCTTTTGGAGCCATTTCTCAGCAACTGCAGATTTCAGCATCATCAGTTAAAAAAAGAGCAGAAAGAACCCATGATTCATCAGGGTTAATGCCATGAGCTAGAAACTACTGGCATACCATTATCACTGACCACAGGAAAGACTGGACCCAGAAATAAAACTGAAACCTTCCAGCTCGACTGAAACCTACTGTTGCCCCCATGGACAAGCCAAATGTCACCTGGAGCAAAACTTCGTGGCCAAGAGGCAAAGATTGAGCCATTTTGCACTGCAAAAACGGATCTAAAAATAAGTAAAATGTTCTTAAAATGTTTTTGTCCTAGATTTGAGCAGGTAAATAATATGATCTGCCAATGGAATGAGTATTTTGACCCCTAAAATAAGATAATTAGACATCCTGCACTTGAAATAAGACGATTTTAAGTGCGAAAATCCTATTCCATTGGCAGATCATCTTAATTACCTGTTAATTTTTTTTTGCTTATTTTTAGTTCTGTTTTTGCAGTGTGGCAAGGAAAGACGTGTTTTTGGAGGAGTCAATGCAAGGCTTAAGAATCCTGGGAAGACTTTAGAAACTATCAGGCATGGTGGTAGCTGCATGATGCTATGGACCTGTTTTGCATCCATCCGCTGATGGATGGATGGAAATGTGAAGAAGGAGAACAACCTAAAAATGTTCAACCTCATGTTTTTTGAAAGTTGGACACAACCGAGGGTTACAGGAATTTTTTTTTGGACAAACACAAAAAAACGTTTTTTTGAAATGGATAAAAGGTTCTGAAATGGCCTTTCCAAAGCCTTGACACCAACAATAAATGTATATCCTATACATAACAGCCAGGCCGTTGCCAGGAAACTAATCGACCAATTTAAACGATATACAGAACTTATTTTGAGGTGAATGGCCAAGCACTCAAGCCAGAATACTGTCAGAAGCTTGTTGATGGCCCACATAGTCCTGAGGGAGATCAAACCAAATATCAATGGGGGTGTATGTATATATCTGAGCCTGCTGTATGTATAATTTTGATCCTTATCAGATTATAGAAAATTCATAATAAAAAAAGCTGCTCAAATGCATAGTTAAAAGCTCAAAATTCATTACATTTATGCCAGTGATATGTGTGAGTAACCTGCTGAAAGACAGTGTTTAAACTGTTACCGACACAACCATACTATCTAAATGTTAATTTGAGATTTGCATTCATTCTGATAAATTAAAACCTTTATTGATGCTAAAAAAACTTTTGAACAAAAGTTCAGACAGAGACAACATACAGATAACAGGAGTTTGCTACACTGGCCTCCAAATACCTTATTTCCTCAATATTCTGCATAAGAAATTAAGAAACTTTTCTTTTTTTACTAATCTGATGCTTGAATTTAACAGTAATTCATTTAATGTATTTTTGTGCTATTTTTGACTTTTATTGCTGATATATTTTCTTTTCTTTAAACCACTTTGAATGACCTTGTGTACGAATGATGCTAGCCACATAACTGTGCCTTGTTGTGCACAAAGACCCTTTCCTGACCTTGTTCCTTTTGACTCTCTCCTTGTTTAGACGTCATATCGAAGGGAGGGCAGTTACCACCACCAGGTATTCAATAAAACAACCGCCGGGTGGATTGTTTGACTGATTAAGTGAATGAATGAATCGATGAACCGATGAGTGGGCTGGCTTGTCCTCTATGTGCTGCCAGTTGTTGTTGCTGGGCAAAACCTACATGTGGCTGCTGTGATGTGGCTTATCTCTGTGTTTCTCATTGCTGGGAAATCAATAGGAGGAGGGGGAGGATGTAAAAAAAAAAAAGCAATTTCCCGTTAAGATTTAAACTGTTTTAGTATCAATCGACTGAATTAGTAACAAGGGACTGATGAGCTGAGATAAGTTGGCTTGAGGAAGGAATATCAAAAAATATGCTCCACATACAAAAACACCTACACATATTCACATTTTTTTTATTGCTTTCGTACAGAGAAACTTACATTTGAGCTATCCAACAGTACGACATCCCTGCTTCTCTTACAAAGCAGTTGATTTATCTTGTCAAACAAAGCCGTTCCAATCCCTCAAGGGCTCAGCAGGAACGGCGGACCTCTAACCCTTTTTGATATGAGCCTCCCTGCTAAATAATCTTAGCATGAATTCAAACAGAATGGCTAAGACCAGCAGATAAAAAAAGAAAATGCTTTAAATGGCATCTATATGGAAGGCATTAGTGTGGATTTAGTTGCTCCACCGGAGGATGCCGGCTTCTGTATCTGTGGCCTATTTTGGTCCAGATCTTCTCATCCCTGTCCCCCTGAGAGGCAAAGTGAGCTGAGGAACGGATGGATGTGGGGATGGGTAGGCGGGACATTTTGGTGGGTAATGGGGCTGTTGTAACTCCAGAGCACAGCAGGATGTAAACACAGAAAATAGATGTAAATGGTTTTTTTTGGTCTGTTTGTGTATGTGTGTGTTTTTTATTCTTTTAAAATAGCTAATATATTAATTTTTTTATTTTTTTGCTTGGAGGTTTATTTGCTCAAGTAATCGATGCTATTGCAAACATCTGATCGTACTTGTTTTGGATTTCACAACTGAGTGCATCCAATATTAAATAATAAGGGGCTCTAAGAGAGGCGCCGGAAGGCTGCAATCGCATTTTTATCCACCGTAGTATTTTCCTCCTCCCGAAAGTGGCGTCGTAAAGCCAATGAGGTAAATATTTACTCTGGGAATTTGGTTCGCTTGTGGCAATGTGGCAGGGGGGTTAAAAGTATATTAAATTGTAGGTTTTTGTACAATAACAGTCACAAGTTGCACACTCATTTTAGGCATGAATATATTATTAATATGAGACTCTTAATAATTCATAAAAAAAAATTCAAAGGGGAAAATGGTTGCGCAACATAGAATGGCAGTGATTTGTAAAAAAAAAAAAGAAAACATGGCTGTATATGTTTGAACTTATTGTTGATTTTCTCTATCCACTAATATTTGGTTAAATGTCCATTAAAAAAAAAAAAAAGTAGCCCCTCGACCATTTGCTCCATGTAGCCATCAATTAGCTTCTTGTAAAATGCTGGCTATATATTGGACAGGTCTTCTTGGCTGATATTTTAGTTAGTTGCTTTCTTGAGATGGACTTGGCTTAAAATCATAGTTAATTCATTTTTGCTTCAGGCTAAGATCTGGACCCTTCGAGAAGCTTAACCTTAGGCAACTGTATCCATTCTAAGGCTTCACATGTCAGATCAGTGTCCTGTTAAACCAAACTGTGTACATTTCAACCATCTAGTTGTTCATTTGAGATCAAATTAAAATGAGGCGTTGTGCTACGATAGGTTTGGTTTGGATAAGAGTAACTTTTAATAAGTGCAGTTATTTTTGACAGTTGTGACAGTGTGTACAGCATGCGGTTTCTCTTGATAGTTTTTGCCGCCAGCTGAATTCCAATCACTAATTAGAGCTGGGTATCGATTCAAATTTCAAGAATGGATTCGATTCCGATTCTCAAGATTTGGAATCGATTCTTTTTGTTTTGATCCGTTCCAATCTCAAATTGCATTGCTGGTATTAAAAAAATTTTTTTCACCTGTTCTGTTCGCTGAATCACATGACTGTGTAGTTATGCAACATATTGTTACTGGTGACACTCAACGGCAAATTAATAAAGTAATGGTAGTTAATGGCGGCTATGAGGACCAAACCCTCTTCCTGAATGTTGAGACAATTGCTGGGTGTGGGTCAGAATACCCAAACCGATCCAGGGTAGAAAACAGGGGACACCAGAGATATCTACAACTTCTATTTCAATTCAATTCAATTTGAAAACACTTTCTTAATCCCAAAGGGATACACAATTTGGATACTAACCCGGTGCATTATTAAAAATATTACAATAAAAATTCACCACTGGGGGTGGAGTGTGAGCCAGAAATGCAGACTTACTCATTTAAGATCACAGTGAATTTTTATTTATTTATTTATCTTTTGGAATTAATATGAGAATCGACTCAGAATTGGAAAATCAGTTTTTTTAACAGGGCCCTATTTCAGTTGCTACAGCAACAGCACGAGAAACAAACAACTGGCTCATGCCTGCATGTTTTACTTAATCTTCATGCTGTGCAGTTGAATTTTCACTGTATCATGTGCTGCAGCCGGCATTAATAAATGGATGGGTCCAGTTAAAAATTGTGTGCTAATCATTTTTCAGTGTCCCCCAGGAGAAAATTAACAGGAGTTAATGTCAAGGAGTGAGATGATTACTCAAAGCTGTCTGGGCGGCAGCTACATATGAGCACAGTGACAGACTCCTGTCAGTTTTATCTACTGTTAGGTTTATTATGTGTGCTTGCTCATGAGTGCGATATGCTCACATCCTCCTTATTATCAGTCACTTTGCACGACAAGCGGAAGCTGCTGATCAATAATGTGGTTTATAAGATGTTTGCATGTTTATTTAGGAGTTAAAGAATCAGTCTGTGATGCCTGACTCACTTCATCACTTTGGTGTGCAGCTGGAAGATTATTCAAAATGGCTTTTCCTTCCTCTGTGCTGCCTTGTGTAAGCATGAAAGCCTCAGATAGCCGGCTTGCAGTACAAGGGAGGTGGAATCAGCAAAAGTACAAGAAATCCATTCTTCATTTGTAAGGCGTTCAATGCAAGTACAAAGCAGCAGCTGCTGTTTAAAGGACCAAAGGTGTCTAGCATTTTGCTGCATCATTCTTCGGCGCGCCCCAGGAGGATTTTATTCAACCACAGTGGCTCCGTGCAGATGTGTTCTCTCTTTTTAATATATACTTGATCTATTTTTGCTGAAAACTCTGGGTAATTTGTGCTCCCTGCCCTGCTAGACCTGAATTTAAATCAATCTGGCCCTTGGGGGATAAGAGAGAACATCTTGTCCATCTGTTGTACATAATCAAGTTGCTGATCGTTGAAAACTAAAATTGGATGAGCAGAAGCGTCTGTTTGATACTAACCGCACAGATAATTTGCTGGCAGAGTGGGGTTGTACTCATTGTCACTTCCCACAACATTTTTAAGAAAACGTAAAATGGAGATTTTTCTCTGTCTTCTTCTTTGCTCTCGCCTTCTGTCGGTTTTCCAGATGGATGTAGAGAAAACAGGCGCTCATCTCTGACAGACTAATCAGAGGTTCAAGCAGTTCCCCAATGTCTGTCTGCAGCCAAAGTCTTCATTACACAGGCCTACTCAGATGAGATGAAGGACGGACATTTTCTAAGTCAACATACTTTTAGGGAGCAAGGGACGAAGAGACAGGAGGGAAAAGAATAAGAATTAGAATAAAAGCAGAGTAGACAATTAAAATAGAATGAAATGTCTGTTAGAAAAGACCTTAGAGGTGAATCTGTGCGTCATGGAGGTAAATTACCAGCCTTGAAATGTCAGCCTCACTTTACAAGGTCACATCCCTTGGTCCTGTCATTTCTGAGAATCTTTACAGTCTTCATGGATAACTGCTATTACTTGTCAGTGCATTTGGTAAAAGTCCTTAGTCTCCAACCTAACCCTCCAATCACTATGTCAGTACATTAGCCATTGTTACAAACTCCCATCCTTCAAAAATAAACACTATTCTCCAAACAACTTTTTTATTATATGATCCATCACAACTTGCTGTACTGGACATTTACAGGGGCATCACCTCAAAGGCAGAACCCTGGGTGCTGTTTGATGTTGAGTGCCTCTATTGCTGTTACTAGTACCTTGGTGTTCTCCTTCAGTCCTCAGTAACAGACAGTTCCTCAATCTTCTAGTGATACACTAACCTTGCCTGCAAGATGAAGTCTCGCAGTATTTGTGCGTTCACAAACACACGAGAATCCATCTTGTGCCACTCCGGCTTCAACTGTGTGTGTTTCAACCAAAAATGTTTCAGGCCAGTCACGTTGCAGTATTGTGGTTTAAGGCGGGACATACCAATGCAATGAAAGCAAGAGCGGCTGAGCCCACAGCCGAACCAACATAAACATGGCATCGCAGCAGGATGCACGCATAGCTGCTGCTATCACATCTGTTTTGTCAGAATCCATGATTTCATCCTTGATAGAAGAACAGCAAGAAGGGCCTCAACTAGCTCACCTTCTTGTGGTTTATCATAGAAGCTGCTGCGTACGTTTCAATTTGATACCTTGATTGGCTAAAACCAACCTTTGGTTGGCGGACACAAGGTGACATTTCGCCCAATCAGCTCGGAGAAGTGTGCTGAATGTTCGTCCTTTCCCCAAATGGATTCAATGGGAGCAGGCCCAGATTTATAATGTGCAGAACGCAGAGTGCTACACATTATCAATCTGGCAGGCTAGGTTAGTGAAACACACAATGCAGGGGCTTATCTCTTTATGATTGTTCTTCACGCTCCCTCTCTTTCACATTGCACTTTTGATGCCTGAGATCGTCTTTTGGGCTCTTTTTTCTTCTGTACTCCAGAATCTGGTCCCTAGCGTCCATTCCTTCTGCTTAGCAGACAGTCTCAGCATGTTGGACTAAGGTTGAAACTCCCATTCTGAGGTGCTTCCTTGTCTTGATATCAGTGGCTTCTAGCTTCTCCTTTTGTAATGGCATAGAGTGTCTGGTCTTGGCAACTGCTACTTACGCTCCATGTGGAAAGTTTTAAGACTACTATTGTGAGATGTTGTGAGGTATTGACAGAAACTGTGAGTATAAAGCATATATATATAAAGCAGAGAGTGTTTGTAGTTGTCTTGAACATTTGTATTGTAACCTTCTGATTGTTTCAACCACTTCATTATGACCCCTTTGTGTCTTAAGGATACCATTTGGCAATACTTGTCTAAACCAGATGATATTCTGTGATATTATCAGTGAGTCGACGTCATAGCTATTTACTGGTATAGTGCTGACTCTTGTCCATGAAGAGAAGGTTACTGATGTTTGCTCTACTTCAAAACCTCTACCTCCACTCTTTTGATGATGTTGCCATGCGTTATCATTTACAAGTTGGACCGGTCCTTGCAATGGCCCATAGCCTCTTCTAGGAGTTGCAGCTGGATCTTGGCTGGTGGCTCCAGATGAGGCAAAGAGAGCATACCCACTAATGAGCATCTTTGAAGCATCTCCTGGTGCAGGGGAACCTCTGGCCTAGTTGATTTGACCATATCCTAGCCTATCTGTGGGGAGGAGCAGTCCCCCATGGCAGCTGCTTCCCCTTTCCCATCTCTAATGTGAGCTACATTTCTGCTTGTGCCCCAAAGCATGTTATTGAGTCAGCTTTGTACTGGCCACCAGAGTTTTCTTCCACATTCTCATTGAGCTTTTTATCAATGCTCTCCTTGTCCTGTTGACGTTGAACAATGATATTGATATTTTAGTTTCAAGTATTGCAGCCCTTTCCTCGCTTGTCAAAAAATTGTCAATTTCTTCTTTTAGATATATTTAGAAAAACAAACAGTTGACCTATATATTGTCCCAGCAAAAAGAATGGATGAAAACCTTTAATTATAATTGCAAGAGCTTACATTAAGATTCTAAAACATAGAAAGGCCTGGAGCTCCACTAGAATTGAATGTGAATGAGTTGGATTGTTAAAAGGGTTTTCGAAACTGTCCATGGTCTGACCACTTCTTAAAATCTTCCTAAGTTCTTCCACAGCAACCACTACAAAGATGCAACCACCTCCTTTCTTGAGTTTAGATCAAGGGATGTCTAAGAGCATATGGTTCATAGACCTGAGTGTTTTTGCTACAGTATACAAATCAATAATTCTTTCAAACAACTGAATCTAGCCCTTTTAAAGTCTTGGAAACAAACAGCAGAAGCTTGAAATTAATCCTGTACCAACAGGAGCCGAACACTGGCATCGGCCTAACTCCATTCATAAGTTAATCTCCTCTTCAACGGGCGAACATCGTGGCACACTAGGCAAATTAATGTTTAGACTCATGTGCATGGTTCACGCAACTAAATCACAACTGTCAACCTTCATCATTCCAGAGGGTAACAGAGGTGTGCCACAGTGGGCAGGCTGTCTGGAACTTGTGTTTCGTTTGCATGAGCTTATAATCATGAGTCCCATCTACGACTGCAGCCATTTGTTTGAAGCAAGCTGAAGGCACAGCGGTGTGTGTGACAGATGAATTATTAACAACACCGTCAGCCGGATGCCCATGCTGCCTAACCTTACATGCACTCAGAATTTAGCATGCATGGTCACATGCATTAGGCGTCCTCTATTTTGGCGCTGCTCAAAATGGAGAAGGGGGAAGAAAAACAAATCAGGGTTTTATCTGTGTTGTTGTGTAACCCAAAGCTGTTCTTTCACTTTTTCTTTTTTTCCTCTGTTCCCTAAAATGAAAGACATTTAGCCATAAAATAATATATTCCGACTCGGGATGGTTGTCGAAAACATGTTCTGCTGCTTTTTTAACGTTCTGTCTCCTCATAACAAAACCCCTGACTTCAAAGGTGCTGCAATGCCAAATTATGTGTTTCTAAACTTTTGGTTATGCAAGCTCTGCTTTTTGGAGACAGATAAAAATAGCTTAAAGAGAAAGCCCATCAAATTACTCTCTTTCAAATTATAAGCAGCCTTTTAATTTCCCACTAAGAAGACTATATCCAGTTATCCTGGAATTCATTTCTTTAACTGAACTGGGTCTTAACAAATTTTGTCATTTTATAAGAGCGAACCAATTTTCTTAACTATAATAGGATTATTGTTCCAACTACAGCTTAAAATCTTTGCTTCCAAACCGACCTGTGTCAAGTTCCATTCGGGAGAATTCTGCACAAATAACATGGTTTTATATTTAACCTTCAGCCACCAAACAACTATAAGTAACCAAGAACTTTTAGACACCAAGTTTAAAGTAATGAGATGTAATCAGAAAAGGTTTTTTATACACCATCATATACACAACTAGTGAAAGTAGAGTTCTGTAATAAGGGTTATATTGGATGTGATGTAAGAGAACTGTATGGTAAGTTATACATGTTGTGATGAAAATTTAAAGCTAGTTATTACTTTATTATTCATGAGAAGTCAGTGTCTTATTTGTATTAGACACAGTCCCATTTTGGATCATTTTTGTGGGCTAAACAAACCCAGAAATGTAAATTTTAAGATGAATGTTTTATTAAGTTTATTTGAATGTTTTTAGTTTTTTCAGCTGGTAAAGCGTTTAATATTTTATTAATTGGAAAAAAAACTTGTCTGGCAATGCTGAGTGCAGTGTGGCTGCAAAAATGCTGGTCATCTGACTCCATCAGGAGTTGTTTAAACTCTACCCAAGTCTTTCCTCTGCACAACCTGATTCATACAGGTATAATATTGTCTTACCAGAGACATGCATGTGGTCTTAACTTTTGTAGCCATCCAGTTGGTATGTTTGGAAATTACCTCCTGAAAATGGGTACACACACAGCCTTGTTGCAAGCAATTATTTACAGTGAAAGGGCATTGCTAGGTTCAAAAGTACAATCGGAGGTTAAATAACTAATGTGCAAGAAAACCTATAATGATTTCACAGTGCTAGAATCGTTAAAATTTAGAAACACATAAGATGGCGGAAACTTTGGCTCTGCTCTGACTAGCTATTTGCTTAACTTCCTCATGAGACCGACTTTCCTTCCGTTCCATCAAACTGAGTTTACGCTGACTGAACTATGCATTTGGTGCTGTTATTATTTCTCACATGTGTTTGACCTGAGCAAGCACTGCTGACATCAAAAAGCTAATTGTTACCAACCCATGGAGGCAATGGTTGGTTCCCTATCCCTCCCTTTCCACCTGATTTGGTCGAGAGAACCTCAACAGTTCCTAAGAAGAGTTAATCTCACTTTGACAACAATCAGACCATTTTTAGCAGCTGAAATTTGCTTTCAGTGTTTATCTGTCGGAACACATTTTGGCTTCAGTCTGCTACTCTGTTATGTCGCCAGTGTATCGTGGTGGAATGCGTGCAGATATTGTTATCGTTTGTCGATCGTCTATGTTTAGCTCAGTGATTACATTGTGGTAATTTTCCATCTGGTTATGGCGGTAAATATGAAAAACCTATGAGCCATCAACTCTGACTGTTGAACTTCATGGGACTTTTTTTTTGCATGTCGTTTTCTGTTTTTGCTGTTGCCTTTGATCCATTGAGTTTATGTATTAAATGACCTCAAAGACCTATGTAGAAGTGGATCGTTGACCCCTGCTGTGTTGTCCTCTTTTCTGCTAGCCTGTCCAGGGCTTTGACTACGCCAAGAAGCACCTAGGTCGAACTGGTGACGAGGGTGTCTCCATTACCAAGGAAACGCTGGTGTTGGGCATGCCTGTTCGAGATGCTCCCCTTTCCATGTCACTGGATAAGAAGGTTCACCAGGATGGAACTGCAAGTAAAAGACCTCCGTCCGCTGATATACACAAGGGCGGGTAAGAAATCTTTTGCCTTGTGAGATTACTTAAAACTTATTTAACATGTCCCTATGTTTTTGTTAAAATACACAGATAAATATTGGGATGGAATTGACCTTATGTTAGTGATTAATGCATGTATGTTTTATTTTTTATTAAATATCCACTGCTAATTTGGTCATGTGTGAGATATAGATTATGCAAAGTCATGTAAATCTTAGGAGACCCCATTGAATATAAACTTTTTTAGAAAGAAATGTTCCCATATAGATATGTACCGGTAATCTTTTTTTTGTCTCTGGAAACAGAAAGAGTTGATTGCACTTGATAAACAAAGCACCTTAAACAAAAAATATGAATGAAAATGTGTTTTCCAGCTGAAGAAATGGTTGGAACACCTACCCCCATTCCACATCTTATCCAAAATCCCTTCTGACCATGGGTTGGAGGTAACAGGCTTATAAATTGTAATCAGAACAACCACACTAAAAACACTGTTAAGGTAACTATAAGTTAGTTTTCCCTGTCCGTTCGGTTCAATGTTTGGGTCGTTGTCACCTGGTCATCCAAATATGTAGTGATCCAAGTATGACGTGTGAGTTGTTTTGGCCACATGCCCAAAGGAGTGAATTGCAGCGCAACAAAAGGGTTTTCATGATTAAAGTCATATCTAATTGTTACGATTTCAAAGGTTTTGTTCACAATTTGACCATGTAGTCTATAATAACCCTTTCTCCTCTGGTTATGACAACATTTTTTTTAATTAAAAGGAGAGAGATAATCGAGAGATTATAATTTCTGTGCGATTTAAGGGAAAAAGAGATCCAAGAATTGGCCACGTTGGCTTTTTGAAGAAACAAACCAAATCTGCCATCGTGACTGCGTCACAGTGACAGAGCAAGGCAGATATTTTCTGCATCACTGTTACGGCCCCCCCCCCACCACCGAAGGAGGGAGGGTAACACAACAACCACAAATATGAGACGGGAGCCAGGTGAATGTTTTAAAATAAATAACGGGATTTATTGTTTATGCAAAAACAATCCCACAAAAGAAGTTTTACAAACTGAGGGGGGGAAGGGGTGGGAGTAAAGAGACCATTAGACTGTGCCAAACAAATCAAAACAACCCTTACCTTCTACCATCTAAGCTAAGCAAAAATAAAAGTAAAAATAAACCTTACTATCCTAAACTAACAAAACAGCTCACAAAACTTTACATAGGTGGCACCAGCCTACTTACCTAGTGTCTCTAACAGAGATTCACCTACGTGCTGGAAATGTATGGGGTCCCCAAACTTACCTAGTCTCTAAACTCCCACCACCACATCTTACACAACAGAGAGCAAAGCAACATCAAAAGTTTGTTTGCTTGATTGTCAGCCCTCATCCGCCCCTCCAGCTGGCCTCAGCTGAACACCTTATATGGCAGTTGTCTTGAGTCTTGATTGGCTCCTTGATTCATGAACCAATTTGGGCAAGTGGCTCCAGCCTGTACACCCAACCTGAGAAGAAAACAAAACAAGAGGGGGAGGGGGAGAAACACCACAAACATGTCCTGAAGACATGTAACACCCCCACCCTTTTAAATCCAAACCAAAACCTTTGGGAAATCCAACATCAAAACGCACGTGACAAGGCATCCGCCAAAACGTTGTCAGACCCTTTTTTATGACAGATCTTTAGGTTGTACTCTTGGGTCATTAAGGCCCATCGCATAAGACGTTGATTTTGATTGTACATCCTGGAAAGAAAGACCAATGGGTTATGGTCAGTGTAAATAGTTATGGGTTCCTCACTCGAGCCAAGATAAACTTCAAAATGCTGCAATGCTAAGAGTAAGGCAAGGGTCTCCTTCTCAATGGTAGAGTATTTACTTTGATGACAGTTGAATTTTCTCGAGAAGTAACTCACCGGATGCTCCAGACCATCCTTATCATCCTGTAGAAGAACAGCTCCTACCCCAACTGCACTTGCGTCTATGTCCAGCTTAAATGGCAGACTGAGGTTTGGGGCGGAAAGAACAGGTGAACAGGAAAGCAATCCTTTAAGGTTCTCAAATGCATGCTGGCATTCTTTGGACCAAGAAAAAGGCTTTGAAGGACTAGTCAAAGCAGTCAGCGGAGCTGCTACTGTTGAGAAGTTTTTACAAAAGCGACGGTAGAATCCTGCCATCCCGAGGAATCTACGAAGCTCCCTTCTGTTTGACGGCACCGGAAAGTCAGAAATTACCTTGACTTTTGCATCCACAGGACACATTTTTCCTCCACCAACCTTTTGACCAAGATAGATAATGGAACCTTTGCCAAACTCACACTTTGAAAGATTGAGAGTCAGTGAGGCAGCCGAGAGGCGTTTGAAAACCTCAAGCAGAGTGGCAAGGTGGTTGGTCCATTCACGAGAGTATACAACAATATCATCCAAGTATACCCGGCAGTTTGGCACATCCCCCAGTACTTTATTTACAAGCCTTTGAAATGTAGCAGGGGCATTACACAATCCAAAAGGCATCACCGTGTACTGGAGAAAACTATCTGGAGTCACAAAAGCACAAATGTCAGAAGCACTTTGTTAATGGCACTTGCCAATATCCTTTTAACATGTCAAGTTTAGTGACATATGTTGCTGGTCCAATTTCATCAATACAATCATCGATGAGTGGCAAAGGATAGGCATCAGGTACTGTTACAGCATTTACCTTGCGAAAGTCTGTACAGAACCTTGGACTTCCATCAGCCTTTATGTCCAGTAAACATGGCGAACTCCACGGGCTACAACTTGGAACCGCAAGTTTATTTGTAACGAGATAGTCCACCTCCTTTTTCATTATTTCCCTTTTTGTAGGGTTGACACGATATGCTCGCTGTTTTATAGGTACTGGGTTAACCAGAACAATGTCATGAGACACCACATTAGTCTGAGTAGGAGTATCACCGAACAGACATTTGAAGTCCATAATGAGTTGTGCAATGTCTCCAGCTTCGTCATTCGATAAGTGTGACAAATAGTGTGGTAAGTTAGACAGAACCTCACTATTACTAAGCCTTCCAACATGGGGGCCATCTTTGTCCCTGACCACATACTCCTCAGCAGAATGTGAAGCTAGACAGGCTACAGGGGAAACAGGCTCAACCTGACTTTTAGTTTCTCTATCACCGCCCTTTTCTCTTGAATGATAAAGTTTTATCATGTTAACATGACAGTCTAGTCTTACGGCGGCGATTAGGAGTCCGAATAATGTAGTTTGTTCCACTAAGTTTCTTCTCCACAACATATGGTCCAGAAAATTTTGTCTGGAGAGAAGAGCCAGGCGTGGGTAGCAAGACTAAAACCTTATCACCAGGTTTAAATTCACGAGCCACTGCTTTCCGGTCATAATGTTTTTTCATTTTAACCTGTTTTGAGGTTAAAGAACGCTGAGCTAGAGAGCGAGCTGCCTGCAGGCGCTCTCTCATTTTTGCAACATACTCTGGGATACTCTTTACGGGGTTAGAGGTTGAGACCAACTTGTCCTTGAGGATTTTTAAAGGACCCCTAACCTCATGTCCAAACACAAGCTCAGCAGGACTAAAACCTAAACTTTCCTGCTCTGCCTCACGTGCAGCAAACAACAGAAGTGGGATGCCTTCATCCCAGTCCCTCACTGTCCATACAGTATTTGCGAAGCATTGCTTTTAAGGTCTGGTGAAATCTTTCAAGGGCACCCTGACTTTCAGGATGGTAAGCACTTGATGTAACATGCTCTATACCCAACTCTTTTAATGCTTGGGCAAAGATCCTCGATTTAAAGTTGGTGCCTTGGTCAGTTTGGACAACCTTGGGAAGACCAAATACTGAGAAGAATTTTACCAGTGCTTTTGTAACAACAAGAGCTGTGATCTTCCGGAGGGGCACGGCCTCAGGAAATCTGGTGGAAGCACACATCATTGTTAATATAAACTGGTTTCCACTTTTTGTCTTTGGCAAAGGCCCTACACAGTCAACTATTACCCGTTCAAATGGTTCACCCATTACTGGAATCGGTGACAAAGGAGCAGGGGGAATAACTTGGTTTGGTTTGCCAGCAACTTGGCAAACCCGGCAGGTACGACAATACTGTGAAACAGCAGACTTGAGCCCTGGCCAGAAGAAGTGCCTGAGAACCTTTTTATAAGTCTTATTTATGCCTAAATGCCCCGATAATGGATGATCGTGTGCTAAAGCTAGTACCTGCCTGCGGCACTCCGTTGGCAAAACTACTTGATGTGTGATATTCCAGTCTTCCGAGTTGTCACCAGCCCAGCGACGCAACAGAAGACCTTGGTCAACCACAAATGCTACCTTTTTCCCTCTGGCTTCTTCCTGTGTAAGAACAGCAGAAAAACATTTCAGAGTTTTATCCCGTTTCTGTGCGGCGATAAGTTCCTCTCTCGAAACTGGTAAGTCTGCCAGGTCTAGATCTGGAAGAGAAAATACACTTTCAGATCTACGGCCACTCTCAGATCTTACGGCTTCAGAAGGTTGATCCATGGCAAGGAAAGAGTCAGACAAGTCAAGACCATATTTTTTTGTCTGGGCTCTTGTTAGTACACAAGCAGGAAAAATGTCTGGAGCCATTGGGTGTTCACTCTCTGAGCTTGTATCAGGTGTATCCAAAACCTCAGGCACAGGTAACACCTTACCGCCAGCCAAGTCATTTCCTAGGATGAGATCAATCCCCCTTATGGGCAAGACGGGAAGAACAGCGACTCTGAAAAAACCACTCACAAAAGGTGAGCTAATGTGAATATTATGCAAGGGTGTAGACACAAAAGTCATTCCAATACCTTGGACAACAACACTGGACTGACAAGATGACTTACCAGACAAAGGCAAAGTACCCTCCCGAATAATGGTCTGGGAACCACCTGTGTCCCTCAGTATTTTTACCGTTAGCTCATCTTTGGGGTCTCCTGTTAAGGAAACAAATCCTTGAGTAACAAAAGGTTTAAAACAGGGATCTAGATTGTTCTCATAATTTTTTTGGTTGAAAGGGGGTGACACATTTCTAAGCAAACCAACACCTTTTGGTTGCGATGACAAAGCCTTGTTTTTCAAGGAAAGGCAGTCAGCAATGACATGACCTTTTTTATGACAAAAGAAGCACTCCCGAACCTCCCGTGGAGGAATTGGCCTTCTAGCCTGGGCTTCTGTCTGAACAGGTTCAGGTTTTTGCAGACGGGTGGCCAAAACTTTATCCGAGCGAGGTGCAGAAAGAAATACATTTTTGTGAGTCAACATAAACTCATCTGCCAGAATGGCTGCATTTGCTAGTGAAGCCACTTTTTGCTCATTCAAGAAAACTACCATTTTCTCAGGTAATGTATTCTTGAAGTCTTCTAGCAGAATCAACTGGCGAAGAGATTCAAAGTTTTCCCTTACTTCACTAGCAACACACCATTTATCAAAAAGCATTCCTTTCTCCCGTGCAAACTCTATATGACTGACCATTAGATCGCTTGTGATTCCTAAATTTTTGCCTGTAGGCCTCCGGCACAAGCTCATAAGCACGCAATATGGACTTTTTCAGTACCTCATAATTCATGCCATCCTCTGTAGATAGACATGAGACAACCTCCTGTGCTTTTCCCATGAGCTTGCACTGTAGTAGCACAGCCCACATCTCCTTTGGCCATTCTAATGCTACTGCAATCCTTTCAAAAGCATTGAAGTACGAATCCACCTCTGATTCCCTAAAAGGCGGCACTAGAGCAATGTTTTTGCTGACGTCAAACTTGCTCTTAACAGGCAAACCCGGTGTAGGATCAGCTGATCTGCTCTGTGAAAGCTTCACAGCTTCCATCTCGAGCTGTTTTAATCTGATTTCCTTCTCAGCCTCAATTTCCAATTTACGAACTTCCAGTTTGTAATCAAACTCAGCCTTGCGTACTAGCTCCCTCTCTTGTGCTTCCAACTGAAGGCGAGCTAGACGAACCTTAAGCTTAACATTACCAGTAGATCCATTGAAGTCTGGTGAGACAGGATCAAAACGAGGTAAAGTCCCAGGTGGCGCCTCAGGTTCCACCAACACCTTTGGGGGAGTTGCTATGGCAGACGCTTCAATAGAAGGAACAGGGTTATCACAAATCTCTGGGTCACTTTTACTTGAATCCATGAGGATTTCAAGCTCAATCAATCTCTTCACAATGATATTCTTAATTTCACATTTAGCAAAATGCTTCTTCACAGGAATATCAAAAATGTTCTGCAATACACAACAAGTCATTCTTGCGACATCTTTCCAACTTCTCATAACAAGGAGTGTGAATGAACTCACCTAAGTCAAAACTCATTGTTGAACAGTCACAAGGACCCGGCAAATATTGTGGTTGTAGTTAGCTCAGGACAAAAAAATCTCCCGGTCGAGCCCCCACTTGTGTTACGGCCCCCCCACCACCGAAGGAGGGAGGGTAACACAACAACCACAAATATGAGACGGGAGCCAGGTGAATGTTTTAAAATAAATAACAGGATTTATTGTTTATGCAAAAACAATCCCACAAAAGAAGTTTTACAAACTGAGGGGGGAAGGGGTGGGAGTAAAGAGACCATTAGACTGTGCCAAACAAATCAAAACAACCCTTACCTTCTACCATCTAAGCTAAGCAAAAATAAAAGTAAAAATAAACCTTACTATCCTAAACTAACAAAACAGCTCACAAAACTTTACATAGGTGGCACCAGCCTACTTACCTAGTGTCTCTAACAGAGATTCACCTACGTGCTGGAAATGTATGGGGTCCCCAAACTTACCTAGTCTCTAAACTCCCACCACCACATCTTACACAACAGAGAGCAAAGCAACATCAAAAGTTTGTTTGCTTGATTGTCAGCCCTCATCCGCCCCTCCAGCTGGCCTCAGCTGAACACCTTATATGGCAGTTGTCTTGAGTCTTGATTGGCTCCTTGATTCATGAACCAATTTGGGCAAGTGGCTCCAGCCTGTACACCCAACCTGAGGAGAAAACAAAACAAGAGGGGGAGGGGGAGAAACACCACAAACATGTCCTGAAGACATGTAACAATCACACTTCTGATTTAATTATTCCCCCTTCAAAACAATGCTGATAATTCTTGTAGGTAATGACAAATATCTTTGTCACTTTCACCAAAACCGGTGTTTGTAAGCAGCCACATAGCCAAGATAATGAGGTAATCAAAGAGTCTGTCTCCTGCTGTAAGCCGGGAGTGAAGGGAACCTCTTCGTGCCGGAGCAGATGTCTCAGTCTCTGAGCAATAACAGTTATAAACCCTGAGCTTTAGATCACTGAAGTCCAGACATCAGGGTTTGTTTGTATATCACAGTGTTAAGCTAGTGAAAAGCCAGGGGTAAGCAGTGTAGACGCTGACAGACTGATGGGATGTAAAGATAATTCCAGTGTTAATGAGGGGCTCTTTGTAGATGGGAAAAAAGAGACAAAATACGTCTTTTTACAGAAAGAAGTTGGTAACAAAATGCTAGTCTGGCATGCTGGGATCACCATCCATCCTAGCTAATTCAGAAAAAGTAGACATCACTAAGCAAGGCAATTCATACCTGGGAGTAAAGTCTTCCCATCTTCTCAGTTACCAGCTTTTAAATGCAAATAAACACCTAGCAGAAAGAGACAGGACATCAGCAGAGGCGTAGGTCTTTCTGTAACATCTTATATACATTCAGTCACTTAAACTACAATATTAATAATGCTTTAAAATTCATATCTATTATTCATCTAATTGTTTGTGGCATTATTTAGACTATTAAATGTTTGATTTGCTGGAGAGTAAACCATGTGGGTCTTCAGAGCTCAGTGTTGGCAACCTGACAGATAGAAGCTCAGACATATTAGAAACAACCTACATACGACTCACTGGTACCGTTCAGCTGTTCTACTCTTCTTCATCGTGTGAACATTTGATACAGTTGATCACAATATTCTCCTACAAAGACTTGAGCATACTGTAGGGATTAAGGGAAAAGCATTAGGCTGGTTTAAATCTTATCTGTCGGACAGATTCCAGTTTGTTCATGTTAATAATAAATCTTCCTCAAACTCTAGGGTCACCTGTGGAGTACCACAGGGTTCAGTCCTTGGACCAATTCTATTTACTATATATATGCTTCCGGTTGGCAAAATTATCAGACAGCATGGGATTAATTTCCACTGTTATGCTGATGACACTCAGCTATATTTATCCATAAATCCTGATGAATCCAATCAGTTACTTCGACTGCAGTCATGTCTTGATGACATCAAAAGCTGGATGACTTTAAATTTCCTGCATTTAAATTCTGACAAGACAGAAGTTGTAATCTTTGGGCCAGAGTCCTCAAAAAATAAACTTCTTAATCAATCACTTAATCTGGATGGCATTAACTTGGCCTCTGGTAATAAAGTTAAAAACCTTGGTGTTGTTTTCGACCAAGACATGTCATTTAAATCCCATATTAAACAGGTTTCCAGAGTTTCCTTTTTTCACCTCCGGAATATCGCCAAAATTAGAAACATTCTGTCCAGGGGTGATGCTGAAAAACTAGTCCATGCATTTGTTACTTCATGGCTGGACTATTGTAATTCTTTACTATCAGGAAGTCCACAAAATGCAGTTCGAAGTCTTCAGCTGATCCAAAATGCTGCGGCAAGAGTCCTGATGAAAATCAACAAGAGGGATCATATTTCTCCAATTTTAGCTTCCCTTCATTGGCTTCCTGTTAAATCAAGAATAGAATTTAAAATTCTTCTTCTAACGTATAAAGCCCTTAATAACCAAGCTCCATCATATATCAGAGCTCTGATTACCCCGTATGTTCCTAACAGAGCACTTCGCTCTCAGACTGCAGGTCTGCTGGTGGTTCCTAGAGTCTCTAAAAGTAGAATGGGAGGCAGATCCTTTAGCTATCAGGCTCCTCTCCTGTGGAACCAACTCCCAGTTTTGGTCCGTGAGGCAGACACCCTGTCTATTTTTAAGACTAATCTTAAAACTTTCCTTTTTGACAAAGCTTATAGTTAGAGTGGCTCATGTTACCCTGAGCTATCTCTATAGTTGTGCTGTGATAGGCCTAGGCTGCTGGAGGACATCAGGGTCTAATTTTCTCACTCTACTGATTTCTACTGTTCTTCATTCTACGGTTCTCCAGTTTTGCATTGTATTACATTGAAATGACTGTCGTCATTTCAGCTTTTAACTTTTTGCTCTCTCTCTTTTTCTTCATAGTAGGTACACCTGGTCTGGCGTTCTGTTAACTTTGACATCATCCAGAGAAGACGGCTCACCCGTTACTACCATCTAATGTAGAACAGATTACTAGATCAATGTGTGCTTCTGTGCTTTTTGTCTCTCTTGTTGTGTCTCTGCTCTGTCTTCTGTAACCCCAGTCGGTCGAGGCAGATGACCGTTCATACTGAGCCCGGTTCTGCCGGAGGTTTTTTTTTCCCGTTAATGGGTGGTTTTTCTTCCCACTGTCGCTTCATGCTTGCTCAGTATGAGGGATTGCAGCAAAGCCATGTACAATGCAGACGACTCTCCCTGTGGCTCTACGGTTCCCCAGGAGTGAATGCTGCTTGTCGGGACTTTGATGCAATCAACTGGTTTCCTTATATAGGACATTTTGACCAATCTGTATAATCTGACCCAATCTGTATAATATGATTGAACTTGATTTTGTAAAGTGCCTTGAGATGACATGTTTCATGATTTGGCGCTATATAAATAAAATTGAATTGAATTGAATTGAACATGAGACACAAAGTTGTAGAGGTCCTGTACCTTACAGTAGGTATGTATACACGGACATATGTAATCGGAATAAAAGGCCAATTGTGATGTGAATGTGTCATGTAAACACGCTAATCGGAATATCGTGATTGGATTTAGCTCAATCGGACTGAAGTTGTACTCAGACAGGTGGTTAGTATGAACAGCGTCCATCTGAACACTCATTCATGTCACGGATTGGGGCAAACCTTCCTGACTGTGCATGTGTGTCCTTTGTCTCTTATCCTCTAACGCAGGAAGACCAACAGTAGGTGCTGCTGAGCCCTTTAGCTTTATCGGCGAGTGCAGTCATTTCTCAACCGTTCTTAGAACCTGATACGTCCATAAGTCCATTCTGGCTGCTCAGAAGACACAGAATGAACACACTCCCGTATTTGTTTGTATATGTAATTGTTTGTTTCCCATATTTATTGTTCAATTAAGTTTAAAAGTATAAAAGACTTCAGATTTTTCATCGGACAGGTGGAAGTATCACTTCTTCTGTGGGTTTTAGGGAAATTTGAGGACTCTGTGCTTGTATTCTGAATAAATGATTGGATTGATTGATTTTGTGCCCATATAAACAATGTATTTAGACGATTTTATCTTTTTCAATCCGAACACATTTCTATCCAGTCAAGGAATGTTGCTCATGTAAACATAGCTAGGGACAAAAATCAAAAACAGTTTTTGAAGTTAGATCCTGGAACCGAGGTTGACAAGACTTATTAAAATAAATAAAATGGCTTATTAAAAATAAAATCAATGGCACCCCAAAAAGTAACCGAAGTAAAGAATGAGCTATACCGGGGGCAAGGCTATGCACAAGCATGACAAACTGCAGTTACACAAGAGAGATAAAATGCTGCAATCCTCACAGGGTATGCCTTTTATTCAAAGGTGTGGACAATTAAGCCAGTTAATCCCAAACAACATCCCAGGAGAGAGTCCAGTCAGAGACAATAAGACACAGTCACACATGAGCTTTGCAAAACAAACAGGTCTTTGTCTCAAATCATCTCCCTCAGAATGTAACGATTAACTCGAGGAGATGTCCACAGGGACACACATGAATTATGTTGTGTTTTCAATGCTCCAGCAGCTGCAGGATTTCTACACAAACCTTTCTCAGACTTCATCAGTTTAATGTTAAAGGCAGAATTTTCAGACTTCTATCTTAGTTTTCTGGCTCTAAATAACATCTAGAACCAAATGTCCCCTTTTTAACTCAATGTATTTTTTGCTAGTATGCTTAGAGTAATAGATTTCTTTTTATTTTCATCGAGGCTGAATTATAGCAAGCAAAAAACTGCAATAATTATATATCTGATATAAGACTTTATGGAGTACACAAATAGTTAAACAAGAAAATCCATCCATCCATCCATCCATCCATCCATCCATCCATCCATCCATCCATCCATCCATCCATCCATCCATCCATCCATCCATCCATCCATCCATCCATCCATCCATCCATCCATCCATCCATCCATCCATTGTCCACAACTTCTTGAGGTTGATGCCTATTCCCTGCAGTCATTGGCAAGAAATTAATACAATTAAACTCATGATTTAAAAATATCATTATTTAGGTATTTATTTATATCATATTTTTGTGCTACAGTGCATCATGAAATCAATGTTCACTGTGGCTTGTCAAACATGTGAACTACCGTATTAATCTGCACTGCAGCATTATAGGTTTTTCACTTCTTTAAGTGGAAAATAAACCACCACAGGAAAGAAAGCTACTTTTGTCACTGAGTGGGCTTGAACCTCTTAAGCCAGAGGGTCTATTTTCCAAAAAATGCATACTCATACTTTACACGGTATTTATCAACTTGTACAATGCCTAAACTGCTATCTTGTTATCAACTAACATAAAGGTCCTGGAGGATGATGTGGATGTGAAAATTTGAGAGGTAATTATTCTGGGCCTGAGTAAATTAAATTTAAATGGTTGCATACACAACTTTTTACTTTTGCTGCAAAGAAGGAATTAAACACAGTACATTGTAACTACATCTTGGTTACATATGTAGCAAGTTTGGTGTCCACACAACAAGCAATTGAGAAGTTATACATGTTTAGATTGAAAAAATAATCCTGGCAGAACCATACTGTTTTGTGCCATTTTGGCACAGTTTGGCACATATTTTTAAGTTTGAAATTTATTCTTGAAATTGAAAAAGTGGGATGCTATTATTTAAATTTGGTAGATACTTTTGTAGAGGAGTCTAAGATGAAGATCTGGACAAATGATAGGTTTGTGTCGGTCTCAGTTAATCAGCTACAAGCGCGTTATTGTTGCTAAAGAGCTCAAGCCCCTTGACAGGGGGCTCACGGGAAAGCAAAGTACATACAGAAAGACAGGATTTGTTCACTTATTTTTTATTGATAACTCAAAACATTTCAGGGATTTTCTCCCAGATTGAACAAAACAGGGTACTACCAAGCTGCTGACCCCAGTACTGACATGTATATTTCTAGGAGTGAAAATAGAACAAAACAGAAAAGATTGTTTCAATTTATTTCAGAGTGAACTTCATGCAAAATAAGGTCCCACAAAACTGAGTACATTCTCCTGATGGGCAAATAACAAAATGAATAGGCTATAAGATGTTGAACATACGCATCATCTCATAGGGTCTGACTCTGTTTGAACACCTGTCAGTGCTTTTTAATTAGCCAGGATAAGGATATCACAAACTGCTAACCGTAGGTGTGCAGTACTTGTATATAACTAATGGGTTTTCCTTATTCAACTGCTCACACTCCACTGGTGTAGAGGGTTCCATAGTATTAAGGGTCAAAAAGGGACAAAATTAAATAAATATGTCATGAAATAAATAAATGTGTAAGTCACAATTGGAGCATTATCTCCTGAAAGGCAAATCGTCTCTAGTTGCTGCAGCTTAAAAGCAAACATCAAACTTCTGCATGTTATTACTATCAGCCATTACTTTGAGCTTTTGTGCAAAGGACACAGTGAAGTCAGAGGAAAAGTCAGAAGATGTGTTTAACTGCCCCGCTGTGTCATCCATTCACCAGGCTATGGAAGTGGATACTCATCAGTGCTCAAACACTGGTGTTTCAAATGGTTGAATTATTTTTTGTTTTTAGCCATTAATAGGATTCAGGTGCATTGAACTAGGGATACGTTGAAAATATGCACATCTAGGGGTGCAAACTGTAAATGACAACTAGTTCAATATCCCAATGGGTGTTGGTGGGCATAAAACCTTACTTTGTTACAAAAACTAACATTTGCTTTCAGTCTCAAATGCAGTTGTTAATTTGTCTGCTTCAAACACATGAAACATTGAGTGACATAAAAAGTCCTACGTTTCTAGAACTGTAACTTAGCAGAACACATCCTAAATTATGCTGGCAGTCACTGAGAAGATGTCATGGATTAGACATAAATAGCTTCTAAGTAACACAGAGTAAATAAAAAGCAGTTATCTGTTGGATGTTGCCTTTTTCCTCAATGCATCCTAGTTGTTTTCTTGGCATGATCACCAAAATCATTTAAACGCAGTAGCAAGCAGCTTTATGCTTCACCAACATGCATCCACCCACATCAGTGATGACATCTTATGAGTCTCCGCTCATAATTTAACATAAATTAAAATCCAAGAATGCAGTGAAGATAGCCTCATATTTCCTCACTGCTCAACAACAAAAAAAAAAAAAAACGAATGGGGGTGGGATTAGTTGTGCTTTGGTTCTCGAAGATAATAAATACATGTATATTTATAACCCTTGGCTGTACTCGAGCCAGAGGGAGCCTTACTCTATAACAATGATGAAATGCTACAGTGCCATAGGTGCCGGCGGAGTGTGATAATCAGCTTTAGCAACCTGAAACGCATGTCTTATAGGAAACTGGGGATTAGATCAGGTAGAATTATTGTTTCACTACCTGACTAAACATTGATCGCGTACACAATTTTGGGTAGAATGAGAAGAACCAAAACACCAAAATTTGCATTTATATTTCAGCTTTACTGTCACCTCATACTGACAGTGATGATGTGTTTAACGAGGAGAAAAAAAAAAAAACATGAGAAAGATAATAACTCATGGTACTAAAGATATATAACTTGATAGCATATAAAGCACACACCTGCTAATTTATTACTTAGCTGGAACTTTATGAAGCATATCCAAACAAATGCCTATTTGTAATAATATCTGTCAGTCAGAAGCCTACAGACGTTCATCAGGGGCATGAATGACGTCTTTATTTTGCCATCTTTTGAACCTTTCTTTTTAAAGATGTAATAATAAGAATACAACATGCAGCATAACAAATTGTAAGATCAAAAAGTTTTAAGATCAATTAAGACAATGATTGAACTTCCACAGTGAAAGAGAAGATTGTGTGGAGGAGTCTGCATGAGACTCTGAAACCCTAACAACACGGTTTGTTTTTCTGGGTTTCGAGTTAAGCAGTTTCGTTTTCTTGGCGACTGTTAGGGCTACAAACAGGTTTGTTTGGAACTTATGTTCAATTCTTCAAGATTACCAAGTAGACAGATGGAAGGGGATAGTGGTATGTTGTGTCCAGAAATTTGAGATAGTTTGATGATTATTTCTTTCCAGAAATGTAGTATTGGTGGACAGAGCCAGAATGCGTGGAGGCGGTCATCAGGTGTGTTAAGTGTACAGTGTGTGCAAATGTCTGATTCTGTGAGTCCCATGATGCGCATCCTGTGCTGTGTGAGGTGTGTTTTATGAATTATTTTATATTGTATTAACTGTATATTGGTGTTGTTGGTCATAATGAAAACGTTATGGTTTTCATTATGGTTGATTATATTAGTTTATATAATTCAAAGAGAATTACCGTGACTGCAAACATGTTGATAATACTAATTCTTTTTACACTGCTGTTTAAAATACTTGTCAACATTACGCACCATTAATAGCTTGAATGCAAAATAATCTGTTTTCAAATACATTTAGATCTTTATTTGACGTTTTAAAATCTACATTTTGATAGAAGTAATATTATGAATACATTTCCAATTAAATTTTATGGATTCTCATTTATAAAGATTACGAAATAAAGGATAGTGGAAACAAGAGGCAATTAAGGGACATTCAAAGGTGTGTAAACTGGAGCAACTGAGTCAAAATATTTTTACAAGCAACTGAAGTGTAATTTCTCATAACAGAAAATTATCGTGATTAGTCAATTAATAAAAGAAAAATCAATAATTAGTCAACTATTAAAATATTTGTTAATTTCACTACACCCATTATCCTCACTGTGTGTAGTGGTAAGATAACCTCATCCAGCCTTGTTTACCACTGCTCTAGTGATTTAAAAATTTTAGTTATTGTTCTCGTTATTGTTTGTTTTCTTATCTTTTCTGTCTTGGACACTTTTGAAGTGTCCAAGAGAAAGTGCTAGATTGTTGTTTAGACATCCATAGATAACCTGACGAGCTTTAAAAACTGTGGGTATAAATGTAAAGAACATATGCAGAAAATATTTCAAACATGCTTTGAGTATTTAGTACTAGCTTATCAGTCTAAAGCACCTGTTTCCAATGCAGTTAGCTTCTATTCTATTGCATTGACACAAAAGCGATGACAAATCACCTTAAAGAATACTTTTGTTTCGAATTTAAAACAACATCAGCCTTTGTTCCACCTGCTGATTGTTTGAGGAGAGAATCAGGCACACACTGAATGTTAACCACGGTGCAGCAGTGAAGGATGGGTTCAATGGGAGTACATTTATTCTGCTCAGTTCCTCCTCCAGAGAGCCGCAGTGTGGGAGACACACAGGAAAGACAGAAGACAGATATTGGGATTAACATTACTTTCCAGCGGTGTGATTACTGATTCTGCTGCTCCCCTCTCTGGCCTCCACAAGCAGATTTACATGGAACTCACGTTGTACGTTGCTTTCCATCCCTCTGGCTCTTTCCTGAATACCGTTTGTGTGTGTGTGTCCGTGTAATAGTTGTATGAACGTGCATTCATGAAAGCTGCAGGTTTTCCTCGCCTGTGGTTCTGCCATTTCTGGTCTCACTGATCCATGTGTCTTACACCACCTGTAGAAAAGCTGTCATGTTGTGTGGCTGCTGTAGCTTACATAGCCCTGGGTATGCATGTGAATGTCCACTATGTGTGTGTAAGAGTGTGTGAGACAAACAGTACAACCAAAAAAAGAAATGTGAAAAAGATTCTTCATGCCGCCTGGTTGCTTTTTTTTAGGTATGCCTTGCTAGTACCTAGTTGGACCTCCTTTTGCTTTAAGAACTCCCTTAATTCTTAGCAGCATAAATCT
This sequence comes from Fundulus diaphanus, assembly GCA_037039145.1. Taxonomy (NCBI): domain Eukaryota; kingdom Metazoa; phylum Chordata; class Actinopteri; order Cyprinodontiformes; family Fundulidae; genus Fundulus; species Fundulus diaphanus. The sequence goes on along the minus strand of CM073134.1, from coordinate 12,354,323 downwards.
CAGCAAGCTATACGTCTGTGATGGGAAATTCGGGTTTGACCGCATCCCAAAGGCGCTATATTGGACTATGGAGGCCATTTGACTACATTGAGCACATTATCATGTTCAATAAACTAGTTTGAGAGGATCTGAACTTTGTGACATAGTGCATTACTCTGTGGGAAGTAGCCATGGGGTGGGTGCACTGTGGTCTTAAAGGGACTGACATGGCCAGTACTGATATTTAGGTAGGTGTGATGATTAAATGATGCTCAGTTTGTACTAAGGTGCTCAGAGAGTGAAACTGTCCCTGATACCATCATGCTACTACCACCAGCTTGGAGTGTTGATTTAAGGCAGAATTGATCCTTTGTATTTACACCAAAATCTGGCCCTACCATCTGAATGGAAGCTGAATTCAAGAATATTTGGACCAAGATTTTTCCAAGTTTGTTGATGCTGGGTGCATTGTAGCCTCGGTTTCCTCTTCTTAGCTGACAGAAGATAACAATTTGCCCGACCATTTTGTCTGCACAGCCGCTGCTCTTTGGATACTTTATCCTTTTCAGACACCTTTTTTCCAGAATCTAGCACAAAAATCCAGGTAGATCAGTAGCCTCTGAAATACTCCTTCCAGCCCGTTTGTCACCAACAACCATGCCAAGTCACTTACATCTCCTTTCCTCATTGTTCTGATGCTTGGTTGGAGCTTGAACAAATTTTCCTTATCACATCTAGAAGCCTACATGAATTTAGTTGCTGTTTGTGTTAAGAAGTGATTGAAAAGGTTTCCCTTTTAAATTGACTGGTACGTAACCATTTTCAGTGGAAGTCTTCACAAGCCAATGAATGACCTATGAATCCTTCAGAATTGGAAAGTATCCCAAACCCAAAGGATAAACCACTGTGGTGTTGATGCATTAAAAAGTTATCGTTAACTAGTTTGCCATTTCTTAACTATAAAATTATTCCTATGACCACAGAAAGGAATAACGCTGATCTTATCTTCTGGGCACGTAGTTGGTGGCTGTAATATGTCAGTGAGCAAGTAAACTTTTTGTTCTCAAAATGAATTGATTAGAAGCAGGAAAAATGGGGCCACTGTAGCAGTGTGAGGATGTGGGTGAGTAACCCTAGCCCTGGGCCTAATCGTCTTGGCCTTTACAGAACCGCTATGACTTAGTAAAACACAGGAGGACTTGGTTTATTCAGTCAGCCACTTAGGTTATTTAAAACCATATACTATTTTCCTTTCACTTTCATCCATACAATTATGTGAATTTGGATAAAATACACAAAATTTTGTGTGTATGTATAAAAGTTCTTGGGGTATGAATAATTATGTGATGCAAGGAGATAATGTGAAAATGTGAGGTGGTTAACCTACGAGATGCTTGTCTCAAGATTTCTTTTGGCTATTTAAAAAAGAAACACCTTTCATGGTGGCTGAAGCAGTTAGTGATTCAAATTTTCCTCGGGGTCTTAATAAGGTCATCACTCTGTTTATAACTTTCAACTATTCTTTACATGTGTCTCAAACTTTTAAATCATGTTCCAAAAAACCCCAAAAAAACAAGTTTTTTTTTTGGAATATTTTCAGATCTGAATAAATAATCAGAAATTAAGTTTTATCACCTTTCCACTTGCATCCTCAGCGCCACTTTGTAGACTTTTTGAACATGTTTCATTCTAAAGAACTAAGAAATGATTCTTGTAGCTAATTACCCACTAACATTGTTTTCTCACTTGTAATTAAAGTTGATAGTCTGCTGCCAGTAATAACTGTGAAATGATGCCCTTTTTTGTGTACACACTCACAAGCCTGACTCCCCCCTCCTCCCCTTCCCCTCTCTACCTCGTCTCTCTGTTGCCATGGCCACTACAGACGGTTGCCAAGTGAGGAGGACGGCTCAGTGTCGAGTAACAGCTCAGGGAAGCTGAACACCAGCAAGAGCTCCTCGGCCCGGAGGACCGCGACAGGCAACAGCAGCAAGAATGGCAAGGAGGAGCTGCACAAGAGAAGCAACAATGGTGAGGAGGAGGAACCAGAGGAACAGTAACATGAAAAAAGATGTATAGAAATTAGTCTCTCCAAATTCTAGTCCACCATAATAAAAACTTTTACGTTTTTATTGGCACAAAAAAAAAATCTCCCATTCCGTCTCAATCTACACTGTCATTTGGTGATTATTTATCCTAAAGATCATTATAGGGATTTAATGGAGTTAAAATGAACACTCTCATGAGTCCAGTTACTCAATTTGCTGTTTCATCAAGTAACTGTTAATGACGACACCCAGAATTATGTCAACGCCTTCATGTCGGCCGAAGCCCAAATGCTCATACTCTCACATGCTGCATTTCTGCTGTTGGATAAATCAGCAGAAAGCAGCACAAGTTGCGATTTCTGCATTTCTGCTGTTTGCTTCGCCTCATTCCAGGACCGAACCCTTAAGAAACGCTTAATGTAACCGGTAGATCCTCCTGAAATATAATATCAAGTTACTTTTGAGTTAAACCACATGAGAGAAGTCAGGAAGGTGGGTGGGAAAAATATGTGACAGCATGCTGTCATGTTAGAAGTTATTCACAATCATCCTATCTTTATGGTTGGTGTGAGTCAGCGTTAAACCAGAGGGATTCCTATCCTGAGGTGAAAAAAATTGCAGTTATGAACCGTTTAAGAGACCATAAAAAAACAAATTAGCACTGCAGGAATTTTATTTGGTGTCTGACTGTCGCTGTTATGCAATTAAATTTCTCCAGTCAGTGCTTAGGGAGCAGTATATGTCTTCCTGATCTTATTAAGTGTACACAAAAATGAGGCAGATCTGACACAGAATCTTAAATACAAGAATTTGATGGATTTACAGTTGAAATTATGCAGTTTACCATCATCTGTGTGTTCCTGTTTTTAGACAGCAGCCTTTACCGTCTTGAAAGCTATGCTTGGTCTTCAGTGCCCAGATGGCAGCTGGAATGCAAGGTTGTTCAAGTGTTATTTGAGAGTGGTTCAGGTCATCAATCTCTAGATAAAGACAGACTATGTAATATCCATACCATTATATACAGATGTATCTCAACAACTTAACTCAAATTAGAACACCTCCAAAAATGTTTTTGTTTGCTTTTGTCATGTCTTTAATTGGTACGGCTGGACAAAGATAAAGATGGGAACTAATGACAAATTAAAAGAGAAATACCTGACAACCAAACTTTAAACTCATCTCAATGGTTTTCTTTGGGAAAACAACATAAAAGCTAAAGTTATACCTGTTCTGAAAGGACGGAAGCATTAAGAAACTCTAAAACTTATTTTCTTGGGTCGGATGAACAGTTTTTGACAGTTTTACATGATTGCAGATGTAGTATTTTCACAAGTATATCTTTTGGTTACCATGCTTCCACTGCTCACACGTGTATTTTTATATGCTAAAAGGAAAATAAGATTGATTACAACACTTTTTCAGTTTTTTGTTTAGCTGTTATGTCCCTGCTTCAAGAAGTTACCTAGGCTTATATCAGGCTACAGAATGTAGAAATATGCATCATTCAGGGGTTCTCTTAAACGGTCAATGCTTACAGTACATGAAACGTGGTTCTTTTGGACACATTATCCACTGAACCTTAGCAGTATTGGCAACCGGCAGCAGAAGGTTACAGGTGAAAACAAGATCTGATTTTGTTCTCCTCGGCTTTGGCTGGTGACACATGCCCAGCTAGGTGCGTTGTGTTCATTGACTGTAACATCTGCTGATTGCGGAAACAATAGCATCCGTCTGCCAGGCAGTTTGATGTGTGATGACAGCAAAGCAGTGGTGTAAATAATGGAATTACTGACGGCTAACCTCCTGCTTTGCAGTTCCTTGTATTGTACTGCATGCAGTCTCACCACAACATTGTGGAAGTTATGTCAAGACACAGGAGTGAAAACATCAGAAAGAACACCTAACCATCAGAATTTGTTCCTTACTACTCCTTTCATTGTGATGATCTCCATGCTGCCAAACACTTGGCAAAACCTTCACACGTTCCAATTAACAATTTAAGCTTGATGTGTTATTTATGTTATTGATCATGGACAAATGTGATCAGCCCATAAATCTTCAGGAGCACTGATGGGCAAAAAATAGAAAATAAAAAATACTTATCTTACTACAATATCATAGAATTGGGCAGAGGTGGGTAGAGTAGCCAAAAATTGTACTCAAGTAATAGTAACACTACTTCAACATATTTTTACTCAAGTGAAAGTAAAAAGTTGTCAGCCAAGAAATTACTCAAGTAAGAGTAAAAAAGTGTTCAGTGAGAAGGATACTCAATCACTGAGTAACAAATCATAACAGCTGATGATTTAATATTTCAGACAAATATATAAGGTTATGTGGATATTATGGTATTTCAAAGACTAAAGAAACACTTTGTAAATCTTTTTTCCCCACATTAAACTTGAAAGCAATGCTTACAGCTGTTAATGTATATACAGTATGTTGGAGCAGTGCAAAGTGCTTCCAGTGACAATGTTTACTGTTTACTGTACGTTCATTTGACCTCTTAATGGCTCAATGAGCTCAGCAGATAGAAAATAAAAGTAAAAAGTACAGTGCAGTTAAACTACTCCTAAAAGTACATTTAACTAGTAAATGTAATGTAAATGTAACTAGTTACTACCCACCTCTGGAATTGGGTGTTATTAGTTCAATCTAAGATGTTCTGAATATCAAAGTAGCAGTAACAGTCATATTTAATAAATCAGAATATGCATTTCTAAGCTGCTTGTTTGTCAGATTAAAAGTACCTTTTGAACATTAAACGCCCATTTCTGCATGGAAAATGTTGCTTTTTTATGGGTCTGATGCAATATTCTATCCTTAAATGCTGTGTTTCTATTAGCTGGAGATGGAGAAAAAAAAGCATAATTAACAGAAATAAAGGCTTTAAAACATCATCATTCTGTGGTTCCCTTAGTAAATGGGGTTGCTGAAATAAATGAACTTTTTAATAGTATTATAATTTATTGAATATGACAATATTTTTTCACTGTAATAGAATTATGCTGCGCACACAAAAACAGTTAAAAGTGGTCAAGGATTTCTTTAGTGCTACTGTGAACAAATGACTTTATCCAGTGTGGAGTAGCACGTTAGGAACATCGGCACTTCTTATTCAAACATAGAAACAATAGGGTGTCAAACTCAAAGCAGCAGCTTATAAAAACACCATAGACTTATTTTACTAGATCACTAGTCTCCGACTCCAAGCCTTGAGAGCCATTGTCCTGCAACATTTAGATGTATCCTTGCCCCAAACCATCTAAATAAATTGGCTAAATTACCTCTTCAGCATGTCATCGAGTTCTGCAGAGGCCTGGTAATGAGCCTTTAATTTGATTGAGGTGGCTCTGGAGGACTGGAGTTGGAGACCCCTTCACTAGACAAAACCATGCTTACATAGCAATTATATAGTGCTTTACAAGCCAGACTTCACTTTGATGAGAAATTGTGATGGCAACACGGCTAACATAACATTCTATACAAACTAATATGGTTTAGGGATGGTCTCCAGCCTGCAGTGGTAAAATCTTAGAAGTAGCAATGGGGGTCCAAAATAGAACAAAGGCAAACTGACAATAACGATGCACGAGGAAAAACTGATGTTTAGCTCTAAAACGCCTTGCTGTGGTCACATAAGAATGAGAACTGGACTGTGGCATTGTAAAAGAAGGTCTTGCTTCTTTAGGTAGAAACTCCAGACTTCCACAGGTTTCTCCTTTTTCCCCAATGATATGAAATGATTGTACTCATGTGACCCTGGCATTGTAAAACAAGGTGGACTGATTCTTCTGAACCTGTCCTTCTTCTTTTTCTTCAATGCCAGGATCACATGACAGCTGAAGGTGGACTGGTCAGACGGATCATGCTTTATTCTCTATACAACAAATTGCAGGATCCAAATAGAATTGTGTTGATGGTTAAGGTGAGAGCTAGATGGCACAAGACTGTGTCAAAGAAAAAAAGCAGGTTTTAAGGCATGGTTTGGCCAATGCGTTCCTTATATCTCAATCCAAATGTAGGATTTTCTTTTCAGAAGGAAGTTTGTTAGTGTTAATAAAGGGTCCCTTCACACAGGATTAAGACCACTCTACAATCAAAAATGACGGTGGAGACCGAGAAGCAACCTTATAGGAAATGACCATGACAAGATCATGCAAACAACCCAGTGGAGACAGTAGTAGTGTCAGGATTTCTTTCACATTGGATTCGATTTTTCGAAATTTGCTGCCATCCATGGCCACGTTCCAACAGTATAGAGAGCAAAACCCTGTTTCTTTCTTGTGTGCCAACAAATATAAAATTAGACATTTCAGTGGTGTTAGAATGTCTTTGACAGCAAGATGCAAATCCATATTAAGTTGGTGGTAGTAAGGTGTTGCTCTATGTATGTGCAGTGAGGGTATGGCTCGCATAAAGCCTTCAGTTGCTCTGGTAGCAGTCTGGTGAAGTTCCTCCAGCGAAATTTGTAGTTATTGGAAAAATAATCTGAAGGAAAATCTTAACTAAAATATAGTTTGAGTCTTGAGTCAGAAATAAGTGAGTCAGAAGCAACGAGTTTATAGCACCCTTTGTCACCACTTGAGGCTATGCTAGCTGGTATGAGCATGACACAACCAACATACATTGATTCTGATTCTCATTATAGATGTTTCATTAGTACTTTATTTAGAGTTTTTTTTATAACACATATCTCAAATTAGCCATTATGTTAGATATATTTTCCATGCATCTTTTAGTTTAGTCATACAGATTGTACAGGCGGCATTTTCTGTTTACACAAGTCTTTTTACACTTACAAGGTTACAAGGTATTGGTAATCAGTAACAACAGATCTTTTTATTCTGCTACACACTCAGGATTGGTTGCATAACTATTCCTTGACATCCTGGTAACCCAGAAAGGCTAGGACACTGATTTCCAATCTCTTTTGCACTGGCATACCAATTTTCACAGTAAATTGTGTAATTTGTCATTTATTTTAGCTAATTAATGACTACCAGAGCAGAAGAGACAATTGTTTGTTTCAGCCTTTCGCTGGCGCTCGCAGGGTGCTCAATTTGGACAAGAGTAGGTTTTTCATTAAAATAAATGAACAAGGCGGGGAGAAAAAAAAGGCTTTTGCTGAAAGTTTCATTGTTAAACCCTGTTTGGGGACTTTCTGGTTTTTGCTCTGCATCATTTGCAGGATTAACATATTTAAATGTTGATGTTGAATGTTGATTATACCAACACCAGGACATAAGCGAGTTGCTGGTATATTTGCAGGAAATGTTATAAAGGGGAATGATTAATCTAAGTTCGGTTTGGTTTATATGGAAAACAAAAGTTTACAACAAATGTTGTCTAAAGACAGTTCGTAAGAAAATTCGAATTCACATCATTTATGAAGAAATACCAAACCAATACAATCCAGTTAAGTAGACAGATTTAAATTCAGCTGCATGGAGTTTGGTACGGCTGGACAAAGAAATATGATGCTAATTATAGTGCAATACAGGAAAACTCAGTGCATAATTGCAAATGGTAAAAACTTGTCTTGGTTTAAAACCAAATCAATATTGAGTGTTTCTTTTTAATGCAGGAAAAAGAAAAAAACATTATCATTCGTAATTAGTAAAGTACTTTTCTGACATTAAACAGTTGGATCATACATCAATGTTAAAAAATAATAAACACCTTTAATTTTTAGGATTTCATATCCAGGGTTTTGGGTATTTATTTAGGAAAATCAAATCAGTTGTAGTATTAAATACAACAAAATGAAAGGTTTTTTTTACTGGGATCATCAACTGTTTTGTTAGTATAAAACAAAGGAAAATCAAATCAAATCGATGCAATAATGTAAAGTGCATTTTCTAAACAGGATTCAAATAGCCTGACTCTAAAACCTGTGATGTAGCTTGGCGGTTCTGCTTTTGACCTTACGGTGCTGTTTGCCTGATGGTAGCAGTTCAGAAAGTTCATGGAGAGAACATCAAGAGTATCTGTCAATGTTCAAAGTCCTGTTACAACAGGGGATTGGGACACATTTCAAAGGCCCTTTCCTCTCCCCTCTCTTTCCTCAACGGGGCCATCCTGTAAAATTAGTACGTCAACAATATTGAGGACAAAAGAACAAAGAAGAAAAGGTAGAATCCATGGTGGGTAGTTTGTAACGATTGAGAACCTGGTAATTTATAAACTAAAAGTGTGTGATTACTTTTTACTATGCCAGTCCTTAAGAAGGCTGCCAGTTGACTGACGGTATTAATATACCTTTTTAAACTCTTAATGAGGTTGGCAAATTCAATCGCAAGGATAAAAAGGCACCGATCAACATCCCAAAAAATGTTTGAAAAGAAATGTTGTGTAGTTCGAGTCAAAGGTTACTATTATCAACATCCAATCTGGTCTCCGGTGTCTGCCGTCCGTGACGCCCACCTGACGCCCGACCTTGACTGTCACGCTTGACATGCAGCGCAGCTTCAGTAACAAATAACACGGGCTGAGCTTCTGCCAAGACGAAGGCCGGTTGACACTGAGTTTTTGAGCTGAGTTATCATGATGTCAGTCTGGGAGTGAGTCACAGTGGACTCAGTGCAACACAACACTGCCCGTCTGCTGCCTTCTCCAGCAGCTCACTGTACAGCCTGAAATACAGCGAGCTTCATATGTCTGAGCTGCAGCACAGTGAGGTAATCTTTAATCAAGATAAACACGAGACGGTGTGCTGCTATTTCCCCAGGATTAGAATTAAATCCAGTTTGTTATCTAATTTTGTTGTTTCCATGACAACTAGCAGATCTAAATTAAAGGGCTTAATGACACAATGCCTTTTTTTTTCTTCTCTTGCGCTGGTTGACAGTTCATTCAGGTCAACATGAACATGAAAACAAAGAGAAGAAAGCTGGTTGGAGTAATCCGCTTTAGCACATTTATTTTAACAGACAGTAGACACACAGTCACGGTAAAAAGAAAGTACACCCTTGTTTAAGTCGAGGGTATTATGCACCAGGAAAGAACAGCATGAGCTGCTCTTTCCCAGGTTCTAAAATTATTCATATGTAACCTTTAGATGTATAAACACAAATAACAGACTCCATGCTGTTATTAATTAATAAAACAAAGATGAAGCCCAACTGGAAAAGACTTTAAGTGAAAACTAAGTATACCCATGTTTCTATAGACCAGTTCATTGTTATTGTTTTGATTCGGGTTTTTCGCGCATGCGCGCCGGACTGGTTGGCAAAAGACGAACACAATGGCGGACGCAAACAGAGAAACTGACGAGTTCTCCACGTATTTTTCTTCTTTAGATAACGTATCACAAGATCGTTTTAAGACTAAGTTGATGGTTGATGGTATCAGACTGCCAGATCCACACAGCAAAAGCCTGAAGGGATGGAGCGAGTCTGTGAAATGCTGCCAAGCGTTCAGTACCGCGACATATACAGCTACCTTATAAACACGCAGGCCAGTACACACGAGAGAGCATGGAAGCATGAAACCACTGGACGGCTACAATTATATTATATCTGGACATAGGCACCAGCAACGCCCGCGACGCCATGAGGGATTAAGCGGGTCAGAACATGGATGGATGGATGGATGGATGTTCAGACATGTGTAACATACGAACGCGGAGTCGGACAGGAAGACCCGCCCGGTAGGTTAAAAAACAAACATAGTTCACTACGGATTATTTTGGTGTTTTTGTCTTGTTAAAATGGGTGGGGGTGTCGGCGACATTGCAGCGTAAACACAGAAGTACTAGCGCCCGTGAACGGGGACGTAATGCAGCTGCTGCTGCTGCTGCTGCAGCGCATCGACTCCGCTTCTCCGGCTCTGTGTAGCGATCGCCACCTCCCCTCCGCCGCTATTCAAGTAGAACAATGACTAGAGCAGAATTAAGTTGTATTTACCGGAGATGAAGTGTAGACAGCATATTCTGTCGTAGTATGATGGATCCCCCAGTCCATTGGGAGTGTCTGCCTGCGCTCTTTTCATTGAAATTATCCATTTCTTTCTTCTTTCTTTGTCCTTCGGGAAACGACAGAAACGTACATCCAACGATTTGGAATGCCTCTGTGTGCAACCGGAAGCACAACAAGTGGTAGACATTGTTTAGATTCCAAAAGTAAACTAACTAAAAATACGCTCTAAATCACCCGTTTTGTCATGTAGTAATTCAATTCAATTCAATTCAATTCAATTCAATTTTATTTATATAGCGCCAAATCATGAAACATGTCATCTCAAGGCACTTTACAAAATCAAGTTCAATCATATTATACAGATTGGGTCAGATTATACAGATTGGTCAAAATGTCCTATATAAGGAAACCAGTTGATTGCATCAAAGTCCCGACAAGCAGCATTCACTCCTGGGGAACCGTAGAGCCACAGGGAGAGTCATCTGCATTGTACATGGCTTTGCTGCAATCCCTCATACTGAGCAAGCATGAAGCGACAGTGGGAAGAAAAACCACCCATTAACGGGAAAAAAAAACCTCCGGCAGAACCGGGCTCAGTATGAACGGTCATCTGCCTCGACCGACTGGGGTTACAGAAGACAGAGCAGAGACACAACAAGAGAGACAAAAAGCACAGAAGCACACATTGATCTAGTAATCTGTTCTACATTAGATGGTAGTAACGGGTGAGCCGTCTTCTCTGGATGATGTCAAAGTTAACAGAACGCCAGACCAGGTGTACCTACTATGAAGAAAAAGAGAGAGAGCAAAAAGTTAAAAGCTGAAATGACGACAGTCATTTCAATGTAATACAATGCAAAACTGGAGAACCGTAGAATGAAGAACAGTAGAAATCAGTAGAGTGAGAAAATTAGACCCTGATGTCCTCCAGCAGCCTAGGCCTATCACAGCACAACTATAGAGATAGCTCAGGGTAACATGAGCCACTCTAACTATAAGCTTTGTCAAAAAGGAAAGTTTTAAGATTAGTCTTAAAAATAGATAGGGTGTCTGCCTCACGGACCAAAACTGGGAGTTGGTTCCACAGGAGAGGAGCCTGATAGCTAAAGGATCTGCCTCCCATTCTACTTTTAGAGACTCTAGGAACCACCAGCAGACCTGCAGTCTGAGAGCGAAGTGCTCTGTTAGGAACATACGGGGTAATCAGAGCTCTGATATATGATGGAGCTTGGTTATTAAGGGCTTTATACGTTAGAAGAAGAATTTTAAATTCTATTCTTGATTTAACAGGAAGCCAATGAAGGGAAGCTAAAATTGGAGAAATATGATCCCTCTTGTTGATTTTCATCAGGACTCTTGCCGCAGCATTTTGGATCAGCTGAAGACTTCGAACTGCATTTTGTGGACTTCCTGATAGTAAAGAATTACAATAGTCCAGCCTTGAAGTAACAAATGCATGGACTAGTTTTTCAGCATCACCCCTGGACAGAATGTTTCTAATTTTGGCGATATTCCGGAGGTGAAAAAAGGAAACTCTGGAAACCTGTTTAATATGGGATTTAAATGACATGTCTTGGTCGAAAACAACACCAAGGTTTTTAACTTTATTACCAGAGGCCAAGTTAATGCCATCCAGATTAAGTGATTGATTAAGAAGTTTATTTTTTGAGGACTCTGGCCCAAAGATTACAACTTCTGTCTTGTCAGAATTTAAATGCAGGAAATTTAAAGTCATCCAGCTTTTGATGTCATCAAGACATGACTGCAGTCGAAGTAACTGATTGGATTCATCAGGATTTATGGATAAATATAGCTGAGTGTCATCAGCATAACAGTGGAAATTAATCCCATGCTGTCTGATAATTTTGCCAACCGGAAGCATATATATAGTAAATAGAATTGGTCCAAGGACTGAACCCTGTGGTACTCCACAGGTGACCCTAGAGTTTGAAGAAGATTTATTATTAACATGAACAAACTGGAATCTGTCCGACAGATAAGATTTAAACCAGCCTAATGCTTTTCCCTTAATCCCTACAGTATGCTCAAGTCTTTGTAGGAGAATATTGTGATCAACTGTATCAAATGCAGCACTGAGATCTAACAGGACAAGTATAGACACAAGTCCATTATCTGAGGCCATGAGAATATCATTGGTGACCTTCACCAGAGCTGTTTCAGTGCTATGATGAGCTCTAAAGCCTGACTGAAACTCCTCAAGTAGGTCATTACTTTGTAAATGTTCACAAAGTTGATTAGCAACTACTTTCTCAAGAATTTTAGATAAGAAAAGAAGATTAGATATAGGTCTGTAGTTTACTAGCTCATCTTGATCAAGAGAAGGTTTCTTAAGTAAAGGTTTAATAACAGCTACTTTAAAAGCCTGTGGTACATATCCATTTACTAAGGATAGATTAATCATGTCTAAAATAGGACCACTGATCAGAGGGAATACCTCCTTAAACAACTTGGTTGGGATTGGGTCTAACATACAGGTAGAAGGTTTAGATGAAGCTAATATTCTAGATAGCTCAGAAAGCTCTACTGCTTTTAAACAGTTCAGACACTGCGCAGGTTCTAAGGATTCCTCCAATGCTGCCTCACTTACTGAGGACGAGGTAATCATGTTTGGGAGGATGCCAATTATTTTATTTTTAATGGAATCAATTTTATTTATGAAGAATCCCATAAAATCATTACTGCTAAGAGCTAAGGGGATGGCTGGATCAACAGAGCTGTGGCTCTGGGTAAGTTTGGCAACTGTATTGAAGAGAAATCTAGGATTATTCTTATTCTCCTCAATTAATGATGAAAAATATGCTGCTCTAACTCTGCGAATGGTCTTGTTATACAACAATAGACTGTCCCTCCAGATTAGGTAGGATTCCTCTTGGTGTGTAGAGCGCCATTTTCTCTCCAATTTCCTAACATTGTGCTTCAAGGAATGCAGCTCTGAATTAAACCAAGGAGCCAGCTTCCTGTGAATAATCACCTTCTTTTTCAAGGGAGCTACATTGTCTAATGCAGAACGCAATGACAAAGTCATACCGTTTACAAAGACATCTATTTGTGAATTGGAAGAAACAACATTGCTGCCATCTACTGGGCATTTCTGCAATACGGAGGATATTAAAAAGGGGACAGACTCTTTAAGTTTTGATACAGCATTATCCGATAAAGATCTACTATAATGGAACCCTCTTTTGGGGGTGGAGAACTCAGTTAGATTAAACTCAAATGTTATTAAAAAATGATCAGATAGGACAGGGTTGTGAGGAAATACTGTTAATTCTTCACAATCAATGCCATATGTCAGCACAAGGTCTAAAGTATGGAGCCAAGAGTGCGTGTAGTAGACGAGAACAGTGCTGTTTTTGCCAACCACCGTGACCCGGATGTAGCGCTGACGTCACGCGTGAACTGGTCTATAGCTTCAGTAAGACTTTACTCTCCTACACCTCTTACATATTTGCAGAAGATGTTTGGCCAACGCTTCAGTTTGTTGTTTTGACTAGGCCAGTGAGATGCCTTAATCCTTGTAACGTTCAGCCGTTCTGCTGTAGCCCTGTCAGTGGTCCAGTTTGGTTCTAGTTGAAGCTGTCGAACAGATGGCCTCACACTTGACTCTAGAGCTTTTGAATACACAGAGGAGTTCATAGTTGACTCAAGAACTGCAAGATGTAAAGGTTTTTTTTGTGGCTACTAACACGGCTGACAGTTGGCATGGTGCTTTTGTACTGAAATACTGGGCTTTGGTTTTCTCTATACATGGCGCTCTGTATTATGGTAAGACATACAGGGGTTGGACAATGAAACTGAAACGCCTGGTTTTAGACCACAATAATTTATTAGTATGGTGTAGGGCCTCCTTTTGCGGTCAATACAGCGTCAATTCGTCTTGGGAATGACATATACAAGTCCTGCACAATGGTCAGAGGGATTTTAAGCCATTCTTCTTGCAGGATAGTGGCCAGGTCACGATGTGATGCTGGTGGAGGAAAATGTTTCCTGACTCGCTCCTCCAAAACACCCCAAAGTGGCTCAATAATATTTAGATCTGGTGACTGTGCAGGCCATGGGAGATGTTCAACTTCACTTTCATGTTCATCAAACCAATCTTTCACCAGTCTTGCTGTGTGTATGGGTGCATTGTCATCCTGATACACGGCACCTCCTTCAGGATACAATGTTTGAACCAGTGGATGCACATGGTCCTCCAGAATGGTTCGGTAGTCCTTGGCAGTGACGCGCCCATCTAGCACAAGTATGGGGCCAAGGGAATGCCATGATATGGCAGCCCAAACCATCACTGATCCACCCCCATGCTTCACTCTGGGCATGCAACAGTCTGGGTGGTACGCTTCTTTGGGGCTTCTCCACACCGTAACTCTCCCGGATGTGGGGAAAACAGTAAAGGTGGACTCATCAGAGAACAATACATGTTTCAAATTGTCCACAGCCCAAGATTTGCGCTCCTTGCACCATTGAAACCGACGTTTGGCATTGGCACGAGTGACCAAAGGTTTGGCTATAGCAGCCCGGCCGTGGATATTGACCCTGTGGAGCTCCCGACGGACAGTTTTGGTGGAAACAGGAGAGTTGAGGTGCACATTTAATTCTGCCGTGATTTGGGGAGCCGTGGTTTTATGTTTTTTGGATACAATCCGGGTTAGCACCCGAACATCCCTTTCAGACAGCTTCCTCTTGCGTCCACAGTTAATCCTGTTGGATGTGGTTCGTCCTTCTTGGTGGTATGCTGACATTACCCTGGATACCGTGGCTCTTGATACATCACAAAGACTTGCTGTCTTGGTCATAGATGCGCCAGCAAGACGTGCACCAACAATTTGTCCTCTTTTGAACTCTGTTATGTCACCCATAATGTTGTGTGCATTGCAATATTTTGAGCAAAACTGTGCTCTTACCCTGCCAATTGGACCTTCACACTCTGCTCTTATTGGTTCAATGTGCAATTAATGAAGATTGGCCACCAGGCTGATCCAATTTAGCCACGAAACCTCCCACACTAAAATGAGAGGTGTTTCAGTTTCATTGTCCAACCCCTGTATGTACTTTAGTATCGATGACCATGGTTCCGTCAGATGGAATTTAGTAACAAAAAAAATAAAGTGCACTTTTTTGCTAAGATTTTGTATTTTGCATTATTGTCAGTGCATTTCCATCCATCCATCCATCCATCGTCTTCCGCTTATCCGGGGTCGGGTCGTGGGGGTAGCAGCTTCAGTAGGGAGGCCCAGACATCCCTCTCCCCAGCCACTTGGGCCAGCTCCTCTGGGGGAATCCCAAGGCGTTCCCAGGCCAGCCGAGAAACATAGTCCCTCCAGCGTGTCCATGGTCTTCCCCTGGGTCTCCTCCCGGTGGGACGTGTATTTCTATAATTATCTCCCCTTTACTCAAAGGTTACATTGTAATGTCATTGTTAGACCATCAGAAGGACATGAATGTCTGTACCTTGGTAAAGCTGTCTAACTTGTCCTCTTTCCAGACCCATATGAGGACCATTCAGGCTCTCTGCGTCTCATCACCATTAAACCTATGACGGCCCAGCCCACCTACTCTTATCCCTCCTCCTCTTCACACAGCCAGGACTCCGTGGTCGTCAATGGGGAGGTGAGTCTGCAAAACACACCGCTAAACGTAATAGTACTCATAGAGGTCTGTTTCTCACAGTGTCAGAGTTGACCGTACAATGAACAACAAACTAGGGGATGAGTCACCGAACCGCATTTGGTTGGTTAGATTTGTGGCAGATATTTAAAGTTTCATGGCCTGGATGCTGATGCTTCATCTTTAGGCTTTGATTTAAACAGGAAAGTTCTAAGGATACTGTTAGAAATATGTTTCATATGTTATCTTTGATAATGTAAGGCGGTGTTTGTTAGGCCGTCCATGCAAACTGCACAGTTCTTTAACTTGAAGATTCAAGTTTTTGCTAATGAGTATTTGCACACCTCTCTTTTAATGTATTTAACTAATAAATTAATGCACTTGCACAGTATTTTTTTACATTATCCTATAAACTGAGTGCTACCTATCTTTTTGACTTGAACATAAATTAACTTGAATATTTTAATTTATCTAATGACAATTTGCACACTTTTTAACCTCTCAGGCACTGTTATGTCAGATACATTCATGCGACTGCACAGTAATTTACATTGTAAAGTGACTGCTATCTGTCTTTTTTGACTCAAACATTGAAATCTATCATATGCTAAGGACTATTTGAACACTTTTAGCTTCTTGGGAAGTGTTGTCGGTGGATTCAACTATTTGAACATTATGTCCTGTTCGTGTCTCGATGTTATGTGTGAATTCTGAGCCAGTGTCTCACCAAAATTCCCTCATGGTTATGTAATGACAATAAATATTCTTGCTTCTTGATATCAGATTTCTACCTAATTTATAATGTTGCATCAAATCCAGGCGTTGAAAGCATTAAAATTTTTCAAAAACGGTGCCTAATCTGACAGTTTTTCACCTCAGTCGTCTGTTATCCCCATCCTCCCACCTTGTAACATCACATCCCCTCTGGGACACATTGTGCTGTTACTGAATTTAGCTGTTGTTGGAGCAAACAATTTTCCTCATCTAATCTCTCACCCCATTTGTCATGTCTCACTCTTATTCTACCTCTGTCTCTATGCACTTCACAAGCTGAGACTGCCATAAATTATTCCTAAGCCTACATAACATAATACCAGGAACAACCCTAGGGGTTTCTCTGCTTTCCCAATTTCTAAATGCCCTTCGTAGAAAAAAAATTGGTTTGAGGTGTGACAGCTTTTCTGATTATTTGTAAAGTAAGAAAAAAAAAAAAAAAAATACATATAAAATTTCACATTTTTGTCTAAAAAAAAAATGTAACCAGATGTTATGCAATTCTTTTTCTTATGATAGAGTGGCGGCAGCACTCAAGATTTTCTTTATTTGCAGGCAAACCACGTTGGGCTGAAGCAGAAGTCTGACATTGAGCACTACAGAAACAAACTGCGTCAGAAGGCCAGAAGGAAGGGCTACGGCGAGTTCTCGCTCTCTGAGAGCCTCAACCATGGTTACAGTCACCGTGACAGCAGGCACAACCGGCATGACGCCGGCATCAAACAGCCCATGACCGCCGAGGAGAAGAGGGCCTCTTTTGCAGGATGTCACAAGAGGTGAGGAGTTGGCTTCATATATTTAACAACATCCCCAAAGGAGGCTTAAAGACGTAAAAACAGAAATACATCAACAAAAACCCAACTCTAGAATTCTGAGCAGGTTTTATCTGATTTTCCTTTTCTGTTTTAATTGCATCCATTTTTCATTTTATTTTTATTTTTTATCTGTTAGAATAAAAATCCCACAGAACGATGCTGCCATCACCGTGTCTTACTTCAGGAATGGTCCATTTAACAGGGTTCCAGCTTAGCTTTAAAACTTTGGTAAAAGTAGGCAAACTAGCTTTTATCATACCATACATTTTCAGGTCGCCCTGAAAAGAAAATTCCCTTTTATTTTCACAACTGACACAATGAACTATTAAAGTAAAGGCTTAACAGTTTCCTGATAACGTTACCCGCAGTAGGTCTTACTTGTTTGAAACTGATGGTAATTAATGCATGTGTAACGTTAATAGTAATTTTGAGAATAAACGTAATTTTCCCAGCTAATATAATAAAAAGCTCACTTTAGATTTGTGGCTGTACAACACAGTTGCTAAGCAACATATAAAAAAATCAAGGAGCAGTGAATTAATCTCTTACGGTTCACACATAAAAGATCCTGTTTTACTTCATCGCATCACTGAGCGACTTAGCTTACATACCGTCCCTGAATCATTCTGTATTCCCTAATCAAATCATGGAAGTTTTATTACTGTCTCAAATGCAACTCATAAGGCAGGATACATTGTTTGTATGAATGTGTCTTTCAGACCAGGAGTTAAGTTTGTGTAAAACCACTCACGCATTGAGACAGTTCCATACGATTTAACACAAAACAGTTATGTGCTGTAGGATTAAAGTCTGCCTTCACTGCAAAGTGTGTCATTTAAATCAGAATCTGTTTTATTATTGACATCTTTTTCCAACCTTTAGAGCCTTCAGATCATCACAAATAAAAATAAAATGCTTTTTAAATCATATATCCACAAACTGTTGTAAATAGAAAAATACACGTCAACCACAACCATTCAATTTGTTATTTTCTAATTTACAATAAAAGCTGAGAGTTCAAGCTCCTAAATTTTTGTCTCTTTAAAGATTTTATATATTTTTTTCAATATTTTTCAAAGGCAGAGCAGTTAGTTTTGGAGGAGAGTGAAAATACATGTTTTTTCATCCACAAGTGATACAGTGCATTTAAATTAGTCTTTTAGAAGTACACCTTGACATTAAGCTTTCCAAATGAAACTCTCATGGTGAAGAAGGTATTCATTTAGCTAACAGGTGGGATACTAAAAGGTTAAAAAGGCCAAGTTATGCACAACTGTTTTTCTAAAGTAAAAAGCCCCAGTTGTTTGAACTAACAGGCCAAATTTGGCATTTGCAAATTTTAGGCAGCTTTTTTGTTTTATTTTTGAAACAACTTCATAATGTATGGAAATGTACTCCTGGCTAAACAAAAACAAAACAAAAAATACTAAACTAAAAACATTTCTGAACAAATTTTGATGATCGAGGGTTTGTTGCAGAGTTAAGTTCAAAATGAATGTTGACTTTAAATCCCATTTATAATCTGGAACCTAGCTTTGGTCATAACCACAAAGAATACTTTTTATTTAGCAAAGGTTATTGTTTACAAGCAAACACACCAGCATCGTAATGCTAAAGAAATGTTTGCACACATTAGTTATGAAACCAGTTTTATCGATAAAGCTATTACCAGCATGTTAGTTTACAACAGTTACATCTACATACTTACCAAGTACACAATAATATACTTGTTAAGCCTTTACTTTATTAGTTTATTTGCCTTATTGGCTATCATTGGGTAAATAGCAATATTAGCACGTTGAACTTGTATTGTAACTTTTTTTGTGTTGATTTTGGCTTGCATTTTTAAATGTGCAAAAAACACATTTTAATATTTTTTCCTTTGTAGCCTAAAGAGGTGTGGAGCTTTAAACCTGAGTTGTGTCCACAGGTACTCCCACCCACGAGAGCCCACCTACTGGAGCCGTCAGTCTCTGAGCAGCCCCAGCCCTGTGGAGACTGAGATGGACCTGCTGGTGCTGAGGGAGAGATCCAGGAGGGGGATCCGGAATAACGGCTACGACGTAAGTATATGGACCAGGTCCATCCTCCGGATCAGTGTCACACAATTACATTCCTGTTGATAAGTTTGGATTCAGTTACGGTAGACCTCAAAGTCATATTAGTTTTGGTCTTTTGATCATTTGTTTGAACAGTTCTTTTCCATGGTGCAATGATTATACAACATCGGTTAATTTTGGGATCAAGAACTGGGTTAACAAGTGAAGAGGTTTTATTTGTTCACCTAGTTAAAATTACAGGATCAGAATTGTCCAAGAAAAGGTTTAGAAATAAAACAACTGGACTTCTATTCTGAAGCTGAAGACGTTTCGCTTCCCATCCAGGAAGCTTTCTCAATTCAAAATGTCTGGTGTGGTGTGGAGTTCCAAGCTTTATAGACCTGCTGGAAAGGCCTCGTTAGAGCTTAGATTCACCTGGAACTGATCGCCCCTCTCAATGGAGACTCGTTAGGCTCATCGTTAGCCTGGCTCACAGGAGCAATATTGTGGCCACTTGCATGGAAGTGGAAATTGGGGTGAAACTCAGCAGGAATCAAACCAATTGCTGTGTTGTAAGTTTTTGAAAGTTGAAACCTGAGCCCTCCTCTGTTTAAAGTTGTTTTTCCTTTCTTTACGTAAATGGTTTCCTTCACCCCTCTCTCACACCATCTGTCTTCCTTGTCTAAGATGTGAACATTTTGGTCCTCAAAAGAGTGTCCTTTGTCCTTGAGGTGCAGGTGGACGGCTGAGTCTCTCCTGTGTTGAGCCATGCATCTATGGAGAGGTTGTTTGGCTTCTCTAATATGAAGATCAGAACATTCCTCACTGCACTGAACTGCATACATCACTCCACTCATCTTAGGACCCTCAGCCACTGTCTGAGGGTCCTGTTTGGCTTGAAATGTACGGGGATCTTGTGTTTGGAGAAAATCCTCCTGAGTTTATCAGAGATTCCAGCAACATATAGGATGACAGTGTTTTTGCGCTTGCTCTTCTACACGTTCTGTTCTTCGACGTGTCTTTTGGATTTCCTTGCTGATTTGACAAAAGCAGAGTTAGTTATTTTGAATTGAGAAAGCTTCCTGGATGGGAAGTAAAACATCTTCAGCTTCAGAACAGAAGTCCAGTTGTTTTGTTTTTTTAACCTTTTTTTTTTAGATTGATCGTGACCTGGATGAATGAGAATCTTCACCAACATAGATCAGAATTGTGCATACACGCTCAAATGCATCCTTACATCCACAGTAATATTTGATTTAATCATTTTAATGTCCTTTAACGAGTTGTACTTTCACTACACACTTTTTGTAGCATCAAGAAGCTTTTGTCATAATTTTGCCTAAATATATTGCCTCTCTTCTCAGCAGAATTGGTAGAGTTCATTTAAGCTGCTTAGTTTCCTGAAAGAGTCCTGGCTTTTAGCCGTAGTCTAAAATGTTGCCCTGGACTGGCCATCACAGAAGCTCTATGTAATCGTTCCAAAACCATTTTTGATATGTGTTTTGATCATTGTCCTGTTGGAACACCCAGATGTATCAAGGTGTTAACCATTTATTGGTTGATTTGATTTGAAATGGATGATTGAACCGCAGAGTGATCCCAAAGGTTGGTTTTAAACCTGGCCAAAATTAAGATATCTCAACCCAATTGAAAATCTGTGGACTATGACTAAATCTTGGATTTGGTCAAGGAAACCATCAAATTTAAATGGATTATACTAATTTCCCTTAAAACGTTGGTCAACATCCAGTCAGGATTGTGGCAAAAGCTTGTTGAACGTGGCAAAAAAGCTCTGTGTAAAAGGGAATCCATGCCGTTCGGTGCATTTAAGGCAGATTGAATGCATCTTGCTGATTTGTGCTAAGACAGAACAGTTACTGGGAACTGGATACTTTTTTACGAAGTGGAGAAGTTTTGAAAAGGATCGCTGGGCACTGCGCCTTGGAGTATTGACTGCTGAAAAAAAGCCACGAATGTGGGTTACTAGAAAATAATTCAGCTTTATTTATTGACATTCTTCATATGCCTTTGATATTTGTTGCCTTTGGAGGTAAAGTTGCCAAGGAATATTTAAGCAAAGATTTGTCAGGGTTTATCTTTATCAGAGAAAATTTGTACACATTTCACCCTGCATGGATTATTAAAAGATATTTAATCACCTTATTGTTGTTTTTAAAGTCACTGAAGCTTGTTGCTTTTATAAACATTCCCTGTAGAAAAAAGAGCAGTTTAAAAAACAATAGAACATCTTAGATTATTGAAAAGGCCAGAAAATAAGAATCCTCTTTTATTTATTTAAAGCATCGACTGTTTCAACCAGGACCTCTGGTTGAAAGATTTCCTGTATCTGAAATTTAGCCGCAGCAAGACCACACTAAGCTTTAAAATCAGATTCTCTATGAAGCTGCAACGTCGCAGCTCAGGTCTTCTGACCCAGTGAGTCAACTGATCGCTGTGGCAAAATAAATCACTGCCACTTTGTCAATCTATTGAAATAATCTCCTCTGAGTATTTATAACTTTAATCCTTCCCTTCTTTCCTTTACTCGTCCTCACTGTGAAGCTTGCAGCTCAGACCAAGAGGATTAACAAAATTACCCTTACATGAACTTTAGAAACCTACACAAAACAGAGATAAAGACATGAAAATGAAAAAAAAGGACGTGATTAAAAAAAAAGAACAGATGGAGCGATTCCTTTATATACTAACATCAAAGAGTTGGGAAAAAAAAGAAAGATGAGTGAAGTATCTTTCTGCTGCGAATCTGATGCACCGTAATGACACTTGCGACCGTGCTACCCGGCTGAATGTCAATGGCTTCAAATATGATTATAGTCTACTTCCAGACTCAGATGGGAGGCTCAATAGACGTTAATACCGCTGAATGCGCCAAGCGGTTTGAAGCGGGACAAGGGGGACGGTGTGTTTGTGTCTGTGCACAGCTCTGGAAGGTGAAGATTCTTTACAGTTTACCTTCTCATGGTTGCTTTCAAGCTGCACAGTTGTTGTCATAAGCAACATCTATCCATCTTTTCATCCACTGTCTATGCCTGCTTATCCTTTGAGGGTTGCAGGGAGTGGGGGGGGGGGGGGGGGGGTTAGCGGCCACAGGGCGAGAAGCTATTTACTCTATAGATTGTCCATCACAGGACAACAGACGCAAGACAAATAACCGTGCAGCAACGCTCATTCATAAGCACACTTTATAATTGACTAATTGACCCAACAGTCAAGCGTTTGGACTGTGTGAGGATGCTGGAGTACCTGGAGAGATCCCATGTATACTTAGGGAGAGCAAACTCCATACAGAGACACTCTGGGGCCAGATTTGACCCTTTTTCTAAGACGGTAGTGGTAACAACCATGCCTGCTTCAAGTTTTTTATGGAAAGTGTAGCGTGTTGAGAAGGATTTTAAAATGTTACTTTGACAAAGTACAAAATGCCAGATTGAAATTAGCTGCACATGATGTTACAGTAGATTGTGTATGACTAGAATCTCTTGATAATCTACCAAAATCATTCTGCCCATTGCTATACTCTCACACAAACACATTCCTTTTCTAATAGCTTTTCTAGCCTTTATGTAGCAACAGTAGACACTTCCTGGGTGTTGTTTACCTTTGAAATCAAATGGAAATAGCCTTTCTCTTAATTTAGATTAAACTTTTCTTCAAAGAGAGTCATTAAAACTAAATATACAGAGTTAAGGTCACAATCAATGGAACTGACCTGAAAGAAAATTGGAAACATGTATTGGCCAGGAAAGCCTTACTACGGCATTTCTATTTCCATTGTGTTCCTTGTGCCCTCGGTCTTGAATCATTTTTAACAAGTCTCTCCTGCTTGCTTAATTTTTGGTAAACTGATAAAAAAATCCACAATGAAGAGCAGCTGAAAAACTAATGGTTACAAGTCTGGGCCGTCGCTGTCAGTGCTGTTAAAAGTTACTTTTCTAATGATTGCACTCCCAGGCTGTTTTCTGAGTGTGCTTGCTCTGTTGCCAGGGTGAACCAGAACCGTTTGAGGAGACCAACGTGGACCGTCTGATGAGCTCTCTGGGTTACGGAGGAGGATCTACTGGAACCGGGAACAGCAGTTTGGGGGTGAAAGCTCACCGTGGCTCCGACTCCTCCACACTCAGCTCGCAGCCATCCATTGACGAGGTCCGCACGCAGATGCACATGTTGCTTGGCAACGCTTTCAGCCTGGCGCCTCCGGATCATGACCCTCCTTCCCCTCCAACCAAGTAATTTTATTTTTCTCACTCATGCGTTCTCTCCCAGCACATCTGCATCACTCGCAGCATTGTGTAAAAAAGCGAGAGGTCCCCTGGTGCACAGTTTGAACTTTTGAAGAGCAAACATCCCACTCTCAAGCTGTTTCTCAAAAAGCCGAATACATTTAAAGCCTCAACATATTTGCTCAGTTTTCCAAAGTATACTGGAAAGAGACGGAAGTGTATAAACAACTTTTCTTTTTTTTTATCCCATTTCTCTCTCAATTTCAGCCACCACCATCATCATCACCATGCCCACAGTGTCTACAACCCCTCCCATAGCAGCCACTACAACGATGGCGTGACCAGCGCCCCGGGGACTATGAACCACCCCTATGCAGGCAGGCAGAGGAACGCAGGTTATGAGGACATGCATCAGTGCAGCCTGCCTAAACCGGTAAGCACTTCATTAAAATGTCATGTGTTAAAGAAATTATTTCAGAAGTTGAGTTAATTTCATGCCCTGGCGTCTATATATATCTATATATCTATATAGATATAGATATATAGATATATAGATAGATAGATAGATAGATGGATAGATAGATAGATAATAGATAGAAAAATCTATAGTTGTTACTTTAAACCGTAATATTTAATCAATTAAGATGGCAATGCCCTTCGCTTTTGAATGAAAACTAGAGTGGCATGATTGCCCCATCCAGTCACTTCTTATTATGAAATGATCAAAAAGAAATAAATGTGTTTCTTGAAGAAATGAAGGCATTAAGAAATTTAGCATACCAGATCATGATCTAAACAGCCAGTAGGTAATTTGGAGTGATTAGTACTCATCTAAATGTTCATAATTGCAAAGTGTAAATACAAAAATTTAACCTACATGCAAAAAGAAAAAACAAACATTAAAACGCATCCTTATAGTTTTGCAAATGCTGTCATTTAACAGGACATGGCAGTTTTAGAAATCAATCAGGTGCTTGTTTGGGGGCCGCTCCAAGATTTTTAGAGGCTCCCACTGATAACGTGTTAAATAGTATAAGTTATCTAGAAAACATTCTTTTATTATTAATTACAGTAATAGTCTTTATAACCTGTCCAGGATGTCGCCCAATGATCGCTGGAGATGGACACACTAGGCCACCCCTCCCCTAGGTTTATCAAAAACCTGCTGCAGCAACACCCAACATCTCTTCTCCTAATGACAAATGAGCCTGGCTTCTCACCCGTGATGTCAACACCTTCAGAGAAAATTGGTCTTTGTACGTTTCTGTTGCTTAGATTGGAAAACTGTGGCACAAACTGTGACATTATGTCAGCTGCAATCTGGATTTAATCCTGACCTCCTTCAAAGCTATCAACGTGTTCCTGTAGCTTTACCCAGGAGAAAAAAATAGTTTCTGGCGTAATTAAGGAATTGGCTTATTGTATTCACGTGTAATCACACTGCCGTTATTTATTTAAAATCTGTTTCCCCTCTAAAAATGCTAGTACCCTGTTTGGGAAAATTTAAACCATCTAAATAAAATCAAAACTGCTTAATTGAAACAGAGGGCATTCATCTTCTCAGTTCCAAAGGTAGATGCTTTCAGTCAAACGTCCACCAAAGAACACATAAATTCTATTGCCAATATTTATTTGATACACAAAAAAATAATGATTAATCACCTTTTAATTGAATTGACTTGCTAGCAGTGATTCTAAGACAGGGTTATTTTATGAAGAATGATGGGCGGCATTCCTCCAGCGTCCAAACCTTTACTACTTGTGTTTTTGTGACTGTAAATATTTTTTATGGAGCAGGATCTTATAGGGAATCCACCTATTCCTTTTTTTTTGAATGAACAAAAATTGTAAAGGCCTTTTTCAGCCACCTGACTGGCCGTGTGCAGCAACAGGGGCTGTTATTCTTTTCACCATACAGGCAGAGGAAAGATCAGGCCACCTTGGCTCTTTCCTTTGTTTCTTAACGACATTTTAAATTATATGAATGGTATGACGGAAACCGATTTTTAAATAACCTTGACATACCTTTACAACTGTAACCAGCCCCTGCTAATTTCCACACTGGTACCAGGTAATCTATATTAATTCACAGCCAAGACAGTACATCCAGATCTTTGCTGATGGGTTGTTTTTGACCTTGTGGAAAGCTAAACAGCCAAACGGATGAGCTTCGAATAGATTAATGGGAATAAAAACTGACCACGTAAATTTCAAAACCTGTGACATATTTAATTTTTTTTTATTTTGTTCTAAGCTGTGTTTCTTTTTTCTGTATAATGTAAATTGAATCTTTTTATACTCTTTGTAGGGTTTCCGGTTCACCCAGCTTCCTGATATGGGCATCGGTTCTCCCCCGCCTCTAATCCCCTCCAGACCAGGACCGCCACCTGGGACCTCAATACGATGGTAACACACGCTTACTCGAATGCAGGAAAATACGTCCCCTTATGTGGCATCAACTGCAGGAAAAAGAAGGACAAAACAATCCTTTCCCTCTCAGTAAAAGACATTATTTATAATAATTTTACATTCTTGTAACTTTTAGACCACAAAGATTCTCAGAAATTCAGGAAATCATTACTAGTGACATTTAAAAGCTCTAGATTAAAATGTAGCTCTGGATCTAGAAATTAGATTTAAATGAACTGAACACAACAGAAAAGGATGAAACGCATCAGAATCTTAATCAGCCTCAGTTGAAGTGACTCTGTGCTTCTAACTTCCCTCTGTCTGGTCCATATGTTGGTCTGCATCACGTGAACTGAGCATGCTCTTTATTTCAATGCTGGCGCTTTGTGTACCGTGTTGCTGGGCACTTTAGCACTGCAGAGAGTGATTGACTGCTGAGATGCTCAGGTTTCCCAGAAGGACCGTGCTCGCCATCTTGTGGACCATGCATAGAGAAACCCGCAGAGAGCACAAAGCTCCAGCTCTGAGCGGCGACTGGGAAAATAATGATTTTTCTTTTTTTTTATCCAAATAAGATTTTGAGAAAGAATTACTTTGAGCCCAAGACTTTCATTCATAAAATGCAAAATGAGAGCATTTTTATGAAATCCAAACAATCTTCTGATTTAAATGCCAGTTTTAGTGGTTAGCACTTAGCTCTGCACACTTCAGCTCTTCTGTGGCCCTCTAGAGGGAGGGAAGCAGCACGTTAATTCCTCTTTAGTATGCACTGTGCAGCGTTAATGTGCTCTGTGCATTATGGCTCTGAGATCTGTCAGTGACCTCATCTGTCCTCTGGTCCTTCACAGTGGTGCAACATCCACTGTGTTTCTACAGTGCAGGGAGCTGTGCTGTAATGTACAGGATGATTTATAATGCCTCACTGACAGCAGGAACCGTGCTCTGCACACAGAGCAGGTACGCGATCCTAGATCAATAGGACAGCTACTTCCGCGAGTGATGTTATGCACGTAGATGCTAAATTCTTTCAAATGTCAAGTAAAGCAAATATCAAAATATGTTAATGCAGTTGATTTTTTTTTTTTTTTTTTACAGTTTGTTTAATGAGATCAATATTCATAATTTTCTCCACCATGCACAGTAACAGTATGGGTTTATAATGCATGTCTCATTTAATAATTCAGTTGTTTCTGTGTTTTGTTAGATGTTGATAAATGGAATTTTCCTCTTCTTTATTTGTAATACATGCAAAGCTAATCGATTATCTATGAATATAGTGTTAGGTTGTTGGAATTTTTTTAATCCTCAAATTAACTAATTAGCCAAATCATTTATTTAGTTCGTCACTCCATTAATCAGTGCAGCATGGCATGGATGTATGCTGAGGTGCATCGGAGGTCATCTGCATTGTTGGGTCTGGTGTCTCTGATGTTGCTCTTGACAGTAATCCATAGATTCTCTCTGGGGTTCAGGTCAGGTCAGTTTGCTGGACAATCAAACATAGTAATATCCATAGTAATTAAAGAGGGTGTCGGTACCTTTGTCAGTGTGGGTAGGTGCCAAGTCCTGCAGGAAAATATGAAGAGCATCTCCTTAAAGCTTGTCAGCAGAGGGAAGCATGAAATGCTCTTAAGTTTGCTGGTAGACGCCTGCGCTGACGTCTCTGGTTCGGCAGTGGCTTAACTCAACAGTTGTAGTCCATGTCATGGATACACCTGTGGCTTTTGAAGCTCTGACTCCAGCTGCAGTGCACGCTTCGTAAATCTCCCCAAAACTCCTAAATAAACTTTGCTTCACAATTCTTTCAAGGCTGTAGTTAATCCCTGTTGCTAGTGCGCTGCTTTCTTCCACGCCGCTTGCACACAACAATCTGTGAATGGCCATCTTCTTTAGCAATGACCCTGGTGGCCTACCGTCCTTGTGAGGAGTTTTTATATCCGTCTTCTGGGTGACTCTCAAGTCATCTTCTTCATGACTGTGTAATATTGTTCTGCATTAACTGCCAGGCAAAATAATCAGAGATTGAACTGAAATAAATGAACCTTTTGATTTTCCATCCATTCATTGTTTTCCACTTTTCTGGGATCTCTGGGATACCAGACATCCCTCTCCCCAGCAGCATCCACCAGCTCATTCTGGGGGATCCCAGAGCGTTTCCTGGCTGGACGGGATATGTAGTCCCTCCAGTGAGTTTTGGTTCTTCCCTGAGGTTTCCTCCCGTTGGAATGTACACAGAAAACCCCCAAAGGGAGATTTCAAGGGGGGCATCCTGATCAGATGGCCAAATCACCTCAACTGACTCCTTCTGAGGTGGTCAAGCAAGAGATCTACTTTGCGCTCCCCCAGATAACAGCGCTCTTGACCCCATAAGGCTGAGCCCAGCCAACCTTTGGGGGAAGTTCATTTGAGCTGCTCGTATCCAGGATCCTGTTCTTTCGCACTGCAAAAAGGGAAGTAAAATAAGTAAAATTGTCTTGAAATGAGTGTATTTTACCTCGATTTGAGCAGGTAAGTAAGACTATTTGCCAATGGAATAAGATTGTTGCGCTTAAAATAAGAAAAATTCATGTCCGTCGTCTTATTTCAACTGCAGGATATCTAATTATCTTATTTTAGGGGTAAAATAGTCATTCCATTGGCAAATAGTCTTATTTAGCTGCTCAAATCAAGCAAAAATATATACTATTTCCAAGAAAATTTAGTCTTAGTTCCCTTTTTGCAGTGCATACCTCATGACCCATAGGTGAAGGTCGGACCAATAAATCGAGACCTTTTGACTCAGCTCTTTCTTCACCACATCAGATTAGAGCAGTGCCCGCATTACTGCAGATGAAGCCCTAATCTGTCTGTCCATCTCTCGTTCCATTCTATGCATGAAGACGACACCAATAACTCCTCTGCTTGGGGCAGAGGCTGACCCCAAACCCAGAAGGAAAAATTCACCTTTTTCCGGTCGAGAACCGTGACCTCAAACCGAGAGGAGCTGAATCTCCTTTTTGCTTATGTCGTAATTTATTGAGATGCATGATTATTGGGCTATAAGAGCATACGAGTCAGGCTAATCTAAGACTAAAACAGTTTATCAAAGTGATTATGTCTAGATTTAAATAAACTGGCAACTTTAATTGTATTCTGCAGCCATTTCAACTCACATCTCATCTGTTGATTCAGCCTTCATAATATAACCCCCCTACACCTCATCTGTCAGACACTGGTTGTTTGATCCATTTGTAAATTTGCATTTTGTAGTCTTATTCAGTTTACAACTGATTTTTTAGGGACGAAACAGTGTTTTCTGCCCCCGGAAGTTTTGCGATTATAATGCATCATTTTTGGATTTGAACCCAGGAGTCCCCCAGGTTAAAGATGCAGACCCCCTACACCACAGATGGACTGTGCTATTTGCAATATTTCTGGTGCACAAAATATGGCTATGTGACTTAAAAACAGCATCTCCCAGCAGGAGGTTGTGCAGAGTTATTTTGATTTAATCTGGGGTTATAATCTATAGTATGAGAGCCAGTTTAATTTAATAGGGACCAGGACCACAATCAATACATACATGATATACAATTTTAAACCAGATTATAAGTGAGAGTTGAGCATTTTTATGATCATGTATTTTTCATAATTCATCAAAATATTTAACTTCCAGTACAAAGTAATACATGCTATGAAACAGAGGCCAGGTTGAGACGAAGTGGAAATGCTTAGCCTGTGCTGACTCTCAGTTAGCCAGGTCTCACATGGCGCAGCACAGGAGTACCAGCAGCTCGGGGCAAGATTCAGCAGTCCAATCGCACCTCAAGAGCAAAGGACACACGTTTGATGGCAACGATGTCCAGATTTTGGACAGAGAGAACAGATGGTTTGCAAGAGGGGTGAAAGATGCCATCCTGGTCAAAAGAGAAAAGCCATCACTAAACAGAGGGGGAGGTCCTACAACTCATTCACAAGAGATTACATCAGCAATCTGGTGATGATTCAAGTGGCCAAGCACTCCACTCACACCAAGCAATAGCTTCTAACGACCCAGGAGAGTGGCGGGTGGGTCATTGAGTGCATCTGACTTGAAATGCACCTAGGACTATGGACCCCTATGTGCTTATAAACAACAGAGCTCAAACTACAGGTAAATGCCCGGCTGTCTACAAAAGACCACGAGGTCGATCACAGATTCTCTGTAGCTACAGTGGATGAGTTGCGTGAGCCAATCTTCAAACCAGACAAGCAGCATCCTTTGATGGAGCCTTATGAGAAACGGGAGCACATCAGACTCAAGAAAGAAAACACTGCTGCCATTATAAAGGAAAACACATTTGATTGGCGCTACTTATGTCGCAAAAAAACCCAAAAGTTTTACCATTTTCTCTGTTCAGTTCGGATTCTGACTCTAGAGGGCGCTGTTTCTCTGCTCCTTCCATAACTCCTGAAGCAGCAGAGCAGTATAGAGGGATGAAACTTTTTCAGCAGACAGCCTTTGCAAAACAGTGTTCACCTCATATCAGATTTTAATAGTGGCCTTAATTATTAATACAAATACTGTTTGCATTTAAAACACTAAGCATAGACTCTAAAACAAATTGAAAATAGTTAATGTAGTATGCCTGATATGCAATTAAATTACCTATTCATGAAACAAATATATCAAATAGCATAATATTCCTTCCATTGACAGTTGTTAGGTCACTGATCCTTATGGTTTGTATAGTTATTTCCCCTTTTGGGTCTGTGAGATGTGTATTTTGTGCTCTTGAGGGGAAACATGTTCTTTTCTGTAGATGTCAGCAAAACAGCCCAAGCTAGAGTCGCAGAATTTCATGGGAAATGGTGTAACCACGGACTTCATTGACAACAACTTTGCTTCCTCATCAGCCATTCTAATGCCCTCAACACGTGCAATATTCTATTAAAGGCCTTTCTGTCACACAGAACAACAGCCGTCTTCAAAATACAGTTGAACAATAACAATCCCCATAATAATAAAGTTAATAGTGGTATAAGCGGCATCATAATTTTAAAATAATTATAGTAGTTGACTGAATACCAATATAGATCAGTGGTATTTTAATGCAGGCTAATTAAAAAAACACAGATAAGGAAACAGAATCACTGACAAAACTCATTGGTTTCTGAACAGTGTGACCAATGACTGAACAGATAAACCACGAGGATTAATTTAGCCTGGCCATTAGCCAGGTCGGGAGCAGGCTAGCTGCACAGAATAAATTTCCATGGTAATTGATGTAGGACTCCTTTTGTGAAACCAAGTTCAGGCTTAATTCTGCCAGGATATCAGGAAAATCCTGACTTAATCCTCTGTCTGCTCTTTGAATTGTCTTATTACTGAAAAGTGCTTTATAAAAAAAAGCCTGCCTTGCCTTGCCTGTCTTGGTTTTGTGAAGTGGGCCTCAGGATAGACATTGAAATGTTTTCAGAACAACTGAGCAAAAGTCCGGTGGCCTCCAATTGAAGCCTCAGAGCTTTAATTATCACTGTTGAACTATGTTGAACTTTACATAATCTGAGGTTCACCTGCCTTTGATGTATAATGTTCAAAGGGCTCACACTGGATGTCAGATGACATTTCTGTTGCTTTTGTCTCTCATGACTCAGGGAGGCAAGTCAGCCAACCCTGCCTACTGCACCCTGCGAGCTGACAACTGAACTGTCTGCTGACATTAAACCTCTCAGAGAGACACTTTTACTGCTCTGTTTGATTTAACTTAAACTCCAACACCCAATCTCGTGTTATTTGTTTGAATCGTTTGCAAAAGAAACAGCGGGAAGTCTTGACCTTGAGTCTGTTGAAGACCCTATCTTAAAATCTATGAGTAGAGAATTGGAAGAATTTTGCTGGTTTGCATTTAACATTTTTCTGCATGAACATCACTGCTTGTACTAATTTCTTTTTGTGCCATTTTATTTTCCTCAGTTTTTCAGCCTAGTTGTCGATTGGTCATGATACGTCATATTTAATAAGATCCTACTGGTTTACACAGGAATCTGAACTGCAATTAATATAAATTAATATACAACATCTTACATACAATTGCATGTACATTTCGCACATGTATAATTGTATTCTTAAGCACATTTATTTTTTTATATAAAAATCTGCTGTTTATTTGAAAAAGAAAGAATGGAGCAGATGAAACTGTAGCGGTTGCTTTCTGTTTGGACCCAGTTTTGACATCAGTCTCTCCTCTGCAGTAACAGCTCCACCCCTGATGTGAGTCTGAAGCCCCGTGTGTCCGAAGCGTCAGATCTGCAGGCCCAGCAGCACAACGGCGCCCCCTATCTGCCGCTCGCCAGGACCCCTTTCCCTGCTGTCACTGTGGATCAGTCCATCAGCACCTACTCAGGCAAGGCAGTGTTAGCATTTTGAAACACTGGGGACAGAAGAATCACTCCCCGGTTTATTAATGATATTCAATTAATTTTGACAGGAAACCCAATCACAGCAGTCTACGCGATATCAGCCAACCGCCCGGGCTACTCGGACTACTTTGTCATGTCTCCTCCGTCCTCATACCGGAGCCCCTCCTGGATGTCCTACCCACCAGAACCTGAAGATCTACCCCGGCAGTGGAACGACACACCTGTAAGACACGGGCAGTGATGTGAAAAGATTTCTGCCGGGTTACAGTTTTCTTCTGCTATTGCCTTTTTTGTCCCAACCAAGTATTTCAGCTAGTAAACTAATATATATAAGTATAGACAGATAAATATAGCCAAAGTAAATACAAAAAAGCTATTTTTTTTAATGACAATTTCAATTATTGAGAGGAATGGGTTATCAAACCAACCCGACCATATGAGAGAAAGTAAAAGTAGTAAAATAACTGTGATTAACAAATTTCTCTTACAGATGAGTTTGATTTGACTGGCCACATCCATGTGTGATTACTAGCAAACCTATAGAATGAAGAAATAACTTAAATAGTTTGACAACATGAAGTAAGCTACAAGCACGCCATGCCTCATTACTAAGGAACTGAAGAACAGACGAGAAACAAAGTGACTGACATCTATCAGTGCGGAAAGGGCTATTAAAAGCCACATCGGAGACTTTGGGGCTTCAGAGAACCACATCCAGAGCTTTTATGGACAAATGGAGAAAACATGGGACAGTGGTAAACCTTCCTAGGTTTGGCTGGCCTACAAAAAATGTCTTCAAGAATGCATTGATTACTTATCCAGGAGGTCCCATCAGAACACATAGCAACATCTAAAGCACTGCATGCCTCACATGCCTCAGTAAAGGTCCTTGTGTATGATTCATCAGAGAGATGAATGAAAGGCCAAACCTACTGCTGACCCAAAAAAACAAGCAACAAAGAAAAAGAAAACAACACAAACACATTTGCCAGATAGCATCTTGATAATTCCCAAGACTTTATGGCAAATATTCTGTGGACTGAAGAGACAAAAGTGGGACATTTTGGAAGGTCTGCTTTCCATTTCATCATATATAAACTAATGCAGAACTTATGAACATCATACCAACAGTGAGATATTGTGGTGGTAACTGATGAAACCATGAAGTCTCCTCTCTTCCAGACAATCTAGAGGGGGAACGTCCACCATCAGTTTCTGACCTTAAACTTGGGTTATGCACCTCAGCAGTTTCCCCCTGAATGGCTAAAAATTAAGGTTTTAGTACGACCAAGTCAAACTCAGACTTATGCTGATTGTGAGGCTGTAGTGTGACCTTAAACAGGCTTGAAACAAGCTTGAAATCGTTTTAATAATTTGCAAAGAAGAGTCGTCCAAAATGGCACCAAACTGATGGAAAAGCTTCATTTGATGGGAAAAAAATTAGTTATTAGATTAGTGGTCAATTCATTTTCCACATAGGGGACGGTGGATCTGGACAGCCGAGATAATCATTTTAAGATTCCCTCTGTCTGAAATAAAAATTTGTTTCGTGATCTGAATAATTTGTTTGACAAAAAAAAAAGAACAAACCTGCAAGGGGTAAAACCTTTTTACGTTGTTATAAATCTTTTGCAATACAAAGCACAAAATGAGCTTTGTGCAGAATCTGTGAAAGGACTTAGCAGTAGGTGATACAGCTGTTGTATTTTTAATTTGTTTTAAATTTTCCTTATCTCTGCAGAACTCGCGTCACCTCGAGACCATCTGCTGAAGATGGCCGCCTCTGACACCCAGCAGAAACACTCTGAATTGGTGGGTCAGATTTTCAATGCTTTTCTTATTAATTGAAGTAATGTTGATTGTAAGGAGTCAATATTGTACAGCTGACGCATTAGGTAGATGTATTCATCTTTATATAACGAATATATGCTTGTATTGCCTGTAGATTTAGGTAGAAAACAAAAATATGCTAACTTAAAAAGACAACTTTAAAATGTTTTGCAGATTTTGTCTTCATGTGATTCCTTTTTTTATATTTAAATAATAATTTTTATATTAAAATTGTCTCCAATTAGCTTCTAGTGCTGCAAGATGAAAGCCCAGTCATTAGACATATTATATTTAGTATCTTAAAGCGGTTATTATCTGACCTCCAAAATTACAGTGAAGAGACTTATGACCCCAATTAATGGTTGCATATGGAACCATTTGTCTGTCTTTGGCAGACAAAGGATTTTGCACCACAAGTCCATTTTCAAAGAAGGGAAACCTTGGTAAGCAGTAGACAATTGGCATCAAGGGTGATGAGCTGTGACACTTTGCTTCTTATAGACATTTTCAGATAATGTTTTATGCCTGTTGCTGCTTTTGATCTGAATTTCTCTGTTTTCCTTAAACTTCTTTAACAATATGCTGTCATGACGAAGTAAAGGAGTAATTAATACATACAACGCTTAACTAATGGCTCCCATGTACAAGCTGAGATGGTTTCTCCAGGGGAACTCTTTAGATTCTCCTCTGCATCTGGCAGAAAACAGCCCTCATCGCGTTCATTTTAACCCTACTGTATGGGTTTGTTATTCAGAACACTTTACCGCTTCAATTTGCTATGCTTTGGCTTATTCTGCATAGATTTCCACATTTTTATCCTTCAAGGTTCTTTAGAGAACTGATCAAGGTAAAACAGTTTTTTCAGACTGTTGACTGCAAAGAGTTTATACCTTGTAATGGAATAAAAACTGTATGGAAAAAGCAGCCAAAGCTCTATGAAAAACTGGGAAAGACCTTCAGAAACTTGAGAATGATTGATCGAGACAACTTTAGAAGGGTTGAGGAAAGTTAGGCTCATAGGAAGCAAAGTGCAAACAAAAAGAGAGGTTGTTTAAGATCTTTGCACTGCGCTGTGGATTTTGGTATAAATCTTGAATGTGGTTAATTTATTGGCAATTTTCTCCAAGCATTTGTTTGCACCCGTATCTGCGTTATGTGGTTTTTACTACTTCTTTTCACACCTTTGTTTCATCCTTTTGCTTCCTGCAGGCATCTCTATGGCCACATAGATGACCTCTTCCCCTCTGAAGGCATTCTCCAGCTTCATGAACCTTCATCCTCCCTGACCTCCACCTCATCAATGTCCCCGAGAGCCTGTTTTGGTTCTCCAAAGCTCCTCTGCCCCGCCGAACGTTCACTTCCTCCTCTTTAATCTCTTAACCGATGACTTCCTCAGCCATATTTCTCTCTCTCTCTATCCTGAGCAACCCCTGGCTTCTGTAGTATGTTCAGGCCCCACTTAACTCTCCTGCGGTGCCCACTGCTGTACAGCCAGAGGCCCCTCACCCTGGTTGGTGAAGCTGAGCTGAGCTTCCTACAGTGTGGAAGAACAGGATGAGTACAGCACAGTGTGACTAACTCCAGCGATTATTTGCCATCTTCCCAGCACACAATGGCACACAGTCATCAGTACGTTACTGCCCCAGCAATGGCCATTACTACACCTTGGCGCTGGACCAGGCCGGTCTGGACTGGACTGCAACTGTCCTGGACTCAAGGTCCACCATGAAGCCAGGAAAGCTGAACTGACGTAAAACTGTGCTTTTTTTTTGTTGATGAATCCAAATTCCTCTGTAAATCTTATACAGCTGGTGAATATGTGTATTTTAAAGTTGAGCGAGGAAAAAAATTAAGGGAGAAAAAAAACAACAACAAAAAATCTCTGATCCTGAGCTGTCTCAATTTTAGTTTTTGGATATTTGTGTGCTTTTGTCTCATATTTTTGTGCATTGATTATTATCAATGGATTACTACTCAAGACAAAACTGTGGGTGTTGCTTATTCACTCACAATAGTTCGACCAGAGAACCGCGTTCCATTCTTTGAGGCAGAGAAATCAGCAGCTTAGTCGTGTGTGGTTATAACGGCTTTTCTATAGTTTAAAATAACCATTTGTTTAACGTTTTCGCTTCAGTAGATTCAGTAATGAAAAGAAGAATTATCCACAATGTTCTGTCTATCATCTGATGTGATGACCTGTCTGTCCGCTTATCGTCTCCTGGGTCAAACTGAAATCATGCAACCATTCTGAGATTTGTTCCCAACGTTGAGCGCTGCGGAAAACAGGAATGGCGCTTTGTTCGGATGATTTTCAGTCGTAGTTTGACCCAAATTCTCCTCTGTTGTGTGAACAAATCAGTATTAAGCTGTTTTACTTGAAAGTTGTCCACCGTATTCTACTGTATAACAAACTCCCACTTTTTGTTACTTCTGTCTGTAGGAGGACGGTTTACTATATGGACTGTGATGTCGGGCTGTCCAAATGACTTGTTGGTCTCTGAGGAGCCAGACGCGATAAGGATCACATGAATTGTTGTAAATAACAGATGATTTAATAGAGAGATTTATGCAAGCAGTGTCGGAACGAAACTTTGCTGGTGCCATTTTCCTTCTTAGTTTTTGGGTGTTTATGTTGAAGAATGAGCAGACTGTTTTTGTAACACAGACTTTCTGAAAGTTGCACACATTTCAGCATCATCTCTACTACCAATCAGGTTTCCTAAAAAAAAAAAAAAAAAGGTTCCATTTAGAGATCTGGCAGTCCAAAATTTAAATTAACATCACTCCTCTTAGAGATAAATATCATAATAATCTGGTTTTTAATCTTTTATTTGAATTGTTTTATTTCCAGGGTATATAGATTATACATACATTCACCAAAATCATTCCATACATACTGCTGAAGGTTCTAGAAGGTCTTTTAACTTGATAAGACCAAGATCTATCAACGCCTGGTTGGTGAGCATCATTGTCCGCAGGTAGTTTCTCTTGAATTTTGACAGAACTCATTGTTAAGATTGACCATTGTTAAGAAAAACGTTAAATTCCTAGGAGCTCATTGAAGATCTACAGGAGGGGGAATTGTAGATTTACAGGAGTTAAGGAAGTCTCTCGGAGCCATTTCTAGACTGCAGATTGGAGCGTCATCAAACAGCTCTGTCCATGTACAAGTTATTCGGATGTAGCACCACTGTTCCAAGGTCTGGAAGAAGACCCAAGCCGTCCCGTTTAGATGACTAAAAGATCTGTCTTGGTTGTGCACGAACTTCTCAGGAACCAACAAGACCCGAACTTACCTTTAACTGGATGCTGATTTAGCTTTTTGACTTTAAGAGTCAAAGTGAAGCTTTTAAAACAAACAACACTGCGTCATCTGTTAAGCATGGTAGTGGTAGCGTCCATCCTGTGGGGGTGTTTTACTGCCAGTTTTTCCGGCAGCAACAGAAAACCGCAGCATCACCAGCGCCACTGTCCAGAATAGCCAGCTTTACATCACTAAAGACTGGGAACAGGAAAAACGTTGCTGTTACAAAATCAACACCTTAAAGCATGAGTGAAATCTGCAACTGCCCACACGGACATGGTTAATGCCTACTGGACATCTGATTCATGGTCAGAGGAGACAGGTATTGGGCTATTTGACCACAGTAACAAGACATATGTTGGGAAGAATCAGGTTGAAGATCTAAAAACGCTTTACCACGCGTCAACCATGGTGGCGGCAACATCATGCTGTTACCCTGTCGGTGGTACTTGTGCATTGCAAAAAAGTGGATGGAATAATAAAGGAGATGGCCTGGAATATCTTCAGCTTTGCCTAAAATCAACACCTAGATGGATGATGTTTGGATGCAGTTGGGTCTTCTAACAGGACAATGATAAAAACTGTTTTTCTTTTCTTTTTTTAAGGATGCAGGCTAACATTGAGCCTCTGTAATAGCCACAACTTAAACTACATTGAAAATAGTCTTAAAAACTTTGTCTCTGCCTGGAAACCAAACAATTTGAATCAGTTTCACAATGTGAGTCAAAAAGAGTGTTCAAATATCTGGACAGAATTATGCCAGAAGCTTGTTGATCGTTTCAGAAGTGTGTACACAAAGTTGCTAAGGGACTTTAAGCAGATATTATCTTAGGTTTATGCAAATATTTAAGCCTGTATATGTGGCCTATTTGTGTTAGACCCATGTAAGATGGAAACTAGGTTTGCAGTACAAAAATAGCCCTAATTTGAACCTGGAGTTTCCTGGAGCAGCCACTAATCCTGCTCCATAGTACGAGCTCCTGGCGTCTCAAAACAACACATAATTACAAAAAGACAAGCAAGTTCAGAGATTTAAAGCTATAACTACAGTATTCAACAGTAATAGCCATAACTAGTGGGATTAATGCAATATTTTATTACCAAGAATATCTAAAATGCATTATTTTTTAATAGAGTAAAATTCTGTGAGCACTCTCATCATTTAGATTTTAGTGAAGGAGGTTATAGCCATATGTTAACATTACTTAGTGACCATAAAAACAGTGTTGTGTCAAAATAAATGATGCCAAATAATAAAAAAGAGAGACTAATCAGAGCTAAACTAATGCCAAATGTAATTTACAGAGCTGTTCAGACTCAAAACTTTAAACTAAGCTATAAATATACAGCAGTGGAATGCAGCTGCCTTGCAATAGAGTTTAACTATTCATAAATAAACACAAGACCTAAAGGTGTTATTTTCTATTTGAAAATGTTATGGTCCTATTATATGGCTGGAGAAAGCACTTTGTCTATGTGAACTTACACAGCTAATGTTAAAACTGAAACGAGGGAGTCTTCCTTCTCTTAAAAAAACAGCTAAGAATGCATCAGCTACAAAAATAACTTTTATTGAATGTCAAATTTATAATTTTGTGAGCTTCTAAACCTGCACTGAACCATATATAAAAAAATGTTTGGTAATTTTTAAATTGTTTTTGATTTTGATTGCACTACTCTTTGGCTGTGGATGTTTCTTCTTTTTTTAAAGAAAAAATAAGTTTAAGAGTTTTAATATAGACCCACACAATTTATAATAGGTGCTGAATGAAGCATTTGTGTGAAGGAAGTTGCTTTTCCCCCACCTTCCCGCTGTTTGTGTGATGAATACGGACAGAAAGCAAAAGAATGAGATGGCAGAACTTCAGTAGTATGAGCACGCACAGTACTGTTACCATGTCATTCCTGGACAATTAGAACTGCCATTGTACTTTTAAAATCATCCTCACTGTACAGACTCATGTAATTAAAAACAAAAGAGAAAGAGGAAAAAAAAACTTCCCTTCATGTTTCTTATTTAAAGAACCTGTGTTAAAGCGCTAGAGGGTTGGTGTTTTTTTTTTTTTAATCTTGGTTTAGTTTTTAAAGCAGCAGCTGGAAAGACATTTAAAGCTCGGCTGGAAGTTTATGTCCAATGTTTCCGCTGAACACCTATGACGGCGAGATGATCTCATTGTCGACAGGATTCAGGATGGACTGGTGTTATTTTCAGCACCGTCATGATGCTGCGATGTCATGATGGACGCTAATGATGTCACACTATCGTCACTTTGGTGTTGATGAGCTCACAGTGGCGATATGAACGCTCTTGGATGTAGTCAAGCTAAAAAAAAAAAAACTTTGGTGAATTTAAACAATAAATGCAAATGATAATTCAGCTTGTTATTTTAGTCGTTCTTTTCCTCTATAAACAATTCATTTTAAACGACTGTATTTAAATAAATTAAAATGTATTTTTGGTTATTTAGTTCAAAAATGTAGGTCAGTTTTCATCAAACACAGCGTGATGTGTTTCGAGCTTTTATTTGTGTTAACTAATTATAACATGAAATGAAAATGCAAAATACAGTTTCTTAAAAAAATTTAATATATTAAAAAAACAAATGTTATTTTATGGTCACGTTATGGCCTCCATATTGTTGGAGAAGACCACAAATGGAGGAAAGCCACAGGGCCACCACACCCACTAATGGAACATGGTGTTAAACCACTCCGGAACTAGAGGCATATCAGAGCATCTTACCATGGTAAAGAAGAAACGTGACCGGATTAATTCCCGGGTGGGGGCATCAGATGAAACCGGACTCCGCATTTCATTGGGAAATGAAGGTCCCACAAAGGGAGGAAGAGTGGAGAGACGGAATCCTAGTTGCGTGAATCCAGTGTGAAGTTTCTTTCTACAGTCACTGATGGTTATTTAATTGACTTGGATGTTAAATTTGGCAAAGGTTTTACTCTGTATTTATCTAGGCCTGGGGCCAGCTTAAAATAGGACACTGTTCCCCCTTTGAGGCTGCATTATTTCATTTTACAGCAGGACTTGGTAAATAATACCTGTTACTACCAGGTTCATTGTCCTTGAATGGCCTTCAAGCCTGCCTGATCCAAACCCCACAGGACGATGAGACACATCAGACCCGGCAATGCAGATGAAGGCAGCTGAAGGCAGCTGAAGGCTGCTGTTAAAACAGCCTGAGCTTCCTTAGCACCTCAGCAGAGCCACAGTCTGATTGTCCACATTGCTATGCCGCACTGATGCAGTAATTAATGCAGAAGTAATAAATTAACTTTTCAAAGATAATTCTATTTTATTGAGATGCAGCTGTAGGTATGGTTGACATTAGTAATTTATTAGTAGTAAACATTACCAATGACCACCAGAGGGCGGCAGACACCTACAGACATTGAAGCTACAGCTCTTGTTTGAGCAAAAGCCTCTGGTCTGATTGAGCTTAAGATGGTTTTAAATGCAGAGAAATCAAAAGAAATCAAAAATTCTAAGCTGAAAGTTAATTTGTGTTTCTTTTTTAAAAAGCAAAAAGTGTTTCTCCCATCAAGTCAGGAAGTATTTGATGATTCCAACCTTTTCCCTCCTCATGGATTATGGATATCTATCATTTATGAACGCTTTCAGCCCAGTATTTGAAAAAAAAAAAAAAAAAAAAAAAACATGCTTTGTATCATTGTGCTCTGCATTTATGACTGCAGCTATCATGTGCATCACTGTGCTTTGTATGCTAAAGCAAATTGTCCATCTCTGTCTGTCCACAAACTTTCTCATTGGATGTTTTTTTTTTTTATCTATAAATGTATTCTTAGGCTTCTTCCTACATATTTATGCTCATTCCTTTGTAGGAACCTCAGCCATTACAATCTGCACTCTGCACCCTTTTGATGCAGGTCCCAAAAGTCCGAACTGAACTGGGTAAAAATGCCTTTAAATTTTCTGCTCCTGCTACCTGGAATAAAATGCAAGGATTTAAAACTGTAATTTCTCATAACTTTGGGGGAATTTAAGTAAATTTTACAGGACAGCGACATTAGCTCTCTTGGCTCTTGTAACTGTCTGAATGTTTAATGCCGTTTGATAATGCAAGGATATTTTACCTGTTTATCTATTTATTTGTTTCTAGAAATGTTAAACTGTTGGTTATGTGTCTGTGCCTTTGATTTTGTTTATTGGTAACATATTTTTAAAGCTGCTGTCTTAGCCAGGAAGTCTGAATCTCAATGAGTTTTTTCTTGGTTAAATAAAGGATACTACTACTAAGGCCGTTCTGCTTTCCAGTAAAGCTGCAGGACAGTGCACAAGCTCCATCTGATATCTTGGATCAGTTAAAGACTCAAGGATTCACTCTCCTGTGTTTCTCTGGTTGTTTGTTTCCCCCATTTGACTCTTTTAACAAGCAGCATTGTGATAGCAAAATGGTTTCATATTAGTTTGATTATTTTTCTATTCATAGTTCAGAAAATGTGTGAGTCCTATTACATTGTGATATATCCATTTAAATCTGTGTGTTTTAAATACGTTGGGGTTCTTTAGGGCTACCGCATCTTGGAAAGATTACGCTGACACTTCAACATTTTATTGCTCTTTTATAGCAATAAGTGACTTTTTCGCCCCTTTATTTCCATGGGTTGCTGTTTTCCCTCTGGGTGGGTAATTTCTAGAAGACTTGACAGAGCCATTAATCTCTCAAACCTAAAGCAGCTCGGATTCTGTTCATATCCACTCTTCCTTTAGACTTTAATCTGAAAAGAGGACGTTGGGTAACTGAGCAACAGGCCGTATCTTTTTCTCCTTAGCCCAGGTAAGACACGTTTGTCATCTCTGGCTCAGAAGTGCAACAGTTGGAATGCATATCCTGAAGCCCTGACTCGAGTAGCAGTCCACATTTTGTGACTATCGTACAAGCTCCTGATTGGGATATACTTTACAATCGGTCCAAGTTTGTGGCTCTCCCTATGGGTTGTACCTTATACCAATTTTTTCCCACTCAGCTTTCCATTAATATGCTTGGATACAGCTCTCTTTTTATGGCAGTGGCATTTTGCTTCTTACTTTACTTGTGGAGGATGTCGGTCTTCCCGCAATATAAGAATTCTGTGGCAAAATGTGCCTAAATTGGTCCCTAAACAAATACAATCCCTAAATGTTTAATCACTTCTTGCATAATGAATCTGAATATGAGTTTCACGTTTGAAGATAGCTGCTGAAATAAATGAACTTTTTCGTGATAATCTGATTTATTATGATGCACCGGCATGTTGCTGTGTTGTGTCTTCCTCAGATAAACGGGTTGAACATGGTTAAACATTGAGTCTAAAGCACTGGGCAGCACCCCTGGAAAGCTTTAACAGACTCTGGGTAAACACTGAGCAGTGCTTGCTCAGGCGGATTGTGTTTGTGAAGTTTTTCTTGTCTTGGCTTTGGTCAGCTTGTCTTCCCAGTGCTAATCCTCTCTTTTCTCACGAGGGAGGTTGATGTTAAAATCAGCTAAAACCTGCCAGATTTTGCCCAGAACAGCAGCTTTCAG
Organism: Fundulus diaphanus; assembly: GCA_037039145.1. Taxonomy (NCBI): domain Eukaryota; kingdom Metazoa; phylum Chordata; class Actinopteri; order Cyprinodontiformes; family Fundulidae; genus Fundulus; species Fundulus diaphanus. Next base: position 12,311,419 of record CM073134.1, on the reverse strand, counting down.
CCAGCAGTAAAATCCAGCATCTGAGAGTGCGTGCTGCTGTAATGGCTGCGGTTCTAAAAACCCTATAATATAATAATAATAAAATTGAACTTTATTGATCTCACAATGGAGAAATTCACTTCTGCATCTTAACCCATCGCGTTGGGGAGCAGTGGGCTGCCACTGTGCGGCGCCTGGGGAGCAATCAGGGGTTAAGGGTCTTGCTCAGGGACCCAGAGTGCAGGCAGTGGGGATCGAACCGGGTACTTGCAACCTTCTCAGAGCGCAAGCGCACTGCTCTAAAACCCTACACACTGTAAAAACCCTACACATCACTATCTGTGGTCCTTTATATGTGTGCTTGATTCCTCTGGCCTGAAATTAAAGCCTAACCTCTCTAAGTCAAAATACTGGGAATTATAAGAGCATGATACAACAACTCAGATAAGTTTCGGGAGTTAGATTTGTGCACCAATAATTCTCACACAGCTTGTTTGCTGTTGTCTCAATCAAGCCTGGGTCAAATCCAGCTTTTTTTCTTCCTTTTCAGGGCCGTCTTTTACAGATTGAGCTCCTTGTTTTTGCTGCTTCCTTTGTCTATGAAGAAGTGGAAGAGGGATGATTCTGGACAGAGACAAGCAAAAGAAGAGAAGAGGCTATTTAAGTTTGAATAGGCTCTCCGGGGAACTGTTATGAGAGAGTTACCTGTTAATAAAGGAAAAATAGACTGTAATTATGGCTTTGTGTGCTGGAGAGGATCGTTCAGGCAGCAGTGGAACAATTTTCATGTGCATTCGCTGCCCTTGTTTCCTCTTGCTACTCACAAAATGCAACATGTTACATTGATAAAATCCAAAAATAAAACAGTTAAGAACAGTTACCGATAATAATCAGACCATGACATAGCTACCCGTGTATTGGCATATGTTGCACTAATGGGGTGGGGAGAAATAGAAGTTAGTGCTCTAGGAAAGAAGCTGTTCATCCATGTAGGGCATGTTTTTAAAATGTGGTATCTGCTCCCGGATGGCAGAAAAAAAAAAAAAATGCCTCGGGTGAGTTATATCAGCATTGATGGTGCTCACCTTTTGCTGCAGCTGGTCAGCATATACAATGTCCAGTGGTGGCAGTGTAACCCCAGTGACCCTGTGTGCTGTTTTCCATTTCACGGATAAGGTCCCTCCTATTTTCCTCCACAGAGCTCCCATATCACACAATGCAGCAGTGGCAGATGATGCGCTCTGTAGTGCTTCAACAAATGTTCCTGAGGAGCTGAGGAGACAGACCAGTCTGTTTCAGCTTTCCCAGCAAGAAATTACTTTGCTAAGCTTTCTTTTCAAGGCTAGACATGTTTTTTTTATCGTGTCAGATTCTCACGGATTTGAACACACAGGAACTTAATGGAGTCACCCCTTTCCACCTCCTCACCCTTGATGGTCAACAGACCCTTTGTGTTCCTCTTAATTCTCAGAAAGTCCACAATAATCTGATCTCAAGAGTCAAGATGTGGAAATGGCGCAGCTTTGCACGCCCCAGGGATATTTATGTACCCTTGATCGAGGATATTTTTGTCTCTGGTCAGAAACTATACAATTTTATGGAGCTTGGGTAATACTGTTTCCAGATCTACATGATTAAAGTATCTGGCAAAAAACACTGCCCCCAGGATGAGCAATCATCTGGATGTTAATAAAGCTGTGCAGCAATTCCAGCTCTAGCTTGGTGTTTGCTTGGGGTGAGATGTGGCAGCTTTACAAAGTTAATGGTCTGCACTTGTATAGCGTATTATTAAGTTTACATGACATTCAGCCATTCACCCATTCACTCAGACATTCACACACTGACAGTGGTAAGCTACAGTTGTAGGGAGGCTGAAATCACCAGCAGACAAAGTGAAGTGTCTTGCCCAGACTGTCGTAGCAGGGGATGAAACTGTCCTGTAGACGGCTTGGGTCTACAGGACAAACTCCTTAGCTCTTGTGCCACTGTCGCCTGTAATCTGTCTTGGTAGATACAATGATTTGCATTTCACGGCCAGATACTCCAGATGCAGAGAACAATGTTTCCAAAACATGTTTACCATGGTACAAAAGTCATTGTTGAAGATAATAACTCCATCTGTTCTAGTCTTACTGGAGTCAACGGTCCCATCTGCCAGACAGACAGTGCAAACAGCTAACCCCCTTTTCCAATGAGAGTCCTGGGATTCTTTTTACTCGGGTTTAAAGAACCCTTGGTAATTCGTGTGCTTTTTGTTTCCACTGCTCTGCAAGGCTGTAGAAAATTTACTTGGATAGAATTGTATCAAAACACGGGACAGCGTTAAAAATCCAGTATAACGCCTTAAAGTCCCTGCCATTGAAAAGGGGCTAGGTGTTGTTCAGCCAAGTCTCCGCAACCCACTCACACAGCTATGCATGTACCATGATGTAAACCTTAGCCTAATTTCTTCAGTCTTGTTGGCAACAGAATGACACTTGGCAAGGAAGAGACTTGGCAGCGCTGTGTGATGCGGGGTTAGCTTTTAGACTAGCATGGATGCATCTCTGCTTGGACCAATTCTGTTTCCTCATCCTACACCATCTCTGGTACCTTCATAGCGGAATACAATTAACACCCTATGATCCATCATAATATTCAATAACCGATGGAAAGGAATAACACAATTAAAAATATCTGTGGAGACATTCAGGACAAATCCTGCTAAATGAGACAACAGCACCATCTGCTGTTTGGTCTGTACCTTCACTTAGTGGTATCAGTAGTAAAGTGATTCTGGGTAATTCTCAACACAACAGATTCACTGCATTGAGGTAGCTATGAATGTCTCTGGACAAATAATATTAACTCATCAAGGAGTAAAAAATGTAATAAAACTGTATTTTGTCTTTGATATTACTGACTTGGTTTTGTTTATGCCATATTTTCAGCTGGTCTCTGAATTTTATTAATGATGAAGTTCATGGCTCGCTAAAATTAACATGCCCCATCTTTCCAGAGAGTGAATGTGCTGTGTCCAAAAAAACTGAATATTTTAGTTATATTCTTTGCAAGCACTGTTGCCTTGCAGCAAGAAGGTCCTGGGTTAAAATACAAGCCTGGGGTCTGTCTGCATGGAGTTCGCATGCTTTGCCTGTGCATGAACGGGTTCTCTCCGGGTACTCCAGCATCCTCCATTGTCCAAAAACATGACTGTATGCAGCATTTTGACAGGAAAAGCATGCATGAGTCAGACAGGAAGAGAGACCCTTCGGCAAAGTAAAACACATCCGCTATGGGGAAAATACAAAGTAAAATCTCCAAACCACAAGGTAAACGTATCCCAATTTTGGCCCAGGTTCGTCCCCATATAGGTCCGTCCTGGAAAACACACAGCTCAATAAATAATCAATAAAACATTTCAAATAAACTGTGTACTTGCCCATGGTAGGAGCACAGATGTACAGCGAACAGATAAGAAAATTATGCAGCGATCTTCTTTGAGCTTGTTCGATCAGCACTTGTAGCTTTACGTTTGCTGCCCGGCTTCTTTATGCTGACTGAAATTCCAGAATTTGTGGTAAATACTCTCTTTTTGGAAAGTGGAGCCTATACTTTGGAGCGCTTTCTATCACCCATGCTTCCTTTGTTGACTAGACCAACAGCTACTGACGTCATTATGCTCTTATGCATATAATGCTGTATTCATGTCCAGCATTGAAAATCACCCACTCTTTCACTCCCTCAGTGTCTCAATGATTAGTTTTGGTACTGAAATATGGTACTGTTTAATTTTACGAGAATAGGTACTTGGCAGTACTGATGGAATTCGCTTGATACTGATAAAAGTACCAAATTCGTAAGTAGTACCACGAAAGTACCATCCCTAGCGTATAGAAAGCTTAAGTATCCTTTTTCTTTTCTTTTTTTTCCTTCAGGCATGGTTTGTAAATAATACAATTATATTTTGGTTTGACCCACACCTGTTCATGGTGGTCCTTAATATTAATGTTGTCGCGCTTCAGTTTTTATGGACTTCCTCTGAGAAAGGCCTAATTTCTCCTTGCCCCTCGGCCAATTACTGAAAATCCCTGTTCTTGAGCAGGGCCGGGGAAACCTGGACTGGCCCTGCAAAAAACTGCTCCTGAAACACTGTCAGCGGTGTAGCTGATTTGATGTGTTTCGCCATTTATACTATGCATACTTTATTAGAGGCAAATTGGATGTCTATAATATTTAACCTAAATTGCAATTGATCTTTATTATAGTCATACTTTAAGCTATCAGTATTTAATCTTTTTGATGTTTTTTCTTGATTCTGAAGCTTTGGTGCAAAGTAAAATTTTCCTATGGGGATAAATTAAGTCATTTCTGATCCTGATTGTTTAAAGGCTGACTTTGACTTTTATAAAGACTGGACGGAACAATATAAAAACAAAACCATAAAATTTTTTATGGAGAACTAAAGGAATCAATATACTCTAAAAAGTGGAATATATATAGAAAGCGGGTGGGTTGAGGAAGGTATGAGAATGCAACAACTACAATAAGACAGAACTGATGGAAATAAACAAGAAACAAAAGCTAAATTTAGTGAAAGATGCAGGACAAGTAGGAGCAGAGCACAGAATAGAAGCTTCATTGTGGGAACGAACATAAAACACCAAGATCAACACAAATTCCCCATGCTTTGATTAAAAATGTGTTTTAAGGGTTTAGCGTTGGTCGTTTAGTATTTTTACAAAACAGAAAAGCAGTGAAATGTTTTTACTTTCCAAGATGAAGGACTCATCGATCCTTCAGAAAACAGTTCCTGAAATAAAAATGTCAAATTCAAAGTAGTCACCTCAGATTTGGGTGATCTCAGTAATCCTTTCAGCTTCAAACTTCCTCACTCCCCCTCACGCTAAGCCTGTGTGGGCCGTTCTGTCAATAGTTCTGCTTTATAAAGTCTCTTCACAGTGCACGGTTCAAGCTCTCAATGCAACACCATCCCTCCTCTAGCTAAACCCTCATGAGCAAGTTTCTTCTGCAGAAACTAGCCACAAGTTTGAGTCTCAATGTCCCGCGATGACCCTGCCGGAAAGCTTGAGCAACTTTGTGCACGCCCTCGAAGATACTCAGAGACAACTTAACTTCTGATCCCTGCTGCAATCAGATGCATCCCTAACAGTGGCAGCGACACGGTGATGACAAAAACTAAAATTAAAGACATTTTTATCTCGCAGTTAACTTTATACAGTCGTCAGAGGAGAAATCAATACTTAATTTAATCTAATGTGACATTTTAAAAAAAACTCACAAGCTCAAAAAACTTGTACAATGATTTTTAAATGTTGAGGCTTCATAAATTCACACAGTCCGAAGCTGAGAGTACTTTTTTTATGCCACGTCTTTTCGAACTAAACCTCAGTGCCTTCATTATTTAACTGTACTGTAAATTCAAAACAATAAAAGCTAGGGAAATTTAACTCAATTTTGCTTTTGTTTCTGAAACTTATTGGACATCCGGGACTGAATGCTGGGATTTTGTTTTTAGCAAACTATTAATTAAAACAATTTGACTTTTACCAAACTGTGACACAAATACCCAAAACAGTATTACAACGAGCACTTCTGATATCATAGTGAAGATCTCTAATTTTTCAAATTCACCTTGATCAGATTACTTTAAGCAGTGTAAGAGTGGATCCTGTCCTTGACGACTTTTTGAAGTTTTAGCAGGTAAATTTTGTAAAAACTAAGATGATGTGGCTATTAGGCTTCCAGGGGTCCCTGCTCTATAACCTTCTCAGTTGCTCTAAGCTTTCTTTAACAAACAAGAATATCATAAATATAATAATTTACCAGTAGATGGCCCTGTGTGATACACTTAGAGAAACTGCAAACCCACAAAAATGTATCTTTAAACTTTGATATAAATCATGCAGTGGCTTAATGAGAATTACATTATATCAAATGCTTCCATTTTCTCTGGAAAAGGTCAGCACAATAACAGTTTGAACGGATGTCAGAACAGTTTTTTTAATTTATTTCTTGAGTCATCATCATCCACTGACTCTGAGTAGGAGTGTAATTCAGCAGTCATAAGTGGCTCCAGTCACAGACAACTATCCTGTGCACCAAGTTTCAAGTAGAGAAATGGAGGAACTTCGGATGCCACACATCTCTGTTTGGAAGACATACGAGGCAATTTTAGCAGAAGTCCAGTTGAACCTTTTCAGCTGACTTCATCAACTTTTGCACAGAACTTTGGATTTTGGTGACTTTGTGAAGAAAAGCCATAGTTTTGTTCACGGCCATCATTCAGCACACCCCGCTTGCCTTACTTTGTGTTACTGCCAATCTATTCACTCCTGACAGCGCCGTATAAAAGAGTCATATTTTTCCACGATGTCCCCTAGGGGCTGCCGCTCCTCCATCCATGCTCATGCATTCTGTTTTCATTCGTCACTCTTCTGTTCCTCCACCTCGCTCTCCATTTATCAACACTTGATTTTCTCCTTCTATGCTTATGCAGCCAGTGTTCTGAAACCAAAGAGGGGGTGTAATCGTGGTAATTGGTGTCAGATTATTACTTCTCATTACCTCATACACTGACATGATTTCAAAGGCCCAAAGATGTTGGAAGGTTGAATTAATAACAGATCAGTGACAGCAATTTTGTGTGACATTTGCATTCAGCCTTATAACAAGTGAAAATCAGCCTCCCATTTTGAATCCATTTAATGCTTAAAAAAGGGTTGTTTGATAATTTAAGGGGTATTTGAGACCTATTGCAATAGCCAATGTAAACATAAAAATCACATAATACATCTGAGTTGCAAACGTCTAGATTGAATACTTAGGTTTGCACAACTATAAGCAAATTGAACTTCAAAGCAACAAAACTTGATTTTAAACTTTGATGTTTGAAGTAAAACATGTTTGATTTAGCAAGCCTTAAGCTGATGGAAGAGGTGCTATTTTACACATTTGCATTGTGTTTTCTGTCACCACACTAGTTTGTCAGGAGTAAAGTGCAGAAGAAAAACAGTAATTTGCATGAGCACAGACAGAAGACATGCCATCTCTTGCTGCTAAAGGTGTAAATGAAATGACAAAGACGGCACACACCTACACCCTTCAGCTGATGTGCGTCTGTGAGTTGAAGAAAAACAGAAACTGAAAATGAAGCGAAAAACTTTTCTCATCAGTACAAGAGAAAAAGCAGCAGTTTTAGCTCCCTTCAACATGTTATTACATTTCTGTGAAAACATATTTTGCTCCTTTACATATTTCATCTGGTTTTGTTAGTTTGACTCACTTAATTGTTTCGGATAGTCAAACAAATTTTAATACCTTAATTCAGCCTTTTTAGAGACGTTATGACCTGGAATTGACTGTGTACTATGGATAACTGCCCTGCTGCATAATTAAAGTGCGCTTGAGTCCCATTGCCTTAAAAACGGCTTTGTAACCCTGTCCACACTCAGACATGTCAGTAATTCTATTATCGATCTTTCTTTTTTATATCTTTTGATTGGGGCATGATATGTTTCAAAGTCTTTACCTGTTTCTTGATGCCATTTACTCAATAACTCATATATCCAGCAGTATGTTATACTGTTACAGTGTTTGATGTGAAATTAAGCATAGTAAAAAGACTGAGTTGAATAGCAGTTTTATCGGTTTCTCCATCGGTTTGTGTTCATTCCAATGCAGAGAAATTTATTCGATTATTGCACGCAATGAATGTGTCTCAAAAAAGGAACTTTGAAAATCTCAGTCAAAAGGGGTTTTAGAGTAATTTGCAATGCAAAAATTTAACCATGTTTTTTGTGGTTTGCTGTTTTTTTCAGGCTTTACTTTTATGTCAATGCAAACACAAGCCAGACGCACAACACAAAACCCCATGAACCAAGACATTGAGCTGGCTTGTTAGGACTGTAGCACACTTGTGTCATTAGTATCAGGATTTTTTTATTGCAGTATCCTGAAAGGTAAACTGAGTCTTTCTGGGTGTGATAACGTCCAGTCAGTTGTGCTCATAAACACATGAACATTTTCTCAACTTGTCACCATGACCTTAAAGGTATTTTACGGGTAGTTTATAAATTAGACCGACGCAAACTAGTTCAAGTTGTGAAGTGGAAGGAAAATGTCACACGTGCTTCTGGAGGAATGGTCGAAAGATCCCCATAGCACACTCCAAAACCTCGTGGACAGCTTCCTAGAAGAGCTGAAGCTGTTATAGCTGCAAAGGGTTGAACACTATGGATTAAGCATGGGATGTCGCTTAAATTCCTATGTGAGTCAAAGCAGGTGAGATAATACTCTTGCAATATAGTGTGTTTTAAAGTTTGAGAATGTAATGCTCAAAGGATGCATAAGCTTTAAATCTGTCCCAACAGAATCTTAATTTTGACCAAAACCCTCTTGCGATCCAGTTTACATGAAGGTGCCTGTTAAACAGCAGTTGTAATTATCCAGTCGAAATCATTACGATAGTCTGTGTGAGCTGTTTCTCCCCAATTAGAGTATTTCTCCTCTTTTGTGTGGCTCTATTTCACAAGTGGAGCGAGTCTCCATTTTGTGTTTTCCACATTCGAAAGTTACTCATGCATTGCTGACCAAAGAAAAATGACTTCAACTGCAAGCAGAGAAACAAAATACAGCCAGTAATGAGGGATTTATCACAGAGGAGGGTGGCTTTTTTTTATGAGCGTGGACTAATAGGTCGCACAAACAAACACAAACAAACATTCAGATGGGTTAAGAGAGGAAACGAGGCCCCGTAATTGCAGAAAGGAAGTCAATGCATATCTCCACATCCTGGTGGCAGAGATTTTGCCTCTGAACCACATGAACTCTGTCCCTCTGTCTACATCTCTGGTGTTTCTGTTCGCTGTCCTCTCACAGTCTGAGCTGCTGTCGGTAATTCACTTTGTAGCTCCACTTCCACCTCCCTCATGTGTCTCTCTCTCCCCCGTCTCGCTGTCTAGTTAATCTTCACAGCCTTCCCGGTGACAGCGCATCAATATCAGTGACATTATCACATTGGTTTATGGCTGTTTCAGGAGGCAGGGCAGGAGAGAGCAGAGACAGAGACATGTCCCATCAATGGCAATTAGAGTTGCTACCACATACGAACGTGAGCTATAAAGCACTCCTCTAAGCAAGCAAATAAACAATTTAAAATTAAACAGTTTGATGATTTTAAAATGTAAAGCAAAGCCTAAACAGTTCTCAAGCTAATTTGCTGTGTTTTAATGGATTCCTCTATTGTGGGAGTGGTGGTCAAGTGGTTAGAGAGCAGGTCACTTGGGAACTTCAAAAGACTGCAAGGTTCCTGGTTTGACTCCCACAGACTGCCACTCTGGGTCCCTGAGCAAGACCCTTAGCCCAACAATGGTCGGACAGTGGCAGCCCTCTGCTCTCTAAAGGGATGAGTTAAATGTAGAGGATGAATTTCATGGGAATGTATGTTACAATAAAGATGATCATTATTGTTATTTTAGAACAATTCTTGTTCTTGTCAGGTGTAAAATAGCTCTTCAGACATTGGAGGGAGGGGTGAATGAACAAGTCCGTCAAAATCTGGCACTGGCTTACAAAACAACCTGTCAGCAGCAAAGTGACAAGCAAATGAAGGATCACAGACGCCCACAAGAAAAAAGCAATAATAGCAATAATTAACAATGATTCAAAATGTTCATAAGATAATTATACAGGTGCGACAAGAATCCAAAGGAAAACAGTTATAAATAAATTCAGACCTACGCCTAAGTACATAGAATTGTAACCAGTTGTAAATAGTTTATTAGTTTATGGCACCATCAGCGTGTGAATGTGTACGTGAATAAGTGAATGTAGTGAAGTGCTTTGTTGTCCTCTGGACTTGATGAAGCAAGTATACAAGTACAGGCCATTTACCATTTATCTGGCTCACCGTGCCATCAAAAGAAGAGTTTTTGTACAAATTCATTGACATTTTTGGATTTGAGTACATTTCCTATATTTTGTGATTGATATTTGTGTTGTAGTGAAAATGTTTTTGGAAGAAAACACCTAAAGGCCAATCAGGTGTTGGTCTGATTTTTTTAAGAAGATTCAAATGGAGCAATACGTGAAATTTTATTATTTTAGGTAAAAAGAACTAAAAACTAGTTTTGTGAAGGACTGAAGGTATCTTAAGATAAGACGTCACACACCATCTCTCTGTGTACATACACACACGTGCATGTACTGTCACTCGCCTGACGTTATCGCTGCCCATTCGCACAGAACACGACAGTAATTGCACAGCGGTGACAAGCTAGGAATACAGCATTCCAATGGCGCTATCTAGTGACGCTTTTACTTAATTGCCACTTCAGTCTCCTCACTCACTTTTCTCCAGGCTTGGGCCTTTCTGGACTTGTCTCGGTAGTAATAATTGGTTGAGTCATACAACTCAGGTCGACCGCAGACCACCACTATCAGCTTCAAAGATTCAAATATTCCTTATTGTCACCACATGTTACTGTGGTGAAGTTTCTTTTTGGCCACTCTAGCTAAGAGTACATATAAGAAAGACAAGCAAACAAACAAATAGGCAATGAACAAGGGTTGCAGTTGTTTTTCAATATAGTTCAAGAGAGATTAAAAAATAACATTAAGTAACATTAAGGTGATTGTAACATAAGACGGGCTAGTAACAGGGGGGTGATTTTAAAATGTTGGACTGCAGTCTCCCATCAGGGGGCGATTGCCCTCACAGCTCTTGGGAATAAGCTGTTTCTGAGTTTATTTGTTTTGGTTCTGAGGCTTCTGAAGCGTTTACCTGATGGGAGTGGGTGGGATCATCTCCAATGATCCCACCCACCCAGCACATTGCCTGGGTGGGTGGGATCAGTGGAGATGCGTCTGGCTCTTCTTTGGACTCATTCTGCAAAAATTGAGTCCAGATCCAGCAGACGGCATCCCACAATCCCCTGCGCTGTTTTCACCACCCGTGCTAAGTCCTTCCTCTCCTGGAATGTGCAGCTCCCACACCATACAGTTATGCTGATACATAAAACACTCTCTATGGTAGCTCTGTAGAAGTTCTTTAGCAGTTTAGTGGGAAGTCCAGAACTTTTCAGTTTCCTGAGGACAAAGAGCCATTGTTGGGCCTTCTTCACCAGCTGGGAGGTGTTCACAGTCCAGGAGAGGTCGGAGGAGATGTGAATGCCCAGGAACCTAATGCTGTCCACCACCTCCCCCTGTATGTAGAGAGGAACGTGTTCAGTCCTCCTGGACCTCCTGTAGTCTATTAATACCTCCTTGGTCTTACTGATGTTCAGGATCAGGTTGTTCCTGGAGCACAACAGTGTCAGATTGCTGGCCTCATCCCTGTAGTGGGACTCATCATTGTTGGAGATGAGACCCACTACAGTGGTGTCGTCCACAAACTTCACCACTGTGTTTGTGGGGTGAGTTCTGAGTGAAAAGGGTGAAGAGAGCTGGGCTGAGGACACGGCTGTTTAAGGTGTCAGGGAGAGCCAGGTCATTGCTCAGCTTGTAGTCCGTTATGTTTCTAATGCCTCTCCACATGTCGTGTGGATTGTTGCTGCTGAAGTGGTCCTCGATGTGCTGCTTGAATCTGTGCTTTGCCTTCTGGATGCCTTTTTTAAGTTCACTTCTAGCCCTGCTGTAGGCCAGTCTCTCTCCAGATCTGAATGCTGCATCCGAGGCCTTCAGTAGGGAACGCACCGAGCTGTCCACCCATGGTTTCTGGAGCTTGTCTTCCATGTTGAATGAAAACTGCTTTGTCTCAGCTGCAGTTCTTCACCCCACGTCACAGTCACATCCAGTTCCTGACTGGTTGTCGCTACGCAACAAGACACAAAAGTTCAGCTTTCTGAAACTCCAACAACTGTCGCTTTGCATCCATCGCATGTTTCGTGTTGCTCTGGCTATCTACCTTTAAATGTATATGATCATCACACTTTTCATTTTATAAACAAAAATATTTAAAAAGATTCATATCACATATTGATTTCTTCCTGCTTGTGTTTGTATATCAAATTAAATTAAACAACACAAATTATGCTTTTGATATAGTTTATGGGCTATAAATTTACCTTTATTTATTTTCATTTATCATCAACTTTGTTTACTTCTTGGATACAAACTTTTAAAAACTACAAAAAGGTACAAAAACAAGTCTTGGTATTTCACCTGATTAATGCAAATACAAAATTGTACTGCCCATATTTATTGAATTTATGGTCATCTATTAGGCACATAAAACGATGTGTTAAACGTAAATAACAAAAAGATTTGCATTACTTTAGTCATTTGCTAAAATTAATGTTTGTGAATGAATGTTTTTTGTTTTGTAATAATGACCTTTTTTATTTGTGTATTTGTAATGTTGGAATACTCCAACCAGCTTTAAATTTGGTTGTGCATTTCTGGAGCCAATTTTCTTTGGGTCTTAAGCTGAAAGTTTTGACAGTGTTCTTCGTTTTTCAGGAGCTGAGGTTTGGCTCACACATCGATCGTCTTGCTCAATGCCCTGCATGAAAAGCCACCTTGTTTTTCTGCTGATTCCTTGTTTTGCTGACATAAAATGAGATCCTGTCGTGTAAATGGTTTTCTGTCCATCTGGGCCCTGGCACCTTACAGCTGAACATTTCCAATCCCCGTGTGCACAAACCGCCAACATGTTCTTTTATTCAGACAGTGCGTCGTTCTTTCCCTCACCACAGATTTACCGACTGCAGCCAAAGTGCTCTATTTTATTGTCATCTGTCCACACCACTCATTCCCTCAACTAATCCCTTTCATCCAGCTGCTATGCACACTTCAAACAATGACTGCTGTGATTAAGTTTCAAATGAGGTTTTTGTTGTGACGACTGTCATCTGACCATGCGTATTCTCAGTGCATTTGTTTTCCAGCAGTTTTTCTGCATGTTCTGTGGTTTTCTCACCAAGTCAAAAGCACAATATGGAATAATTGGATGGTTTATGGCCACCTACAGATGTGCAAGAATCACTAAGCCTAATTTTAAGATCCTTTTTTCAGTTATTCAGTGAAGCTAAGTTGTTTAGGGTTGACTCAGACTTGAGGTGAGGTCCCAGATGACATTTCATGGTCTCACAATTTCTAACAGGTAAAGTATTCTAATGAAGATTAGAATGCTTTTTGAATAGCAGAAGACTACTTTGTTGTTCAGGAAATACAACTTCAGTTCGTTGTCATGATTTGTCTTAGGATGAACCCGGACACAGCACGCACACACAGAGCAAGTTCTTTTAAAGTGAGTTTATTGAACATTGTGGATGATGATGATGAGAGGAACCAGAGTCTTTTAACTGACGGAGATGTAGGGTGAAGAAGCGGGCCGACAGGAGGAGTGCGGAGAGACTGACCAGTAGGGAACACCAGAGCCGAAGACTTGAGACCAGGGCGGAGCACTTGAGACCAGAATGAAACACAGGAGCCAAGAACTTGAGATCAGGACGGAAACCAGGAGCTGAGAACTTGAGACCAGGACGGAACACCAGAGCCGAGGACTTGAGATCAGGACGGAACAGTGTCTTGGGTTGAGGTTGGGCTGGAACAGAGCTGAAGCAGAGTCTCTGGCAGTGACTGAACAAAAATAAAGCTGAAGAAAAGTCTCCTGGCTGACTGAACAAAAACACAAAGCTGAAGTAAGTCTTCTGGCTGACTGAAACAAAAACTGAGCTGACATAGGGTTCTGGCTGAAAACAGAGCAGGAGTTGAACACTACGGACCGGCAATGAGAACAGAATGAGGTGAGTATATATAGAGGTGAACACAGGTGGCAACAGATCAGTGATAATTGCAACCTGACAGGTGGAACCAATCAGGCTGCGCAGGGAAGAGAGAGAGGAAGGGAGGTTCAGCTTGCAGCCTACAAGCTGCATCCTGACATTCGTGCTGTTAAAGGTCATAGCTATGTTTTTTCAAAAATAATACATCCGCAGAATATGGCGGTGAATAAAAGTTTTAATCTTGCTGAAAAATAGATATACAGAATATAGATATTGTTTTGTAAATTTTGACAGGTCCTAAATATATAAATATTTACTTCTGGTTACAATGCCAATGTTAGCACGAAAGGATTCTACACCAATAGGAATAGTTGGCTGAAGTAACATGAAATGGAGCTCTGGCATTGCCAGATAGTAGTAGCTCTGTGATGGTGCTGAGAAATGGCTTCTTCTCATTGTTACATTTCTCAGATTTTAGCAGACTAAAAAAGAACCAAAACGAGGGTGAACATCAGTCAAGGTTTGGAGTGTTGACGTCGACTTAAAGGATCCATGAGTAATACTGAAACCTAGTGGCTTAAATTGGCACAAAAGCCTGCCATTCACCACAATCTAATATAGTGTTTCTAAACGGTGTGTTGCTGTTGTGAATTCTTACTTAGGATACGTATATGATGTTGTGTTTGTTTCTATTTTTTATCCACTTCTCTTACTGGCTTCCATGTTAGCAGGCTGCTGCTCTTTTGCCAAGATAAAATACCAAATGTTGCACTCTGTCTTGGTAACCCTGGGAACTCTCATATGATTGGCTCAGGAACCAGGAGGTAAACAGAAGCTACACTCTGAACCGAAGCAGTTCTGGACCAAACCTCCAGGTGTGACAGGAGAGAAACTGGACTGTTGATCGAGAGGACCAATTGTTTACTAATTGATGTTACTTCCATCCCAGGTGTCAAGTGAGAATGATTTTGATTAATTTAGCAGTAAATTTCTTACTTATTGCTCCTTTAAGGAAGCAAAGGGACTCAGAAATGGTAAATGGCTTGTACTTGTATGTATAACACTTTATCAAGTCCAACGACCCCAATGCGCTTTACACTACAATCAGTCATTCACCCATTCACGTACACGTTCACACCCCGACCGTGTTGAGCTATGTTGGTAGCCTCAGCTGCCCTGGGGCAGACTGACAGAAGCGAAGCTGCAATACATCGCCGTTACCAGACCCTCTGATCACTGCCAGCCATCAATTCGGGTGAAGTGTCTTGTTCAAGGACACAACAACTGAGACTCTTGTAGCAGGGGATCGAACCGGCAACCCATCAGTTAGGAAGGAAACCAGCAACAGGGGTGACAGTGGCCCCTGTTGCCGCGTTCCTTCTGGACAAGTAAGTTAAATCTTTGCTAATGCTAACCAAAGGACCTGGCTTCTTTCTGGCAAACAGCACAGCAGTAGGTTGGAATGAGAATTGACAAACGCGAGTGTGCCACCTACTGGCTGGGAGGGGATAAACTTGTAGCTATCTCATTTAAAGAGGAAGAAGAAGGTATTATGGTGCATTCCAACCGACCGCGGTGTGAACAGTGGATTTACATATTATCCCTTTGCAAACTGTGTTGTCAGGAGCGGTAAAACGGCCTGCAGTGCAGTTCCGTAGGAGTGTTGTGGTCACCATGGTCTGCACGGAAAGAAGCTTAGCGGTGGCTTTGAAAAAAGCTGTTTTAATTTAGCCCTTAAAAAGGCTGTTAAATCATTCATCATTCGTCAACTCATCTTGTATGTTACAAGAGGAACGTTTATTACATGTTTCCGGGAGGACAGATTTGAGTGTGTCACTGATTTGCATGTGACTGAGAATGCGCCTAGGAGGATGGGCCTCCATGTCCTTAAAAACAGCAGTGCACCAACAGCCGGTGGCTCAAGTGCGAGCCATCAGAGTTAAAAAAGACTCCTGGTTAGGTGTCGAAACGTTTTCAGAAAGAATTGAATGAAAGTACGGTTGTCTCCGATTTAAGCCCTGTTTGCTGTTGCAATGAACTGGATAACTGAGAATTTGCACAGGCATTTACTCAACTTAATTTATTTAAGATGGTTTAACTTGACACCTTATAAACTAAATAAATTAAGTTGGATCAACCTAATTCAATTACTTGTTAGCAAGTAATTGAATTCGTTTTTTTCTTTTTAGAGTGTGCATATTTCACTTTTTGCTTTGAAATATTGAAATAAACCTTTCAATAAATCAATGCACGCAGCTTCACATCCACCTGTCTCTTTATCACTGTTAAAATATCAGTTACGATATCCCGCTGTGAAGATCGAATAAGTGAAATTCATTCCCAGAAAATGGTGATCTGAAAATTATATTTACAAAATATTGATATTGTTTAGTTAATTTCCATTTTTCTTAGTTATTGTCAGTATTGCTTAAACGGGCCATGACAACAAATAAAACTTTTCTGAGGTTTTGGGGGTATAATATGGTCTGTTGTGCACTGATGAGGCTGTGTTAATGTCTAAACTGAATACCAAAGTACCTGCTCAGGGGCGGTCAGGTTTGTTAATTTGCTCAAAAATGGTCACATCAGAAAACGGGTTGTATTTCTAAGTAATTTATATTGTCCAATCAGAACACACCATCAAGCAAACAGCCTTGCCTTCCTCTTCCCCTGCTCCCCTCCTCCTCCTGCTGATACACCGTCTGGCTTGAGAGGGGGAAGGCGGCCCAGCGAGCAGATGGCAGCCCCAGATCAGCCTCCCTGTATCGGCGCGAGCAGGAGGCAATTACCCCAGAAGTGGAAGAGCTTAAATATCCCCTAGTCAACCTCAAACTAACTTCACAGCAGTTACTAAAAAGGTGAGCTTATTTTTACGATGGTGGTCTAAAATGCCTTAAGGTTCCACATAGTCCCGAAGGACGAAAGAATTACAGAACATTTTTTGGGGACTTTACTGAAGACTGTTTCCTGTGGAGGAATTCAAGTCATGGCTTTCGAACAACCGGTGTAGGTACCAGATCTGCTCGGGTGGTCAAATCTGCTCGGGGCCCCCGCTTCCCGATGACATCACAATATGGCAACTCCAGTCAATCAAACTACATCGCGCCCGCTGTCTCCATTTGTTACAAATCAATTTTATTTTGTTAATTTACGGTTATTTTCCAGTAACTTAATCGAGGCATGAAAACTTTTAACATCATTTTGGAATGCTTGTGTGGTAGTCTGACAATTTAATCGGTAATTTTGCAGGATCAAAGTAACATCTTAAGAGAAATTTCATTCCTCCAATTTTTTGAAAAAGTTGTGAAGGGAAACTAAACTATAAAATCTTTTCATTTTTAATAAAAGTCTGCAGCCATTTTAATTTTATCACGGCATTCATCACTTCAAAATCAATAATGTTTATTCCTCCTTTTTCTACTGATTTTACAATGTCGTTCTGTCTGATCACATGTTGTTTATTATTCCAGATGAAATTGTGATGAATTTGAAAAAAAAAAATTATTGTAGTATTTGGTATATTTACGATATATGCTGGATAAATTAATCTGGCTATCCCTTCTGTTTTTGTTAACAATATTCTTCCAAAAATTGAAATGTTCCTTTGGAGCCAACTGTCAAATATTTGTTGATTTTTTTTGTAAAATGGGTTGAATATTTGTTCTGTCATTTTCAGTGTGGTCCTTGTTAATCACTATACCTAAATATTTTACCTCATTTTTATCAATTAAAGTGGGTTGATTATTTTGAATTGCTAAGATTTCACATTTTTCCATGTTCATATTTAAGCCTGAAGCTTTTGAGAAAAAAGAAACCGCTAAATTAACTAAATAAAATTGATTTGTTACAAATGCAGACTGCGGTCTCAATGTACTTTGCTTGAGTGACGTTGCCATAGTGTGACGTCATTGGGAGGCGCAAGGCCCATGGAGAATTTCTTCGTAAAAATTGTCCGTTTACAAACCGCAACCACGCTGTCGAAGAAAGCCTACAATCCCACTATAATTACGTTAGTAAGTTGTCCGGACCAATCAGAATGTTTTGCGTAATTGTGCAAACGTTAAACCAGTCATGTATAGTGACGTCATCGGGAGACGCAGGGCCCCGAGCAGATCTGGTACCTACACCGGATTAAAAAAAATAACTACAACGCCACAACGTTGTCATTACCTGTTAGTTTATTTAATTTCAAAATGCTGTCAAATGTAAGAAAGGTGTGTTTGTAACTGCTGTAAATGAACGTTTTACAGGTTTTCCGAATATGGTTGTGGCCAATCAGAGTGAAGTCAACTTGGTAGCGTTGCATATCATTACCGCAAACAACCCTTTTACTGAAGAGGGACGTTTGGCCCGACAGAACAACAAGCTGACGTTATTTTTTTTTCCATGAAGTTCTTTGGAGAAGTTACATATGCAACAATATCAACAGCATGAATTGGTTTATACAGTGATGTCATGGACATTTAAATAACTATGTTCCCTGGACTTTTTTTTCTTACATAGTGTAGTTTATCTCCTAAATAAGTAATAAAATGGGTATTTGCATGCCATACATAAAGTTAAAGTTTTATCACAAAAGTGAGACAGACTTTTAAACTACATAAAGGAGCAACCCCAATATAGCCTTAAGAATCAATAATTTTTATTACCACCTCTTAACTATGTGACCTTTGTATTGTCTCCCTTTATAGGAAGGCAATTTAATAAAGACGATTTCCTTCATTCATCTTCCCCTAACCAGTGTGTTGAATTATGGATTTAAGAGGAAGATATGAACTCATGCAGACTGAATAAACTGCTAAGTCTAGAAGGCGGATCCTCATGCTAATACTTTCTTATGAGCGTAGCATATTTGGTGCTCCTCTGATCCACAAGCACATACAAGCCAAAACAAGGTATTCATCTGTTTGATAATGGTTGATGAAGAAGAAATTAGATCTGTTTTAGACAGACGTGAGATGGAGATAGTGTCTCAAAGGGTTAGACAACAAAAAGGTTATACTAAAATGAACAAAGAGAGGTGTGTCTTATCTAATAATTTCAGAGCAGTGCAAACATATCATCAGTTGGGACGAGGTCACTCTCTAATATAGCTTTGTTTCTTTCCACACCACTCTCTATATCTTGCTTACTGGCACTTAAATAGTTTATCCTCTACGGGCTAATGCAGCCAAATGGAGAAAAATGATCATCTTGCAGCTTATTGAATGAATAAATCACAGGCAAAGCCTAGGGTCTTTCACTTGAGTGCCCTTTACATTTTTTGGCTCTGTATGTGAAGTCAAACAAAGACAATGAATAACATTACTGAAGGTGTGCTGGTGTATGTAAGTCGATGAACTAAAGTTCATAGCAAGCATATTGTCTTTTCTGTACCTGTACATTTTAAACGACAAATCCAGAAAAGTTTCGACATTAAACAGCTACTGGTGGTATTCCCTCAGAGTCAGAGCAACTGTTTAAAGACTCGGTGGGCAGGAATATTTGATAGAGGAAAGTGTATTTCTTCTTTAAAGCCTTCTTCCCTGTAATGCAATGAGACCCCAAGATAGTTAACTAAAATGTTAAACAAATGAGTTACATCTTTTATCACTGGGCAAGTGTCCCAGTATTGATCCAAAGTAACCATGAAAAATCTTAGTTAGGACTGGAAAAAAATCAGGCACTGTGGAAAAAACAATAGGATTAACTGAAGCTGTTTTTTTATGGTTTAGTACAAAAATGGGCCAATGTAGTATATTTTAAAATACTGTAAAAGCTGAAGTCAGCACAAAAGTCATGTAGATTGTACAGCTTTGTTTACCGTGATAGTGTGCGAGTAGATGTTACACAGAGACAAGTAGAGCAGGAGTTAAATTTATTGGCACAAATAACAGCGTCAAATGCTTACTAATGGTAAATCTATGCAGAGACAGAAGACCTTAAAAGAGCAATAAGCCAAAATTTAATTATTTTAGAAGTAACTAATAAATAGTTTTGTGAAGAACTAAAGGTATCTTTTTAGATGGACTATGGTTAAACATCACACACTATCTCTCTGTGATATTCTCCAATCTCTTGTTTACACAGCCAGGCCTGGTAATCGGTGTTGAGTGCTAGAACGGAGATAGAGAGAGGCGTGGCTTGATACACATCTTTGTTTTGGTCTACAGACAGTGCTCAAGCATCATCTAGTGGTGAAATATTGCTTATTGCTCATTTAAAATCCTGAACGAGCATAGTTGACTATTGTAAATTTAAAATAGAGAGCTAAGCTGTTCAGTGATTTATAGACTAACAGAAGTATTTTAAAGTCTATTCTCTGAGCTACAGGGAACCAGTCTAAGGACTTTGGAACTGGGGTGATGTGCTCTATCTTCTTGGTTTCAGTGGGAACATGGGCAGTAGCATTCTGGATCAGCTGCAGTTGTCTGCAGTTGCGATTTTTTTTGGTAGACCTGTGAAAACACTGTTCAAGTAATCAATAAAGATAAACACATGGATGAGTTTCTCTAGACTCTCTTAACATTGTATGTTTTATCGTACTTTTGCATAGTTCTGTCTAAAATATGCATAAATTCCAGTTCTCCAGAATGGAAACCAGTTACTTCTTGGTCTGCAAACAAAAGATATATTTATTTAAGGGAATAAAAATAGATGCAAAGGAACTCATCAAAGTGAATACTTATGTGTGTACAGTCAGTTTGAAAAGGCATGCCAAACCTGGCAGACTATTTGTGTTGTGTATCTTTTATTGGAGCAAAACCGAAAGAATGAAACACAGAACCCTATTGTTTCCTCAGACAAGTAATTTTACTGCAGCTGTTATATTGCTTGTTAAATCTTGGCAAAACAGCTGAGAGTGTTCAGTGCATCCAACTTCATTGATTGCACAGTTGTATCACTACTGGTTTAATATTTTAAAAGTAACTTGATTATGGTGGCTGATCTGAGCCATTAGCTTGCTTTGCTCTCACAGTGTGTGATTTAGCACTTAGAATGGATAAGTGTCCTGGCAAGCTGCAGGGCTCCCATAATAACCAGAATAATTATTAGAACTTTTCAGAGTGCGGCAAACTATAGAGTTTCCATAACAACAGAGTGCGGATTGACTCAATGCATGCAGACAGATTCTTATTGATGATGAAATGCATATCATAACCAGCACATAAACTGTGCTGTGCAAGTTCACCTTTGTGAACTGCTTCTAACTTTAGATCAGATCAAAATGTTTTGTATTACATCATGGATTGATTAGCATGACAATGATCCTATTGCATTGCATTTGTTATTGTCTTATTCACATATCCCTAATTCTCTCCTGCTCTCTTTGCTTACATATTTGAATTTTGGACTGAATTCCAAATAAAGCTGCTCTCAGTTACACATTTTTAGATTTTGGTTATTACAAAACAAAATGAGTCCAAAATAGTAAGTAAAGTCAAAACCTCTAGTAACTTCTATCTATCTATCTATCTATCTATCTATCTATCTATCTATCTATCTATCTATCTATCTATCTATCTATCTATCTATCTATCTATCTATCTATCTATCTATCTATCTATCTATCTATCTATCTATCTATCTATCTATCTATCTATCTATCTATCTATCTATCTATCTATCTATCTATCTATCTATCTATCTATCTATCTATCTATCTATCTATCTATCTATCTATCTATCTATCTGTATATCTATACATACATATATCTCTACATCTCTACATCTTTATATCTATATCTATATATATATCTGTGTGTGTGTGTGTGTGTGTGTGTGCGTGTGCGTGTACTTGTGTGTGCTGTACAATTTGGAGTAATCTGCAACTTTTGATGGCTAGAGTGTTTAACCTTCAGGTTATCCAGCCAAATTTGCATGCTCTTCCTCTTATCTTAATTCGAGCCGTGGGGAAAACAGGTCTACCAAGAAAAAACAGACTCTCTGTTGAGTGACTCTTTTCAAATCATATTCAGGGATCCCAAGGAGTTCACTTATAAAAAGAGGTTTCTGAAAGTCATACACTTTAAAATATGTAATCATTCTTTAAAGAAATGACTGGTAGACAGAGAGCATGGGTGCAATGGACCACACACAGCAGACAGAACACCCACTACAGGTATCAGGAGTTTTACTCAGTTCAAGTTCACCAAGTATAAACAGCGTTAAATACAGCAGTATTTTCTGAAACCTTAACACCACTCCTGAAGCATTGATTTGAATACATGCATTACAACAGTGCCCACTAAGAGGGAGTTATGGGTAAAACAGAGAAAACCACAAGTTTGAAGAGCTGATTTTCTTTTCTCTGGGGCTCTTAGTGATGTGTGTACTCATTTAGTTCACTGTGCGAGTTTTACTATCACTTTTCATCTGTGTGCGTTTTTTTTGTCAGCAGAAAAATCAGCACATCTAACAGGTCAAGGCTTCCCACAGGGGTGGTTCGATATTAAATAATTTGCTAATGTCAGTAAAGCTATGCTTGAGGTCAGGCTGTGAATCATAAAGACACTTCTGTTTCCACAAAGTAAAACAAACATTTACTTGTGAGCCAGTCTTCCTTTGGTGGAGACGTGGTAAAGGCATATCCAGATGTTTGCTCTTTACATGAGAAAGAAAAATCACCACAGTATTGTTCAGTACATAATCACTCACTCTATTTGAAAAAAAGCAAAACAAAAAAACTTGATTGACCATTTTGAAACTATTCTTAATAGTTAATGCTGCCACCAATTAAAGAGCAAACGTTCATAACACTAAAAACCCTGGCAAAGATACATGCAACTAGTAATTTCAATCTATTTTATTGGGACCCTTTGTGATAAAACACAGGAGAGCACAATTATTAATTTTAATAGAAACCATACCTGCGTTTCAAAAAAATAAAATAAAATTCTCAGAAGTATGCTGTCTTTATGTCCCCATAGTCAATACTAGGTAGAATCATGCAAAACAGCTGCAATTCCTTTCGGGTTTGCATCTAACGGCTTAGTATGTAGAACATCAAATCAATTGCCAATTGTTTTTTAAAAATGTTTTAAGCTCAGTCGGATTGGATGGAGAGCATCTGTGAGGATCCACTGATGTCAAATTCCAATTATGATTTAGGTCAGGACTTTAACTGGGCCATTCTGATAACATGGATGTAGTTTGATCTAAACTGTTCCATCGTAGCTATGGCTGTCTGTTGAGGATCATTGACCTGCTGGAATATGAATCTCTAGTTTTAACTTTATCACCTCTAACTCCCAGATTCCACATCCACCATGCTTGCTCCGTTTGGTTCACATCTGACCAACTGAGCAACCACGTTCCAATTTTAATCAATGAGAATAGTTCCACATTCTCCGTGACTACTCCGATCGTGACCGCCAGCGGACCCGCTCTCCGTCGTTCACCGTCAAATTACGGAACAACTCCAATTTTCTGATCCGTTCATGTCCATCAGCCTCCGGCCGGGTCAAGCTCCACAATTACAATCATGGGGGGTGTCATTTGCTATAGCAACACCAAGATTTGGACTAGTAACTGCTAAGCAACCCCAAGATTTTTGTTATGGAAACCGAAAATACACCGTAGTAATTTAGTAATGGGTTAATTTTAATTTCAAATATAAAGATTGCTCAACGCAGTCATTAATTAACTTAATTAATGACTGTTGAGCAATCCTTATATTTTCTGACCTTAGACACATCTCGGGAAGTCACGTAAGGGAGGTTAATGTAAATCAGTAAAGCGGTAAACTTGTAGGATAACGGTGAGTTTGAAAATGGAGAAGTTTTTCGTTTGGCCAGCAACTCCTCTCTGTCATATAGCAACTGCTAAGCTATAGCAATGAAAAAATCCTGCCACACCAATGATTGCAATCATAGAAACAGGAAAAAGAACATCAACAACCACTGGTTTTGTCAAAGTTAGATGGTGTACATAGAGATAATTTAATTATTATTTTTTTTAGATATTTACAATAAAATTTGCTGTTTTATTTAAATATCGGATACAAACCACTCTTTTTGCACCAAATAAGGAAGCAGATTTGTCTTTTCAACATTTAACTTAAAACCTGGTTATTCTCTTCAAATAGATTTACGTTCTGCTTGTAATGACCATGATCGCACGTGCTCTCCTTGGGCTCCAAGAAACGTCGGAGCGGAGCTAGACGGAGCAGTAGGCGTTGCTTTTCACGGACTCAGGGATGCGGTCTGGAACGGAGCGTACACATACAGGAGCGGAGGATGTGGAATTACGGGGTAAGAGGTTTTCTTCGAGGACTCCCATGTACCCATCTTTCCATCAATTCTGACCAGGTGATAAAACTACTCCTAAACGTTCAGAATTTGTTCAGGTATAAAACAATGCTATATTTCTTCAGTACATGTGCATACTTAACCAACGGGGTTGTACTGGATATTTTGGGTATTAATATGTTTATCTTTACACCCCTAGTGCCAACCATCTTTTCATTTTCAGATGATGGACTGGACAGTGTGCCTTGAGATGCTTAATGCTTGGAATATTGTTCTCTGACCTAACCTTCCTTAAAAAACATCTCCACAACCTTATCTCTGAGCTGTGCAGAGTGTTCCTTGGTCTTTATAAGTTAGTAAAACGCACAGAAGTTTTAGGTTTTATGGCGACAAAATGTGGTGATACTTCTGCAAGGCACTGCAGCTGGCTCAGTAGAAATGATAAAAGCAGAAAGTATTAAACAAAGACTGAAAACTAAGAGGTCAACACAGTCTGGACAATCATCCAGACTTCCTCATACAGTAAGAGGACAGAAAATAAACCAATGAATAAAACTTTAGAAATGAGCCAAACACAACAAATGCTTTTGGGTAAATCAATATGTATTTGGGACAGTCATTGTGCAATGCTATTTTACAGCTTCATCCTGGAGATAGTAAACAAGGCAAAGGTTGTTTTCAAATCCACTATTGTGTGAAACCTGCGTGGTTGTTTTTGGTTGACAAAGTTATTATTAGCTGAAGGCTTTGTAACCTTGAAATAATCAAATACAGAATTCAAAGGTTGGAGACAGTGGTTGAAATAAAAGATGCTGAACAGCAGACAAATAAAAAAACGAGAATTTAAAAATTCACATATACTTGAAAACCAAATAGGTGAGACTGGACACATACTGAACACAAAACATTAAACAAAGAAAACAACGAAACCTAAAAAAAAAATGTTCAAATGGAATTCAGGTGGAAAAAAGTATCAAAAGAAAACAGAAACAAAACAACTCTAACAAGGGGATGACTTTAGAAAGTAAAGAAAGCATGTTAATTGACTAGAATACAAAATAAAGAAACAAAAAATAAACAAAATCCAAATCAACACCTTCTTACCATGACTCTTCATTCATACGTTGCTTTGCCCTTGCAATTGATAAGAGGGATTTTAATGAATAGCAAATTTTTAATGTCGAATTGAAGACAGGAAATAATTTTGGGCTATGATTAATTTGAATAATTTTCTTCCAGGATGTAGTGACTATGAAACCATTAACCTTGATGTTTCAAAACAATATCTGGATTTGAATTGTGGATTTTATTCTAGTCCACATGTCAAAATTATACATACAGGCTCAAATGTATTTACATATTTATCAGGACATCTGAAGTAGTTCTGTTGAAAACAATTTAATGTGCTAACTTGACAAGACCATGGTCTATTAGTGATCATGATTGACTGCATGTAAAGGATTTATTTGACGGCACTTAAGCTGTTGACCAATACTCAGAACATAGGACTAAGGAACCCAGTTAGGGAGAATAACAGATTTGCAGAACAGACATTTTTGAGCCATTTCTGAGCAGTTACAGACCCCTAAACAATCTGTTTAAACAATTTTACATACATTTTTTTTCTTTTTTTTAATTTGTAAATGTTTCATCTTTAATATCTTGATGAAAACCTAAAATGTCTCCCACAGATGAAAGCAAATAAACTGGGATTTTCCGGAAGAACCCGGAAACCCCCAAGGCTCAAGGCTGACTTTAATAGGAAGCAGGTGAAACACCAGTTTGACTGTCCATAGTGCAGCCAGTTGTACATTGCTGTGGACTGGGAAGCTGCTTCATTGCTTTTGTGTTTTTTGCAAAAGTCAAGATGACTCTACTCCTTATAATGAGTAGATGAATGCAACAGTTCTATACGTCATTGTCCTGATTTATAAAAATCATTTATGAGACCTGCATTAAGACGTTGTTTTTCTTGGAGATAAATCTTGGAGATTAAGCCAGTCCACCTGAGAGTTAATGGATGAGGATATCCTGAGAAAGGCACAGCTGATTTTATAAAATGCAAAATTCACTTAATTTGGTTCATAAACATATGCTGATTCAAACTCACCGATATCCCTGTTCCAGAAGCCAAGATAACCCCGCAGTGCAAGCCTTGTCCAACTAAGGCAAACATCCGTAGTCAGACACAGGCTGGCGAACATGATGCTGATAAATGTGGCATGGAGAAAGAAGGCTGCGTTTTCAGAAACAGTGAACATTGAACTTGCTTTTCACAACATATATGACTGATGAATAAAGACAGAATACATTTTTAAAATATTTTAAACACATTTTGAGGGTGAACCCTTCACTTGATCATAAAACACCAAAAGTGCATTCAAATCTTTTCAGTTTCCATTTATAAACACCATTCTTTCATTGGAATAACTGTTTTTGTAGATTCTTTTCTTTTAGGTAGACAAGTAAGGATTAATTATTTATACACAAAAACTCAACATTTTATCGCTTCAGAAATGTTTTTGAAATTTTGAAATAAATATATCAAGAATCTTTATTGTCATAAGGTTCCCATGATGGCATTTTGAAGACACTGGCACAGAATTCACAAAGACATAACAAGACTTTAACATTTTAACCCCCCCCCCCCCCCCCCCAAGAAATTAACTGAATACACCAACAACAGCTGCAAGTGTGCTATTAGTCCTTATAGTCCTTAAATCTGATGGGATTTTAATGGTTGAGTCAAAGAAAGACATATAGCAGTCACTCTACAGTAAGCAGAGGTGTCAGGTAACTAAGTGCAAATACTTCATTACCACATTTAAGTCGAAATTTTGGTTATTCATACTTTGGTGGAGTAATTATTTTTTTAGCCTACTTTTTACTTCTACTCCTTACATTTGCATGCAATTTTCTGTACTTTCTACTCCTTACGTTTTGAAAATATTCTCAGTACTGCTATTTTATTTATGCTTATTTTCATTCTGGCTTGTTAATAAAAACAACAATAAAAAAAAAATATTCAGATAAATAGCACTACCCGAGTAGAGGGATTTTGATTGTGGTTGGAGTCAGTACTGAACCAAGTTCAATCATTCCTTTTGACAACACTGTCTACTGTACACAGACAACCATACAAGGGTAATTGTTATGGGAGGAAAATGCACTCATTTTCATGTCCAGTTTTGTTATCTTACATCTGTTGCTCTCATCAATACCTGTAGCGATGCTAGAATGTTCATTTACATTCCAATAATGAGTAAAGGTTTTTTGATAATATGTCTCTGAAGTTTGACTTTTTGCACCAATACTTATAAGCAACCAGACATCACATTTTCTGCTCCATGGTGAGCATTAAACCCACATTGATGCTCAGTATTGCACCCATATGGACCTTTTAATATATTTACATTGTACTAAACGGTTCGTCTACAATGGATATATATGTGGGTAAAACAGCCCATCCCAATTTTTTTTTCAATATTGATACTTTAATATGAAAAGTAGTTTTATATCCGGTACTTTTGTACTTTTACTTCAGTAAAAGGTTTGAGGTGATACTTCTTCTTCTACAGAAGTATTTTTAAACCCTAAGTATGTATGCTTCTACTTGAATAATAGATACTTTTGACACCTCTGACAGTAAGATGTAAATTACTGTGCGATTTCATGAATGTATCATACAAACACTCTGAGAAGTAAAAAAGTGTGCAAATAGTCCCTGGCAAAATTTGAAATGTTCAAGTTAACTGATGATCAAGACAAAAGGACAGGTAGCAGTCTATTTACCAGATGATGTAAAATACTGTGCAATAGCATGAATGTATTAGACAAATGTCAACCAGAACAGACCTCAATAAAATTGTAAAGAATAGTGTTTCTGTGGAGCTAAACTTCTGTAAAGAGTTATCATGGGGAGTAGTCCCCCTATATCAGAAAAAGACTCAAGCTTGGTTTAGAAAACCTGCAATTCCTAAACACTTTCCGAAAAAAAATCTTTTGCTGTATTTTTCTTTGTACAGTGCTTATATAAAAAGCTAAACTGATCAGATACTGAAAACATTGTGATAATAACGGTTACCTACATTTATCAAGGGCATCTTTTATTCAACCATTTTTCAAGAAAATAGGAAAAACATTCAATATTTTTATCAAAACCACGTTATACATATATATGCTGTATGTAAAGCGTTACACAAAAAGACACATACAGCTACAAATTCCTTGTGCTTGAGTTTAAAAGTAAACCTCTTTAAATTTTAAATTTAGTGCACATTGCTACATTTAAAAAAAAAACTTGCTTATTTTTAGGGTTAGGGTTATGAAATACCAGTTATCAGAAGTGCTTGTTGCTAGTTGTCAGGTTGTGAGGCTAGCCCAACCAGATAGTAGATTAAAGGAGCAATTACTAATAACTAAACTATCATAGGCAATGAATAGATGGATGTATATTTCATCATTTAAACACAGCTATTTGACTTTAATCACATTATCCTTGACTGATATTACCATACATTTTATGATTCGAAACATTTAAATTTAACTATAAATAGGCAAAAATAGAAGGAGTTTGTACCGGAACAAATACTTTTTTTACAGCTCTGTTCATGTTGTTGTTTGAATATTGTTTTTGTATGTGTTGAATCCCTGAGGCGGTGTGCAGGTGCTGCATGCTGATAAATGCGATGCCTCACGCTCTTCACCAAAACTGGAAATGTTTTGCTGTCTTCTTCCTCTTTGCTGTGTCAAGTCAAAGTACGCAGATAGCTGCTGTTTGTCAGGTTGTGTACATCTCAAGGCAGGAAGATTTGAGTTGCCAGTGACAGGCAAAAGCGTGTGTCCTGAAAGAGGAAGTGAAAGTACCTTTCGCTCAATTTGTTCACTTTACCACGTTTTCCTAAGTTAAACATGAAAATAGGATGCTTGTGTTCAGGTTGATGTCTGCACTGTGCAGCAGTTGGTGGCACTGATTAAATCACAGCCATTGCATTTCTGTGTGAGTTAACAAATTCTCTATTTGCATGGGCTTTTCCAGGTACTCTGACTTACTCCAACCATTTAAAACACACATTTGGTCAATTAATAACTCTCATTTGCCCTTAGGTGTGCTTGTGCATGGCAGTCCCTTGTGTGCCCCTGGAAGTCCACTAAAGATATGTACCCTTGAGGCCGAGCAAGGATTAAGTGGGCATAGTAAACGGACTGGATGTGTCATAATGACATTTTTTTTTACTTTTATGGTCTTTGATTCTATGAAGACAGAGTACCTTTTGTCCCCAAGCAGAATGATACATAACTTTAGATCTTGTAATTGTATTGGTTTATTCATCTCATCGTAGCATGAAGATTAAAGTGTGTTATTCTATTAAAACACCTCATGCAGTGCGGGAAAAAAGTATTCCTGATTTTGCTTTTGTTGCAACCACTAAAGGTTCGAGATTATTAAACACACTTTCATATTCCAAAGACAGGATTGTTGGCAGCGTATTATATTTGCCATAACTCTGCCATGAAGGTAAGATTCTATTGGAGTTTTTGAAAGTTTGAGTGTATTTTGTTGTCTCACTAAAATCCCTATGCACCAGGTTCCTGTGTGCTAATTATAACACCTATGCTGCATCACTTGATGCATTTGTGTATTTTCTTCCTGTCTTCTGTCCTTCCCCAGCAGATTGTTGCCAGTGCATGGCCTTCTCGTAGACCCCTTTTTGGATTTTCTCTTTTGCAGAGTTTTATATTTCCAGTTTCTGTCACGATTTGGGTTTTGTTGTGGTTTGATTTTGTACTTTGTTTTATGTTATCAGTTCTTCTGACCTGCTCCGATCACTTCTGTCACCGGCCTTTATTCAGTTCGATTGCCAGCATTCTTTCACCTCTTTGTCACCACCCTATTTGTCTTCCTGTCACTCCCCTTCACCAATCTCCATCCAATCAGCTTCAGCTTACTTCCAGCCACTTTTTCCCTCTTTTGCTCCACCCATTCTGATAATTAGTTTCACTCCGTTCACCTGCTCACTCCTCTATTTATACCTGCCTCTGTCTTCTGCACTCTGCCAGATCATTGTCTTTCTGTGCCGATTGGTGAGTCTAGTCCAGCATTCTCTGTTCTATTTGCTTGTTGATCTGACCCTATTTGCTTCTGGATATCTGAGCCAGCCTGCCCCCTGATTTACCTGAGTTGCTGCTTAATCTCATTCTGCCTGCCTGTTGCCTGACCGGACTGTTCTTTCTGAGTTAGCCTGTCCCCTGTTTTTGTATATAGTTTTGTCTGTGACTGTTATTTGTTATTTTTGGTTATTGGACGCAGTCTTCCCATTTTTGGCTTGATGCCCGTTTTTGTTTTTGCATTTTGTTAATAAATTATCTTTTACCTAACCTCTGCTTGTCTGGCTGAATACTGGGTCCATCTGTCCCTGTTCTTGACAGTTTCTTCTGCAGCATTTTGCATCTGTCTCTTCCAAAGTACTCATGTACTTATTTGAGTCTTACGTTTTACAACATCTAATGAAAAACATTTTGTGGAGGTTTTTACTGAAGTCTTGCATAAATGTCAATTTAATGGTGCTTTTGGAAAAGTCCAGCAAGCGATTATTTTTTTTCAGTCATGACTTCATTCATTCCTGGTTGTCTGAGCTTTTCCCAGCATAATTTCATGCCATTACACGTAAAATGTGTGCCACTGTGGGTACATTCCTTGGTGTATCATTTATCTGGAGCTTTTAGGAAGGTCTCTCCAAATCCTTTTACTCTGTTAAAATGACATGCCAAATGGTCTGGATGGAAGTTGCAAACTGTCATCGCTTTACAGTGAAAATACAAAATGAAAAGAGAAAGTCCTGTTCCTGGACCTATTCCAATACATCATATTTTGTGAGTTTTATGAACTGTGTGATGTTGTTGTGCTTTCAGCAGCCTAGTTACTTTTGAAATAGAAGAGATGACGAAACACACAAATAGTGAAACCAATGCATTGTTACTTATTTGTTCCTTTTCTAAAATGTTCTTAATTTCTAATCATTAAGGTGATTATATTATGCATTCTATACAGATCATAATTCAATATTCATAGTACAACAATGTAGTATAAAGAGTATTTCCAGCCCAAAAAACCTGGTGTTAGACAGTTCCTAAAAAATCTGTAAACTAGGACACTTGGGACCTAGTCTACACAGTAACAAATGGAAATATTGCGGTTCAACTACTTTACCTGATGTGACACAGCCTCTAATACATTTATTTGTCTCTCAGCCCCAATTGAAGTGGAAAATTTATCACCGTATGATGATGGTCACATTTTATAAACTAATCAGTTACTACAAAGCAAAACTAAGCTCTGTTCACACCAACCGCTAAATAATTAATTTCTATCCCTTTGGATATACATTTGGAGGAATCCTACCTAATCTGGAAAAACACTTTATTGCTGTATAAAAAGACCCTTTGCAGAGTTAGAGCAGCATATTTTTCATCATTAAAAGAAGAGAATAAAAATAATCCTAGGTTTCTCTTGAGTACAGTTGCCAAATTTACAGTCACAGCTCCGTTGATCCATCCATTCCCTTAGCTCTCATCAGTAATGCCTTTATGGGATTCTTTATAAATAAAATTGATTCTATTAAAAATAAAATCAATGGCATCCTACCAAACATGATTACCTTGTCCTCAGCAAGTGAGGAAGCGTTGGAGGAATCTTTCAAACCTGATCAATATTTGGATTGTTTATACCAAGTAGAGCTTTCTGAGTTATCTAAACGTTTAGCTTAATCCAAACCTTCAATTTATATTAGACCCAATTCCAACCAAGTTATTTAAGGAGGTGTTCCCTTTGATTAATGCCCCCATTTTAGACATGATTAATCTATCCTTAGTAAATGGATATGTACCACAGGCTTTTAAAGTAGCTGTCATTAAACCTTTACTTAAGAAACCATCTCTTGATCAAGATGAGTTATTAAATTATAGACCTATCTATAATCTTCTTATCTAAAATTGAGAAAGTAGTTGCTAATCAAGTATGTAAACAGTTACAATGTAATGATCTATATTTGAAGAGTTTCAGTCAGGCTTCAGAGCTCACCATAGCACAGAAACAGCTCTGGTGAAGGTCACTAATGATATTCTCATGGCCTCAGATAATGGACTTGTGTCAGTACTTGTCCTGTTAGATCTCAGTGCTGCATTTGATACAGATGATCACAATATTCTCCTAGACAGACTTGAACATACGGGGGATGGTATGCTCAAGTAGAGATTAAGGAAAAAGCATTAGGCTGGTGTAAATCGTATCTGTCTGACAGATTCCAGTTTGTTAATAATAAATCTTTAAACTCTAGGGTCACTTGTGAAGTACCACAGGGTTCAGGGTTCAGTCCTTGGACCAATTCTCTAGTTCTCTTTATATATATATATATATATATATATGTATATGTATATGTATATGTATATGTATATATGTATATATGTATATGTATATATGTATATAGGTTTTTCTTTATATTTTTTAAAAAATGTAACTAAATTTGTAATTCTTAATATTTTCGGAAGTAACTGTAACTGAATTACATATTTTCTCATTGTAACTGTAACGAATTACAGTTACTCTTTTTTTGTAATTAAATTACGTAATTTTCTCCTTTTCTAAAGACAACAAAGGCCGTTTTCTTGTGATAATGGGATGGTTTATCTGGAGAAAACAAACTTTGTCGGGCAGTCGTCTCCTTAAGTGACGAGGCTGATATAAAAAGTTATCTCTAGAAGACAGACAAATTGCAATTTCAGCCTGTGTTAGACCTCGAGAGAAGTAAAATCTGATTCGTTGATCATGATCATGTCAGATCGTGGTTCTCCACCATCTGACATTTTCAGCGTGAGCCTTTTCTGGTAAGGCTTTAAGCACACTGAGAAACTGAACATAAGCATTAAAAAAACCTGAAAAAACCCGGCTATCCATTATCTCATGATAACCATGTCATTAACTCAAGAAAACTGTTATTGTTTTCTCGTGATAACAATATAGCTAAGTCATTATCTGGAGAAAATAATGTAAAAGAAAGCATTCAAATACACCCGCTCTCAGCTTCCGTAGCTCATCACTGGTTCCAGGAAAATTAAAAAACCTGTTGCCTTTAAAGCATTTCTTTCTTTCCTTTTACATTTGAAGGACTTGTATTTCTCATCACTACAAATTGTGTCTATCTAAGCCTAAACTGAGAGCCACTGAGTTTATCTCACACATACTTGTTGTTAGAGCAGTTCAGGTCTTAAATGTCCCAACACAGAAAGCGTTTTATTTATAGAAAGGTTATTACTGACCACCTTTATGATGGATTCAACTAATCTGCTTTCAAAGACACCGTTTAACTAAATTAAGCGACAAACACTCAGAAAGTTCAACGACTGTTGATTAAGTTAGTAAAAAATCTTTTAATAAAAATAGTTATTACCAGCAATTAAATAATAGTTGTACTTCAGCACTATTATAGAAAATAACGACTCCATCAAGGCCCAGTCCAAAACAACATCACCATTTTCTGTAAATCTAGATTTCTGTTCACTTCTACGTGACTTTACCACGTAGCACATTCACTCTAACTCCAGAAGTGTTTCTTTAATAGTTTTTTTCTTTGTTTCTTTACTTAAACAAACTTCAGTGAACTTCAAGTGTTAAGAGCACAAAAACACAGAAACCATGACAGACTTGGAAAGAACTGAAATCTACCTTTTTTCCGTCCTGAAAGTTTCTATTTTGACTTTTGTCAGTTTCAGAGACAAGAATTGTTGTCAGGAAGCTGGACATCTTTAAGAGAAGCGATTTTTATGGCAAAATAATCAAATAAGGTCTGAGAAGGCATTAAGGTTGGATCTGGCTGGTGTTTAAATGATGCTGCCATGATGCACCTAAGTGGGAACCATAGCAACCATGGCCTTCACAGCATATTTCTTAAAATCAGCTGTTTTAAAACATAAAAAAATAAAAAGCCAGATCTAGGTTTCTACACAAACCTCATTACGGAAGAGCGGACCGGTCCCTCCCATACTTTTTGATGATGGTTTTCTCGTTATAACGAGTTAATTTTTTCCTTTTCTAAAGACAACAAAGGCCGTTTTCTTGTGATAATGGGATGGTTTATCTGGAGAAAACAAACTTTGTCAGGCAGTCGTCTCCTTAAATGACGAGGCTGATATAAAAAGTTATCTCTAGAAGACAGACAAATTGCAATTTCAGCCTGTGTTAGACCTGGAGAGAAGTAAAATCTGATTCGTTGATCATGATCATGTCAGATCGTGGTTCTCCACCATCTGACATTTTCAGCGTGAGCCTTTTCTGGTAAGGCTTTAAGCACACTGAGAAACTGAACATAAGCATTAAAAAAACCTGAAAAAACCCGGCTATCCATTATCTCATGATAACCTTGTCATTAACTCAAGAAAACTGTTATTGTTTTCTCGTGATAACAACATAGCTAAGTCATTATCTGGAGAAAATAATGTAAAAGAAAGCATTCAAATACACCCGGTCTCAGCTTCCGTAGCTCATCACTGGTTCCAGGAAAATTAAAAAACCTGTTGCCTTTAAAGCATTTCTTTCTTTCCTTTTACATTTGAAGGACTTGTATTTCTCATCACTACAAATTGTGTCTATCTATGCCTAAACTGAGAGCCACTGAGTTTATCTCACACATACTTGTTGTTAGAGCAGTTCAGGTCTTAGATGTCCCAACACAGAAAGCGTTTTAGTTATAGAAAGGTTATTACTGACCACCTTTATGATGGATTCAACTAATCTGCTTTCAAAGACACCGTTTAACTAAATTAAGCGACAAACACTCAGAAAGTTCAACGACTGTTGATTAAGTTAGTAAAAAATCTTTTAATAAAAATAGTTATTACCAGCAATTAAATAATAGTTGTACTTCAGCACTATTATATAAAATAACGACTCCATCAAGGCCCAGTCCAAAACAATATCACCATTTTCTGTAAATCTAGATTTCTGTTCACTTCTACGTGACTTTACCACGTAGCACATTCACTCTAACTCCAGAAGTGTTTCTTTAAGTTCACTGAAGTTTGTTTAACTAAAAAAACAAAGAAAAAACTATTAAAGTGTTAAGAGCACAAAAACACAGAAACCATGACAGACTTGGAAAGAACTGAAATCTACCTTTTTTCCGTCCTGAAAGTTTCTAGTTTGACTTTTGTCAGTTTCAGAGACAAGAATTGTTGTCAGGAAGCTGGACATCTTTAAGAGAAGCGATTTTTATGGCAAAATAATCAAATAAGGTCTGAGAAGGCTTTAAGGTTGGATCTGGCTGGTGTTTAAATGATGCTGCCATGATGCACCTAAGTGGTAACCATAGCAACCATGGCCTTCACAGCATATTTCTTAAAATCAGCTGTTTTAAAACATAAAAAAATAAAAAGCCAGATCTAGGTTTCTACACAAACCTCATTACGGAAGAGCGGACCGGTCCCTCCCATACTTTTTGATGATGGTTTTCTCGTTATAACGAGTTAATTTTCTCCTTTTCTAAAGACAACAAAGGCCGTTTTCTTGTGATAATGGGATGGTTTATCTGGAGAAAACAAACTTTGTCAGGCAGTCGTCTCCTTAAATGACGAGGCTGATATAAAAAGTTATCTCTAGAAGACAGACAAATTGCAATTTCAGCCTGTGTTAGACCTGGAGAGAAGTAAAATCTGATTCGTTGATCATGATCATGTCAGATGGTGGTTCTCCACCATCTGACATTTTCAGCGTGAGCCTTTTCTGGTAAGGCTTTAAGCACACTGAGAAACTGAACATAAGCATTAAAAAAACCTGAAAAAACCCGGCTATCCATTATCTCATGATAACCATGTCATTAACTCAAGAAAACTGTTATTGTTTTCTCGTGATAACAAAATAGCTAAGTCATTATCTGGAGAAAATAATGTAAAAGAAAGCATTCAAATACACCCGCTCTCAGCTTCCGTAGCTCATCACTGGTTCCAGGAAAATTAAAAAACCTGTTGCCTTTAAAGCATTTCTTTCTTTCCTTTTACATTTGAAGGACTTGTATTTCTCATCACTACAAATTGTGTCTATCTAAGCCTAAACTGAGAGCCACTGAGTTTATCTCACACATACTTGTTGTTAGAGCAGTTCAGGTCTTAGATGTCCCAACACAGAAAGCGTTTTAGTTATAGAAAGGTTATTACTGACCACCTTTATGATGGATTCAACTAATCTGCTTTCAAAGACACCGTTTAACTAAATTAAGCGACAAACACTCAGAAAGTTCAACGACTGTTGATTAAGTTAGTAAAAAATCTTTTAATAAAAATAGTTATTACCAGCAATTAAATAATAGTTGTACTTCAGCACTATTATATAAAATAACGACTCCATCAAGGCCCAGTCCAAAACAATATCACCATTTTCTGTAAATCTAGATTTCTGTTCACTTCTACGTGACTTTACCACGTAGCACATTCACTCTAACTCCAGAAGTGTTTCTTTAAGTTCACTGAAGTTTGTTTAACTAAAAAAACAAAGAAAAAACTATTAAAGTGTTAAGAGCACAAAAACACAGAAACCATGACAGACTTGGAAAGAACTGAAATCTACCTTTTTTCCGTCCTGAAAGTTTCTAGTTTGACTTTTGTCAGTTTCAGAGACAAGAATTGTTGTCAGGAAGCTGGACATCTTTAAGAGAAGCGATTTTTATGGCAAAATAATCAAATAAGGTCTGAGAAGGCTTTAAGGTTGGATCTGGCTGGTGTTTAAATGATGCTGCCATGATGCACCTAAGTGGTAACCATAGCAACCATGGCCTTCACAGCATATTTCTTAAAATCAGCTGTTTTAAAACATAAAAAAATAAAAAGCCAGATCTAGGTTTCTACACAAACCTCATTACGGAAGAGCGGACCGGTCCCTCCCATACTTTTTGATGATGGTTTTCTCGTTATAACGAGTTAATTTTCTCCTTTTCTAAAGACAACAAAGGCCGTTTTCTTGTGATAATGGGATGGTTTATCTGGAGAAAACAAACTTTGTCAGGCAGTCGTCTCCTTAAATGACGAGGCTGATATAAAAAGTTATCTCTAGAAGACAGACAAATTGCAATTTCAGCCTGTGTTAGACCTGGAGAGAAGTAAAATCTGATTCGTTGATCATGATCATGTCAGATGGTGGTTCTCCACCATCTGACATTTTCAGCGTGAGCCTTTTCTGGTAAGGCTTTAAGCACACTGAGAAACTGAACATAAGCATTAAAAAAACCTGAAAAAACCCGGCTATCCATTATCTCATGATAACCATGTCATTAACTCAAGAAAACTGTTATTGTTTTCTCGTGATAACAAAATAGCTAAGTCATTATCTGGAGAAAATAATGTAAAAGAAAGCATTCAAATACACCCGCTCTCAGCTTCCGTAGCTCATCACTGGTTCCAGGAAAATTAAAAAACCTGTTGCCTTTAAAGCATTTCTTTCTTTCCTTTTACATTTGAAGGACTTGTATTTCTCATCACTACAAATTGTGTCTATCTAAGCCTAAACTGAGAGCCACTGAGTTTATCTCACACATACTTGTTGTTAGAGCAGTTCAGGTCTTAGATGTCCCAACACAGAAAGCGTTTTAGTTATAGAAAGGTTATTACTGACCACCTTTATGATGGATTCAACTAATCTGCTTTCAAAGACACCGTTTAACTAAATTAAGCGACAAACACTCAGAAAGTTCAACGACTGTTGATTAAGTTAGTAAAAAATCTTTTAATAAAAATAGTTATTACCAGCAATTAAATAATAGTTGTACTTCAGCACTATTATATAAAATAACGACTCCATCAAGGCCCAGTCCAAAACAATATCACCATTTTCTGTAAATCTAGATTTCTGTTCACTTCTACGTGACTTTACCACGTAGCACATTCACTCTAACTCCAGAAGTGTTTCTTTAAGTTCACTGAAGTTTGTTTAACTAAAAAAACAAAGAAAAAACTATTAAAGTGTTAAGAGCACAAAAACACAGAAACCATGACAGACTTGGAAAGAACTGAAATCTACCTTTTTTCCGTCCTGAAAGTTTCTATTTTGACTTTTGTCAGTTTCAGAGACAAGAATTGTTGTCAGGAAGCTGGACATCTTTAAGAGAAGCGATTTTTATGGCAAAATAATCAAATAAGGTCTGAGAAGGCTTTAAGGTTGGATCTGGCTGGTGTTTAAATGATGCTGCCATGATGCACCTAAGTGGTAACCATAGCAACCATGGCCTTCACAGCACATTTCTTAAAATCAGCTGTTTTAAAACATAAAAAAATAAAAAGCCAGATCTAGGTTTCTACACAAACCTCATTACAGAAGAGCGGACCGGTCCCTCCCATACTTTTTGATGATGGTTTTCTCGTTATAACGAGTTAATTTTCTCCTTTTCTAAAGACAACAAAGGCCGTTTTCTTGTGATAATGGGATGATTTATCTGGAGAAAACAAACTTTGTCAGGCAGTCATCTCCTTAAATGACGAGGCTGATATAAAAAGTTATCTCTAGAAGACAGACAAATTGCAATTTCAGCCTGTGTTAGACCTGGAGAGAAGTAAAATCTGATTCGTTGATCATGATCATGTCAGATGGTGGTTCTCCACCATCTGACATTTTCAGCGTGAGCCTTTTCTGGTAAGGCTTTAAGCACACTGAGAAACTGAACATAAGCATTAAAAAAACCTGAAAAAACCCGGCTATCCATTATCTCATGATAACCATGTCATTAACTCAAGAAAACTGTTATTGTTTTCTCGTGATAACAACATAGCTAAGTCATTATCTGGGGTCCGTTCTTCGTACGTCGCTAACTCAGTTAGCAGGATTTCATTGTTGACGATTTGGCATGATCTTGGATCGTTTGGTTCTTCGAAAGACATCCTGCACTTGTTGTCATAGCAACATGTGCGCCAGCTTAAGCCTGCTCGAGAGCAGGCTTATTTCGTGTAAACAAGATTAGATCACGGCTGTATAAGCGGAGGAGATAGGGAAGTCTGTCGTAGCCATGTCCATTTTTACGACTGCAACCTGTTGCGGAAGGTGCAAGAATAATTTGCAGAGTTTTTCGAATTAATCGTGTATTGCGCAATAGACAGGATCCTTGAGAGCAGCGCGACAGTAGAGAGATTTTCTTGGTGGCTGTTATAAACAGACAAACACATCATTTAACAGTGGCTTTTAAAGAGGAAAAAGTGGTGTTGGAGCCATAAATCTAAAATATTTAAGTTACTTGTATGATGGTTTGCTTTTTATTTTTATCCTATTCAGTAAGAAGATTTGTTCGGGCCATTTTATTGTGAAGTTTAGTTTACTTTGAAAGGCTTGCTTCCTGTCGAGCCGTATATTCTATTAGAAAAAATTATGGATGGATTATCTAGCCACGGAGCAATACAGTTTTACCGTGTAAACTGTGGATGACTTGGAAAAGGAAAATTTTCATTTTTTATGGATAAAGATTTTTTTTTTGTTAAAATTCCCAGTTTGCACATGTCCTTTACTTCCCGTGTCTAAGGAATGACACTGAAATTTGGATCTCTTGACATAACAAGTGCTTTTTAAAATAAAGTATAATAATTAAAGGCTACCATTTTGTAGAATATTCTTGTACTTCACTTTTACTTGTCCCCATGTTCTAGTGGGTCCTGTAGACGCTCTGACATAAAAGAACAAAGTAAATATGAGATTATTAAAATGCAAAAATTCATACTGTAGAAAGTGATAGAAACATCTACCATGGACAGTATTTACGCATTAATTTGTCCGCTGCTTTTTGCCAGCCCTCTCTCCTGGCTTTAACAGATTTTGAGGTGTTTTAATTAATGACTCAAATTCGGCATAACCTTCCAAGCTCTTGTTCTGCTTGGGAGAAAAACTGTGGGCGTTCTTTGGCCATGCTGAACAGCCAATAGCAGCGTTGCTGATCATTGTTTCTACTATCGATACATTTCCCCTTTTAAACAAATGCATGAACGCGCAGTTGTCTCAGATAACTCAATCCAGCGATACTAATCCTAAACAACAGGTGTGTTCGAAGAACCCAATTAGCCGGATCATGATTAGCCGGATGAAATCATCTTGGATGTGTCATTTGATCTTGGATGTTTTAAGCAACGTACGAAGAACGGACCCCTGGAGAAAATAATGTAAAAGAAAGCATTCAAATACACCCGCTCTCAGCTTCCGTAGCTCATCACTGGTTCCAGGAAAATTAAAAAACCTGTTGCCTTTAAAGCATTTCTTTCTTTCCTTTTACATTTGAAGGACTTGTATTTCTCATCACTACAAATTGTGTCTATCTAAGCCTAAACTGAGAGCCACTGAGTTTATCTCACACATACTTGTTGTTAGAGCAGTTCAGGTCTTAGATGTCCCAACACAGAAAGCGTTTTAGTTATAGAAAGGTTATTACTGACCACCTTTATGATGGATTCAACTAATCTGCTTTCAAAGACACAGTTTAACTAAATTAAGCGACAAACACTCAGAAAGTTCAACGACTGTTGATTAAGTTAGTAAAAAATCTTTTAATAAAAATAGTTATTACCAGCAATTAAATAATAGTTGTACTTCAGCACTATTATATAAAATAACGACTCCATCAAGGCCCAGTCCAAAACAATATCACCATTTTCTGTAAATCTAGATTTCTGTTCACTTCTACGTGACTTTACCACGTAGCACATTCACTCTAACTCCAGAAGTGTTTCTTTAAGTTCACTGAAGTTTGTTTAACTAAAAAAACAAAGAAAAAACTATTAAAGTGTTAAGAGCACAAAAACACAGAAACCATGACAGACTTGGAAAGAACTGAAATCTACCTTTTTTCCGTCCTGAAAGTTTCTAGTTTGACTTTTGTCAGTTTCAGAGACAAGAATTGTTGTCAGGAAGCTGGACATCTTTAAGAGAAGCGATTTTTATGGCAAAATAATCAAATAAGGTCTGAGAAGGCTTTAAGGTTGGATCTGGCTGGTGTTTAAATGATGCTGCCATGATGCACCTAAGTGGTAACCATAGCAACCATGGCCTTCACAGCATATTTCTTAAAATCGCTGTTTTAAAACATAAAAAAATAAAAAGCCAGATCTAGGTTTCTACACAAACCTCATTACGGAAGAGCGGACCGGTCCCTCCCATACTTTTTGATGATGGTTTTCTCGTTATAACGAGTTAATTTTCTCCTTTTCTAAAGACAACAAAGGCCGTTTTCTTGTGATAATGGGATGGTTTATCTGGAGAAAACAAACTTTGTCAGGCAGTCGTCTCCTTAAATGAAGAGGCTGATATAAAAAGTTATCTCTAGAAGACAGACAAATTGCAATTTCAGCCTGTGTTAGACCTGGAGAGAAGTAAAATCTGATTCGTTGATCATGATCATGTCAGATGGTGGTTCTCCACCATCTGACATTTTCAGCGTGAGCCTTTTCTGGTAAGGCTTTAAGCACACTGAGAAACTGAACATAAGCATTAAAAAAACCTGAAAAAACCCGGCTATCCATTATCTCATGATAACCATGTCATTAACTCAAGAAAACTGTTATTGTTTTCTCGTGATAACAACATAGCTAAGTCATTATCTGGAGAAAATAATGTAAAAGAAAGCATTCAAATACACCCGCTCTCAGCTTCCGTAGCTCATCACTGGTTCCAGGAAAATTAAAAAACCTGTTGCCTTTAAAGCATTTCTTTCTTTCCTTTTACATTTGAAGGACTTGTATTTCTCATCACTACAAATTGTGTCTATCTAAGCCTAAACTGAGAGCCACTGAGTTTATCTCACACATACTTGTTGTTAGAGCAGTTCAGGTCTTAGATGTCCCAACACAGAAAGCGTTTTAGTTATAGAAAGGTTATTACTGACCACCTTTATGATGGATTCAACTAATCTGCTTTCAAAGACACCGTTTAACTAAATTAAGCGACAAACACTCAGAAAGTTCAACGACTGTTGATTAAGTTAGTAAAAAATCTTTTAATAAAAATAGTTATTACCAGCAATTAAATAATAGTTGTACTTCAGCACTATTATATAAAATAACGACTCCATCAAGGCCCAGTCCAAAACAACATCACCATTTTCTGTAAATCTAGATTTCTGTTCACTTCTACGTGACTTTACCACGTAGCACATTCACTCTAACTCCAGAAGTGTTTCTTTAATAGTTTTTTCTTTGTTTCTTTACTTAAACAAACTTCAGTGAACTTCAAGTGTTAAGAGCACAAAAACACAGAAACCATGACAGACTTGGAAAGAACTGAAATCTACCTTTTTTCCGTCCTGAAAGTTTCTAGTTTGACTTTTGTCAGTTTCAGAGACAAGAATTGTTGTCAGGAAGCTGGACATCTTTAAGAGAAGCGATTTTTATGGCAAAATAATCAAATAAGGTCTGAGAAGGCATTAAGGTTGGATCTGGCTGGTGTTTAAATGATGCTGCCATGATGCACCTAAGTGGTAACCATAGCAACCATGGCCTTCACAGCATATTTCTTAAAATCAGCTGTTTTAAAACATAAAAAAATAAAAAGCCAGATCTAGGTTTCTACACAAACCTCATTACGGAAGAGCGGACCGGTCCCTCCCATACTTTTTGATGATGGTTTTCTCGTTATAACGAGTTAATTTTCTCCTTTTCTAAAGACAACAAAGGCCGTTTTCTTGTGATAATGGGATGGTTTATCTGGAGAAAACAAACTTTGTCAGGCAGTCGTCTCCTTAAATGACGAGGCTGATATAAAAAGTTATATCTAGAAGACAGACAAATTGCAATTTCAGCCTGTGTTAGACCTGGAGAGAAGTAAAATCTGATTCGTTGATCATGATCATGTCAGATGGTGGTTCTCCACCATCTGACATTTTCAGCGTGAGCCTTTTCTGGTAAGGCTTTAAGCACACTGAGAAACTGAACATAAGCATTAAAAAAACCTGAAAAAACCCGGCTATCCATTATCTCATGATAACCATGTCATTAACTCAAGAAAACTGTTATTGTTTTCTCGTGATAACAACATAGCTAAGTCATTATCTGGAGAAAATAATGTAAAAGAAAGCATTCAAATACACCCGCTCTCAGCTTCCGTAGCTCATCACTGGTTCCAGGAAAATTAAAAAACCTGTTGCCTTTAAAGCATTTCTTTCTTTCCTTTTACATTTGAAGGACTTGTATTTCTCATCACTACAAATTGTGTCTATCTATGCCTAAACTGAGAGCCACTGAGTTTATCTCACACATACTTGTTGTTAGAGCAGTTCAGGTCTTAGATGTCCCAACACAGAAAGCGTTTTAGTTATAGAAAGGTTATTACTGACCACCTTTATGATGGATTCAACTAATCTGCTTTCAAAGACACCGTTTAACTAAATTAAGCGACAAACACTCAGAAAGTTCAACGACTGTTGATTAAGTTAGTAAAAAATCTTTTAATAAAAATAGTTATTACCAGCAATTAAATAATAGTTGTACTTCAGCACTATTATATAAAATAACGACTCCATCAAGGCCCAGTCCAAAACAATATCACCATTTTCTGTAAATCTAGATTTCTGTTCACTTCTACGTGACTTTACCACGTAGCACATTCACTCTAACTCCAGAAGTGTTTCTTTAAGTTCACTGAAGTTTGTTTAACTAAAAAAACAAAGAAAAAACTATTAAAGTGTTAAGAGCACAAAAACACAGAAACCATGACAGACTTGGAAAGAACTGAAATCTACCTTTTTTCCGTCCTGAAAGTTTCTATTTTGACTTTTGTCAGTTTCAGAGACAAGAATTGTTGTCAGGAAGCTGGACATCTTTAAGAGAAGCGATTTTTATGGCA
Source organism: Fundulus diaphanus (assembly GCA_037039145.1). NCBI lineage: Eukaryota > Metazoa > Chordata > Actinopteri > Cyprinodontiformes > Fundulidae > Fundulus > Fundulus diaphanus. The sequence goes on along the minus strand of CM073134.1, from coordinate 12,267,638 downwards.
AAATAATCAAATAAGGTCTGAGAAGGCTTTAAGGTTGGATCTGGCTGGTGTTTAAATGATGCTGCCATGATGCACCTAAGTGGGAACCATAGCAACCATGGCCTTCACAGCATATTTCTTAAAATCAGCTGTTTTAAAACATAAAAAAATAAAAAGCCAGATCTAGGTTTCTACACAAACCTCATTACGGAAGAGCGGACCGGTCCCTCCCATACTTTTTGATGATGGTTTTCTCGTTATAACGAGTTAATTTTCTCCTTTTCTAAAGACAACAAAGGCCGTTTTCTTGTGATAATGGGATGGTTTATCTGGAGAAAACAAACTTTGTCAGGCAGTCGTCTCCTTAAATGACGAGGCTGATATAAAAAGTTATATCTAGAAGACAGACAAATTGCAATTTCAGCCTGTGTTAGACCTGGAGAGAAGTAAAATCTGATTCGTTGATCATGATCATGTCAGATGGTGGTTCTCCACCATCTGACATTTTCAGCGTGAGCCTTTTCTGGTAAGGCTTTAAGCACACTGAGAAACTGAACATAAGCATTAAAAAAACCTGAAAAAACCCGGCTATCCATTATCTCATGATAACCATGTCATTAACTCAAGAAAACTGTTATTGTTTTCTCGTGATAACAACATAGCTAAGTCATTATCTGGAGAAAATAATGTAAAAGAAAGCATTCAAATACACCCGCTCTCAGCTTCCGTAGCTCATCACTGGTTCCAGGAAAATTAAAAAACCTGTTGCCTTTAAAGCATTTCTTTCTTTCCTTTTACATTTGAAGGACTTGTATTTCTCATCACTACAAATTGTGTCTATCTATGCCTAAACTGAGAGCCACTGAGTTTATCTCACACATACTTGTTGTTAGAGCAGTTCAGGTCTTAGATGTCCCAACACAGAAAGCGTTTTAGTTATAGAAAGGTTATTACTGACCACCTTTATGATGGATTCAACTAATCTGCTTTCAAAGACACCGTTTAACTAAATTAAGCGACAAACACTCAAAAATTTTCCTTAGATAGGAAACCTTTTAACCCGTCTGCCTGTATGATTTGATTGAATTTGACTTTGTAAAGTGCCTTGTGATGAGATGTGTTGTGAATTGGCACTATATAAATAAAATTGAATTGAATTGAAGGTTTGTATCCTAACAAATAAATCACACATGGTACTATATACCCTCTGCTATTGAACATGTGTCATGATTTTAGGTTCTGTCTTAGTTTTGATTCATGGAATAGTTTGAGTTTTGTTGTGGTTGGATTTTGTTCTTTGTGTTATACTATCTGTTAGGGTTCTGTAAGCTTTTAGCTCAGTTCTGTTCACCTGCCAGCTCACTCCCCTGTCAGCAGTCACCAACCTATCAGTTCAGTTCACTGTCAGTCACTTCCCTGCCTCTGATTAGTTCCAGCTGTTTCCCGGTAATTAGTTTTCACTCCATTTCACCTGTGCACTTCACTATATAGTTCTGCCTCAGTCTTTAGTTCTCCGCCAGATCATTAACGAGCCACGGTGAGTTTTGTTCCAGCGTTCCTTTCTTGTGTAACCTGTTGATGCAAACCCGATTGCCTTTGATTCTGAGCCAGCCTGTTCCCTGATCTGTTTTTCCTGCCCTGTCTGACTGATTTACCGGTTTACCGACTTAATTCTGTCCCATGGTTATCCGAGCTTGCTTTTGCCCTGTCTGTACCTCTGCCTATTTTGGACTGCTTTTTGTGTACTGGATTTTGGACTGTCCTTTTGACTATTGAGCCCGCCTGTCCCTGTTTTCATTATTAAAATCCTGTTTTTTGCCTTCACCTCACTTGTTTGGTTTGAATACTGGGTTTGCCTGATTCACGTTCGTAACAGAATGATCTGGCCACCTAAAACCTATCGCCAAACAAGTTTTTAGAGGTTTTTTTTTTTCCCTCCACACGCTATGGCTTGGGAGGGTTCCAGACTGGCGTTCTGTCCCCCTGGTATCGGTCCCAGATGCCATCTCTCCAGCAGCCGCAGCAGCAGTAACTCGCTGCCTGCTCCGAGCTTACGATTGGGAGGGCTCTTTGTCACAAATTCAGATTCTGCTCAGAATAGAAGGGATCACTCACCCAGCGACACCGCTGTCGGCTCTGCCCATGGGTTTTATCCAGACCCAACTTTGTTTATGGAGGTCGAAGCGGAGGTGGTGCGGGATCTTCGCCCGGATCTTTTTCTCTCTCTCCCTCCAGAGGAGGAGATGCAGGGAACGCTGTGGGCTCCGCCGATCCCGGCTCTACCGACAGAATCAAACCTCCAGCAAGTCCTGCCGTCCCGCCGTCGGAGGAGGGGACGGAAACCTGTGGGTCGCTCCCTCACCCGTTCTGTTCGGCCGACAGGCGAGTCAGTACCGCGCCCGTCCGTTGCCACTTCCTGCCCAGTGAATCGGAGTCCGGTGCTCCCCAGAGCTGAGCAGCCCACAGCGCCTCCTGGTGGCGCCCGTGATGCTGAGGATCTGGCTCTGGAGGACCAGTTAAGAGCTTTTGCCCCTATTATTAAAGACCTTAGGGAGGCTCTTTTCAGCCAGTATTCAGAGGAGCTGGAGGCTAAATTAAAGGAGGTCGAGGGGCACTATAGAGCGGCTCTCCAGGGTTTCTATAGTGGACTCAATCCTGTCCCCAAGGGTCCAGCCGACGCCTCGGCACCTGCACCTGTCCCAGAGGACCCGCCCCCTACCTCAGCTCCAGTGCCGATCTCCGGCAGCTATAAAGCAGCACTGTCTGCGCAGCCGGTCCAAGAAGCTGCAACCCCGGAGGGTCCGCAGCCGGCCCAAGACGCTGCAACCCAGGAGGGTCCGCAGCCGGCCCAAGACGCTGCAACCCCGGAGGGTCCGCAGCCGGCCCAAGACGCTGCAACCCCGGAGGGTCCGCAGCCGGCCCAAGACGCTGCAACCCCGGAGGCTTCGCAGCCGGCCCAAGACACTGCAACCCAGGAGGCTCCGCAGCCGGCCCAAGACGCTGCAACCCAGGAGGGTCCGCAGCCGGCCCAAGACGCTGCGACCCAGGAGGGTCCGCAGCCGGCCCAAGACGCTGCAACCCAGGAGGGTCCGCAGCCGGCCCAAGACGCTGCAACCCAGGAGGGTCCGCAGCCGGCCCAAGATGCTGCAACCCAGGAGGGTCCGCAGCCGGCCCGAGACGCTGCAACCCAGGAGGGTCCGCAGCCGGCCCGAGACGCTGCAACCCAGGAGGGTCCGCAGTCGGCCCGCGACGTGGGAACCCAGGAGGGTCCGCCGCCAGTCTGCGACGTGGGAACCCAGGAGGGTCCGCCGCCAGTCTGCGACGTGGGAACCCAGGAGGGTCCGCCGCCAGTCTGCGACGTGGGAACCCAGGAGGGTCCGCCGCCAGTCTGCGACGTGGGAACCCAGGAGGGTCTACCACTGGTCCACGATGAGGGGGTTCAGACGAGCCCTCTTTCAGGCCGCAACTCGGGGGCTCATCGGGACACTGGGCGCCGTGGCCCTCGCCCAGACGACAAGCGGCGCCGTGGCCCTCGCCCAGACGACAAGTGGCGCCGTGGCCCTCGCCCAGACGACAAGCGGCGTCGTGGCCCTCGCCCAGACGACAAGCGGCGTCGCGGCCCTCATCCAAACGACAAGCTCCGTCGGGGGTCTCGCCGAGAAGACAAGCACCCAGAGCCCCATGGAGACTTAGAGGTCCCTGGACCTCTTCTGAAGCTATTACCCCCTCACCTTTGGCTTGACAGCCAATTTCCCAAGTGGCTGACCAGGCTCTCTTCGTCGGATGTTCTGGAGGGGTTACTGCTGAGGTTCTGGGTGTTAAAGGGTCTGGGAGCATCTGAAGTCTGTAGCCCGGAGCCTCCTGAACCTGAAGTCTGTAGTCCGGGGCCTCCTGAACCTGAAGCCTGTAGCCCGGGGCCTCCTGAACCGGAAGTCTGTAGTCCGGGGCCTCCTGAACCTGAAGCCTGTAGCCCAGGGCCTCCTGAACCGGAAGCCTGTAGCAAGGCCCCGTCTGAACCTGAAGCCTGTAGCAAGGCCCCGTCTGAACCTGAAGTCTGTAGCCAGGCCCCGTCTGAACCTGAAGCTGAAGCCTGTAGCCAGGTCCCGTCTGAACCTGTAGCTTGTAGCCAGGTCCCGTCTGAACCTGTAGCCTGTAGCCAGGCCCCGTCTGAACCTGTAGCCTGTAGCCAGGTCCCGTCTGAACCTGTAGCCTGTAGCCAGGCCCTGTCTGAACCTGAAGCCTGTAGCCAGGGGCCGTCTGAACCTGAAGCCTGTAGCCAGGGGCCGTCTGAACCTGAAGCCTGTAGCCAGGGGCCGTCTGAACCTGAAGCCTGTAGCCAGGGGCCGTCTGAACCTGAAGCCTGTAGCCAGGGGCCGTCTGAACCTGAAGCCAGTAGCCAGGGGCCGTCTGAACCTGAAGCCAGTAGCCAGGGGCCGACTGAACCTGAAGCCAGTAGCCAGGGGCCGACTGAACCTGAAGCCAGTAGCCAGGCTCCGACTGAACTCTATAGCCAGGCTCCTCCTGAACTCTGTAGCCAGGCTCCTCCTGAACTCTGTAGCCAGGCTCCTCCTGAACTCTGTAGCCAGGCTCCTCCTGAACTCTGTAGCCAGGCTCCTCCTGAACTCTGTAGCCAGGCTCCTCCTGAACTCTGTAGCCAGGCGCCTCCTGAACTCTGTAGCCAGACGCCTCCTGAACTCTTTAGCCAGGCGTCTCTTCTAGCTCTTAGTCCGGCGCTGTCTCCAGCCTTTAGTCCGGCGGCAGGTTCTGTTCTCTCTCTCTCCAGACGTCGGTTCCTGAGGGTCCTGTTCTACCGACGGTCCCCGAGGTTGCTGCTCTGCCGCCGGTCTCCGAGAGACCTGCTCCGCCACCGGCCGCCGGACATCTTTGCTAACCGGGGCTGTCCTACAGGACACCCGCCGGATTACCTGTCTCACAGGGGTCGTCCGCCGGGACGTCCGCCGGAGAACCTGACACGCCTAGGACGTCCGCCGGAGAACCTGACATGCCTAGGACGTCCGCCGGAGAACCTGACACGCCGAGGACGTCCGCCGGAGAACCTGACACGCCGAGGACGTCCGCCGGAGAACCTGACACGCCGAGGACGTCCGCCGGAGAACCTGACACGCCGAGGACGTCCGCCGGAGAACCTGACACGCCGAGGACGTCCACCGGAGAACCTGACACGCCGAGGACGTCCGCCGGAGAACCTGACACGCCGAGGCCGTCCTTCGGGACGTCCGCCGGAGAACCTGACACGCCGAGGCCGTCCTTCGGGACGTCCGCCGGAGAACCTGACACGCCGAGGCCGTCCTTCGGGACGCCCGCCGGAGAACCTGACACGCCGAGGCCGTCCTTCGGGACGTCCGCCGGACAACCTGACACGCCGAGGCCGTCCTTCGGGACGTCCGCCGGACAACCTGACACGTCTGGGTCGTCCTCCTGGACGCCCGCCGGAGAACCTGACACGCCTGGGTCGTCCTCCTGGACGCCCGCCGGAGAACCTGACACGCCTGGGTCGTCCTCCTGGACGCCCGCCGGAGAACCTGACACGCCTGGGTCGTCCTTCGGGACGTCCACCGGAGAACCTGACGCGTCGGGGCCGTCCTCCTGGACGCCCGCCTGAGAACTTGATTCATCTTGCTTTGTTTTAGTTTGTATTTGGACATTTGTTTGATTCTAGCCCTCCGTCCTGCACCTCCCTCCACCCACCCGATCTAGTCTGTCTTCTTTTGCTTTAGGCCGTCTGGAATCCGGCCTTAAGGAGGGGGTTCTGTCATGATTTTAGGTTCTGTCTTAGTTTTGATTCATGGAATAGTTTGAGTTTTGTTGTGGTTTGATTTTGTTCTTTGTGTTATACTATCTGTTAGGGTTCTGTAAGCTTTTAGCTCAGTTCTGTTCACCTGCCAGCTCACTCCCCTGTCAGCAGTCACCAACCTATCAGTTCAGTTCACTGTCAGTCACTTCCCTGCCTCTGATTAGTTCCAGCTGTTTCCCGGTAATTAATTTTGACTCCATTTCACCTGTGCACTTCACTATGTAGTTCTGCCTCAGTCTTTAGTTCTCCGCCAGATCATTAACGAGCCACGGTGAGTTTTGTTCCAGCGTTCCTTTCTTGTGTAACCTGTTGATGCAAACCCGATTGCCTTTGATTCTGAGCCAGCCTGTTCCCTGATCTGTTTTTCCTGCCCTGTCTGACTGATTTACCGGTTTACCGACTTAATTCTGTCCCATGGTTATCCGAGCTTGCTTTTGCCCTGTCTGTACCTCTGCCTATTTTGGACTGCTTTTTGTGTACCGGATTTTGGACTGCCCTTTTGACTATTGAGCCCGCCTGTCCCTGTTTTCATTATTAAAATCCTGTTTTTTGCCTTCACCTCACTTGTTTGGTTTGAATACTGGGTTTGCCTGATTCACGTTCGTAACAACATGTTGACCCAGAGTTTGAACTGTGCCATTATCAGATTGTATTGCTAATAGCCCACAACATTGCTTCCTCCTGACTTGCAAAAGGAACACCATGAAATGGTACGTGACGGCATTCCCACATCTGAGCTCCAGCCACTGAAACAAATGGAGTGCAGAATTGCTTAATAAGTCTTTCAAATGTTTTGATCTAAAGGTTTGGCCTGCACTATACAAACACAAGTGGGATGAAAATGTATTTTCTCTTTTAATTCTTGTCACATTACAACCATAAGTATTTTATTGGGATTTTAGGTGTAAGACAACAAAAGTTATTACATTTTTATGAAGCTTGAGAAAATGATACATGTTTTTCCGTTTTTGTTTCCAGTTAGAAATTTGAAGAGATTTTAGTCTCATATGACAAGCGCCCTTTCTTCCACAGTTTATTTTATAAAGTCGTCCTGTTGACAGATTCTCCCTAATCAGGCTAACCAGATTGATAATGTGTAGCACTCTAGTTCTACACATTATCAATGTGGGACTGCCTCCATGAAATCAATTTGGGGAACGAAGGGATATTCAGCAGAACTTTCCAAGCTCATTGGGCGAAGTGACACCTAGTGCCCGCCTACTAAAAGTTGGTTTTAGCCAATCACAGTATCAAGTGAAAATGTATGCAGCAGGCATCATGAAAAATCAGGCACTTCTTGCTGTTCTTTCAAAGAAAAACATTTTAGATTCTGACAAAACAGATGTGATAGCAGCAGCTCGAGGTACGTCCTCCTGCGCTGCCATGTTTATTTCGGTTCAGCATACTGATATACTCATTTTATGAGTTAGAAGACTTTTATGTAGGAGTATTTGGGGAAAACATACTGAATATAAATTAACACAACACTTTTCAGCTTTTTATTTGCCCAAAATGTCGAAAACTGTTACTCATCTTTTCACTTCAATATTCTGCTTCACTTAATGTTATGAAGAGTTAGACTTAATTTATGTAATTGTGCCTGTTTGGTTAAGCGTTTCCAGATATGTTTTTCTTTGGGTTGTTTTCTATCTATTGAAATGTCTCTTTTGAAAAACTCTTCCACTGAGTTAATCCTGTTTTACATATTTACTTCAAACTAATGCTGGGATTAATTATGACTTCGTTTTTTTAATGAAAACTTTTGTGTGAAACAAGAATTATTTACCATGAACCCGCACATCCGTTGAGCTGTCTCTGACCAAGACACATGTTTTGCGGGCCTGTTTTTATGAACCCACCCCACACAGTGAAGCATCAAACTGACTTTCCCAACAATTACCCCCAAAGGTCACATCAATACAACAACAAATAAAGATCAAGAAAACGAGCAACTTCTGTGATCCATACAGCAAATCTGTTCGGCCATTTGCATGTGTGGTCTTTCATTTGTCAGTGCCATGGCATTTTAATCAGTGTGTTTGTCCCAGGCTGTCAATGTTGATTCAGGTCGTGTTTGATCAGTCTGCCTCTTGTAGCATCCAATATGTCAGCGGATGATAACACTCTCCCACTGTGTGAAGGCCAGCTCTCCCTGCATGAGAAAGACAATCAATTTCTGTCCCAGTCACAGATATTATTAAGATAGGAGATGAGAGATTCAGAGCTGGTGTAGCGCTGTGCCGACATGCTGATCCACTGGTTAAGCCCCTGCATCTCACAGTGTGAATATTTGCTGTGTGGAATACCTCATCTGTGTCCGAATGTGGTTCTCATAGTTCCTTCTCACAGCCTGTAGCACTAACAAAATTGAAAATGCTGCCACACAGTTTTTTTAGTACATGGCATTTTATGACCAAGTGAATCTGTCTGTGGTTTGTAATAATTGGTTTCAATCAGACTGTATGAAATTGGTTTAAAATTTTAAATTTGTGTAATATATCTAATTGATCTGCATGCATTTGTTTTGAACTACACTCTATGTATTTGGATATGAAGTGGACTATGGTTAGCTTCTGCTGTGAATCGGTTATATATTAACTGGACTATTAAGATAAATATTTTTTAATAAATTGCTAAAGCATTACAGAATGTAACTAAGATTTTATTCGGAACAAAAAAATGTGGTGATCACGTGATAAATCCAAAATTTTTTGCAAGGTCACAAACTCCATTTTAAAGTGCAGATAATCTTTTTTAAAACTCTTTTTCTGGGCTTTTACAGCACTGGTGTTTCGTTTTTCACACAGTAGGCTGACAGGAAAGGGGGTTTGAGAGAGGGGGGAAGTTATACGGCAAAGGACCTCAGGCTGGAATCAAACCCAGGGCAGCCGTGTTGAGGACTACGGCCACGTGTAATTCCTGGGTACCTCAAATCACATCTCTCTTTTTTTTCTTTTCTTTTCTTTTTTTCTCTTTTTTTTTTACTTTTGAAACAAACATATCACACTAGAAAAAAAACAAAGTTTGTTAAACGTTGGTGACATTTGGTCCTGAAAAGCCCCATGAAGGTCGCATCACATTCTTCCAGTCAGTTTCAGGTCTGTGCTTTGATTGGGCCTTTGTGACACCTTGAGGCTTTTCTTTTACAGCCACTGAATTGTACATTGGCTGCTGTGTTTAGGTTTATTGTCATGTTGATGAGAGTTTGGTGTCATGATTTGGGTTTTGTTTTTGTTTTGAACTGTTTTTTGAATGATCTTTTCCACTCCAGCTCCACTCCTCCCAACCACCCGTCACTTTATTTAGTTCCACCTGCTGCCACCACTACTCAGACTCACTCGGATCACCTTTCACTCTCCCTATATATACCTGTTTCATACAGCTCTGAGTGCCAGAACATCTCGTCTTTGTCTCTCCGCCTGCATGTGTTGTTCCCCATTCCCATCTGGTCGCTTTGCCTGTTTGATCCCTTTGGACCTGTTCTCGCCTTGCCCTCTCTAGTTGGATTTCTAGTGCTTGTGTGCACCGCCTGTTACAAGTTGTAGCTGTGATTCTCTGTGTGTTGCTCTGCTTCACTGGGGACTCATCAGCAGGTTCTGGTCGAGCCTGCTTCTGTATACAGCTTCTGGTCAAGTCTGGTTCTGCCAACTACTTCTGCCTGTACTACCTGGTCAAGTCAGTCTTTGCCTGTATCACCTGGTCTCCTGCCCAGTCCTGACGCCCTGTGTTGTTTGCCACGATGCACCTCTTTAAAATAAACTTAACATTACTCTGTGTTGGTTTGAATATCAGGTTTCGCTACGTACCAGAATTGCAGTTTGGGACATCTGACTCCAAAATACTTAGTTGTACAGAGCTGATGATGTTGAATTTTATAACTACAAGGACCCCAATTATAAGCTAGAGTTGTGCTTTTTAGAGGGAGACAAAGTTCTCTCATCAGAATCAGAATATGCTATTTGTCACTGCGTATTACCAAGGCGAAATTTCTCTATGGCTACTCCGGTTCACATTACAGCACACATTTTTATGCATTAAATAATGACTGTTGAAATAATGACAGTGTTGAATTAGAACATATGAGGTTACCTTTCTTAAATCACAACTGAGAAATTTCTTTTTTTCTGTTCTGTTTTTTTCTTTGCTGGCATTGAGTTAACACACACCGGTAAGTTACATGCCAGCAAACTGTCAAAACCCCTACCTTTAGAAAGGTGCTCAAACTTGCTCATGATCAATAATCTAGTGCATGATGCCTGACATGTTCCCTTTTGTATCCTGTAAAAGCAGCACGGGTCGGGTGAGCCTAATGTTCCAGATATTACCCATATTTATTATAGTTCCAGACATATCAATTTAAATAGCTCAAGGTAAACTTTTATCCATTTGACTAATGACTCTAAAAGTTTTGATTTTTTTTAATTGAACCACTGTGTAGAAACTCAGGAGACTTTTCAACAGTGAGTGAGTGTACTGAATCCCATTTTAAAATAGTATTAAGGCATCAAAAATGCTATGTTTTGTTGTTTATGCCTTAAGCAGAAATCATTATGAAACTCATTTATGCTTGTGGGACTTTTCGATGTTCCCAACTCTCTAAACCTGGCTTTCAGCTCACTTTTAACAAACAACTCAAACTTCACGCTACAAGTAAAAGCTACATTTGAGGGTTTTTATGCCCATTCACATTGTTGTTGTTTTTTGGACAGTCTATGTTTTTAGTTTTAGTTGACCAACATCTATGTCTTTTGCTGGTGAAGATTCTCAGTCATCCAGGTCATGGTCAATCCAAAAAAAAGTAAAAAACATAGCAACTGGACTAGTTTTCCGTAGTTGAAGAGGTTTCGCTTCCTCTCCAGGAAGCTTTCTCAATTCAAAAAGTCTGGAGTAATGTGAAGTACCAAGCTTTATACTACTGCCCAAACAAAGGCCTTGTAATGGCTTAGATAACATGCAAATACAACCGACACAGCTCTACCCCTTAGGAGTCGTTAGGGTTGTTATTGGCCTGTCTTAAAGGAACAATGTTTTGATCACCCATATGAGGGTGAGAATTGAGGTGATGACTGGCCGGAATTAATCCTATAGGATTAACTCCTCGTTACAGAGGAGTGGACCAGTTTCGGTTCAATCTGCTGTTTTAATGGCTTTAACGACTGCCCATTACTAAGGGGTGGAGCTGTTTCGGTTGTATTTGCACGTTATCTAAGCCATTACAAGGCCTTTGTTTGGGCAGTAGTATAAAGCTTGGTACTTCACATTACTCCAGACTTTTTGAATTGAGAAAGCTTCCTGGAGAGGAAGCAAAACGTCTTCAACTACGGAAAACAAGTCCAGTTGCTTTGTTTTTTACTTTTTTTGGAATCTTTGTCTTTTGCATTTAGAACTCAAGAACATCTGATTTAGTCCATTTTAACACCAATGGAAGGCATGAAAATGTTTCAAAAATGATTTAGGAAATATTTGTGATGCAGAGAAAGCAGTTGTGAGACCAGTTTCCTTAAAAACAGCACCAGCTGAGTGATCAAGTCATGAGATTTCACTGTTTTCCTTTTTTTATTGAGTAGTTTTATAAACATGAGTATTTCTTCGCTTTCTCACATTAAGACATTTTTCTTCCTGTACTCAAAGTTTTCCTTGAAGCATTAAAAGTGGAGTGTTCAGGCTGTTTTCAAATTACAAAGAGCACTCAAAGAGTGTAATTGGCGACGTGACAAGTAATATTTTTTGGCACAGCAAAACCCTCGATGAGCTTTTGTGCATAAGATAAGAAGATTAGATTCGTTACATGCATTTATATTTCATTTATGCAAAAATTGCATTTGCTTTTTTTCTATGCAGTCTACTACTGTGCACATAAAACATCTACAAGGCCATAATGGAAATGTATTCAAGCTTTTCCTTGCTCTGTGCTTTAAAAACAGCTTTTAAAATAAATCCCAGCTTTAGAAACCCAGGTGGAGTCAAACTGGAAGACAATTAGTTTAACAAATTATGTTACAAAAACAATTCTTGCACCTGAGAAAACATGTCAGTGGTGAAAAGGAGCTATCCACATTGCCATTGATGAGACAGCCTGAACACACTCCTAAATAAATGTGAGCACACACTGCAGCCTCTCCGAGAAGATAGCTATAAACCTGTAGTGAACACCTGAATTTATCTCTCTGCGGTCATCTATTTTCTCCTCTGTCACACACCTTTTTATTCACTTCTTTAGAGGCTTCTCAGCACAATTCCAGATGCTGTCTCTTAATCTGTCAATATCACTATCTATATTTTAGAGAGGTCCAAAAGAATAAAGATATATATGTACCCAAAGTGCCCTGCGATAGACTGGCGACCTGTCCAGGGTGTACCCCGCCTCTCGCCCATTGACAGCTGGAGATAGGCACCATCACCCCTCGCGACCCCAGCAGGGATAAGCGTGTCGGAAAATGGATGGATGTATGGATGTACCCAAAGTCAGCAGCAATCAGAAGATCGTTGGTCATCACATGACATCACCTCGACCTATTCTTTCCATTCTCAACACCTCCATGCGCGACTGTTACTGTGCTCACTCGGCTCAGTCTCTACGCTCTCAACTTCAAAAACTGTCCAAACCCCTAGCCATTGACAACAAAGTCTCTTTCATCCAATCAGATACTGCAAATACTGCATTCGGATTGATTAAATCAAAGTGCTGCACCTTTTGGCAGAAATTACTAAACAAAACAGTGGTATTTAAAAAAAAAAAAAAAGGAAAAAAAGAAGAGAAAAAAAAAAAAAAAAAAAAAAAAAGGAAAAAGAAAGAAAAAAAAAAAAAAAAGGAAAAAAAAAAAAGGAAAAAAAAAAAGAGAAAAAAAAAAAAGAAGGGAAAAAAAAAAAAAAAATAAAAAAAAAAAATAAAAAAAAATAAAAAAAAAAAAACAGTAGCATATTTAACTTATTTTATTTTTATTTTCTTAAATCCCAGTTTTCTTTAGTAATTTCTGCCAAAAGGTGCAGCGTTTTGATTTAATCCATCCGAATGTAGTATTTTTACGAGCTACAATGGAAAGCATTTTATGTCTCAATGTGACCAGGTAGTATGGGAGCTGCACAGTACAGGAGAGGAAGGATTTTGAACCAGTGGTGAGGACAGCACATAGGATTGTGGGGTGCCATCTACAGGACCTAGACATAATCTATGCTGCACGAGTCCAGAAAAGGGCCAGACGTATTGCCACAGATCCCACCCAACCAGGCAATGCACTGTTTGACCCACTTCCTTCAGGGAAACTATTTAGGAACATCAAATCAAAAAGTAACAGACTTAAAAACAGCTTTTTTCCTAAAGCTGTAAGGGCTATCTCCTCCTGCTGAAAATCAATTAACCATCAGCTCAGTTCATAATCTGTCACATTACAAATACAGTATTGGTTTCTGATCTGATGAAAACCATTTATGCTCTCCCTTACTTACAAATATATATTTGAACACTTCAATCTCTCAGGGACTGTCTGTTTAGGCATCTATGCAAATTGCACAATTCTGTAACTACATTTATTGCACAGTATTGTAGACTGCTATTTGACTTTTGACTTCTGTCAAAAATGAGTCCATTGGCTGCTAAGGACTATTTGCACGCCCAAGCCCTTCAGGGAGTTTTTGGCCAGTGCAATCAACAGTTTTAAACAAATGTAAACAATGGAAAGATCCTGTCTTGTGTTTGCATGTTATGTGAATTTGCATTCTGAGCTGGTGTCTGCCTCATGGTAACACATAACACCATAAGATTCTTGATAAAAAGTAAAGAGCATTACAACTATTTATTGCAAGGTTGCTTCATTTATTATTGGACAGTATTTCTTTGGGGTTGTGTTAATCATATATGACTGCAAACAAAAAGCTACAGAGACACTTGTTAACTTGTAACAGTAATGTCGAGTTAGGATTGCATGTTGCAGTGGCTCTCGGGTGATGACATGAAATGGGCGCTACCCACACGGGGAAAGGTGCCATCGCAGTGAAGGCAAGCATCTTTCTTCCGGGTTGAAAAAATTAGCACCAGAAAACAACTAATATTTCATAATAAATGAATGCTCTGTATTGCTAAAGGTAATATTTCATCATACATATGCCTATAGTTGACTTTGGAAGGCTTAAAAAGCAAGCATGATATAGAACCTTTAACAAAAATGCACAGGGATTTAATTGGTTGAAGCAGTTAATGAATAAGACAAAAAATATAGAGATGATGTAGTTTTGTCACAATCCTTAAGGCAAAGGTCTAAAGCAAGTGTGTCTCATCATAGTTACTGTAGCCATGATACTATAAATGTTTTTTAAACATGCTTGTGAAGTATCACATTAGAAAAGCTTGATGGTGTCAGGGTTTAGTTTTAGTCTGGCCTTTTTTGTTAGTTTTCAGTTCCTCCTCCTCTTCTCACTCAGCTTACCCTTCACTCCCTCTGTCAGGTCAGTCACACCTGTTGGACATTAATTAGTCAGACTCACTCCACCTGCCAGCCTCCCTACTTAAGCCTCCCTCAGTCTTCACTTCCCTGTCGGTCTGTCATCAGACTCTCCTTGCCTGTCTTCCTGGTTTGCTCATGCCTGCTGTTGGAATCCTGCCACCTCTGAGTCTCAAGTATTTGTCAATGTGCTGACGTCACTTCCTGTTTGCGGTAAGGCGTATTGCATCACTTCCTGTTTTCACTGCGTGAGCAACGGTTTGTTGCTCCAGATTCTCTCGCTTTTATCTTTAATCTCTTTGCTGTAACATCTGTTTCTAAACACATAAGCACTTTTAAAACATTTTCTGTTGCTGCACATCACGCTTGGGAACTCCTCGTGTTTCACGGTTTGCTCTCTTGGCGTGGTAGAAGGGCGCTAGCCTAGCTTTAGCCTAGCCTAGCTTTAGCTCCACAATGGCTTCCTCTCCTATTACTTCAGCTTCTCCGTCTCTTACTAAGTCTCCCCTTATCTCCTGCTCTCTGTGTCAGATGTTTAGCTATTCCTCTGCCTCCTTTAGTGATAATGGTACTTGTAATAAATGTAGTGTTTTTGTAGCTTTGGAGGCGAGGGTGTCAGAATTAGAGACCCGGCTCCGTGCTATGGAAAGACCAGCTGATAGCCGCCCCTTTGCTAGCGCGGAGCCACATAGACCTAGCGTTACTTCACTTAGTGGTCCTCCAGAAGCACCCGAGCAGCCGGGTAAGCAGGCCGGCTGGGTGACAGTTCGTAGGAAGCATAGCTCTAGATTTCAGCCCCCAGTTCACCACCAACCCGTCTGCGTTTCTAACAAATTTTCCCCACTCAGCGACACACCCGCTGAGAAGCCGACTCTGGTGATTGGGAGCTCAATAGTCAGAAACGTGGCACTAGAGACACCAGGGACCATAGTTAAATGCCTGCCAGGGGCCAGAACGGGCGACATAGAATCTTACCTAAAACTGCTGGCTAAGGATAAGCGTAAATACAGTAAGATTTTTATTCACGCTGGCGGTAATGACACCCGGTCACGCCGATCGGAGGTCACTAAAGTTGGTGTTGCTTCGGTGTGTGAGTTTGCTAAAACAATGTCGGACTCCGTAATTTTCTCTGGTCCCCTGCCTGATCTGACCAGTGATGACATGTTTAGCCGCATGTCATCATTCAACCGCTGGTTGTCTAGGTGGTGTCCTGAAAACGACGTGGGCTACATTGATAACTGGCGAACTTTCTGGGGAAAACCTGGTCTGATCCGGAGAGACGGCATCCATCCCACTTTGGATGGTGCAGCTCTTCTTTCTAGAAATCTGGCCGGTTTTATTAGTTCTCCTAAATGCTGACAACCCAGGGTCCAGACCAGGAAGCAGAGCCGTAGTTTAACACACCTCTCTGCAGCTTCTGTACTGTTACCCACCCATTATCCTATTGAGACGGTGTCTTTCCCACGGCCAAAACTTAACAGATCAAAAACTTATCTAAAAGGAACAAATCATAAAAACCTAATAAAAATCAATACGGTTCACCTTGAACCTAAAAATAAAACAATTAAATGTGGTCTATTAAATATAAGGTCTCTCCCTCCAAAGACTTTGTTAGTTAACGAATTGATTTCTGATAAACAGATTGATTTGTTTTGTCTCACAGAAACCTGGCTACAAGAGGACTACGTTAGTATAAATGAGTCAACTCCCTCCAATTATTCAAATTTCCACATTCCCAGATCTGTGGGAAGAGGAGGAGGAGTGGCAGCCATCTTTCAGTCTGATTTATTAATTAGTCCCAGGCCAATTAATAACTACAGTTCTTTTGAACATTTAACCCTCAGTTTCCCTCATCCAAACTGCAAAGCAATAAAACCTCTTCTGTTTATTGTTTTGTATCGTCCACCAGGCCCTTGCACTCAGTTTTTGGATCAGCTGTCAGACTTCTTATCTGATTTGGTGTTAAATACTGATAAGGTTATTATAGTGGGTGATTTTAACATCCATGTTGACACAGAATGTGATAACCTTAGTGTAGCCTTTAAAACTATCCTAGATTCAATTGGTTTTGCTCAAAATGTGCATAAACCGACGCACTCTTGGCTCCATACTTTAGACCTTGTGCTGACATATGGCATTGATTGTGAAGAATTAACAGTATTTCCTCACAACCCTGTCCTATCTGATCATTTTTTAATAACATTTGAGTTTAATCTAACGGAGTTCTCCACCCCCAAAAGAGGGTTCCATTATAGTAGATCTTTATCCGATAATGCTGTATCAAAACTTAAAGAGTCTGTCCCCTTTTTAATATCCTCCGTATTGCAGAAATGCCCTGTAGATGGCAGCAATGTTGTTTCTTCCAATTCACAAATAGATGTCTTTGTTAACGGTATGACTTTGTCATTGCGTTCTGCATTAGACAATGTAGCTCCCTTGAAAAAGAAGGTGATTATTCACAGGAAGCTGGCTCCTTGGTTTAATTCAGAGCTGCATTCCTTGAAGCACAATGTTAGGAAATTGGAGAGAAAATGGCGCTCTACACACCAAGAGGAATCCTACCTAATCTGGAGGGACAGTCTATTGTTGTATAACAAGACCATTCGCAGAGTTAGAGCAGCATATTTTTCATCATTAATTGAGGAGAATAAGAATAATCCTAGATTTCTCTTCAATACAGTTGCCAAACTTACCCAGAGCCACAGCTCTGTTGATCCAGCAATCCCCTTAGCTCTTAGCAGTAATGATTTTATGGGATTCTTCATAAATAAAATTGATTCCATTAAAAATAAAATAATTGGCATCCTCCCAAACATGATTACCTCGTCCTCAGTAAGTGAGGCAGCATTGGAGGAATCCTTAGAACCTGCGCAGTGTCTGAACTGTTTAAAAGCAGTAGAGCTTTCTGAGCTATCTAAAATTTTAGCTTCATCTAAACCTTCTACCTGTATGTTAGACCCAATCCCAACCAAGTTGTTTAAGGAGGTATTCCCTCTGATCAGTGGTCCTATTTTAGACATGATTAATCTATCCTTAGTAAATGGATATGTACCAAAGGCTTTTAAAGTAGCTGTTATTAAACCTTTACTTAAGAAACCTTCTCTTGATCAAGATGAGCTAGTAAACTACAGACCTATATCTAATCTTCTTTTCTTATCTAAAATTCTTGAGAAAGTAGTTGCTAATCAACTTTGTGAACATTTACAAAGTAATGACCTACTTGAGGAGTTTCAGTCAGGCTTTAGAGCTCATCATAGCACTGAAACAGCTCTGGTGAAGGTCACTAATGATATTCTCATGGCCTCAGATAATGGACTTGTGTCTGTACTTGTCCTGTTAGATCTCAGTGCTGCATTTGACACAGTTGATCACAATATTCTCCTACAAAGACTTGAGCATACTGTAGGGATTAAGGGGAAAGCATTAGGCTGGTTTAAATCTTATCTGTCGGACAGATTCCAGTTTGTTCATGTTAATAATAAATCTTCTTCAAACTCTAGGGTCACCTGTGGAGTACCACAGGGTTCAGTCCTTGGACCAATTCTATTTACTATATATATGCTTCCGGTTGGCAAAATTATCAGACAGCATGGGATTAATTTCCACTGTTATGCTGATGACACTCAGCTATATTTATCCATAAATCCTGATGAATCCAATCAGTTACTTCGACTGCAGTCATGTCTTGATGACATCAAAAGCTGGATGACTTTAAATTTCCTGCATTTAAATTCTGACAAGACAGAAGTTGTAATCTGGATGGCATTAACTTGGCCTCTGGTAATGAAGTAAAAAATCTTGGTGTTATTTTTGACCAAGACATGTCATTTAAATCCCATATTAAACAGGTTTCCAGAGTTTCCTTTTTTCACCTCCGGAATATCGCCAAAATTAGAAACATTCTGTCCAGGGGTGATGCTGAAAAACTAGTGCATGCATTTGTTACTTCAAGGCTGGATTATTGTAATTCTTTACTATCAGGAAGTCCACAAAATGCAGTTCGAAGTCTTCAGCTGATCCAAAATGCTGCGGCAAGAGTTCTGATGAAAATCAACAAGAGAGATCATATTTCTCCAATTTTAGCTTCCCTTCATTGGCTTCCTGTTAAATCAAGAATAGAATTTAAAATTCTTCTTCTAACGTATAAAGCCCTTAATAATCAAGCTCCATCATATATCAGAGCTCTGATTACTCCGTATGTTCCTAACAGAGCACTTCGCTCTCAGACTGCAGGTCTGCTGGTGGTTCCTAGAGTCTCTAAAAGTAGAATGGGAGGCAGATCCTTTAGCTATCAGGCTCCTCTCCTGTGGAACCAACTCCCAGTTTTGGTCCGTGAGGCAGACACCCTATCTATTTTTAAGACTAATCTTAAAACATTCCTTTTTGACAAAGCTTATAGTTAGAGTGGCTCATGTTACCCTGAGCTACCTCTATAGTTATGCTGCTATAGGCTTAGGCTACTGGAGGACATCAGGGTCTAATTTTCTCACTCTACTGATTTCTACTGTTCTTCATTCTACGGTTCTCCAGTTTTGCATTGTATTACATTGAAATGACTGTCGTCATTTCAGCTTTTAACTTTTTGCTCTCTCTCTTTTTCTTCATAGTAGGTACACCTGGTCTGGCGTTCTGTTAACTTTGACATCATCCAGAGAAGACGGCTCACCCGTTACTACCATCTAATGTAGAACAGATTACTAGATCAATGTGTGCTTCTGTGCTTTTTTGTCTCTCTTGTTGTGTCTCTGCTCTGTCTTCTGTAACCCCAGTCGGTCGAGGCAGATGACCGTTCATACTGAGCCCGGTTCTGCCGGAGGTTTTTTTTCCCCGTTAATGGGTGGTTTTTCTTCCCACTGTCGCTTCATGCTTGCTCAGTATGAGGGATTGCAGCAAAGCCATGTACAATGCAGACGACTCTCCCTGTGGCTCTACGGTTCCCCAGGAGTGAATGCTGCTTGTCAAGACTTTGATGCAATCAACTGGTTTCCTTATATAGGACATTTTGACCAATCTGTATAATCTGACCCAATCTGTATAATATGATTGAACTTGATTTTGTAAAGTGCCTTGAGATGACATGTTTCATGATTTGGCGCTATATAAATAAAATTGAATTGAATTGAATTGAATTGAAGTTAAGTCTCTGCCTGTTACTGGACTATCTGCCACCTCTCTGTCTCAAACCTCTGCCCACTGTTGGACTTACCTGTCTCTGCTGTGCTCCAGCTGCCTTTGCCGACTGTTGGAATTACCTGCCGCTTCTGTGCTTCACCTCCTGGACTTTATCTGTCACCTCTCAGCGTCAAGCCTCTGCTAACTGTTGGACCTGCCTCATCTGTGCTGCTAGCCGCTGGGTTTCCTGCCTCTGTGCTCCAGCAATCCTGCCATCCAGGACTCTCTCTCCGGGCCGTCAGCTCCTGCTCACATCTACAGCCCTGTTCCAGTCCAATCCTGCCTCTCTGGTTTCATCTGTCACTACTCATCTTCCTTTCAATAAACTCTCTGTTTTTAGCTCCGTGTGTGAGGTGTAATTTCTGAGTTCATCGAAGAAAAATCATGACAGATGGAAATGGCAAAATTTTAAATAACTTCCTCTATTTTGCAGAAAAGCTTTTACTCTCACTAGAGGTAGTTTTTAGCTTTTTAGAAAAAGGTTCAGTGTCCATAACGGGAGATGGTAACACATTTGCCAAATGAGTTCTGATTTACCTCACATGACTAATCAGCTGTTTAAGCTATCAGCGACTTCCCTGATATTCCCATTTTGCACATAGAAATGGATTTCTTTCTCTACATCTCCTGACAGCATGGAACATCGCCAATACTAGCTGACACGACAGAACAATAACAAGTTGCCTGATAGCAAAACAATTCTGAAGACCTCTTTCCATTTTTCTCAGATGCGTGGTCCATGCTAGTTTGGAGCCTCTACTTCCTGTTTATTACAGCCATGCTGAATGTGAACTTCTGATGAAATTATGCTTTTCATAGCCTGGTTAATTCACGCCAAACCAGCAGAAGGATACATGCCTAATTTGCATCTTATTTGTTTTTCGTGAAATTTTACTCAAAATTCGCTTGACAGTGGTATGACAACTTGTGACTCCAAATGCAAGAGTATATTCTCCCATCTCCTGCTAAATTTTGTGGTGCAAGGCCTGAAATCACAACTATGTAAGAGTCAAGAAGAGGACGTAAAACTGGGAAAGGCAGCAGCTGTAGAGACAATCGGTATTTTCATTATCCTAACTTATGCGTCCTCACATCTCTTCTCTTTCTGTGATGCAGAATACATTCCCCTTTTAACATCCTTGGATTTCCCAATCCTTTAAATGCAAATTCAGATGTGAGGAAATGAGAAAATAGCAGAGAGGAAATCCAGGACTTTCTCATGCAGAAGCCATCTTGAAACATCATCCCCACATGTGACAGATTTTATTGCTTTTTGACTGGCAACTTTCAGCTCATCCATCATTGTGGCTCCACTGAAACTCTTCCTCAACATCTTGAAGGAGCAAGCAACAGAAAGTGGAGGATGGACATCAGAAAACCACCAAGGAAAACTCTGGCAAAAAATATAAGCAGTCAGAAAAAATAACAGTTCTTTCTGCTATTTTAAGCCTATACTCATTTTACAGTAAGGCAAACTATGATACAAGAGACATTTTTGCCCACACATTGATATCTTTCATTCTTCTGACAACGTGGTGTCTGCTGAGGTGTAAAAACTTGGTCTTTCATCTGTGCCATCCACAACAAATCCAGGGATTAATTGTAGAGAAGTTTGACTCGTGTTATTGTCTTAGATTCAGCACCCGATACAGATAAAGATAGATATTTTCCAATTTAAAACATATGATGCGTTCATTATTTGATAAACTATCTCCTTGCGCTGCAACATAAAGATAAGACTTCATATCATAAAATGTGGCAAGTGCAGCAAGGGAGAAAAACAGCCAGGTGAGACAGATCAGAAACAGCTGACATTTTCTCACTATCACTCTTCTTATTGGGACATCAGAATGATTGTGTCTGATGCTATCATCTAGACAGACATCATAACCAAGTTTTCATAACAGAAACCAGTCAGAAAGGTCAGACAGAAGCAATAAAAGTTTGGACAAGAAGAGGATTCAATAAAAAAAGTCTGTCAATCAGCTGTGTGTGCAGAATGGGGAAGGGAAGGAGTGAGATCTGTAGCAAAAAGGATCTTTCTACAGGTAACATGACAGTGCTGATGTCTTCGCCTGTTGTGTTTCTCCGTAGGATATTGTCACTCAGACTATCAAACACTGACATTTATCACTGTAAAATGTAGTTAGATATTATTTTTGTTCAGTTTTAACCAAAATTCCAAGTCAAATATTTGTATTCTGCGCAAACTTTATGGATAGAATCCCTTTGTGGTGTAGCGGAATAAGTCTGCTTCTTTGACAAATCCCGATTGCAACAGGAAAGCCATCCGGCATAAAAATTATGCCAGGTCTGTGTGCAAGTTGTGATCCAACTACCACCACCCAGATTGATTATGGGCGTGACGTATTTCTGCTGTCTTAGTTTTAGAGCAGATGAAATAGGATGCACACCTTTCAAAAATGTTCACTTCTCTCTCACCACAGAATTTTTTTTCCAAAAACAAATGGGAATAATAAAGATGTGTTGTAGGAAATGTGAAATGGATCTTTCTGTTCTTTTTGGTCAGCAGTGGTTTTTTAACCTTTGAAACTTGATTGTTTAGGCTCCTACTTTGGCGTCAAAGAAAGACAAAACAAAATTGTAAAGGAAATAAACGTATTGCCTTTTATTATTTGTTTCTTTTCTGCCTTATTGGCGCCCTGCTGCTTTTCAGCTGCTGCTAAATATATAAGCAGTAAAATCAATAAATTCAGCATTTCTGCATCACAAAACATGTGCATGCACAATAAATGCATAGGCAATAAGGCTCTATTTTTTAGGGCATTTATTTTAGTGCTTCAGGTGATTAAAATGGAGGGAAAGAAATCAATGTATCTTTAAATGCATACATTGGTCACAGTCGTATTTAAAATTCAAGCATTAAAGCAAGACAAGCAGTGCATTTCAGTAATGAATTTACCAGCAAGAAACGTTTTTTCCCCCTAATCCTATTTTAGCACAGTTTTGCTTCCAACATGCATCCATGCAGATCAATGCATTAAAACTTTCACATAAGTAAAGTAAGCCGAAGTTTTCCTTCCTTCTCTCTAAATTATATTAACTTGCATAGGAATTAAAAATGAAAAATGGTTTGTGGGTATCCTTAAAGGTATTTTTTGCTGTATATATGCAAATGGGAGACGCTTGAGCCAGTGGGTGACTGGCACAAACTACAGTAACCTGTCTAGTATGGGCAATAGCCTCTAATTTTTAGTTGCTAGTGCTTGGATTCTTTGTTGCTGGACTGAATGTGACAAAGAGAATAGACTGATTGTATTGGCATGTTTACGTTCACGAAAAGTTCCCTGAGATAATCTTTCCTGTAATTTGGTGCTCCATGAATAAACTAACCTGAGCTGAACTATTGTGACGGCTGGAACCAAATTGCTTGTTTATAACTGTGCAGCCTAGTGTGATTATAATCAGAACATATTTTGAGCAGCGCCTAAACCATGATATCGGTAAAAAGAATCTTATATTTACCAAGAAAAAAGTAAATTGTTAGAGAACTCATTTCTGTAGACACAGGATCCAAATACAGATGGTTTCTATTTGTCAAGCACTGACTCTGTGGACGCATAATTTACTGCCTGTGAACAGAAAACAAAAACTATTCTTTCTAAACAGTTTTTGTTTTCCTCCTTTCACTTTGATTTGTAAATGTTACGCACATGCTCAAGATTTACTGAAACTCACACAAAAACATCCAAACATCTGTTGTAGAATGGATTGATGAATATAGACGTTTTTAATAAACAACACACAGCTGCACATATAGAAGCTGAAATCCTAAAGAAGAAGCAGGCAATACTTTGGGAGGTAAGGAAGACAGTGAATCAAACCACAAAGCCCCGGCACATATAATGACCTCTGCAGTTATTGGCGCCCCTGGTAAAGACTGTAAAAAGCCTTAAAATAAATAAATCCATCTTTGACTGCAGCTGCATGATCTCACACCAAAACACAGAAGACTCTAACCTTTAAGTATATTTATTCACTTGACTTAAAGAACAAAAAATGTATACAAAATAATCACCCCTGCTATTAAGACTTTGTTCAACCTCCTTTTGCCGAAAGGATCATTCTCCTGTAACATTTCACAAAGTTGGCTCACACAAAGAGAGAGGGATCTTTAATGCTTCTTCTTTGCATAAACCCTCTAGATTGTCCAGAGTCCTGGGTCGTCTCTCATGCTCTCTTCTCTTAGATTCACCTCAAAGGATTTCAAAGGATCAGACCTGTTGGTCTGATAAACCACATCTGCATTAATTTGGACTTTTTTTGGATTACTGTCCTTCTGAATGGCCCGGTGATAATCCAGTCTCAGTTCGGCTGGGGGACCCATTTTTATTTAAAATCATTTTTTTAAATCATTATTTACAATGTGCTGTTATTTCAAAGGAGTTCGTAATGTCATGTACATTGACATTGTTCCCAGGGTGTGTTGAAGAAAAAAAAAACACAGTAACACACCTGCAACAGCAAACGTACCAGTACATTTCCATGTATTCATCTGACCAGATGTTATTGCTGGCTAAAATTGAAATCTAAATCTCTTCTGACCAAATCACATGGTTTCCGTAGCATTTCACAAACTCACATGGTTACGTTTGTGTTTGTAGGAAAGAGAACGTCACGCCTTCTACCTAACTGGCTGGCATGTAGCTAGTGCCTTTGCTATCAAGATTTGGTGACACCAGGATGCCACTCTTCGAAGTAAGTTTTGGAGATTTTTTTTTGCTTCGCTTAATATCTCCCTCACACCACATTCATCAAAGCTGCAGTTGTTTAAAACTTTTTAAATTACTCCTACTGTCCCTCACAGGGGAAATTAACACAGTTAAAGATATGAAAACAAAACAAAAAAAGAAAATTAGACTGTGCATTAAGGGTAAATTTGCAACATAAGGAAAAGAAATACTCTCAAGCTATTAGTCATTCACAATAGCATAATAAAAAATAATAAAATAATAATAAAAGAGTTAAAGAAGTGGCAGTTTAGGCCAATTGTCAATTTCTTTTAGTCCATTTTCTGACTTTGGAAGACGTCTGGCTTACATGAGTGTCACATTCTTCTGTTTTTCCGGTTTTGAACAGTGCCAGGAATAAATGGGCCTCAATGTCACGTCATATTTACAATTATGGGGAACAGGTAGCCATGGATTACAATTTAAAAGTGTCTGAGTACTCTGTTGAGGGTAAAAAAGTAAAACATAAATTGTAAAAATGCCATCGGTACCGTTTTATTTATGCAAATTGCTAAAGGGCCCATACATTTGGTGATTTTGCTAAGAAACTGTTATTTCTGGGTCAGGGCAGACTTTGCCTGGTGAGGAGGCTGAGGTCTTTAGCAGAGCAGGGGGCGCTCCTGAAGACCTTTAAGTCTGTGGTGGCATCAGCCATCTTTTATGGTGTGGTCTGTTGGAGCAGCAAGTTATCTGTAGCTGAGAGGAAGCGGCTGGATGAGCTCATTAGGAGAGCGAGTTTCGTCCTGGGATGCCACCTGGACCCAGTGCAGGTGCTGGGAGACAGAAGGACTGTAAGAAAAATAACATCATTGATGGACAATGTCTCCCACTCCATGCATGGAGCTGTTGCAGAGCCGGAGAGCTCTTTCAGTGACAGAATGGTGCATCCCAGATGTTCAAAAGAGTACTTCCGCAGGTCGTTCCTTCCAGCTGCTGTTATGGTGCGTTCACACCGAACCCGATCCAGGTGGAAAATTCGCCTGGATCGCCCACTGTTGGACGCTTAACATTTTGCCCCTCTCTCGCAAACAATTCACATTGACAACACAGACATTTTCCTCCAGCTCGCTCCACAGCGTCATCAAATAGGAGGGGAGTCTGTCCGTTTGCCGAGTCTGTTCAACTGACAGAGCGGTAGAAATGGGTATTACTGAGCGAGTCACGGTGCTGTATATAATGTGGTAAGCCAAACAACGGTGTAGGCGCACCTGGTTCAGCGAGTACCACCCCCTGTAGCTTTTTGTGGATGAGGATAATTTCCAGCAGGACTTCCATCTTTCCAGGACCGAGCATGACGAGCTGCTGCCCGGCTTAGAGAGATACAGCTCAACCTGGGCATCCAGATCTCTCTCCGGGACAACGACAGCTTTTTCGGTGAGCAAATCCATCATTGCTCAATAGAAATGTAGCCTAATATTTAACGTAAAAAACATGTTTGTACTTAAATAAATGAAGAACAGCCTTAAACTAATGCAAATTGACAGAAAAGTTCAGATTTTCGAACTATTTGCAGTTTTGCTTCGCTCTTTTCACCCAAACTGTTCGGATCGCTCTAAACATGTCATTCGTGTTGCGGACCACTAATTCGCTCCTGATAGCACCTTAATACAGGGATATAATGTAAATCACTTACTCCATCCGTCTCGTTCGCGTTCAGTGTGAATGCACCTTTAGACTTTACAATCTCTGCTGCTCACAATAGACTTCAAAACTGTTTACGGACAGTTCTGATGCATGGGTTCTGATCTGATCATAAATCGTTTACACTGTCTCCCAGACACACTTTTTTTCCTGAGTGTGCCATATTATCAATAATTGTGCAATATTTACTCTGGTATTTGCTTTTTAGTTTTTATTCTTACTGTTTCTTTTGAACTAACCTTAGATTAGACTAGCTTGTTCTTTTTTTCTTTTTCGTTACTAACTATTGTGTGTAACTATGTCTGTCTTTACCACTGTCACACCCGAATTTCAACAAAGGAATTTCTCATCTTATCCTATCTTCTTTATTAACTTGTTTTTTTTTACAGACTAAATAGTTTTACTCAAATTAAAGACTGGATTTTTTGAAAACCTTCAGTGTTTGATTATGCCACTGCAATAATGATTTTTAAGGCTTTTTACACATCTCTAAGTACGCCAATAAATATGGAGGACATGGTAAATAACAAATTCAAACAGTTAAAATACAAATGATTAGAAATCATCACAAAACTGAACTCAGATATAAAACCTTAAGAAATCAGTGACCAACATAGAAAGTTAAACAGATCAGAACACAGAGAACAAAAAACAGCTAAACCCACAGACAGGCAGCATGGCAATGTCTTGTTCAATATATCATATTTGGAAGATTAGATGAGGCCTTTAATACCAGCAGCAGGTTCTTTTTAATAAAATGTGATATAAAATGGACATGTAATTCATGTGCTGCAACTAGTTTACTTTGAAAGCTTCTGCTAAACTAAGACAATTTCACTATTAGCCCTAGATCTGTGTGTGTTGGTGAGGAGGGAGTTCAAGGGTTTCATGTGTGCTACGACATTGGTGGGCTGGATCAAAACCCCAGTGCAATCAGTTTTTAATTTCCCTGAAATCAAATTACATGGAAGGGCAATATCCAGAGCACTGGACTAGGAAAGTCAGCTTGAAGATTATAAATCGACCCTAGAGTCCACAAGTGTATGAGTGCACCAAGTCTGTGTGTTTCAGCTTTCATGCCTATATCAATGTTTATATCATAGATCCAACAATAAACCATTCTGGAGCAGCTCCTTATTGACATGGTGTGAATATTGGGTTGTAAAATCAGATTCCACTTTGGCTTGTGCCAGACTCCTAACAGCATTGTCTGTAATTAATTAGATAATTACAGAAAGCTTTAAAAAAACCTTAATACCCAGCTCCATAATTTATATTGATCAGCAACATAACATTAGAATCATAGAAAAAATTGTGGGGGATTTGGTTAATTACATATCTACATGTAAATACATATGCTGCTGTTTTATGGCTCATTTGATCATGTAAACCATAATCAAGAGACAACTGTGGATCTGTGTTGTTTTGCAATCTGTTGTGGGTTTGGTTCCAGCTTTCCCTTGCCACATGTCAATGTGCCCCTGAGCAAGGCATTTAACCCCAAGTCACCTACTGATCTGCGTGTTGGTGTCTGAATGTGTGCATTCTTGCGAGTTTGACTGAGTAAATATGGCTCTAGTGTAAAGTGATTTGAGTGGTCTATATGATTGGAAAAGCTTAATATAGATTCAGTCCATTTACCATTTAAAGGAGCATTGCACAAGTTTTAAGGTTAAATATATATTTTCCCCTTTCCCGTACATGCCCTACCAACTGCCCTATGTGTAAAATTAATTTTCCTCTATTTACCGCAGTTGCCTCCATTAGTCAGTTCATGAGAGAGTGATCACGGTCGTACTCTCTGGGTGTGTGCGTGGGAGTGCACGCTGCACGCGCTCATACACCTGGCTACTTTGTTAAGTCTCTGCCATAATTGATACATTAGCGAGAAAACACTGGCTAACTTAAATATTTATAATGTTCTTAATTTTGAAGACTTGACGCCTTTAAACAAAGACCTGTGCATTCGCAGGTCTTTGCGAATGCACAGACCTCCCATGTGTGTGGGAGACCTCTTCTCCCACACACATGCCCAACACTGGTGTCATTTCAACTTGTTGCCACAGGGGGCAAGCCTGTACAAAAACCCTGGAATTTTTGCTATGTTCCTTTAAAGGTACCCCTACCCTTTCCATCCATGCCTCCCTTCTTGGTGCAACACTCATTACAAATCCATTATTCTGGCTAGTGGAAGTGTTTGTGTTTCAGGATGTCGGACAGGTGAGGCCAAGCTGACCAAAGGCTTTAAACTAGCGGTGCGATTCAACACAGTCGGACCAAAATAAATAGCCACATAGACCGTGGTGCAGCCGCACTTACAGCATTTAGAAATTAAATAAACTAATGGGTAATGATAGGATTGTGGTCGCCACCTTCCGTGTTGCTACAACTTTTTTTTTTTTTTTTAGCTGTTTGTTTGAAAACCCCAACTTGAATCTCCAACAGGAAACTGTCTTCACTAAGGTCCCCATAAATGAACTTCAGCAACTCTTCTGTGATTCTCTCGTCCTACGGGAGTGAGTGCAACCTTCCTGCATTTTTGACAACCTTCAGACATATCAGCTCACCTTTTTAGTAGCCGCTGTAAAGTTAGTTTGAGATTGATTATTGTATTTTCGCGCTCCGGGCTTCAGCGGTGACTGCCTCTTGTTTGGGCCCATATAGGGAGACTGATCTGGAGCTGCCGTCAGCTCGCACCACCTTCCTCCTCTCAAGTGGGGGCAGGCAGACATGCTAGCGCAACTCACGGCCGGTGCATCAGCTTGGGGGATGCACCACTATCTCTGTTAGTCTCCCTCCTTCAGCTGCTTCAGTAGGTTCTGAATTAGACTTTATAATTGTACTTATTTGATCCAAACCATTCCATTGTAGCTCTGGCTGCATGTTTGTTTTTTGTATATGTCACAGTGGAGATGGTATGTTCACAGATTAGTGCAACATTTATTTTTTGCCAAAAAACACGGAATTTACATGTTATTTTTACATCAGACAAAGTGTTTTGAATGCCGTTCTTTCAATAATGGCTTGTCTGCTTGATACTATTCTTATCGTCCTGTCAACAGATTCTCCCGTCTGGGTTGTGGACTCTATTTACTAATAAAGCAACTACTGAAGCCCCCTGAATTTATTGAGGGATATTAGAGTAACTGTGGCTGAGTGTAAACACATGAACCACTTTTAGATCACATTTTTGAAAACAATGCATTATCTTTCTAATTTACAGTGCTGCATTACTTCTTCTTGTTGATCAGATAGCACAAAGGAACTGAACATCCTCAAAAAATACATTGCTTGTGGCTTTAATGTGATGAAATATAAAGTTTAGTTAGTTTATGTTAGTTTAGATTCAATTATAAAAAGTTGCTATGGGAATATTTGAAACCGCTCTCAGTGTTGGACAAAACTTGTTCAACCTGAAAACCAATTTGTTCTGAATTACGGCAACCTCATGGGGGAGACGATCAATTGCTAATGAAGGAGCTTTTTCTAAACTGCAGCTCCCTGGAACTCTAATTAGGAGGAAGTGGTTGCAAAGTGCAGCTAGCACAGCATTATTGTTAGGTAACAAATATGAAAAAAATTGACAAACACACACAAAGGATGGTGCACAGTTGGATCGGCATCATACGAAAGCATAGACAAAGATATTAGGTCAACATTTTTAAAACTCAAAATAAGGGATCAGTTCTGACACTTCTCCTAAGAGACAGATTTGCAGATTAGGTCAGACGACAATGCCAGTAGAATAAATGTTCAGAGTCAACATCCTGATTTGTAGTGCGAGTAGGAAGCAAGTGGAGAGTTGTATGTATGTGCAGAACAGAAGCCCAAACTGTAATCAAAAAGGAAAATGAAGTATTGACTTCCTCTGCAGTAGTTAAGATGTTGTTCTAGGTTTTGTTGTGAACTCCTGGGAAGGTTCACCAGTTCCTTGTTTTCTTCATCTGTGGATAGTGGCAGTGTTTTACTGGAATCCTTAAGCCTTAGAAATTACTTTTCCAGATTGATAGATTTCAGTGACTTTGGTTGTCATTTGGTTTTGATTTTTAAGATATTTTATCCTACACAATGTTATCAAAAAGGTTCTATTTAGGCAAATCTTTGATGGTATTTTCTCATAACCCTATACAGTGCACGTTAATTGAAATGAATGGGAGATATTACTTCCTGCATTTTTGACAACCTTCAGACATATCAGCTCACCTTTTTAGTAGCCGCTGTATTTTTCTCACTCTATCAAGTTCTACTGTTCTTCAATTATGTATTGCTCGTCATCATTTCTGCTTATAACTTTTTGTTCTCTCTCTTTTTTTCTTCATAGTAGGTACATCTGGTCTGACGTTCTGTTATCTGAGACATCATCCACAGGAGACAGATCACCCGCTATTATCATCTAATATAGATCAGATTACTGGATCAATGTGTGCTTCTCTGCTTTTTTGTCTGTCTTGTTGTGTCTCTGTAACCCCCAGTCGGTCGAGGCAGATGAGCGTTCATACTGAGCCCGGTTCTGCCGGAGGTTTTTCCTTCCCGCTAATGGGTGGTTTTTCTTTCCATTGTCGCTTCATGCTTGCTCAGTATGAGGGATTGCTGCAAAGCCATGGACAATGCAGACAACTCTCCCTGTAGCTCTACGCTTCTCCAGGAGTGAATGCTGCTTGTCGGGACTTTGATGCAATCAACTGGTTCCATTATATAGGACATTTTTGACCAATCTGTATAATATCATTGATTTTGACTTTGTAAAGTGCCTCGAGATGACATGTTTCATGAATTGGCGCTATATAAATAAAATTTAATTGAATTGAATTGAATATTCAACAAAGGACAATATATATATATGATACTTCCAGGGGGAGGAAAAGAGAAAAAGTATAGGCAGAAACTTGTGCATTTGAAAAGTGAATTTGAATAGCTTGAACTGAATCTGTAGTCACATAATTTCAATTAAATATACTGGTTTAGAAATGTATTCCCCTAAATTGTTCCCACAGAAGAACACAAAGTCATGAATCAACCAACATGCCTTCACATGTTTATCTTAAGATAACTTTTCAATTTGTCTAGCAAGCTTTTAATATCATAAACAATATGCCGTAAAATGGACAGTTGGAAAATGAAATAATGACCAAAATCTAAAGTAGATTGATGATATATGAAAAGCCTTAAAACTCTAAACTGATCATATGTCAGTGACAGGAAATTAAAATAGAAGACAATAAAAAGAAATATTACATGCACACAAGTGACAGCAAGGACCCGAGAGAAAGGAGATCCAGTTATACTATTTGCTGAAGAGACAGAGCAATAAAAGGAGGAGAATGTTAAAAGCACACTTAGAAAGCAGACTCTTTCTTTGTCTCCAGCTTGTAAAGCTGAACAGGCTTCAGAAGAAGTATTGCACAAAAGAAAAGAAGTACCGTACATCAAATAAAACTGCAATGAGACAAGCAGGAGAGACAAAAGAACTGTTTTCTACCTGTGATCATATTGTGGCATAAAAATAGGATGTAAATACCATAAGTACTTCTCTGTGGATGTTTAGGGGGATGAGAGGAAAGAAAATGATCTTAAAGCAGTGCAAATAGGAGGTTCGGGAGATGAGATGCTTCAGATGTGTATCAAACATTATGGCCTCTGCAGAAAAATCAGAACCAGAACTTGACTGATGCATGCTATGTCAAAAATAACAATAATAATAATCTTATTCTGCCTGTGATACTCAGACACAATAAGAATGTGTTATGATCTGGTTACATCCAGTCCGCTTTTCTGAAAAAAAACAGGATAAATAGTGGGTGTTTTCTTTTCTGTCTCTCTGTCTTGCACTTTGCCAAAAAGAATTGGATTGACCATTAAGACTTTGGACTGTTTTGAATCCAAATAATTTCCCCACTATTGATCCTCGGCTTACAGAAAAGCTTTTAAAAGCATTTCTAATTGGGCAAAAGAAGGCTATTGTCTTCTGTCAAACATAAGTTGTCATCAATCTATTTCACTTCATGAAAGTCATTTCAGGGTATGATTTCCTCAAACTAAAACTTTTAAGTGAGGTTTTTCTTGTTATATTAGAGAAAAACACACATTGCCTGTCTTTGAGGGCTATATATTGAACAATAATTAATCTCTTCATAGCCTGAAGTTGTTTATCTGTAGCCTCAGTACAATAAATCCATATTCTATCACACCAACATGAAAGAAGGCGGAAAAACTGTCACTTTAATTTTAATGCGTGCAATCGGTCACCACAGTTATTGTTCACTGAGTAAGACAAACATATTGCACGTCCTTCTGTGCAGCAGTCTAAATCTTTTTAAATCAATGTGTAATTGTTTGTGCACATTTTTAAAGGCGTGAAACCGCCACCTTGATGGAACGCTGCTTGTGATGAATCAGCTGTTAATTTGAATGTAAGCATAAAACTGATGGTGCATGAGGCCAGTGGCAGCTGGTAGCTTTAATTAGGCCGCTCAGAGTAAGATAACTAGGGAGTGACAGGGACATAAAGCAGCCCTGAAGCTGGGTTCACCACAAGCAACAGAACCGGGATGTGGACAAACATGATCTCATGATAAGAAAGCAGAAAGGACTTTACTTCAGAAATGCTCATGTCAATTCTGTTTAATCCAAAACTAATGTAATAATTCCAAAGGGATGTCAAATGTTGCTGTAACTCATATTATAGGGGTTTCCTAATAGAGTTGTTGCAGATGCTGATGGCTGTTGGTAGGAAGGATCTCCTGTAGCTGTCTGTCTTACAGCAGATCTAGAAGCCTCTGTCTGAAGACACTGTTGTTGTAGCACAGTCTGATGAAGGTGATGCTCAGGGTTGTCTGCAAGGTTTTTAATTTTATGAATGATTATTCTTTGTAAGATCATCTCCAGAGGTTTTCGAGTCTCCAGAACAGAGCCAGACTTCTTCATTACCTTGTTGAGCTTCTTTTCAGGCAGTTGCTCTGATCTTGTTACGCTAACAGATGATGGCAGAGGAGATCACAAAAAGACTCCACAACAGACTGATTGATCTGCAGCATCCCGCTGCAAACTCTGAAACTTTCCCTGAACTTACCCGCTACTTTCCCGGAGCTGATCGGTTCATTTCTCTGAACTTCCCAGTAACTTTCTCTTAATGCATCGGTTGCTCTGCTTTTGATATGATGCTTTCCAGGATCATATTAGATACTTTCCAAGAACTTGCTGCTTACTTTAATTCAACTTACTGGTTAAATCAGTTCAGCATTACTGAACTGAGTCACATGAGTGAAGCAAGTTAAGCGGCAATTAGGTTTTCTCAGATCCTTTAATTGTTTTTGTGACTGTTAAACTAGTAACAAAAGAAAACAGCACAAGACAGATACACTACAGTGTATCTGTCTTGTGCTTCAATGCTGAAGTAAAGTAATAAACCATCATCATTTTCCAACACTTTTCATACTCCAGGTGTTTTGGGTGCACCATGTGACAAACCTGGTTGCCTCCTTGTGTTTGCTTTGGTCTAAAAAACACATTTTTGATACTCTCACTGTTGCACAATAAATGAGGAGGTCTATTAAATCAGTGAATAATAAACAAACAAAACATTGAAAATTTGAAAATCATTTCAGGGATATTGCTCTAAAGGGTTACCTGACATAACTTTCAGGCAAAAAAAAATCTAAACCCTAGAGATGAATTAGTGGTATGTCAGCACATGACACACAATATCGGGTAAAAATCCGTTTTGTCTTGAATCTTTAGGCACATTATCAGCTTCTATTTCTTTAGGTGAATCAATGTGGCATTATCTAAATATAACAATTTCACAGAAAGAAAATATCACAAAAATAATCAATTCAAAAATTCTTGATCAAAAAAAAGTTTAAAGATTACACAGGCTAAAAATTGTCACATAGATAAGTTAATTATTTTAGAACTCCAGCACAAATCTGTAGCTGAAAATTGCTATTCCTTAAAAAATTAGTAACTGAAGACTGAAAAGGTTAGATTTGTTTCACTGATGCAGCGATCCAATACTGTGATGAAAAAAAACCCAGTGAAGAGAAAACCAAAAAAAGTTAACGGGAGCCCTGATTTTTTCCCCATCGCCATCATCTACTGCAGTGACATGCATCACCCTTATCAGCTATGAAGTCCGGTAGCTCATCCTGAGTGAAAAGCAAAAACCTACCTGTAGCACAACCGCATCTCATGGCTGTGTTGTTTTTTTATGTTTCGTTTTTTTTCATAACTATAATCAGTGGAAACGTTGAACTTCGCAGCTTTTTCGTCTTACTGAATAATGGTTTGCATGTAATAAAATGGAAAATGCCTTTTATTTGGCATGCCAACAACCACATTTACTCAAACATTTAATCAAAATAGCTGTTCATTTCACGTGCCAAAGTAATATTTGTTTATGAATGAGAAATATTGAGCAGCTAGAGGGGGAAAAATCATTGATGTCCTTTACATGGACTACTGGAAGAAGTCCAAAGAAAAGAACATTTAAGGACATTGTTAGCAAACATTTTTTGTTGATATTTCTCTGTTTAAGTAAATAAGTTTGTGCAGATATTTATGATGGTAACATAGCTTCTAGATCATTGTAAAACTTTCTTTTAGCCTTTAGTGTCAACCACGTGTGTTTTCCATGCAGAGTGTAAATAGTCAGGTTTCATTGAGGCTTGATAATGGTCCTTGTATTTGAAGGAACATTGTATGAACATTCAACACATAAAGTACAAAACCTCACTTCAATGTAACATCAGTAAAAAGAAAGAAAATAAGAAAACCACAATATCGTTTATAGCATCACACACCCGTCTTTCGTTTGAGCAAATTCTACTCACCTTTTCAGTTTTTTATTTATTTAAACGTGACATTGGAAACATGCCAGCAAGTGTGAAATGACACACAACACTTTCAGAGATGATTATCTTAACAAAAGAAAAAAAATTTTTGCCTTTTCTAACACTTCTTATAAAACTGACCTAATTTAACTTTGAATCAATGACAGCCTGTTTCCCACTCATTGGACAAAAAAAAGAGATGACATTCAAGTAGGAACATGTGTTGATCTTCATAAGTCAACAAACGGATACAGAAAAGTCACTGATTGTCTAAACCTGCCCTATGTACAGTGAGAGCAAATACTTGAAACGATGACAAACGAGGCTGGAAGAGGACCCAGGTTTATCTTTCTGCCACAAACACGGAGAAGGTTTAGGAAGGGCATATAAAATCTCCAAACAGTTTGAGAACTACAGCAAAGAGTGGTATCAAGTTCAAGAATAAACATTAGACACTATCTATATCACATATATCAAACTCAAGGCCCGTGAGCCGAATCCGGCCCTTAAAGGCAATTTAGCCGGCCGTCAAGAACCAAAAAAGGCATATCATGTCATAAAGTAGAGGCATATATTCTTTTAAATTGTATAAAGCGGCTAAAACTGTGCCTCCTGTAGCGGATGTTGATTTTTTTAACTGTGTAGTAACAGCATCCTCCCAATAGATGAGTTGTTCCACAACACACTAAAACAACCCAGAAATGTCCAAAAAGAGAAAAAGTGATGCAGAATGATGAGAATTTAAAGTGTAACTCACCCCAATATCAGCTTTTTTGCAGATAACCTGTTCAAATGGGCCTTAGGGTGCTACCTTTATGTTACTGTGAATTTCCTCTACATTTCTTATGTGAACTGGAATGAAGTTATGAAATCAAAAGTATCATCTATACAGGTGCAATAGGCCCTTTCAATGACATCATAATGCCAAAGTGGCCCAATATAGAAACAAGTTTGACACTCCTGATATACATGGTAACTGATTGTTTGGGACACATGTTGAGAAAAAGTCCTCTCTCTCTTACAAACATATTTTCTCAAATTCTCTTACCAACACAGATTTTAACTGGAACCTTTTGCTTTGGTCAGATGGAACCCGGATTAAGCCTTATGGCAGCAAACACTTCAAAATACACGTGGTGTACACCTCATGGCAACTGCTAAGTATGCTATACTGTTGGACTGTTTCTCTCTTATAGGTTCTGGGAATCTTGTTAGAGAGTTTGGTAACATGAACCCTTTGAAATACTAGGACATTTACATAAAAATGAAGAACATGGCACTGTACGTACAATGTAGTAACAGAACACGTGTCAATATGTGGTAACATTTATTTTTGTCAAACAAAGAATATTTCTTTAATTCGGCTTTTTCATAAATTTTCTATTTTTGTAACAGATTTTCTCAAATTAAGCTCATATTTTCTGACATTTTTGAGGATGAAATTATGCTTCTTCAACAAAAGTTTTTTTATGTGTCTTTAAGTTGTTTAAATCTGTCTTCAGTCCGATTATGACAAAAAAAAACCTTTCTTGTCAAAGATTAAAGACCTCTATTCTAAAACAGTTTTAATTACAGGACCATTTCATGTTTGAAAAATCAGTTGAAACTTTGGAACAAACTCTTCTAAAATGGAGGGAAACATTTTAGATCATTATTTGGTTGTAAGTGTTAAAAGCAAAGAAAACCTTTTAGTATCTGGTTTTTATTTGTTAACACTTCTTAACAACATCCAAAATCGTCGTTGAAGTGCTCAGGAATCGTTATTTATATCCCTGCGGCTGTTTTTGTTTTGGACTCATAAAGGGCTATTTGCTCCTGTAGCATCTTGCACACCCTGTACACAAAGGATGCCACAGCCTCAAAAGAGAAGCGCTGATCATTCTAGGCACAAAACAAACTTTCGCTGCCTCAGCTCTCCCTGATGCTATAAAAAGTCATTCTGAACAAAGTGGAGCACAAAGATATTCATTCATAATAGATAATGAACCCACCCATTTATCGCTCCTTCACTATCCCCCCTCGCATCTACCGTCTTTCTCTGTTTTTCTTTAATGGATAAGATACTAGATTGGATGAATGTTTGCATTATTATTCTTGTTTTATTGAGCAGAAACGGTGAGCTGAGCAGGAATTGTGCTGCCTCAGCTCTATACGCACGGCGTGTAAATCAGAACTCGCAGCAGAAGGAGCCCGTTAATGGGGATGAAGCAGGACAGATTCATAACGGTAGCCCTCTATGTGTGTGGAGACAAAGCAGCAAAACCTATCGATTCTATGTGATGAAAAGGCGATGTTGTGACCTGAGAAGACATAAGACACTTTAAAACAGCACTATATCGGTTTAAAAGTGATAATGAAAGAAACTCCACGTTGCTCAAATAAAAGGTTTACTTGTGTGCTGTTGCTTTTGATTCCAAGGGCAACTGACTTGTTTTATTCTTTCAGTAAACAGACAACATGTATGTTGTCTTGTTGACCTCTCTCTGAGCTGCACAGAACAAACCATAAACCATGAAAAAAAATTCAGCTTTCTCTCCACAGTGTAGTTTTTTTGCCAAAAGGGAGCTTTAGAATTAGGAATTTATAAAGTGGAGACAAACCCCAGCACAACGATTGCCACGGAAGGACACCCAGACCCCATCCAAAAAACTAAAAGCAGTTTGAATATGCCTCTGGTTTGTATCAGGACTCAATATGTATTTTATAATTAAGACGAAGCTTATAAACTTTCTGTAAACAAAGTTATAGAAATACATAAAAACAAAAGTTGTTCAAACCAACATGTTTTGATGACAGTTTTGGCCTCTTGGGGTATAAATACAACTGCAAGAAAGAAAACTGTTAACTTTTATTTATTGGAGGAGATCGATTTTCTAGTTGCAGAAAGGTCAGAAGTAACTTATTGAAAAATGAAAAACCTAACGAATGAACTGCTTTGAATTCAAAAGAAAAGAGTTGACTGTTAGCTAATACTTTGTGATTTCAAGCAGCTGCTTGCATTAAGCAGCCGTCATCAGTAAATCCAATTGTTTTAATCAATGTATTTCTTAAAAGAAAATTATATTGCTGCAACATTGAGAAAAGTTAAATGATAAAATTTCATCTGCAGTGGTGGGGATCCAAACTTTTATTCAGCCCACACCTGCTTAATCTTTAGTTTTCTATTTAGAGTAGAAAAACAACAGCTACACATGTGGATATTTAAACAACAAATCTTTTTTTTTAATGTTTGTCAGCTAAATCACATTCTATTTATTAGGTTTCGGTTTTTCTCTGATAATCACCTTCTGAATAAAAATAAAATCTAATTTAATATCCTGCATCTTGCATCTTTCTAATCATGTTCTAAAGTTGCTGATGTTTTTTTTTTTAATAATTAATAAAAAAAAAGCCAGTGGGGCAAATTCCATCCCTCTGAAGCTAAAATCCCCACATTTTATTTGGAGCCTCTGAGGTATTTTTCTGTAATCTAAAGTATTAGCTTCACGATCTTGGAGCATTCATTTTCTCAAAGAACGTTTGTGGGAATAGTTTAAATTAACCGGGGGCTGCATATGTAAGAGATAAGGGAACATGTAAGTTCAGCAGCAGGGGAGAAGAAGACCATTCAGGTGATAATGCAGGTGGAGAGAAGTCTGCAGATTTTAATATTATAGGAGACTATTTTTCTTAAGGGAAATAAACAACAAGAAAATTTAAATATAGCTATTTGAGAGCCTTAAACATGTTCTATAACTTTTTAGCTCACAGTGGTCTTTTCATTTACCTATTTTCCAGTGTTGAAGTACATTTATAATAGACCTAAATTTATCCCATTCTTTTTCATTTTGTGTCTTAGAGCAAACCAGTCTTGTATTTTGATTTTTGCCTTGTTTCGGGACTATGCTTTAGTCAGAAATTTCTTCAAACTTTTAATAGTTTTACATATTTTCTTCACTTCCACTGAACCTTTAAGACTTTTAACTTGTCTTAATCATTGTTAAACTGCCTCTTTGCTTGTCGGATTAAAATGGAAACTTCAAACACAAACTGAAAATTAGCATCTAAGATACAGATATGATGGAGGAATCACATTCAATATGGTATTTTTAAAATAATGACTGTTTAAAATTTATCGCCAAAGACTCGTAATGTAACAGAGGCACCATAAACAATATCTAAACATTTTAAAATCACAGAGAACTAGAGTTTTAGTTTGCCCTTCCTGAATGTTCTTGCATGTTTGGCAGATAGATAAATAGCACTTTAATTCAAAGAAAACTTCCTGTTGGTTTTCCTTGTCAGTGTTGCTATTTTATTTTAACATAGTTGTTGAAATAATGTAACAGCATAGATCAAGGTTGTTTCACAGTCAACACTAGACTTGTAAAAATTTTAAACACTCAGTGAGCGGCTGCGGTAGAAGCAGCCTGAAGGGGAAAGCTGAAGCTGGCCCCTGAAGTCTTTCCTCAGCCCCTCTGTATTACAGACATGAAAAAATTAAATTACTGGATCACTGTTCCAACAAGTCTGTAAAAGGTGAGTGAAAGGATATTTGCTTAACTACTGGGTGTTTTGGGAATAAAAAATGTCTGTATTAGTCTGAAACTCAGCTTCTCCTGAGGAACTCTTTTAGATTTGCCTTTAATTTTTATGTATGACACGATAAACCCTCTAGTTGCATCATGTCTTGCTCTGCCTTCTGAGTTTTCTCACAGTTATTTGTCTTTTGAGTTTGCTATGCTTTAACTGTCTTTTTCTGTTAGCTCTGGGTCTTTTCCTGCTAATTTTTATTTGGGAAAATGTATTAAGATTTTTATCAAGCTGTCTGGCAACAAGGAAGTGATCACACTTCAACATTGTGTTGGAGTCATTTAAGAAATGAAAACCTGTGCACCTACTTACTACCTCCATCCCCGACCTTCTGTGACATCCTTGCCCTCTTTTCTGCTAAGCCAGCAGTAGAGCAGGTTTTAACTTTTTTTTCTTTTTCTTAATTTGCTTTTGGCAAACTGTATCTAATTTACACAATGTGCATGTTTCAAATTTTGTCTTTGGATCTATTGGAGCTCTCCCTGCCTGACATACTGTAAATGCAATTAGATTTTCTTCCAATTTAGATGCAGAATATCTCTTAAATATGGGCAAACTGGCTAAGAGTGCAAATATACTCTTGTGTCTGGTAGTTTTTATGGAGCAGATGTTAATTTAGGTGTGTGCAGTTTGTGATTTAGACGTCTAGGCAAACTAAGGTGTTCACACATTTAGTACATGCAAATAGCTTCGGGAATCTGTCTTGGTCTCCTCAGCAGCTTGTGTTCATTATTCTGGCATCTGCTCCCAGACAATTGTAAGGATTTACTGCTCAGGTTTGAATTTTTCTCCTGTTTGTGACTTGTTCAAAGTTTAAAAAGCTTCTTAGATCTTATATACTATGAATAAAAATTGCACATCATGTAGGAATACTCACATTTATGCCAGGGGATTATGGAAGGCTCTCTTTTAAAAAAGTCCTGTACTCTTTGCAGCCATTTGAAAAGCTAAAATACCAAACTTGAAAATGTACTTGATCCAATTCAGTAAGGACAAGGCATGCAGGGAAACCTTTGGGGAAAGTTAAGATCATCCCATCCCTCTGGACTGTCCGAGAATGTGTTTTGCTGACGCAGAGATTCATTGACAAACATCCGAGGGAGGACTGCTCCCCAGGGTGAGAATGTGTTCAAACATGAACTTGTGCAAACATGTGAGCGCCCTTGAGAACTGTGGAGGCAGCTTTAGGGCTTTTATAAAACTTTTGCTGTAACTGTTAACATTTCGGAGTACAGAGAATCACTGGTCAGGGTCCAAGAAGTAATACACGTTTTGAAGACTGAACTATTGTTTAAATCTAAACTCATTTGTACAGACACGCTGTTATTAAATAACTTAACAAAAAGTCGTCATGTGATTCAATAGCTTTCTGAACAACCTTTTGCTGCAATAGCTCAGTAATGTTCTGTATGACTATCAGTTTTTGTCCAGTGTGTAGGAACTTTCTCCTGCTCCTCCATGAAACAGTTCATTAAGGTTTTGAAGGGAACCAACACCCCAGCCTGGAGGTAGCTGGAAGTAAATGTGTGTAAGAAGCATCAGTCATCATAGTTCTGCTGGTGTTAAACACGTTCATTTCTGAAGCATTAATCTAAGTTGCTGTAAAGATAAAACATGCATGTTGAATTTTAACATAAGAGATTGCTGTTAGCATCAGCTTGGTCCACTTCAAACTTGCTTCCCACACTAAAAGACATTCTGTTGTTTTGAACTGAAAAACCTTGGCAGCTGTGGTTGCCAGATTCTTTCAGTAAAAAATACAGTAGGCAAGGCAAGTTTATTTATAAAGCAGTTTTCAGTAACAAGACAATTCAATGTATTCTGATTAAATAATTGGATTGTACCATTTATAAGGGCACACAATCAATTAATCCGATCCAAATGTGCATTTATATGCACCTGGCTTTATTCAGAGAACCACTCTGACATGTACAGTTATCAAATTCCCCTAAAAAAACACAGAAGAAGAACTTCCATCTTTGCTAAACAACAAAAAATACCAAACAAGGCAGTATTATTTGTTGGTCTTCCGAGCACCCATGATGGACTTCCACAATGTTCTTATTAAAGTTGAAATGTGAGTAAGAAACAGTTTTGATCTCTTTTATTTTTTGTAACAGAAAGATTGTATTGGGAGCCCGGACAGTTTTGCCTCCCAATGTATTTCCCCCGTTCACCAACATGGAAATACGTCACGTTTACATCGGGCACACATGCACACTCGGGTCAGTTTGCCACATTCAGAATAACTTGAGCAAGAAAAGCATTTATATACACGTTGATCGCATGATCAATCGGCATAAACCACCCCTCTCATTCAGATTACATTTTCATTGTGATTGATCTTAATCCGATCGTCATATTCCGATTTGCTTGTTTACATGAAGCATTTTTATTCTGATTGGCCCTTTATTCCGATTACTATTGTCCATGTAAACGTAGCTACTGATAACAAGTCTGTGATGTATTTTGGTGCTAAGCCGTTCAGGGATTTATAGACTAACAGAAGTATTGTAAAGTCTATTCTCTGAGATACAGGGAGCCAGTGGAAGGACTTTAGAACTGGGGTGATGTGCTCTACTTTCTTAGTCTTAGTGAGGATGCGGGCAGCAGCGTTCTGGATCAGCTGCAGATCGACTTTTTTGGCAGACCTGGGAAGACACCGTTGCAGTAATGTGCAACGGTGAAAATATGAACCAGTTTATGGAACCACCTGTGTATTTTAAACTATAAAACGATGGACTGCTTGTTATTGCTTTTTCCCCCATGTGTTGCAATCTTCCTTCTACAGATAAAGGGCAGCGCCTGTTGGACAGAATTTGTCCTTGGCAGCAAGGCCTCAGTAAACCGTCTCCCCCCTGAAATGTTTGTGATGTTTATGTAATGTTGATGGTACTGAAACAACAATTTCCCTCTGGGATTATTAAATTATGTCTGATTCTGATTCTGATATCTTTACATTTTAAATGTATATTTCACAGCTATTTTCTGTTCATTTACTATTATATTCAATGGCTTGTATCGCGCATGGGCGGTTTCTTGCTGCGTCGAGGAACGCAAGTTCAGTAATGCAGAACTTTGACCATAGACTGCACAAACCGCCTAATTGTTACTTTTTTAATATATATATATTTTTTTTAGAATTTTTTGTGGCACTAGTGGCCCATTTTATTGAAACTAGGCTGACAGGAAGGGAGGCTGAGAGAATGGGGAAGACGTGGCAAAGGAGCGCGGGGTGGAATTGAACCTAGATCAGCCGAGCCGGAGACTGAGGCGTCCGTTAATGGGCCGCACAAGCTACCCCTGCACCACCAACATGGCCTACTTGTTAGCTTATGTGTTTTAAACACATATGTTATGATAAAAAAAGTGTAGTCAAGGCATTGGTCATAAGTAACAGCTTGCATTGTTAAACCAAATCCTACATTTAAGTCAAAATACAAATTTATACCCCTCATATGAAAACAATCATATTCCTAATATTAATATTCCTAGGTGTTGTAAACATACAATATTTTAATACAACTACTTTTGTTGTAATTATAACTCTATTTGATTGTGTTTTTGTTTCACAGTTTTTCCGTGTTGAAACTACATTAACTTTCACTTTTTACAAAGAAATTTGATTATTTTAAAGTTGAAGAAAAATTAACAGTCTTGTGTAGTACAACATTTAACTAAACATTACAGTTAATTAAAGCTCTTTATTGTTTTTCAGTTTACAGTTATTATTAAGTTATTTTCTGCGTATTTTACTGACACTTTTTACAGTGCAACAAACAGTGGAGCCCAGCTAATACCCACCCGCTCAGATAACGAAAAAAGGTTTGGATGATTCACATTAATAATGAACATAAGTGTCTTTGAGATCTTCCAGAAAAAAATAAATTGATGCTGAAGCAGCTTTTGGATACATCACAATATTAATCTTCTGAAGAAGAGTGGTAAGAGGATATCATCCTTTTAAAAGGGATGATATGAGACGAGAAGAAGGAGCGAGATGAATCCTTACAGTTGTGAGAGGTGGGATAGTGCAGGACCAGGTGAGCAGATCCACTGAGCTTGAGTTGTGGTAAATGGACGTCTGGTAATTCTGTCTGTTGTGACTCCCTTCCACGAACAGCGTTTGGTTGAGCTGATTCCATTGGAGGGTGTATACGCAGGTGAGTGCTAAGTACTAAGCAGCAAAGGCAGCAGGATCCAGCAGGGCAGAACGAGGAAGAGAAGTGGAAATTCTGACTATGATCTTATTATTAATCTTGTTAATAATCTTTCTCCTCTTCTGTCTCTACTTCCATTTCTCATCTCTCCCACTCTCTTTTGGAGCACAGGGAGATTGTATTATAAATTATAATACAATCTCCCTGTGCTTTCGTCATTCCATTCATTCTGCCACGTCTCCTTCAGTTTTTATTTTATTATACCTTTTCCTTCTGATTTGCTTGTAGTTGCTGTGAAGCTGCCTTGTCCTTTTATAGCCCTTTCCCCTTTCACCCTATCCGCTGTTTCATTTCCCTCAACCCCCATGTGTGATGGAGCCCATAAAAATGTAACTGCTAATCTCATCATTTGTATCCTAAATAATGTTTGCTGTATTTCTAACAAAATGTCCAGCCTGCTTCTGAATGACTGTTGTATACGATAAGTGCTAAACTTGAATCTGAACATAATTATAGTAGTAGTTTATACATTTTTGTACTGTCTATGACTCCTTCTTCTTCTTCTTGTCCATGACTGTTAAATCTACTTTTGCATCTGGTAAAATCCACGCTGGTATTGCTGATAATTGAACTATTGTCTAATTGACTGATTGTTAGTTTGCTTACGTGAACTTCTTCTGTCTTTTTACTGATCACTGACCCAAAACTTCTCCTTTTTCTCTTTTTCCCAACTTGAACTTAAAGTATCTAGAGGTGAATGATCCAGTTTATTTCTTTGTAAGTTGATCCATTAATTTATTGCCAATTGTGTTCTTCTTAATTCTAACGGCAATTCTCCCATTTCTTTCTTTTTAATGCACTTTTATCTACTCCCCGGTCATTTCCTGCCAAGCATTTCATATTTACAACTCCTTTACGTGTATCGGTAATTATTTGTATATGTATATTTCATGTTAATTTTTCATCAAACCCTTCTCCTAAAAATCCTTCTCACCTAAAACATCTTAAAACTACTTTTTGTGATAAATTAAGGGTATAAAATCTATAGACTTGTAAACTCATACCCTAACTGCTCCTTACTCCACCAAGTGGCGGACTGTTTTGCCGTGTTGGGCACAACCCTGCCCATTAAACAAAGCAAGCTTGTTGAAATGTCCTGCCATCAGACCAAGACCTCTTTCCCGTGAGACTAAATCCCTGGGATT
Organism: Fundulus diaphanus; assembly: GCA_037039145.1. Classification (NCBI taxonomy): domain Eukaryota; kingdom Metazoa; phylum Chordata; class Actinopteri; order Cyprinodontiformes; family Fundulidae; genus Fundulus; species Fundulus diaphanus. Next base: position 12,223,077 of record CM073134.1, on the reverse strand, counting down.
TTGAAATTCCCCGTCTAAATTTGTAGCAAAACGCGTGCTGGGCTTTTCAAAAGCCTGGGACATTTCACTTGCAGTGGGAAAGGGCCTAATAAGTTCTTCTGTCTTATTGATAATGAAGGTCAACAGCTAGTCAAAATAAACAGATTCTACCATCTGCTGAGTATTAAATCATCAGCTGTGTGGATTCTGTCCTCTATAAACAGTCTATTGAAAATAAAGGACTGCTAATTATTAGCTTTATGAGAAAAGTGCCACTGGCAAGAGGCCCCAGCTGGTGGAACAGTGAAATTGAGCTACAGCCCTGGTTGCATTTCTTGGAACAAGTAACGGTCTTTCAGGTAAAAATATTCTCGGCTCTTCACATTTTTCACAGGTGAAATAAAAGGTTTCAAGATTCTGGATGGAAGTTTAACTGATCTGTGTTAACAAATAGGAGATAGAGTTTACAACCAAAGAAAACATTCACATAAGGCCCTTTTTAGATAAAATCAAGACAACTTAGTGGATAAAACTTGATTTTTCAACTGAAAAAAAAATGAATGTTGACAAAACATGGTTAGTTTCCTCTTGCCACTGTCATTTTGTCTCTGTAATTTAGTGGGAAGGAAAAGCTCAATGACAAGTTTCTCCCTCTTGCAAACTGCTGACCAAGCGCGTTCAGGAATTACTTCCAAGCTTCACTGTTCAGACGCTGTCCCTGTCAGTTTGATGTTGCAGCATTTATTTATCTGATAGACAGAGCCAGCCCAAGTTAACAAATCAAGGCATTTTTTTTATAAAAAAGGAAAGCTTGCTACATCTAAATCATTATTAAAGTTTATTGTACTATGAGATCTTATGACTCTGAAGGATTTAGCTGTGGAACAGAGTCTCATTTCATTTTTACAGATGGCTCCCACTGTTCAGCACAAAGAAACAGCTGCAGTCTGCATTTGCAGCATGTTCCTCTGAAATGCCCACAGCAAGTTTTCTTTTGTTTTGGCCCATGTGTTTTAGTAATTTTCTTGCTTTTTCAAGAGCTAATTTCCCCCTCCATTCATCATGAATTGATTTCAGCCAGACGCAAAGAAAAGAAAATATGTTCTTCCTCCAGCTATGCATTGTAAAGCCCCATGCTAAACCATAATAACGTAACCATGAATTCCATAAACCAATTATTATTCACTCAGAAGCAATATGTGTACATGGATTCTTGCAGGAAATGTGGAATATAAAATCCTGTGGAAGAGAGAAACCCATCCCTGCATTCAGTTCTTAGAGAAAACGTAGAAAAACAGCTGTAATTCTAATATAGGGCTTTGTGTTTGTACGATGGTAAAAGCTGCTGCAGATGTGATTGCCTTGTGAAACATCCATATTTGGTCAACCACAATCACAAACTTTATTGGGTTTTTGGATTTTATATGAGAGATAATTGTTGAGTGAAAAGCAAAGGACACATTGTTTTAAACATTCTTTTACGACCAAAAATCCAAATAGTGGGATATGCATATGTATTCAGCATTACTTTAGTGACTATAAATATAATCCAGCATAAAGTCATAAATCAATTTATCTTTAGTTTTAATCTTGCTGTTCTTTGAATGCATCAGAGGTTTGCAAGAGAACAGTATTGAACAAACAGCCTCATGAAAACCAAGGAACACATCAGACAGAAAAAGTAGTTGAGAAGTGTAGAGCAGATTTATGTTATACAACAATAACATCATCTTAGAGCATCTCATGGAACGTGGTTCAATCCATTGTGATCTCCTCACGAGAGGAACGAAAAAAAAGACCATTGTAGAAAGAAAGCCATAAGGTCTGTTTAAAGTTTGCTGCATGTGAAAAAGTTTTTTAAAGCAGAGGCAGGGAGGCTCATCCGAGTTGATGGAAAAATGGCGGGCGCTAAATACAGGGCTATTCCGGGGGAAAAAATCTGTTAAAGACTGCAAAAGAATTGAGACTGAGGCTTTATCTTCTAGCAGAACAATAAACCTAGACATAATGCCAGTGCTAAAACTAAATAGTTTAGATGAAAGCATATTAATGTCTTAGCATGTCCTAGTAAAAGTCTATAGCTAAGTCCAGTGGAGGATTTCACTATGATTTAAAATGATGTCCACTCTCCATACAGTCATATTGAGCTTGAACTATTCTGCAAACAACAAAAAGTAAAACATTTCCGTTTTCTTCAGCAAAAAGTAGTTCTACCAAAAGTAGTGGCTGATAGAGGGATATATGCAAATGCACATAATGCTTTTTAGATGTTTGTTAAAAAAGTTTGGAAACTATGTAGGATATTTCTTCCACTTCACAGCCATGCACTTTTTCTGTTGTTTCAGTGTGTTTCACTGAGACTCAAAAAGTCTCAATGAAACACACTGAAGTTAGACTTAGACTTAGACTTAGACTTTCTTTATTGTCATTTTGTATGTACAGAGTGCATACAGAACGAAATTGGCCATTGTAATTTGACAAAATGTGAAAAGGGGGTTTAGATACTTTTGCAAGCAGCAAGAGTAGGACCAAAGAGGATATAGAAGTAAGAGTTGTAAAGCATAATGATAAGAAAAACAGAGAACACAGAAGGAAAATGATCAGAGGAAGTATAAGAACTCAACAGAACCAGAGAGTGCAAAAGTCAGCACATTGTTCCAGCTTTCATTCTAGTAAGATCAGATGTGCACTGAGCAGAAGTCAGTGAATTAGTGCTGAAGAAACTGAAGAAGTGCAGAAAAAATGGGGGTGACATTTAACAGTGAGGTGGTGAAATCTTTTCAAAGAGATGGCACATGTGTGCCTTGGGTCGTCTTGAAGGCCTGCTATAAAATGTTCTGTACGTCATGTAATGTAAGAGTGTGGTAGCAGGATTAAATGTCAGATCCAAGTCAAGATCTATATGTATGTGTTAGCATGCTTGGCAGATACAGAATGGACAACCGTAGTATTTTTAGGTTAGAACTATGATGTTAACACATTATTATTTTAAACAAATCCAAACCACATCCTTATTACCAATATCTTCTGTTTTCTAACTGCACCAAATGGAAGAGGGGGTGATTAGATTGGGAGTGGGAAGAAAGTGCCTGTTGGTAAGACAATTTATGACCAGTTGGTGAACAGAAGTTAACTGAGCATCCCCAGTTACCCATTATATTACTAATAGAAAAACTCTCCACAAGTCTTCAATAGACGGTTAATCTGTTAACTACGGATTAACCGTTAAATTACATTTAAGATGTTATTCCTGCAGTCTCAATAGTTGGAGTTGTCAGATGACACTCCAGGATTTAAGTGACATTGATCAAACTGTACCTGGGTTGTTAGAGGTCAGAATATTTCAGAAATCGATGGTGCACTGGGATTATCACCCACAACCATCTCTTGGGTTTACAATAAATTGGTCCAAAAAAGAGAAAATCTCCAGTGAGCGACAGCTGCATGGATGAAAATGGCTTGTTGATGTTAGAGTTCAGAGAATAAGGTGACTGGTTCAAGGCAATAATTTATATTTATTTTAAACATCCACTCTTCACAACTAAGATATATGGAACAGTGTCACTGTCTTAGGTCTATTGTCTCTTACTTTTGCCCCCTTTGTACCAGTTGAGCATTATTAACACCACAGCCTAAATGAGTATTGTGGCTGATCAGCTCTTCTGGCCATGTCTAACCCTTTGTGAGTACAGCGTACTCATCATCTTGTGACATCCAGCAGGATAATGCACCAAGTCACAAAGCTCAAGATATCTCAAAATGTTTCTTGAACACGACCTCTGAGTTCACTGCTCTCCAGTGGCCTCCACAGTCACCAGATGTCAATTCAATAGAGCATTAGGATGGTTTGGAAGGTGCATATCATCACAGCAATCTCTGAGAAATGTTTAAGATACTTTTTTGAAATTATGCAGCAGCTAATAAAGGAAGTACTGAGGGCAAAGGGGATCTAATTTGATGCTGGCAAGGTGCACCTGATAAAGAGGACAGTAAGTGTGGCTAAGTTTCATTTACCTCATCCCTTTTTACAATAAGATGACCAGCAGCCAGATTCTATAAACCCTGGAATTGTTCTTAATAAAACCTTTTTAACAGAAGCGGGAGGAATAGAAAAATGTTGAATTACATAGGGAGTTGGTTGAAGGGTGAAATAAATTAGTTTTAAGTCCAGACACAGGATAGAAAGCCATTCCCCCTCCCTCTCTAAATGTCAGCTCCATTTTTCAATCTTTATACAGAACCGGAGCCACTTTAAGATTTGATGAGGTCAGAACATTTTTGATTTTTTTCCCTCCTCCTCATTAGAGTCAAAGTAGTAAAACTCATTAACCTATGTTCCAGTACACAGATTTGACTGAATGTTGCTGTATCCCTCACCAGGCTATCTTTAATTAACAATGCAAAGCTTAGACGACATAAAATGAAACATTTTGTCTGCATAAACTCCGAACGAACGCAGTATGGCAGCATTACACGCCGCCCTGCCTGTAGTTACTCTAATTCAGCTTTCAGTTCCTGCTCAGAATTCAAATCTGTTGAGTTTTTCCTCCCTCTGAGGGCAACCACTAACACAGTCCCCCCTGTTCACCTCCATCGCACTCCTCCCCATCCATGGCTTGTTAAATTTGAGTGACAGAACCAGAAATTTGTGGTGAGTGTCAGGGTAGTGTGGGTTTGGAAATTGAACAGAAATGTCTGTGCATGCAGGCTGCATGAAATTAAAATCCATATATGAGCTCTCTCGCTGTTACATCTTAACCAATTTGGATTGAATGATTTAATCAATTCCCAGAGGTGCAAGTAAAAGCAAATTAAAGTTTAAACATCCAAATATCTTTTGATAAATGAGGTTAATTGCCACATCGAAACAAAAGCTCAATTCCTTTGCCATGACATGTCTCAAGCGAAATCATTTCCACTGGACCCTCACTGCTCTAGTCTGTGGGCTCTTTGAATAGACCAGTAACTCAATGGCATATATCCCTAATCTATGACTGCACATAAACTAATAAATCTAAACATGTTTCTTTACAGGCAAGCAGTGATCACTGGCAAATTTAATCTCTATCAGACCTGTTTGTGGAATCAATCAGTCAGGATCCTACTGCACAGTGTGCTAAATAATACATACACCCATGCACATCATAGATGAAAATAGTTCATAGCATTATCAACAGCTACAATTTCCAATGTGGTGTAGTGCAACATGTCTTTTTGCACCTATTAATCATTATAATTAATAACTGATTATTAACAAAATTATTATTTAAATTAGAATATTATCTTTCAGTTAAACTAACAAATAAGGGCACCATCTGATTATCGGGAATGATTAGCCAAACACAATTATAACACAATAGTTCAAGTTAACAGTCAAAATATGCAGGCCAATAAATGACTAAACAAGCAATGATTAACCAAACAATCAAGCAAAGGGAAAAGGATAATAAAAAAAAACTAGATAAACCAATCAACTAATGAATTATGGCAATGAAAACCAAAGGGATAATGAGGAGTAACTGACAAAAATCATTACAGTCGAATTCAATTCTGTTTATATAGCGCACAACACGTGTCATTTCAAGGCACTTTACAAAGTCAAATTCATTCGAAATAATCCAGACAGATTGGTTAAAATGTTTCCTATCTAAGTAAACTCAGCAGATTGCATCGAGTCTTGACAAGCAGCATTCACTCCTCCTGAAAGAGCGTAGAGCCACAGTGGACAGTCGTTGTTGATGGCTTTGCAGCAATACTTCATACCGGCTATGCATATAGCGACGGTAGAGAGAAAAACTCCCCTTTAACAAGAATAAACCTCCAACAGAACCAGGCTCAGTGTGAATGGTCATCTGCCACGACTGACTGGGGGTCTGAGAAGACAGAGCAGAGACACAGAAAGCACAGAAGCACTGATCTGGGAATGCTTTCTATGTTAGAGAAATGTAAAATGGTAATGGAAGACTGGCTCCGTAGGTGGCTTTATCTAGGAAAGAAACACAGTCAAGCCAGTAGGCTTTTAGCTGTAGTAAAAGCTCAGATAAAAGCCGAGCTAAAAAGCTAAAAGCTCTTTAATATGAAGAAACCTCCAGCAGAACCAGGCTCAGTGTGAACGGTCACCTGCCTTGGGAAGACAGAGCAGAGACACAAATATAAAAGTTTTTTAAGTGACTGAATGCTTGTGTGGTGTTGCAGAAACATTAGCAGGTCTGTTGCTCACCAGACAGCCAATTCTGGGTGATATATCTGTGTTTATTTGCATTCAATTTTGTTATCTGAGATCAGATCGCTCTGGACGGATTTTAATGCTAGGTGTGAGTGGTGATTGTTTGCGTGTTAAAGCCAGGTCTGAACAAAACCTTAGAGATAAGGTGATCTCTTTAAAGATCCTGTTCCTCCAATTAGAAGGGAGTTTGCCAAAGTGATTTGGACATCTGATAAAAGGCGCCTAGTGACCTTCTTTTGCAGGCTTTCCAGGCACGTTGCACTGGGAGGAGACCTCAGAATTTGCTGGAGGGACTGTAAATCCGTTCCAAGCTAGTAACGCTGTGAGGTCTTGCAAAATAAGATGGAGATTATCTTGGTCTCCTGTTCTGGACCTGTTACATTTTAGGCTCTGTTTTGTCCCAACCTCATTTAGCATTTTTATGTTCTCTCCATGTACACAAAAAATTTAATTACATAGCTTCTCAACAGCTTATTGAAAGATATCTACTCACGAGCATTTGAAGCACACCTAATCAAGCCTGAAACAAGAGGTGTGATTCTCATTCAAGAGAATAATGTTAAAAGGAACATGTCTAAGTATTGATTTCCTGGTAAAAGGAGAAATCCAATGTGGTCAGACAAAAATAATGTCATATGATGGTTTTGAGGAGACGAATGTAAGGTAAGTAGTAGAAAATTATAGTCATTACTAACTAAGTAGTAGAAAGCTGAAAAGTGCTCTGGGGCAGCATATCTAACAAAAAAAGTTGCAGGTAAGGGTTTACTGAATAAAATGTGAAATGTAGGAAAATAATACATTTCATAAAACTGGAATTTTTCTTAATGTTTAGCTTTTCAAAAAGCCCCTTCCTTTCACAGGAGAATAGCAAACTGTAATGATTGCTGTCTGATCCTGCCTGAAAATCCTTTGTCTGCAGTTTCATGAACGTCACTGCGGTGAAATTCCTTTCAGGACATACTCTGGCTTAGAGTACACACACAAAACAACAAACAAACATGTGCCCTTTGAATCACTTTCGTTGCCTGGGCTTAATGAATATTAATAATATTTGTTTGGGCTATTGATAATTAAAATAGGCTCTGCCTATTACAATTATGAATGTAATAATGTGCGCTGCATTGTCCCTGACAAATAAACTAAAAAAAAACTAAAAAAACATATAGCTTTCTTACGAAAGCTATCCTCCTGAAGAATGATGTTGAGTGATCATTGTATCAAGATGTCCCAAAGCCTTGCACACACGGTACAAAAATGTAAAGAAAGGAAACAATTAAGCTGAATAACGCTATCCAAGATGAGAGTTATTATTGGAAAGAAGCGCTGATCAACTTGAGCATAAATTTGCAATATTATTTGTGTAATAACATGCAGAATGTGACAGTTACTGCCCACTAAAGAATCTACAGTGCATTGAAGCACTGGTGAGTATGACAGCTTCTGGAAAGAAACATTTTCTTAGCCAGTTTGTTGTGACACTGAGGTTGTGCAGTCATCCTCCTTGGAGGGGTAAACAGTCCATGAAGAGGGTTGGAAGAGTCCATCATAAAACTGGCATGTCTGTTCCTCCAGTTTTTCATGATCTACTTGCTTCTCCTTTCTGTTTTCACCTGGACACTTTCTGTACCACACAATGTCACAGGAACTAAGAATGCTGTGAGCCCCACATTTTGTTTAATGACGCACTAACTGTGGCATTGTAGGCTGGCCTGCTTCAGCTTCAGTGGTAAGAATTAGGGTCAGGCTCTTCAGGACAGAATCAATGCTGTCTGGTAACCTTCTAGAAAGGAAAAGAGGAATATATGCATAGACAGAAAGGTATGACAGCATTGTTTACTGCTGCCAGTGGGCGCTGATCAACCATAACAATGTGGCAGCTGTAACAGTAAATGCAATGGGATTATCTTCTAAGAGTTGAATTTTAAAAGTCTAAGATGATTTCAAAAACAAAATGGCTAACATTAACTGCTCATAAATGCACATCACTTAGTGTTGAAAATCGCTGAGAAAGCAAAAAGGTAAAATTATTTTTTTATTTAGCTATTTTTATTACTTTTTCTAAAGGTTTAGGTTATATTTCAGCCTTGTAAAGATGTGTTCCTCCACCTCTTTGAATATTAGGAAGCAACCAAATTGCTATAGATGTTCATTCTCATCTAGACAAATGTCCTAAGCTAAGGCAGGTTTTTGCTGTAAAGACAACTAATATTATTGAAGCTTAATTTGAACAGTATCCTTCTCTTCACTCTAGGTTTCCTCCCTCAATCCAAAACCATGTATGTTATCTTAATCGGTCTCTCTACATTGCCATTTGGATGGTTTTGTCCCGTGGTTGTTTGTCCTGTGTGTCTCTGTGTTATCCTGTGATGGACAGCTGACCTATCCTGGGTGTATGCTGCGTCTCACTTAATGACGTTTGGAAGTAGGCGCCAGTTCGCCCTGCGACCCTGTGTGAACAAGTTCATGTAGACAATAAATGGACGGATGCTGTTCTGGAGTGACCCTAAAAAAATTAGTCCATGCATTTGGTGCCTCAAAGCTGGACTAGTGTAATACTTCACCATCAGGAAGCCCACAAAATGCACCTAAAAGCCCTTAGCTTATCTAAAATGCTGCAGCAAGAGTTCTGATGAAAATAAAATTCTGTACATGATATTTCTCTTATTGTAGCTTTCCTTTATTGGCTCCCTGTTAAACATAGAATAGAATTTTAAATTCTCCTTCTGTATAAAGCCCTTAATAATCAAGAGCCATTATACATCAGAGATCAGATTGCTCTGTATATTTCTAACAGAGCACTTCGCTCTCAGACTGCTCTGAGCACTCAGTCTACTGGTGGTTCCAAGAATCTCTAAAAGTAGAATGGGAGGCAGATCTTTTAGTTATCAAAAGATAACTAAAAGATCTTCTGATGACTCTTCATGTCCTGGTATAGATGATACAGTTGGCCCTGTCTTAAGTTCTGTTTCTTTCCTAGACACAGCTTTTAGCTTTTTAGCTCGGCTTTTAGCTGCTTTTACTACAGCTAAAAGCCTATCGGCTTGACCGTGTTTCTTTCCTAGATAAAGCCACCACGGAGCCAGTCTGCCATTACCTTTTTACATTTCTCTAACATAGAAAGCATTCCCAGATCAGTGCTTCTGTACTTTCTGTGTCTCTACTCTGTCTTCTCAGACCCCCAGTCAGTCGTGGCAGATGACCATTCACACTGAGCCTGGTTCTGTTGGAGGTTTATTCTTGTTAAAGGGGAGTTTTGCTCTCTACCGTTGCTACATGCATGCTCGGTATGAGGAATTGCTGCAAAGTCGACGCAATGCAGGCGACTGTCCACTGTCGCTACGCGCTCTTTCAGGAGGAGTGAATGGTGTAAGTCAAAGACTTGATGCATTCTGCTGGGTTTCCTTACATAGGAAACATTTCAACCAATCTGTCTGTACGATTTGTGAATTGGCTCTATATAAATAAAATGCATAGAATTGAATGTTAAACCTTTAGGCCCAAGTGGAACAACAAAGTTTAAGTTACGTGAACCTTAGATTTGAGAAATATTTTTTCCCTTGTTAAGTTCTTCTCTGGCTAATCTGACGCTGGATCTCATAAACTCTTTGAATTTAATCCATTTGTCTGACTGTCTCTGATGACTATCATGCTTTGGGTTTTTAGCTGTTAAATAGATAAACACTATATTACCTTTGCTAATGTCAACTTTGAAGTTGACGATCCAAAAGCTCCTTTATAGTCCTCTGTTATATGCACTCAATTAGATGCAGCCTACTATCTAACTTATCCTTGTTATAAGACAAACAAATCTGTAAACGGATGGTTTTACTCTGACATTTAGGAGAATCTTTCAATTCATTCAATGACTTTATTGAGTGGCATGTGTTTGAAAAATGAAATGTGCTTTAGACATAAAGTTACAATTCATAGCAAACCAAAAATCTAAAGAAAAATGGTTTTAACTCTCCACATTTAGGGTACATTGAGAACAGAATGATTTGGGGTTAAAGCTGAGAGAAGATAAAAACAGTGAGGCATGGTAAATGTAATCTCAATTCATAAAAACACTATGATAATGTGTTTTAATTATTATTTTTATGAATTTATATAATTATTATGGGGACTTTGGTTCTAGTTTTGTGTTCACTATCTAGTTTGTAGTGCTCGTTTAGTTTCTGAAATGTTGGCTAAAGGGTTTTTTTTGTCTTGGCCCTAGTTCCTGTTTTGTTTTGGTCATATGTCCTCCCTTAAGCAAGCTGTTCCATTCTTTTCTGTGTTCCTAGTTACACCTGTTCCTGTGATTTTATGTCTGTTTTAGCCTTATGCTTTTAGTCACCTGTTTATGTGACCATGCTCTGTTTAGCAATTGTTTCCCTATTGTATTTATTAGTTACCTGATTCATGTTTTCCCTCAATTCTCTCCCTCAGCTGTTCTTCATTTAGTAATTACACTCTCCTGTTTTCCATGCCAGCAGTCATCCTCTCAGGTATTTAAGCCCCTCTATTTCACTCATTCAATGATGGATTTTCCTGTTGTTTTCTCGGGGCATCTCCTGTTGTTTATTCCCCTGTTCATGCCAATTTTGCTTTAGCTATTTTGTATTCCTGCTGTAATGTAAGTTTATGTGTCAGGATGTTAGAAGCCGGACCAAAGTGCAGACAAGAGCTCGGGAGGCGCATTATGAGTTGAAGATGATTTATTAAAATAATACAAAGGCTTACAGGAAGACAGGAACCAGGAACACGACAGGAATCAACCAGAGTAGGGTAGCACAGATGAAAGAAGACGGATGACCTGACAATGTGTGTGACAAAGTGGGCTGAAGTGGGCTATAGTGGAAAAGACAGAGGGAACAATAAGTGGATAATTAGGCACTGAGTGACACAATTACACTGCAGGAAAAGAGGGACAATGAACTGGCAGGTGCAGAGGAATAACAGAATCTAACAGGGAACTAGAGAATGACCAGACATGGCAGAAACTTAATTAAACTAATAAGGAACAGATCTAACAGGATACAGACTAATAACACAAACTAACTAAAACAAGAGCTGGATTTAATAATCATAAAAATGTCTCAAACATAATACTGCACAGGATTTAAACTAAAAGAAAGCATAAAATAAGGATCAGAACTAGTAAAAGAATAATGGACATAAGCTAACTAGACAGAAACTGAATCAAGCAGATACCAAATAAAGCTATAAATATAAATACTGAACCAAAGTTTAAACTAATAACAGAAACAAGGATCTCAGGCTAAGCAATAATAAGGTGAAAAACAGACTGCAGGATCCCCAAGGAACTACAAGAAACCATCAAAACCCTGGGGATCCTAACCTTATGATTTTCATTATTATTAAACCCACTTAAACAACCACAGCACCTGACAGTATTGGACTTAGAAGGGACTTTGGACATCCAAATATGTGCTTTATGGCTCAGAAAAAGTATTCCATTGTAATAGTATAGCACAGATAAATATAGGGTATGTAATTATATAAAATTGTTTGGATTACATTAAGAATTTAACTGTTAGATTGATATTATGCCATTTAAAACATGAAACAAAGTAACTTTTTTTACCACAATAGCCAAGCCTTATTTAGGTCGATTTGTTGCACACAACCTCTTCAGGGATGGCCTGGAGCCCCCAGAAAACAGACTGACTTGTGATGCACACAACACTACTTAAATGACAGCATTTCAAACGTAGACTATATGAATATAATAGAATGAACTCATTATGAAGGTAAATACGTTCTCTTAACTGTTGATTAAAAGAAAACAACCAGTCAGTAAAAACAAAATGTATACAAATTTTTGTCTCAAGTCTTCTTGTCTGTGTATCCAAAAGAACAGCTACTGCCATGTAAAATGAAGACCCAGTGAAACACTGGGTTTGGAGCTCCATTTCTTAAAACACCATGACATGTAAACACTGTGTATACATGGGTTGTGTGACTTATGTACAAATTAAAATTGTTTTTGTTGATACCCGCAGCCAGTTGGATTTAGTCACACTTGCATGCAGGGCTTTACTATATGAGACACATCTGGTTTTACACCAAAAATGATTAAACATGAAGCATTTTAAATTAGGATGGCAACAATGTATTTATCATTTAGCAATTTTCCTTGAAAATACATTAGAGATGAAAAAGTACAAGTGCACCAAAGGCAGTCAATGTGGCGGTGTTTAAGCAAAGAAAAATCAAGAGAAGCTTACACTACAATGGATCAGCGAGATGTTATCAGTTCAGCGTGTCACAAAACCCTTTTGGAAAGGTGAGTTATGCCACATGTGTTGAAGGCGATACTTTTTCCTTTCATTCTGAAAGATTTAAAACCTTGTATAAACTAAAACCATTGCCAGGTTTTGTGGGCTGAGATGTTTTAGAGGGGTTTAAATGAGCTGTTACAAATCCCCAAAGCTGCCAAATTCCTTCTGTTGGCTGTGAGCACTTTTGTCTATAAAAAGCTTCAGTTGTGTGTAAAGGCCAACAACATAATTTGTTTTAAGAGTTAGCAATAGTGATAACAGTTGTGCTTATTTATTCGGTAAATATTATCACAGCACAAGTGAAATATTAAATTACTGGTAGCACTTGTAGCAATTGATTAAGGCTACTTGCATATATTTATGTATTAAAAATTAGTCTTGTAAAATTTTCCAGCTGAGCACAACCTAAGATTTTAGTATATGCATGAAAATTGTATAATAAATTAAATGCATCTATTTTGTATTCATCAACAATCATTCTGAAGGAGAAACTCTTAATCAAAAGGCTAATTTATTAATGTATACTTAATTTAGAGATTAAGTCCATTTAGAATCAGTATATTAACTCTTCAAAAACTAAAATTAAATGACTGCATTAGAAAATCTTATTATTAGACTCAAGAATTTTGTAGAAGTAATCACACTAATATATATTTTTTTAAGATTAAAGACGCAAACCAGACAAATCAACATAAGAATTACACCTACCTTAACAGAAATTGTTAAAGGAACTGAAAATAAACAATTTATCTATTTTTTTGTACGGTGACCTTGACTGTCCAGAAAGGCGCCTTTTAAATAAAATGTATTATTATCATTAGTAGTAGTATGGGTATTATCAGCTAATGAAAGATCCAACAGTTCAGTCTACTACCAAGCTCACACAGACAACTGTTCTGAATAAAATTTGCTTTGATTTGTTTAGGCACAGTGAACTACAGTAAATAAAGTTTGAAGGGAAAAAAACATCAGGGGTGTTTTAAATTTTATTTGGAGCTTATGTTTGCTCATGGGTGCTCATATGAATGCAAACACCTTTAACTGCATTGCTGATCAGAGTCAACCAGTTACAATGTAACCAAAGGTCAGCAATTTACCTTAGATAGCTAAATAATAAACGTCCTCTGTTCTTTAATTTTAAAGCAGGCAATGCATAAAATATATATGCACAGTTGGCTTTTTCCTTGCTTGAGTAATGTGTGTTTTGTACACCATTTCTGAAAAGCAAGATAAAATGGAATCTATGTCACATCAAGACTAAGCTATTAACATACCCAGCTTAGCACATCATCTTTATTACTGGAGGCAAAGAGACTAAATGAGGCAAATGCTTCCTGAACAGAGTAAAAGTCTATATAAAATGATTACAAATTCTATTACACACCTGAGTGTCATACAGAGGTTTTTTTAAGAACCTTTATAGTCCATTAGAGGAAATTACTTTCACAGTCTGAGATCTGTGCAATTTACATATTTAATACACCCTTTTGACCCGTACTGTCTGCATCAGAACTTTATATCCCTCATGAAAGGCTAATTTGAGCAGGCAGGTTGAGAAAGACAAATTTATTTGTCATAAGCAAGCCTACAGGACTTTCCTGCAAAGAGAAGCAGATCGTTTCCACTGAAACAAAGCATATCAGATTTTGGAGTGATAATACTCTTAGGCACATACTTAGATGTTCAAAAATACATCGGTTCTCGGTTTTTAAGAGTAATTGCCGAATAAGATTAAACTTTTACAGACTCTTTTACAATATTTTCCAGATGACCAGTTTAGAAGATTTCCTTCTAATTTTCCTCTAAAAAGTTGAATGCTGGAGTATGGGAAAGTTTCTGGCAGGCCTTGAAACACTATTATGTTTTTATTGCGAAAGGTCGGAGGGTTTTTCCGGAGTTCAAATATTGGACAAGATTATACTGTGGATGTCGGACATTAGCTATCCAAGCAGAAACACTCCAGATGGGATCCATCACACAGAGGCATTCAGGCTGATGTTTAGTTTAAGCATGTCCAAATCTAAAAGCTGCTTTCCTTTTGGGAACACTTAAACATAAATATAGAAGATAACCCACACTTGTTTGAAATGTGAACACAGTCAGAGAAACAAATGGAAGTCAGTAGGCTGAAAGTTTATTTTAATATGTTTCTTAGTGTGACGATGGTTCATACGCATCAGCTTGGATACATTCTTGCTCTTTTTACGGCCGTATTTAAACAGAGAAAAGGTATTGCAAAATCTTAAGGAGTGAAACGAATAAAAACTTGTTATGAATTAAAATGTTATCTAATTTAAACTTATTCAAATCAGAAATTGCTGCGGTCTCTGCATTTTTTTATTTTTACAATAGAAAAGGAATAATAAAATTGGAAAAGAATAGATAAAAATGCTTATAGTAAGGACATAATCCTCAGATAACATTGGGACAGCAGGGTATTTTGGCAACTCCTGACAGAGAAGACATGGAGGAGAGTTGTGTAATACAGAGAGGAAATTAAATGAAGTGGGGGGGGGCACCAGATGAAAACCAGAAACTGAGCATTGATCACATTTGGCTTCTTATGATCATTACATGTTGACCACAATATTCAAGGTTGTGTGATGTCCTTACACAGTCAGGATACATTGCGGTATTTTCTTGATTCTTCTCGCCCATTCTTCATCGGATGTGTCTGCATTTAAACCACTCAAACATTTCATTTGCTTGAAGTTGTTCATATTTTATCCTAAAAGAAGAAATCATGGAATACCAACTCTGCACTGTAAAAATTAGTTTCAAGATAAGATAAGAAATTAAGTTTAGACGAAGGTTTAAGCTTGAAGACTCCCTGTCCACCTGCATCCACTGATTGCCCCGTCAAGCGTCCGCGCACCAGCCAACCCGTGTCAAGTCCTCATCCTACCATTCCACAAGACTGCTTATAAACCTCTCCACTCAGGGATTCACCTGCTCTTCAGTTTATCTTCAACCCCCCTCCACCCCAATCCCCTCCTTTACGCTCACAAGCTTCACCTAACTACTTCTCCCCCACTGCCTCCACCAGTGTCCAGACCCCGGGCAGAAGACTTCACTAATCCTAATCCTAAAATGAGCATCCAAGCTCATAGACATTCGCAGCTTTCACGTCTTCTGCCCGGGTCTGAGTGTCAAATAACTTTTTTAATTCATGTCAATAAATCTCTCTAATTGCCTCTTTTTGTCTTATTAAGCATGATAGTACAGCATCATCTCAAAGTAGCTAAGTTTGCAAGTGTACCTTAAAACTGGGAGACAGTGTAAACGGTGCATGATCAGATCAGAACCCGTGCAACCATTAGCATGTTTGTTAACAGTCATTGAGTCTGTTGTGAGCAGCAAAGATTTTAAAATCTACCAGTAGTAGGGAGAAACAACGTGCAAAATTTTATGTGCTTGAACAGACATAAAAAGAATGTGCACTTCAATAGGTGGTGTGAAGGTATTGAACAAACTCGGTGTTGAATTAAAGCAATGTCCAAGCATGAGATTGTTAAGAAAAGCTGGTTTTCTTAAAAATATATGAGCTGGAAGAAGGGCATTGAACAACAATAGTCTTAGCCACTGTACATGGGTGTATATATACTTGTACAATGGTTGTGGTCATGTGGGCTACAGTATGTAGGTAATAAGTGTCTGGATGCAGATCTGCGTAGGCACATGTGACTTTGTATATGTATGGTTATATGTACAGCAGGGGTGTCAAACTCATTTTGGTTGAGGGGCCGCATACAGCTTAATCTGATCTCAAGAGGGCCACATGAGTAAACTCATTGCAAGATTAAATAGAACTAATAAATGTGGACTTGTTGATTTTTATATTAAGTTAATTTCACTTTTACACAATATATTATGAATAACCTCAGCATTTTTAAGAAAAGTATGTGCAATTTCAACAATACTTTTACTCAGTTAAACATTTACTTGTGCATTATGCATAAGAACTGATCACAGGGATTATACAATGTTGAAAAACATTTATTCACATTTTTTGGAACTTAAAAACACTGTCCTGCATGACAAAATACATCAAACAGATAAAAATTAAGAAATGATTTGAATTTTTCCACATCTGAAGCTTAATCTGCTAATTAAAACACAGCGCCCCTCGTGGACAATATAGGGACTGCATATTTTCAATTAAACAAAGTACATGTTTTTTTTCAATAATTGTTTTATTATTCTCTTCCTTTTATCATGTCCACTTGTGAAAGTCAAATCTGATGAGCTCTTTGTGGCATCTTATTGCCACATTGCCAGACAGAACACTGGAGAAAAAACAAAAAACAAAAAAAAAAAACAATTTTTTACTTTTATTTTTTTATTTTTTATAATGATAATGCATTTAGCCACAGGGCCGGACTAAATTGTTCGGCGGGCCGGATCCGGCCCGCGGGCCGTATGTTTGACACCCCTGATGTACAGTATATTGATTTATTTGTTTACTTAATGGACGTTGCCGTTTTATGGACTCATGAGTAAAGTAAGAATCAGGAAGGTTTTTAGTGTTAAGCACTATAGGAACAAAGGTTATAATATACATTGTACTTCTTCATACCCCTTTTCAGTCATAATCATTGAATTTCACATTTAATAAAATGAATTGCATATATACATAATGTTTGCATGTGTTGAGTTTGTAATTTTGCAGAATTTTCTGAAATTAATCATTTATTCATTCATGTTTGAGGGTGACTGAACACAAGCTTTTAAAATTATGTAAAGGTAAGCCAGGAGCTTCATGCATGGTCAGTATGAGGGATTGCTGCAAAGCCATCAACAATGCAGACGACTGTCCCTGTGGCTCTACGCTCTTTCAGGAGGAGTGGATGCTGCTTTTCAAAGAAACCCAGCAGATTGCATCTGCTGGGTTTCCCTAGAGAGGAAACTTTTTGACCAATCCATCTGTATGATTTGATTGAATTTGACTTTGTAAAGTGCCTTGAGGTGACTTTGTGGTGAATGGGTACTGTATACGTAAAACTGAATTGGATTGAACTGAAACATGTACTAAATATTCTGTTGGATTAAAAACCAACCCATTATTGTTATAAACAACCTGTAGCGTATTTTTCTCTTATGTGGTTTGGTTCTTGGACAATTCAAAATCTGATTTGTTAGGTTAAACCTCAGGTTTAGGAAAGGTAACATTGGTCAGGAAAAGCGTGATAAGTGGATAGGTAAATTTGCTTCACTTTATCAACATGTATAAA
Source organism: Fundulus diaphanus (assembly GCA_037039145.1). NCBI lineage: Eukaryota > Metazoa > Chordata > Actinopteri > Cyprinodontiformes > Fundulidae > Fundulus > Fundulus diaphanus. The sequence goes on along the minus strand of CM073134.1, from coordinate 12,205,357 downwards.
CACAACACACAACTTTATGGGGCAACTGTTCCTCAGTGGGTAGAGTAATTGTGTTGCAATTTGAAGGTTGTGGGATTGATTCCTAACCTGACAACAGCCAGCTGCATGTCGCTCCGCCTAGCTTCACTCACATACATCTGGGACTCCGCCATAGGAATTGCATTTACAGAAGGCTGGGCCTTATCAAAAATTCTTGCATATGATTGGATAAGCCACTTGTCTGTCATCTTTATTGACGTGCTATTTCAACCACTCACACCGAAGCTAACCCGTGACGCTAATGATAGCGACGCAGGAAAAAAAAAAAATAATAATAATGTGTTTGCGGCTCTAGTGGCACGCGTTTTATTGACAGTGAGCTGACAGGAAGAGGGGTGAAGACAGGCGGCAAAGCGCCGCGGGTCGGAGTCGATTCCGGGCCGACCGCGTTGAGGACTAAAGGCGTCCTAACCTGGTTAGCGCTAACCGCTCCGGGGCGCGTCCGCGTCTGCACGTCCGCTGGCCCCGGAAAACAAAACTTGCCAAATCCGGTCGGGAGAAGGGCGAAAACATCGTTTCCACCAACAAAAGCCTTCAGAGGCGTTCTCTGATGTTCTTTTAATGAAACAATATTAGGTAGATTGGACAACACGGTAGAAATAGCAGCATCAATGCTAACGCTTGCTTCCTCGACGAGCCGCCATTGCTATCAAAACAGTCTCACGTCATGGTCGCGTCTCCACTACGTCACATCTATGAAACTCCAGCCCTGCGTCCTGATTGGCCAGACCATAAAATTGGTTGGAGAAATCATTCTCTATCGGCGGTGTCCCAGATGTATGTGAGTGGAGCTAGGCGGAGCGACATACAGCTGGCTTTTGTCAGGTTAATTGATTCCAGCTTCCTCTGGTCACATGAGTTAGAGACTTGACCTTATGTTTCCTACCGATCTGCATGTAGGTGTTAGACTGTCTATCAGTGAGTGATATTGAATAAATGTAGTGTAAAGTGGTGAGTATGACTAGAAAAGCACTCTATAAATGCAGTTAATTTGTATTACAAAAGCAGACGCATAACAAATTGGTAATGTGAAAATTCTTTTTTCGTGTTTTGCTCACAGGAGATGAAATGTATATCTTCTGCATAATCTTTTTCATGTTCTTGATGTTGCATGACTTGTGATGTCTTTTTTGCCACATAAAAGGGCTATATAGAGCTTGATATAAGTGAACAGTTAGGGTGGGGTACTGGGGTTATTTTTTCACCGTGAAGCTTCTGCATCTGTGCAGATTCAGCCCGTGCGTCAGCTGTTTCTGTGCGTAAATTAGAGGGGAGGAATTGTTAAGGATTCTGTTTGAACTTTTCCTCGTCTCGGGTCAGGGACATAATCGCACGTATCGTCGCACCGATGTTCGCAGAGCCCTCCTATCTCCCCTCTACCACTTCAGCACCTCAGACTGCCTGATCCAGGATCAGCAGCAGCTCCTCTCCCCTCTCTTCTTATAAGCAGCGCTCCGCCGCGCAGCGCTCCAGCCGCGCTCTTCCCAGTTCAGGATGGACTTCTATCTGTCTCCTACTGCGCATCTTTGTCTCAGACTGTAGTTTTGCGTGAGTTCCCGCAGGAGGGAGCGAGCACTAGTCTTTGCTCTTCTTTGCTCCGCTCAGTTTTTCACTGAACAGCCACGGCACAATCATCTGCTGTTCAGAAATGGGAATGTATTTGCATCTGCTGCTTTTGCAGTGTTGTTTTGTCTCGAATTTTGTGTGCAACGCCGTCGCTTTCGCGGAGGAGCCCGCCGGAGGGAGGTCGGACGGGTACTGCGGGCGGATCCTTCGGGCGCAGATGCAGGGGACCCGGCGGGAAGGGCACCATGAGTTCAGGCTCAGGATGGAGGGGGACCCGGAGACCTACCTGCCGGGCAGCACTTACAGAGGTAGATTTTCACTTTCTTCTCAGAGTCGGAGCGAAGTCAGTGCGCAAATCTGCATCCAATTTAACAAATGGATGTTTACCAAGTTGAAAACAGAGCACTTCTTCTCAACATATTTTATTTACAGAGCAATGCTCAGTCACTCTGTCTTTAACAATGTTTTTATAAGCGGAAACAGCAGCCGCAGGGGATCCAATTTCCATAGCAAGTCTTCCTCAGCCTCCTGCTGGGAGGATACTGGTTTGATAAGGCTACTTAGTGTTATAATGTGTGGCCTATATTCACTTCCTTCTTTCTTCCTGCCAGAAAGTGGGCGCTCTCATATAACAGCATGCAGATACAGGCTCGGAGACACACACAGACAGATCTGGATCCAATTAAGTTGACAAAACAAATTTAAAGTTCCTATCCGGCCAGATGTGTTTGGCCACAATGAAACCGGGTAACCTTCTTCTCACAATGACTTCAGATGAGGTCAGAAGAAAACCTTAAAAAGTTTCAAATCAAAACCACCGAAACAATACATTTGTAAAGGAAGTCACAAAAAGACTGAAATTAATGTCATGTCAAGTTTGCGTTTTGTCACCATTTGGGATTTTCTAGCAGCTTTTACATCCAACAGTACTCGTTTCTTTTTTTTTTGCGAACTGAGAATAAAATGTCAGAAATAGAAAATTAATACGCTGAGCCTGATTTTTGTTTTATTTTTTATTAACCCATCATATTATGCTATTCGTTGTTGTTTGTACCTGGTACAAAATCCAACAGGGAATTGATACTATAAATTTGGTATTTTTTACCCCTAAACCTTTCCCTAATTTCACACATTATAAACACAAACTTACTTTTGCTCGAACAGGATTTTCTATGATAGACCAACACGAAGTAGTATATATAATTGTGAAATGGAAAGAAAAAGATGCATAAAAAAATAATCTACAACGTTTGAAGTGTGTTTGTATTTGTTCTTGTGCCAATACTTTTCTACAACCACATTCTTACCTCAACACGTCTTTTGGAGTAGACTGTATCTAAAACTGCTAATTTAATCCATTCTTCTTCAAAAATGGCTCAAGATTAGTATTTGATTAGATGGAGATAATCCATGCATAGCAATGTTCACACACGCAAATGTTTTTACGTTTGGTCTCTAAAACTTTGAGATACTTTATAGCTGTAGGATTAAGATTGTTGCCCAACTGGAAGCTGAACCTCCACCTGAGTCTGAAGTCTTTTGCAAAATGTACCAGGATTAGCCTGTATTTAGCTCCGACTTCCCTCCCAACAACTCGCCCAGCTATCCCGTTTCTGCAAAAAATAGCATCTCCACAACATGATGTTGCCATTTTGGTAAATGTCATCATTGTCTATAATGATTGCGTATACAGGGTCATACATGGCTTTTGACTAATTGGGAATCGGAGTTTAAATTAATGAATTCTTTCACTATCAGCTTTCTCCCAGTGTTCTATGAAGACCAGATTTGTAAAGTATACAACTAATAGACATCCTGTCAACACATATTATTATATGCACATCTCCTCCAGAGTCACTACAAGCATCTTACTTCCCTGATTAATACTCTTATATCTTGGCCTATCAGTTTAGGTGGATGGCCATGTCTTGGAAGTTTCCAGTTGTGCAAGCGTCTTTGCATTCTTGGAAGGTGGATTAAACAGTGATCTGTGAGATATTCAAAGCTTAGATATCCCTGACCAGTCTGGTGTTTTCCTTGCTCTTCATAATGCAGTTTGTTCACTTAAGTCTCTAACATTTCGCTGAGGCCTTCACAGAACAGCTGAACTCTTACTGAGTCCACACACAGATGGACTCAAATGACTAATTAGGTGAGTTCAGATGGCAGATTTTATTTGGTGGCATCTAAGTATAGCTGGCTCAAGCAGCTATTTTCAGACCTTTTTTAAGTACAATTTTGAAAACCATGGACAATTTTCTGTTTATAACATATAATCACAATAAAATACGTGGATGCTTATGGTGGCAAAATGTGAAAAAGTGTGAGCAGTGTGAATACATTTGCAACAAATGGAAGGTGTTAAGGGTTGTGCTTGCAAATGCAATCACAAATATAAATATTTTCACGTAATTAACCTACATTTTAAGACTGATATGTTCCTAATGGTACAATAATAAATGTAATTTGTGGTTTAAAGTGTTCTGTTTTGGTATGAATGTTTATTATTGTCAGTTAGCTTAAAACTGAAAGATAACATTTCTCAAATGACACCATTTCACAATTACAACCACAATGATATCGTGCACTTTGATGCAAACCACTGTATGTTGTTTGTTACCATTGTGAGTTATTGGCAGCAAGCGGAATTCAAACAAAAAACCCCAAAACAAAAACAAACAAAAAAATAAATATTTAAATTATTTAAAAGTAAAAATACAAAAACGGTGTCTGTAATGTCTAATTTGATTTATTCTGATGTGTTACTCTGGTCAAGTCTAAGGTAAAAAACATTGTAACTCACGGTCATGTTCAATAAATTATAATGTTATTGAAAACTTCATTTACTTCAGTAACTCAGTTCACGGAATGGGACACATTATATAGATTAATTTTATTTTGATGCTTCAGGACTGATAACTGGTTAGGTGACACATGTAGGCATATTTGGGCATGCATGTTTATGTAGTAGGAACTGGTGAGAACTGGTGCTGCTTCAGGTTCTTCAAGGTGTATCTAACTTCTCAGAGGTCCAAGTACTGCTTGAATAATGAAATAACAACCAAGGGATAGGGATAAAGGAAGGCTAGGAAGTGTGATTCAGCTGTAGTCTCTTTTTTCTCTCTCCAGTTTGAGCTGCTGAGCTGCTGTTTACAGTCTTCACTCTTGCACGTCATGCACACAGTCCCGATAAACCTTCTGTCATGATTATCTGCAGTAACCCTGGGTATCACAGAGAAACCATGATGTGAAAATCTAAAGCCTGTTTAACACCCTGATTCTCTGTGCAGTTGATATATACTTATGGAAGCTCTTGCCTTCCTCACAGTGGTGCTTCTGGCGAGCAGCCCCGCTTATTTCAGAGGCTTCACACTCATCGCGCTGAAGGAGGGCAGAGAGGGCACCACAGACGACGACTACGCCGGCCAGTTCCAGGTAAGCCTGAGAAGGTGTGGAGAAGAATCTCTGCATATTGAATGTGCTCTGTGTTCTATGGGAACATTTCCCAAGAAAAGGAGCTCATTTGCAAGCTTTAGTGCACCTTGCAATCGACGAGGCGGCGCCCTGCTGTTCTCTGATGTGGAGCGTAAAGGAGATGTTTCTGACAGATACTGGGTAGGTGTTGAGCCAGAAAGGAAAAGAGGATCTCTTCCTGTCTTTGGTTCCACCCTTCCAGGGTGCTGCAAACATGTCACACAGTTCCTGCGAAGTACCAGATATTTCCTCTAGAGGAAGAATAAGGTGACAAAAGGATTGAGGGGAAAAAAATGCATGTGGGAACAGAGATAAGAGATAAAGAGTAAGAAAGAAATGTGAAATGTTTGTCTCAGTAGTAACACAGCTCCCACTGAGCAGTAGAGAGCTCCAGAGGAGAGAGCCAGACTTTCTCAATTACCTCAACAGTAACAAACATCTGTGTTTCCACGCACCGATTCTTACCAGGCTCACAGCAAACAGCAAGAAATGGTTTTCCTGTTAGAAGCAGATCAAAATACCCATTTCTAAACATTTCAGCTTCTGACCCACAAAATAACAGTGGAAACCTTTTGATCCTTATTATCGATCGAGTACACTACTGAGTCAATTAAAACAGGGTATAATGACAACACATACAATCTTTCAATATGGTGCTTTGTTCAACTTTTCTAATATTTATAACATAAAAACGCTTGGTTGTCATACCACCTTTCTTATTCCCACTGTCTAATTCCAAATTGAAATTTCCCTTAACAGTGGTCCACCAACTCTAGCGACAGTTACCCCCTTTAGCTCAAGGTTTTAAAACACTGCCATATTAACAACCATTATTAAACAGTAGTTTAACAAGGCTCTGACCTTTTCCAGTTTGTCTATTGGTAAAATAATTATTTGCAACAAGATCAAATAAATTCTCAGTTGCCAGTAGTGACATTTTATAATTTTCCTGCAGTGACAACTGTTACCAGCAGCCTATACACAGTAAGAATAGCCTGATCTGGATTTTTTAGATACTGGGTGAAATACCCAGATATGATTGACAAAATGATGTTCAGGAACTTTAACAAAGGTTTGCAAGCCATGCATGAAATTAATGTGATCGCTGAAAACTGGTTGTTAATGGATGGATGTCTTCAGATTTTGTGGCTGACTAAATCACTGGCAGGAAGCCTTCAATAGGTCTCGATCAACCAGTAGATGCTACCAAATCTGATCATTAAGATTTACCAAGATTGGACCCGATTCAGTACCTGGGATTAGACAGGACATCTCTAATAGTGAAAATCCTATAGAGTTTGTTACCAAATATATTTGTTAAATGTCTGAGTTCAGCCAATGAACTAGCACTCAATAATAATCATTATTACTTGAGTGGCTCATTAGAGGGTTATGCCCTGAAAATAGGAACCTGGCAGATGTTTCCAGTCAGAGTTCATGCTGAAATAAAAGTGAGACAACTTAAAATTTCCCAAAAGTATTGCAGTTTAAGTGAAAGCTTTTAAATTAATTTTCAGACTAACTTGAAATGATTACCCGTAATCCTTTCATTTGAGAAGTTCTGGCCACATCCTACAGGTAAATAAAAAAGTGTTTGTCTAAACCACAATCACATTTTTGGTAGAGGTTGGAATTGGCCTTGTTACAGTAACATTAGCAATTTTGCACAGTGGTGGGAGAGTCAAGAACAGTCAAGAATATGTCTGTGTGTAAGAACTGCTGACACCTCTGCTTGTGTTAGCAGTTGTTCCGTCTTTATTGGTGTGTTGTTTGTCTGACTGTTGCTGTGTTCTGAGAAATAAATTGATGGCATTGGTTTAAACATTTGTTTGCAAAGAGCTGCAGGTAAAATCTGTGGCGTGTGCCAAATGAAAGCTTCAGCTAGTAAGACGTACGTAATGCATCTCTGTAGAATTCACTGAACAGAATCTACTGCGTCCTCACTAAGACTAAGAAAGTAGAGCACATCACCCCAGTTCTAAAGTCCTTACACTGGCTCCCTGTATCTCAGAGAATAGACTTTAAAATACTCCTCTTAGTCTATAAATCCCTAAATGGCTTAGCACCTAAATACATCACAGACTTGTTATCAGTGTATCAACCATCCAGACCACTCAGGTCTTCTGGCTCCAGCCTTCTCTGCATACCTAGAACCAGAACTAAACATGGAGAAGCAGCATTTAGTTCCTATGCTCCACTTATCTGGAACAAACTTCCAGAAAATTGTAAAGTTGCGGAAAGCCTGAGTTCCTTTAAATCAAGATTAAAAACACATTTGTTTAAGATTGCCTTCAACTGTTCTAGTTAACTGAATCACCACTTTTTTGTTCTTTTTTTCTATCTACATTTTATTCCTACTTGCTTTTATTCTGTTTTATTTTGCTATATTTTAATCATCTAAAGCACTTTGCATTGTCTTTGTACTGAATTGTGCTATATAAATAAATTTGCCTTGCCTTGCCTTGCCTTGCCTACTAATATCTTTGCACAATTGAGTCAACACCTGAATATGGAGGTTTTGAGCAAAAACAGGATAATATCGCAATGCAGAATTACATTCTCTTAGTGTTTTTTCTTGTTCATCCCGTGGCTGAGCAAATTGTACATTATGAAGACACAATGCTGACAACATATATGTTTATCTCAATATTACTCTACTAATGTTAGGGATTTAAGGACTGGTGAACTTGTGTATTCTGTGGAAATTTGTTGTTTTATGTGCACTGCCTTATGATGAATACAGTACAGCATACCTGCAGCCACAAACGGGACAAAGTAGGTAGGAAAATAGATAAAATAATTCATGAATTGGACGTTGACAAGTGAAGGAAATTCATAACTTTCTGCCATTATGCTGTAAAACTGACCTTCATGTTGTGGCCTACAGGCACTTCTCAGGAAGAGTGGCGATATCTCTATGGACATATACTAGATCGTTGCTCCATATGTCCATCATATGAGGTTTGCTACCATGGTGTCAACCTAGATTGCGCTCTTTTTTCCATGTCTATTCATGCAGCTATTGTCTTTCTCAAATCCACCATAAGGTCGCAGAGGTAACAGGTCCAGTTTCCCATAAACACTCTTCAGCTTGCTGTTGGGGAAATCTAGGATCTTTATATAGCCCCTCCAGTGAGTTCTAAGAGTACCATAAGATCTCTTCCCAATGAGATGTGCCTGGAAAACGTCCAGATTGAGGCACTCCTTGTCAGATCGTGATCAGATGCCCAAACTACTTAAACTTACTTCTTTAAATATAGAGGAGCAGCAGCTCTCAAGGATGAGAGAGCACCTCTAATTATTTCTGTAACAGAGCTTGTCCACTCTAGAGAGGATCAAATATCAGCTGTTGGCATGTGGGGTCTTGTGCTTTTGGTCATGATCCATTCATGACCACAGGTGACAGACCTGTAAATCAAGAGTTTCATTTTACCGCTCAGTTTTTTTTTACTTGCTTTACTGCAGACAAGACACCAAGATTCTTGAACTCCTCAGCTTGAGGCAGAGACTGAACCCTGACCTGGGGGGAGCAGGCATTGATAAAATCAATCACCAAATTGCACTTCTTTCATTGCAAAAACATTACAAAACTAACTGTGGTCAACTCTCACTCATACCATGATACCCCTCTGCAGTCTTGACATATTTGGCTCCATCCTTTACAACATTTGGTTATTGGGGTTCTCATTTGCACCAACCAATGAGAACACTGCATATCCAGTAAAAACGTATTCCTTGGAAATCCCTCCATGTTTTTATTTGTTAGTTCTACACCCTGATCTCTTGATTTACGGGTAAATATGCATTCCTCCCTGGAAACCCAGGGTTTTATTTCATTGACATGCTCTAAATTAGTCTTCCCAGATTAAAAATGTTGTTGTTGCAGCTTCGATGATCTAAATAGCTCTCCCTGTCTACATCATCACAATTATGTTTTACAATCATTTACAACACTTTGTATTTACAAAGCCATTTCATCTAGTGTAGATCTTTCCCATTTAGTCTTTGTGAAACCTTTTGTTTCCTGTTGTCAATGATAATAATCCTTTAATAATCTTTTTTCAAGAAATTAAAACTAAACACTAAAACAATAGGTTGTTCTCTCCTTCTTAATGCTTTGTTTATATTTGATCAAACTTCTAGTTTTTAACATTGATTTATAGTGATTTCTATATTTTGTCAGTCACTTGCACCTTTTTATTTTTGTACAAAGTTATACAAATCTGGCTTAGGACACATCATAAAAAGTAGAATTTCCAGATGGTCTGTTTACAAACTAATTTTACCAGCAGTTAATTTTTTTAAATTCAGTTATACACATTTTTCTACAAATAATAAATAGTTGCCTTGGGATAAAAACATGAAATGGGGAAAAAAGAGGACATCATTTAAAAACAGGAACACAAATACAGTTTAATCTAAATGTTTGCTTATGTTACGATTCTGACATACAGTATTTGTTACAACCCCTGGTAAAAAACAAAAACAAAAAAATAAAAACTGTTAAGGTTTAAAAAATATTTTTTTATTGGACTAAACCAGTCTCACAGAAAAAAACTGCTAATCAGGAATTACAAATCTTTATTGCCATTATGTGTTACAATAATTAAATTTTGGTGAGACACCAGCTCAGAATGTATGGACAAAGACTAACTCTGACATAATCAAAATAAATGTATAAATAAATACAGGAATAAATACATGCTCAATAAATACGTAAGTGTGAAATAAATGCATAAAAATACAGCAAATAAATATATGTAGGCAGGACGCCTCGGGTCCTGTTCCTGCCTCAGAGCATCCGATGGACAGCGCAGCTCCTGCTCTCGTCGTCTCGTCAGCTCCAGTCTATGCTCCAGAGTTCATCGAGAAGGTCCAGGTGGATCCACCTTCACTCTGTATACCTGAGCTCATCGAAGAGGGGGTCCAGGTGGGTCACTGTTTGCCCAATATGAGGATGATCACGTCTGTTTAAACGCAATTCATGCAGCAGAGTCAAGCGCAGAGTTCGAGCCTGGTGTGTCCTGTGGTGCACATAGAGCAAGTACAAGTGGGATCAACTAGGCTGAAGATAGTGGTGAAACCCGAATGCTGACTCTTCTGCTGCTCCAAGTGAATGGAGTCATGTCATCTGTTGCAAATCTGTCCATGTAATGACTGAGCTGGCTGACGGACCTGGCCTGCCAGGCTGTTTATATGAATTGAGTTTAATCAGATTTGATCATCCTCATTTTAAGGCAAATGGTGTTCAAAGAATCACGTACACTGTGACACCAGAGAGCAATAAAGTGTCATTATTTTGTTGTAATCCTTTAAGTGAAGAAGGAGGTAATGACTCTTTTTTGCTTTTTAACAAAAGTTCAACATCTCTATTTCCACGACTAGATTGCTGGAAATGAGACAGAGCCGCCCGGATCCGCTGCTCCAGCCCAACGCGAGCTCCGAGCACAGCGGCTGTAGTTTCTGTCGGGAGAACTAGTTTGGCACGACACTTGCCAACATCTGCATCTATGTGAGCCACTTAATGGGACACACATTCAGTCAGAGCGTCCACACGACCGATAATGGAGTCTGAAATTACAACACTGTTTTCAAATCAATTTGCTAAATGCCTCAGCTCACTGACAACCAAGGTAGCCAATGTGACAGTGGCCAGGAGTGGCAGCCATAGATGGCAGCAGTGTGTAGATTCTAGCTAACCAATCAATAGGGAGCAGTTTCCCTCTTAAGATTTCTCTGTTGAACCCAATGATGTCAAATCCGTTCATTCATCTATTGTCTTCAGTTTATGCAAGATCAGAACATGGGTGTAATAGGTCTAGAAAACCCAGACATCCATCTCATTGGGAACACATTCCATCTCATTTAGTGGATCCCAAGGGAGTTCCCTGGCCTTAACAGATGTGTTATACCATCCTAACTCAGATGCAAATGCAAATGCATGATTTGCATCTGACTTAGATTGCAACTAGGAGGATGGGCCTCTATGTCCTTAAAAACAGCTGTGCACCAACTGCAGGTTGCTCAGATGTGAGCCACCAGAAATGACAGAGACTCCTGGATAGGTGTGGAAACGTTTTCAGAAAGAACTGAACGAAAGTCCGGTTGCCTCTGATTTAAGCCTGTTTGCTGATACTCCAGGGTGGGACATGGATTACTAAACAGAAGTTTATAGAAACTCTGATCAAGTTTAAAGTTAAATCTAATTAAAATGTGTTTGTTATATTTAATTTAGTTGTGTAGTTAGGGTTAGCAGTGGTGGTGTCATTGGTGAATAGATGTTGTCAAATTGATGGCTGACTTTTTCTAGTGTGAGATTATGTTACTGCAGTTAAACATTCATTTATTTTAAGGCCTTTTACATTGTCATTGTTAACTTTCACTATATAGAATGTTGCACTAAATGCTGCACAGCAAGAACAATAAAAGTGATACAAGTAGTAAAAAAACACAACAGACATAAAAATGCATTAGTAAAAAATTAAGATGCCAAGATTTGTACACATCTTTACCAGGGATGCCACCAAATGTATCTGTTTAACTGTTTAAAAAGGTTTCAAATATGGATATGCCGTTGCTTTTCAGTTTGTGTCTTCAGGCAGAACAAAGTTTCAAGATCAGATTTTTTTTTTTTGGTTGAACTTGCCTACCCTTCAATTTTCACAAAGTAGTTTGTTGTGTGAAAATTGAAACGAGAGAAAATCATGTCGAGCCGCAGCTCGAGGTCGAGATTGCTCGAGGACCTCGGTGTAGTTGTTGAAAGTTTCAGGCCATGTGAAGGTCAGTGGGACAGAAGTTTAGTGCAAATGTCTAGCTCTTTGGGGTTGCAGTTGTTCAAAACTCCGCCTCCCAGTGAAACAATAAACAACTTGCAGTCTGAGTTGAAGTCACTCCAGAGTCGTCAGTGAGACAGAGGAGAAGGCAGTGAGCTGAGACTGGAACCGTGTGGGCTGAGCCTGAATGGAAGTCGACAACCTAGGTTTCCAGTCTGTTTGATACATATTTAGACTTTTGTGCTTTTAAATGATATATGTATTTACGCTCAAAAAACAATATACTTTTGACAAAAACAGACGTGTATTTAAAAATATATTTTCATTTAAAAATTCTGAGATATGACTATGAAAAAGAAATGTGTGTTTTCATTGTAACCAGACTTTTATCTCTGTAGAAGTACACTCCCAATATTCTTGGAAGCCAAAATTAGCTTTGGAATCACCTTGTATATTAAATATTGCTTTATTTTTACTACGTTAGTGCACATATTATAAAAGATGCAGCATGACAGTGAATCTGGAAGTCTATGAAGTTCATGCAAAGTATATTCTTCAAAAATTAGTTATGACTTTACATCTGCAGTGTCATGGTTGAAATTATGCACTGACAGGGAAAGCAGTTGAAGGAAGTTGAGGCTCCTTGTATTACTGCTCTGTCTCCTCGCTCTGTGGTTTCTGGCAGCTGTCCTGGAATGTGCCTGCATGCTGCTTCTCTAAAAAAACTACAACCAGAAGCTCTTCAAACAATAATATTCATTTTGTAGCATTACTGCCCCTGAAATACTTTTGTTTGAATGTGTCAAACGTTTGAAAGTGCTGCTATGGGTCTGAATGTCTCACTGCATTGGCTCATTCTCTGCTTGGAGATGTGTGTCTTTGTGCTTAAATGTGCGCTGACAGGACATACATGTCTGCTTCTGCCTGTGTATGTTTTTCCCAGCCCGCCTGTGTGTTACCGTGGGACGTGGGTCATATTTATCTAGGTCAGCAGCGTGTTATTGCTCTGGGAGACAAATGGAGGTTGTTTGAATAGGGGAAGCATTAAGAAGAAGAGGTTAGATGATATCTTTTATAAACGGCTTAGAGATTTTTTGGGGGGAGGTAAAGAAATTGTAATTAGTCTAACCTAAGTCAAGCTGTATAGGCAGTAAGGACAATCTCAAAGCCAAGCAAAACTCAACAACTGAAATAAAACAGGAAGAAGGTGTTGCAGTATGTTGCACAAACTCTGAGATAATCCTTAAATTGTTAAAACTGTTAACTATTCTCTATTTAATAAAGCTGAAATCTGAATTTGTTGCCCTGTCCCTGTTTTCTTTTTAAAAGTACCTTATAAGGCTGGCTTTAGATACACAGAATGAGCATAGATGTGGATCATGTGTAAACTAGAGCAATAGTCGATCGGAAATGAAATTAGAGGGGGAACAACTCAACATATTACAAAGGAATCCACTTTAAAGCACGGAACCAAACTCCAATGGCTCACCAGACCACCATGATAACCAACCACTGTGGAATTTTTGTGGCTCCTCAATTAAAATGCAATGAAGAGCTCACTGCATTTTAGGTGAACCACAGCAGAGACCGACCATGTTCTGACATAATTTCAATGCTGTGACACAGTCTTAATCTCATGTGAAAGGAGCATGTTTGAAGCTATGTCTGAAACACTAGTTATCTACAAAAAATCACAGTTCAGTCGCTGCACTCTTTTTGTAATGTTTCTTTTTTTTGCAGGCAATTATTTGCCTTCTTTTCCCCTCCTGCTGCTCCTGCCAATCAACATAGATAAAAAATTTAAATATAAACATAAGAAATGAATAATAATATTCACAATTTTGAGTCTTATTTGGAGGTAATATTGTAGTGAAGCTGCAGGTTCCTTACAAGACTGGTGGAGGGTCCGGAGTTCAAGTTGCACTCATCTTTCGAAAAGCATCAGAAAATTTTGACACTGTCCAATCAGTGAACATAATAATAATAATAATAATAATAATAATAATAATAATAATAATAATAATAGTAATAATAATAATAATAATAATAATACATTTATGGGCTGTCCATGCCTTGTCTACATCGACTTTTCACTCCGTGTTACTCTACTGATAAAATTATACAATGCACATCTTGTAAAGCTTTAGTCTAACGTCTTGGGTAGCCCCGGCTGTTTGACACCCCTTTATCAGAAAGTAAACACAAATGCTTCGAAGGCTTAACCCATCACTGGTTTTCCCATCAACAAATAGCTTGATGAAAACCTAAAACAGATGTAAATTTACAGGAACTTTGTGATGATTTAACATGGGGGGGGGGCTGTGAACATAAACATTTGGTGTTTATGTTCAAAAGGAAAATTTGGTTTGAGAAAAAAAGACAACTTGAGGATTTTAAAGTTTCACATCTTGCCACATTAAAGCTTGATTAAGCGGTATTGTTCAGAATAATGCTAGAATCTACACTTCAGACATAATAGGTCAGGGAAAATTACTTGTGAAAGAACATTAATTACCACTCCATGATGTCATTAAGAACATCTCCATTTAAGTCTGTAGTGCTTGGAAGCAAAAAAAAAAAATCATTATCCTGTTGTAGTCATTACAGCTTCGTGACTCTGTGCAGGGAGCTTGTTATAGTTTATTCATGCTGTTTCTTATTGATAACAGCTTAAGCAAACAAAGTGGGACAAAATAGGCTGGAAAGACATCAACACACGCAAACACAAGAGGGCTCACACATGCAGATGTATCTGTTGAGAAAAGTACCGGCACTGAGAATGTGGAGAGGTTCAGCCCAAATGAGGACAAAGGGAGCCAAATGAGGACAAAGGGAAGCAAACAAAAAGCTTTAATACCGGAAAACTAATAATGTTCCAATTTAATGATGAGTTTAATAAGTCCAGTCAGAAAAAGCCTCATGGTAAATCCCTTTTTTTAAAACAAAGACTTTATATACAGAAGCAGAACACAGGACGAGGATAGGGCTTGACAAAAAGTGGTTGCATAACAGACAGATTGACTTAAAAGGGTACTTGGCATGATATATACAGTATGTAAAGCATGAATGTGGAAAGAATGAAATCAATTACAGGGGGAAGCTACAGGGAAGTAACACTGACTAAAGAAGATTAACTTTACAGTTGAACAGAAATAAGCTGGAGTACAGAACATAATGTTTGAGCTGCTTTCACACTGTTTTTCAACCATTCATGCATTTTGGCGTATCTAAATAACAAATGAAGCACATTTTCCTAAACTTCATGATTAAAATCTTACATGCATGTTTGGTGTATGATGCTTCCCCATTAAATATATTCTTTTTGTATTCGGACAAAGGGTAAATTTTGCTATGTGCTATTGCTCAAGCATGGAAGGAGTTACTTTTTATGGTGGTAGGACCATCCAGTTTTTTTTTTTTTTTGATTTTTTATACTTGATCATTAACTGACCTTCGATGATTTAAAGTTTAATGTTTTACACTAGGGCAATAATTTTGCATTCCACATAAGCAGCCAACCTTTTTTTAAGATAAAATCATTGGGTTAAACAATTTTTCCAAATATAAAGCTCTGAAAAATACTTTTTCTGAAAAAGGTATTGCTACTTGTTTGACAACTATTACATTCCAGCGTTTGTTGAATTCCTGCAGAAGTACATATCATTCAACTCAGTAAGGATCTTATTTGGTAATAAATATCCTGACCGAACAACAATGTGAAAGACTGGTAGAGAGCATGTCAAGATGAATTTCAGGGTTATTCCACCAAATATTGATTTATTAATTTTTTTATATAGTTAAAAATTCATATGAATTTGTTTTTTGTGTTATTTGAGGTCTAAAATAACATGTGTTTTGGTATTTTCGCCACTTTTTCCTCACAATAAATCCTCAGAATTCTGTCTTGATTTGGAATTTGGGAAGATGTGTTTATAGAGTTAAAAACAAAAGTGTTCATTTCTATGCATAACTATAAATACTAAAATGAGAGAAATAAAATGTTTTGCGATGGTTTTCATTTTTTCCCCAGAGTTGAATGCTTGATAATAAACTAGCATTATATTATTTTAAGCTACTTTAGAAGACATTTCAACTGAAAAACAAAACGTCACATATTACACAGACAACTACATTTACGATCTACTTTCAATAAATTACGAAAAAAAATACATTTAAAATCTACTTTCAATAAATTACGAAAACTGTATAAAAACAACCATCAAAATAAGAAAACCATCAAAATAAGCAAGTGTATGTTTAGTCACTTGACTGGTTTGCGCATACTGAGCACACTGAGCACACTGAGCTTTTCTTCATGACAAAAAACTGTCTTGTTATAAACTCTATATTCTGTTTCAGGACAAAAATGCTTCTGCAGAAAGCTGAAGAAGAGTTCTTTAAAATAAAATACTTTTTTCGCATTCCAAGCAGCACATCTGAATTTGTTCACAAGCTTACTTTTTGGGTGGTGGATTTAGTATTTTTTATCTAGGCCAACTGAAAGCATGTAAAAGGCTGGATGTAGCCCACTGTTTGTAAAATGTCCAGGTCAGCACTACATACTACGAGTACTCCCTAGTGGTCAAGTAATTATGAGCTGAATCCGTCAGAAATTAGGTTCAATGCCCATCCTATCTCAGCCACATCAGAGATTCAGCATGGCAAGGTGGATAAATCTTTATCAGTACGGACAGAGTGTTTGCATAACGTAATGTAGGTTAAGTACCGCTATTTTGGACTAATTAGCAAGACATTTGCATCACACTTAGACAAAGTCAATTTTGTAGCAGTGGAAAATATGTCATATATGCAATATGATTTGCGATACTGTGTGGAAATTTGGTTTAGCAGGAGATCAAATTACATAGATTAAGTCATAAAGTATGTAAATAAGTGACGCTAGAATTATTATTATTTTTTTACTTTGCGGTGTCAGTGTCGCAGGAGCTAGGAGATTGTCCTATAACTGGGGTTTGCTGGATCAAACCCCTGCTCTGTTTGTCTCAGTCGTGTCCTTGGGCAAGACTCGCTTCGCCTGCTGGTGGTGGTCAGAAGGACCGGTGGCGCCTCACTTCTGTGAGTCGGCCCCAGATTGTAGCTCACCCCCATCAGTGTGGTAATCGGTGCGTGAATGACTCACACATTGATTATTACATTTGTTTAGCATCAAAATATTAACTCATACAGGCCTTGTACACATGTACAGGACCGACACAGGTAGGGTGCGAGGTAGGGCTGGATGGTATAGAAAAAAAAGCATATCGATAAAATAGATATGATATTAATCGATATTGATAATTATCAACAAATTCAAAACATATATTTTAAGTGCAGCCCTGGCCATTTTTAGATAAAGAACACACAAACACTGAATTCGAACTCAACCCTATATTCCATCAACTTTTTTAATAACTTCAAGTTTTATAAAAAAGAAAAAAGGAAGGCGTGCTCTCTGAACTCTTTGAAGGGGCGGAGCTTGATGATGGAGCTTCCTGGGTCTGCATTATGATTGGTTGGGAGGATGTAATGACTGTAATATTAACCTACATGGCTAAAATTCATAAGGAAGGAAAACTTTTATTCTATTGAACTTTTTATTGACCCTTATTTTCTATCATCGATATACGTCTATGGATCGATATATATCGTTATTAAATTATTGTCCAGCCATAGTGCGAGGCCTTGTGGTAACTTGCAATGTGATGCCCTGCTCTTTGATATGGGTGCATAATTACATGACAGATCATGCATGACCTGAATCTATCTCTAGATAGATTAATAGATAGAACATGGGTGGATGGATGGGATATTAAGCTTAAAAGAAGTTTATTAAAAAGTTTATCAAAAAAAAATATTTGCTAGCTTTTAAAGATCAACACTTTTTAAAAGCTCATTAGAAACACGTTATTAAACTTTTCTGAACCTTATGTGTCTGGCAGGTATATTTGACTCTGAGTAAAAACGAGTCCATAGTTTGGCAGGAGGGCTTTTCAGCTGTTTTTCTTCTGCAACTCGCTTCTACAGTGTTGCTTTACATCGCACTCTTCTGAAAAATAACTTTGGTAAACTTCACAAAAAGCTCTCAGAGAATCCGCTTTCTCTGGCCTCACCCATGGACCGCGGAACGCATTTCAAATTGGTCGGGCCCATCAGGCAATACTCAATACCACTACCCATCACATACGCACGCGCCCGCATACACATAAAACACCAGCATCCCCTTGATCACGCAACTGATTTGCGTCACATGACACAAGACAAGCCAATCCATTTTTAGACACCAGAATTTACGGAGGGACGAGAAACACCTCTCAGCACTTGCAGTGGAACGGGTTAACTAAACTAACGAAGCAAACGAAGCTAACGAAGTAGCGTTCATAAGCAGCGCAGAGGTGGGAAAACTTTTGTTTACATCACATGACACAATCAGCCAATACATTTTTAGATGGGATGATTTATCGCTTTCTCATTGGAGAATGATGCTGCTGCCATAGACTACTGTGCATTTGAAAAAAATATCTATTGAATATTTTAATTTTATTTATATATATTATTTTACATGTTTGATCATCAAAAGTAGGTAGGGCCGCGGCCCTACTGGCCCTACCCGTTCCGCGGTCCATGGCCTCACCCATTTAGAAACTGTCACCCAGTCTTTGTAGCAGCATTTCCTTTACTTTGATATAGTTTCCTTAATAATCTGTATGCATCAAAATCATTTTTCGTTTTATTTTACGAGCGTCCTGACATGAGCGGCTGATTGGTAGCCGATGCAGCTCTCATTGCCGAGGACTGCAGCTCTGCCTTCTTTATTTCAGAAAAGCATATGTCCAATAAGTTTTTGACTTTTCCGAATCTGATGCAGGACATTCTTTCAGTTTGTGGGACACCGGGACTAGAGTGAAAAATGCAGTCACAGATGCCGTAGTTTAGCAAATTTGTCCAGTTTAACATTGATAAGAGACATATTGTAAACTGAATCACAACACCAACATAGAAATCAGCACCTCTCTGATAACATTAATTGTTTAGTCCACTGTTTGGCCAAGTCTGTAACAATGGCTGCACATGTGACATCAACGCCGTGATGCACCAGACCCTAAAACTCCATCTTTTCATGTACACATGCAGGGTCAGAAACTGAGTTTTTAAGAATCTCCACTTTGGCCAGAACTTTCAGAATAATTCGTTTTTTGGGATGCAAAACACCATTAACGTGGATGAAAGGCATAACTGCATTAAAAATGTATCCCTTTTCCCAGATATCCAGCTACGTGTGGACTAGGCCACAATCCCACACAATAAATGGCTGAATATAGTGTAAAGAGCCTTTGGGTCCTTGGACTTGATAAAGCACTATCCAAATATGGGCCATTTACCATTTAAAGGTGTCCAAGTCCACACACAATCTAAACCCAAAACAGACTCACAACAATGGTTTAAAGCATTAGCCAGAAGCTTGTGCTGTTTAAGCCGCCATGGCATGGAAAAGTTTGGGAACCTCTGTTCTAGGGTGTTAAGTTTTCTTTACCTGACCTGCAGCAAAGGGTCACAGGTGAGAATTTGGAGATTTGTCTTTCCTGATAAGGTCTCACAGTCAATCTTCACCAAAAGCACATTTATCTGTGATACATTTTTCTGTCATTATTTTGTCACTTCCAGCTCATAAATCTCTAGTAGCTTATGTTCCTGTCTTGTCCTTCCTAGTGTTGTGCTTCAGTGAAAAGTTTGCAACTCAAGGTCTTCAAGGTTTTGAACTCTTTGGCACATGGTTAAAAAGAATCCTCTGACAAGTTGTTACCCTACGTCCTGCATAATTATAGCGATGTCCAGCATTGGGACTTTGCCGAGCTTGTTTGGTTTTGCAAATTGATTGGATTCCCTGCGGTTTTCCCGTGTTTGACATCCTGTCGGACTCATCTAGTCTGGGTAGGTACACATCATTTTTCATCTGAAGTAAAACAGCTGTGTATTTTTAGGGCAATACATCATTAATAAAAGTTAAATAATTAATAACAGATATGTCAAAAAATCAATCACAATTAAATTTATCTCAAGTAAGCTTCTGATGATGACTTCTGTGCTCGTCATGGATTGTCCATCACAAACACCATGTTCAAGCATAAGGGTGTCCATATGTGCTCTTGGCACCAGGACACCCTAGGTCGCAGCTCAATGATCGACTTTGTTGTCGTTTCATCTGATCTGCGGCCGTATGTCTTGGACACTCGGGTGAAGAGAGGGGCGGAGCTCTCCACCGACCACTACCTGGTGGTGAGTTGGCTCCGATGGCGGGGGAGGAAGCCGGTCCGACCGGGCAGGCCCAAACGCACTGTGAGGGTTTGCTGGGAACGTCTGGCAGAGTCCCCTGTGAGGCGGAGCTTTAACTCTCACCTCCGGGAGAACTTTAAACACGTCCCGAGGGAGGCGGGGGACATTGAGTCTGAATGGACCATGTTCCACGCCTCTATTGTTGAGGCGGCTAGTCGGAGCTGTGGCCGCAAGATTGTCGGTGCATGTCGCGGCGGCAACCCTCGAACCCGCTGGTGGACACCAGCGGTGAGGGAAGCCGTCAAGCTGAAGAAGGAGTCCTACCGGGCTTTTTTGGCCTGTGGGACTCCGGAAGCAGCTGATGTGTACCGGCAGTCGAAGCGGCAGGCGGCTCGGCTGGTCGCCGAGGCAAAAACTCGGGCGTGGGAAGAGTTCGGAGAGGCCATGGAGAAAGACTTCCGTACGGCTTCGAAGCTATTCTGGTCCACTATCCGGCGTCTCAGGAGGGGGAAGCAGTGCAGTACCAACACTGTTTACAGTGGGGGTGGTGTGCTGCTGACCTCGACTCGGGACGTCGTGCGTCGGTGGGTGGAATACTTCGAAGACCTCCTTAATCCCACCAACACGTCTTCCATTGAGGAAGCAGAGCCTGGGGGCTCTGGGTCGGGTTCTCCCATCTCTGGTGCTGAGGTTGCCGAGGTTGTTAAAAAGCTCCTCGGTGGCAAGGCCCCGGGGGTGGATGAGATTCGCCCTGAGTACCTTAAGGCTCTGGATGTTGTGGGGCTGTGTTGGTTAACGCGGCTCTGCAACATTGCGTGGACATCGGGGGCAGTTCCCCTGGATTGGCAGACTGGGGTGGTGGTCCCCCTATTTAAAAAGGGGGACCGGAGGGTGTGTTCCAACTACAGAGGAATCACACTCTTAAGCCTCCCTGGTAAGGTCTATTCAGGGGTTCTGGAAAGGAGGATCCGTCGGATAGTCGAATCTTGGATTCAGGAAGAGCAGTGTGGTTTTCGTCCTGGCCGTGGAACACTGGACCAGCTCTTTACCCTCAGCAGGATTCTTGAGGGGGCATGGGAGTTTGCCCAACCAGTCTACATGTGCTTTGTGGATCTGGAGAAGGCATTCGACCGTGTCCCCCGGGGGATCCTGTGGGGGGTACTCCGGGAGTATGGAGTACCGGACCCTTTAATAAGGGCTGTCAGGTCTCTGTACGACCGGTGTCAGAGTCTGGTCCGCATTGCCGGCAGTAAGTCGGACTCGTTTCCGGTGAGAGTTGGACTCCGCCAAGGTTGCCCTTTGTCACCGATTCTGTTCATAACTTTTATGGACAGAATTTCTAGGCGCAGCCAAGGTGTTGAGGGGATCCGTTTTGGTGGCCTTAGGATTGCGTCTCTGCTATTCGCGGATGACGTGGTCCTATTGGCTTCATCAGGGCGTGATCTACAGCTCTCACTGGAGCGGTTCGCAGCCGAGTGCGAAGCGGCCGGGATGAAAATCAGTGCCTCCAAATCCGAGACCATGGTCTTGAACCGGAAAAGGGTAGAGTGCCTTCTCCGGGTTGGGGAGGATGTGCTGCCCCTAGTGGAGGAGTTCAAGTATCTTGGGGTCTTGTTCACGAATGAGGGGAAGATGGAGCGGGAGATCGACAGGCGGATTGGTGCAGCGTCTGCTGTGAAGCGGGCGCTGTGCCGATCCGTTGTGGTGAAGAGAGAGCTGAGCCAAAAGGCGAAGCTTTTGATTTACCGGTCGATCTACGTTCCTACCCTCATCTATGGTCACGAGCTTTGGGTCGTGACCGAAAGAACGAGATCCCGGATACAAGCGGCTGAAATGAGTTTTCTCCGTAGTGTGTCTGGGCTCTCCCTTAGAGATAGGGTGAGGAGCTCAGTCATCCGGGGAGGACTCAGAGTAGAGCCGCTGCTCCTCCACGTCGAGAGGAGCCAGTTGAGGTGGCTCGGGCATCTGGTTAGAGGTGTTCCGGGCACGTCCCACCGGGAGGAGGCCCAGGGGAAGACCCAGGACACGCTGGAGGGACTATGTCTCCCGGCTGGCCTGGGAACGCCTTGGGATTCCTCCTGAGGAGCTGGCCCAAGTGGCTGGGGAGAGGGACGTCTGGGCCTCCCTACTGAAGCTGCTGCCCCCGCGACCCGACCCCGGATAAGCGGAAGAAGACGGACGGACGGACGGACGGACGGACGGACGGACGGACGGTAAGCTTTTGATAAAGATAGTTTGAGTAAACGATTAAACAAAAATTACTTTTACTGTTTGTTTTTTTAAACCTATGACATACTTTCAAACAGCTGTTAAGCAAAAACAACTTAAAATGAGCTGTGCTTGATGAGACAAACTATTTTCGGACATGTGGTTGAATTAACATCATCCACTATAACCCAGTGATTGCTCTCTTTAAAGCATGCGCAGTGCAAGGCAGATGTTCATATGGAAGCAGTCTTGCAGCTGCTGTCATGTTTCGAGTACTGTCTTCCCCCAAGCATTGTCAACTTTTTCTCTATCATTCATTCTCATGTCACAGCCTGGATGTTTTGCGCACATGCCTCTGGATAGAGGCACTTGATAGACTTACTCATAGTTATTGCGAATGAGCATATACACTAGTTGTCATTAATAAAGTGAGTTATAATTGCCAGCAGAAGTCCAATGATTGTATGTGAGAGCGACATATGATGCTTTCTCTGGCTTTGAGTCAGTAATGTCAGTAATGTCACTATTCTGGACATTACTGTTTGACTCACAAGTAAATGATAAGTGGAGTCTTCTTTTTTATCGCCACCTTGACTGAGCAAACAGAAGTGTACGGCAATGCACAGGGCCAACTTTTCTAATTAATTGTTGCGTTAATTTATTTTATTACGTCAAAGTAATTTTTTTGTTATTAAATAACACAAATAGTTGATGCAATAATTTTAACATCACTAGTATTTTTCCACAGAGAAAAGCCTCTAAATCATATGATCAATGGTGTTGATCCATTCCAGTGGCTGAAATAGAATTTTTTTGCCACTGCCTAGGAGTTCAAGGTAGAGCAACTGTCCTTGTTTGTGAATCGACAAATCATGTGTGAAAAAACATTTTCTTCCAAGAATTTTTCAAGCACATAGTAGTGTTTACAATTTTTCTGTCCAATAACAATAACCAAAAAAAAAGAACTCTTCCAACAGTCAGTAAGTGTAGACGATATGTTGTCGTTCCTGCTAATAATCATTAGCACAAAATGGGGCTCCACATTACTGTTAGTAGCACATAAAATGCCCCATGATGATTAAATTATTATTGAGAAAATGGGCCAACCATCCCATCACAGTAAATAAGAACTCAGGCTACAGAGGAACTGGCTTTCTTACTCAGATTACACCTTGTTTTTTATCACAACATAGTTCACGATGTATTTGTTTCATGCCAAACATGCCCTCTGTTCTAATGTACTAAATACTGTGCAGCTTTCATACTAAAGGCTGGTGGAAGGGAGAATTCTGAAAACGCACATTCACAAACGAACAAACGCACAAACGAACGTTCGGATGTACAAAGCCGTACATAGACAGGTCACCACATGCGTTTCCTTGATAAATCCAGATATGTGGGAAATAATGCGGTAGTTCACATGTATCTCTGTCCTTTCTCCTAATTAAATATTCAAATAAGTTTAAATACCCTGAGGTCACCCTCCATGTGTCCAAAAAACCATGACAATAGTGCTACCAGACAGACACCTCGAGGGATATTTGTTGTGAATTACAGCAAACAACAACTTCTTAAGTGACTATAATTTTCAGCTATAAGTTTGCCAAACCCATTTTCTTCTATGATGTATATCAAGTTCAAACAGTGGTGTCTAGCTGCTTCATTGAGCTGATCATTGTAATGTACACTAAATCATTGTAATGCCATGAATATGCCTCCCATACGTTGATTAGGAATTCTGTCTACACACATTTTCTGAAGGGCTTTCAAAACAAGCAAGGATGCGACATAAATGAGAATAATTATGATTATTATTACTATAGTATAGTGGCATCATGAGTTGTATGATGATTCATGGCTTATGGACGGCTTATGGATGACTATGAAAACCGGACCTATCAGTCAGCTTCCTCTGAAAAGCTCCGGTTAGAAAGACCGCAGCGTAGTTTTCCTGTGTAATGCTCGGGGCAGTTAAATAAGTGCCCTGGGCAATCTAAAGCGGCTAACGAGCCACTCATCATCCTGTGCCAGCAGGTCAGGGGGATCTCTGAAAACACACTCACTCCGCATTCTTCAACTGACGATGTCCCCCAGCAGTGCCAATGCTGCCATTGTTCACCTTTCCGCATCTATTTATGGACATGTGTGACTGTCTCCGCTTTAGGAATCATCACACCTGACTTGTTGGGAATTAATCTGTGAATTCGACCCTACATCTACCTGCATTTCATGCTCATCGGTGCATGTCTTACCGAAAGCCTTAGACAGCGCTTGATGTCATAATTGTGTTCACGCTCACTTCAGTAGTCAAGACTATATTGGATGAAATGTCTGCGGTTTACACAGAAAATGCTTCAAAATGCTGGATAGCAACTGTTTTATCATATGCACCTGATGTAATGTACCTGTGTGTAATTTTAGCCATTTTAAGTGGGAATAAATGGCCGATGTTCTACTTTATCACCAAAAATGTAATTTTTTTTCAAATAACATTTAGAAAAATAAAATAAAAAAGGTCCTTTGAAAGTAGACTCTCTTAACTGCACTGAATTTTATTGAGGGAAGTAAAGCAGTTAAATACATGTATTTTTCCAGAAATAAAAAAAGAAAACAAACAAACAAATACAATTTGAATCATGTACCCTTTTCTTTGAATTCAAGATATCAGGAAAACTTGCAAAAATTTTGATTGTTGTAATAATGATATGGCTTGTGATAAATAAATTTAAATATTTAGAAAATGTCAATCTGTTTCTCCTTTCGTTTCATAGTAAACCTAGACCACCCCAAAAAATTAGTGGTTCCGGAAGACTGCTACCGGTAAAAAATAAAAACCATTATTTCCACAAAGGGCCTGATCTTCAAAGATTCCAAATAAGAACCGCTAAATTGCATGGACAGAAAAAAACCTGCGCCAGCAATAAGTGCACGTGTTGCTCCTGATCATCAACGATTGTGTCCCCAGGTGATAAGACGAGCAAAACGGATACGGTCCCCCCATTTAAATGAGTAAATTGTGTCTACTGCTGGTAGTTTGGGAGCTGCTTTCAAAGAAAGAAGATCAAATCCTTCACATAATCTCTTTGGACACCCAGGACGCACAAAACCGTTTTTAATGAATGGAGAACTTCTTCTATTAAATCTTTTCTCAGACACAGTATTAATTATTGTTAAAAAATAAGGGCAAAAACTGTGAAGAAAAAACTTTTATTGTATGTCTGAGTTTAATAATAAAATATTGCAGCTTATAAATCAGATTTATCCCTGTTTCTCATTATTCTAGTGCTTCGTGTTTCATTGATGGTGACCATGTCAAATGCGACAGCTGAGCGGACTTCTCTAGCTCCCGTTGACTGAAAATCTCCCTCCATTAGTTGGAGGTAATAACGATAATAACTATATAAAAAATAATAACATAAATACATCTGTCCAGGAAGCCCCCAGCCCCCGTGATCCAGCAGGGATGAATGGGTAGATAACATGGATGGCGATGACTAAAATTCTGAATATT
The DNA here is from genome assembly GCA_037039145.1 of Fundulus diaphanus. NCBI lineage: Eukaryota > Metazoa > Chordata > Actinopteri > Cyprinodontiformes > Fundulidae > Fundulus > Fundulus diaphanus. The sequence continues at coordinate 12,179,515 of CM073134.1, read as the reverse complement.
ATTTATAGTTCTCTTCAAGTGTCTCAAATTGCTACAAATAGTAGTACAAAAATTAAAATGATAAATAAATAACAAGTTAAATTTAAAATATACATATCAGTTATAAAACCTGGAAGAAATGGACTTGTACAGCTGTCAGCTCCTCCCCGATCCTCCTTTGAGTCCGGGAAGGAGCCGTACGGTGAGATAACAGTGAGATTCATCTCTAAAAAGCTGGATTGACCTCCACCAACACCACCACAGCCAAAATATTTCAAACTAAGGAAGCCCCAAAATAATTTAATATAAAATAACTGTGGTTCGATAACTGCATGTATAAGCAGGTATAGATGGATGGATGGATGGATGGATGAGTTACAGAACCTGTATTGAAACAATAAGGGAGGGAGATAAAATCCCTCTTGCCACAAGATATGGATAACTTGTGAAGCTGTTGGTTTAGAATGATCAAACATCCCTGATTAATGGGGACAGTCTTCATTTTGGACAATTTTACCCCATTTAAAATGTACTCAGATATCTTTCTGGTTTCACCGTTTTATGTATAAAAAATAGGCCTAAATGTTGCGCAACAACAGCCGTGGGAGCATGTAGCAGTGCTGTCAGCTTTACAGACTTTACAGGAAATCAGAAGAAAGATAATAAAATTACAAAAACCTTTAAAATTTGCTTAAATAGAGAGCCCAATATATCAAACACCTAACATCATTGCATAAATAGAAACACATGTTAAGTTGCCATTTTAAAACAGATAAATACCTAAATATAGAAAAAATGGCTGTCCAGAGATGATTGTGCCAACTTTATTTGTCATTTTGTATGTACAGAGTGCATACAGAATGAAACTTTGTTGCATACAGCTTGTAAATTACAGCATAAAGTGCAGCAGTGATCAGAATGAAAACAATGCAGGAGAAAGAAACAGTGTGCAATCACAGTGTACAGGAGAATATTTAAACCATTTTTTATGTGCAGAAATGATGGTGCACAAAGGCATTTGTGCAAAAATGCATTTAGAAACTAAAAGTTTGGCAGCATTTGTAATGCTAGATAGAGATGCAGTGATGCAAATGTGCAAATGTGGTGCAGAGTCCAGTTTAGAGTTTAACAGTTCAACAGTCTGATGGCAACAGGGAAAAAGCTTTTGCAGAACCTGGTGGACCTGCAGCGGATGCTGCGGAACCTTTTCCCAGAAGGCAGCAGGGAGAACAGTCCATTGTGGGGGTGTGAGGGGTCTCTTATGATGTTATGGGCTCGGGACACACAGCGCTGGGACGAAATGTTCTTAATGGAGGGGAGAGGAGCCCCGATGATCCCTTCTGCTGTCCTCACCACTCTCCTCACGTTCTTCCAGTCGGAGGCGCTGCAGCCTCCACACCACACAGAGAGACAGCTGGTCAGAATGCTCTCTATGGTGCTTCTGTAGAAGGTCGTGAGGATGGGCGGGGGTAGGTGGGCTCTCCTCATCCTCCGCAGGAAGTACAATCGCTTCTGTGCCCTCTTCACCAGTGACCTGGTGTTCACAGACCAGGTGAGGTTGTCCGTGATGTGCACCCCCAGGAATTTGGTGCTGCTGACCACCTCCACAGCTGAGCTGTTGATGAGCAGTGGAGCGTGGCGGGGCTGGTTCTTCCTGAAGTCGACGATGATCTCCTTTGTCTTCTCCACGTTCAGGATCAGGCTGTTGTCTCTGCACCAGCCAACCAGCTGCTCCACCTCCTCTCTGTAGTCCCGGTCGTTGTCGTCTCTGATCAGGCCCACCACCGTTGTGTCGTCAGCAAACTTCACGATGTGATTGGTGGTGAACCTGGGGACGCATTCGTGTGTCATCAGGGTGAACAGCAGGGGGCTCAGGACGCAGCCCTGAGGGGAGCCCGTGCTGAGGGTGATGACAACAGAGGTGTTCTGTCCGACCCGGACTGACTGAGGTATGTTGGTGAGGAAGTCTAGCAACCAGTTGCGAAGAGGTGTGCCGAAGCCCAGATGTTCTAGTTTTCCTACCAGATGCTGTGGGATGACGGTGTTAAATGCTGAACTGAAGCCCAGGAACAGCATCCGCACGTGCGTGTTCTTCTCCTCCAGGTGTGCCAGGCTCAGGTGAAGAGCGGAGGAGATGGCGTCCTCAGTGGAGTGGTTCCGCCGGTAGGCAAACTGGAACGGGTCGAGTGTTGGGAGGAGTCTGGTGATGATGTGTTCTTTACCAGCCTTTCAAAGCACTTCATTATGATGGGAGTCAGTGCAACAGGCCGGTAGTCGTGAAAGCAGGTGACTTGAGGTTTATTCGGCACCGGAATGATGGAGGCAGACTTAAAGCATGCTGGCACTGTGGCTTGGTCCAGCGAGGTGTTAAAAATGTCTATGAGGACACTAGCCAGCTGACCTGCACACTCCTTGAGCACCCGCCCAGGTATGTTGTCTGGACCTGGGGCCTTCCACGGGTTGACTCTCCTCAGAGTCTTCCACGCGTCAGCTGTGTCAAGGCAGAGCACCTCCTCTTCCTGATGGGGAACAGTTTTCACTGCTGGAGTGCTGTTTAGTGCCTCAAACCTCCCAAAGAAGTTCTTTAGTCCATTTAGGAAGTCAGCATGAACCTCACCCACCGGGGGGGAGGGCGTGTTGTATTCAGTGATCGCCCTTATGCCTTTCCACATGCTCCTGGTGTTGCTGGCGTCATGGAAAAGCTTCTGGATTTTCTTAGTGTGGCTTTGCTAACCTGATGGCACGGTTCCAGTTGGCTCTCGCTGTCCTCGGTGCCTCCTTGTCACCAGACTTGAAGGCTGAGTTCTATGCTTTTAGCGCTTGCCGAACCTCCTCAGTCATCCAGGGTCGTTGGTTGGCTCGGGTGATGATGGTCTTAGTGGTGCTGACGTCCTCAATGCATTTGTTGATGTAGGCTGACACAGTCATGGCATACTCATCAACGTTGATCTTGTCTTCATAAGTTGCTGCAGCTTTGAACATGTCCCAGTCAGAGCACTCAAAACAGTCCTGAAGCGTCTCCATTGCTCTCTCAGTCCACACCCTCACCTGCCTCGCTGTAGGTTTAGCTCTGATCAGCAGGGACCTGTATGCAGGAATTAGCATCACAGAAAGGTGGTCTGAAGAGCCGAGGTGGCCGCGGGGGGCTGCTCTGAATTCACCTTTTATATTTGTGTAAACTAAGTCTAGAGTGTTCTCTCCCTGAGTAGCAAAATCCACATGTTGGTAGAAATGAGGGAGAACAGTTTTCATATTTGCCTGGTTAAAATCCCCAGCAATGATGAAAACACCCTCTGTGTGAGCAGATTGCAGCTTAGAGATAGTCCGATAGAGAACACTCATAGCCTCTTTTGTGTTTGCGCTGGGAGGCACGTAAACCGCTGTGATGATAACAGTAAACTCTCTGGGCAGGTAAAAGGGTCTGCAGCTAAGAATCAGGAGCTCTATATCCGGAGAGCAAACGCTTGTGACTATTCTAGCATTTTTACACCAGGTGTTATTGATGTAAACGCAGAGTCCGCCTCCTCGGGTGTTACCGCTGAGTTGTTTATTTCTGTCAGCGCGGAAAGTAGCTAGCCCCTCCAGGCTAACTCTAGGCTTCAGCTTAGCTGCTAAACCTCCGCGACAGCTGCGTTTCTTCGGCTGGCTGCACCGCTTCCGCTTGGCCCTCCTCCGGCGTGAGCTGCTCGGCGAGTCCGCCGCGTCGCAGGCCTCTGGGGCTTGCTCCCGGAGCACTCCGAAGCCGCGTAAACAATCGAGCGTAGTAGTGGTTACGAGTCCAAAAACACTACATGGCCGTAACTCCAGCAGGCGCTGGCGGTCATGTATTGATCAGCTGGGTAGATGAGTAGTTTGTAGCGAGTTTGGCGGCATTTTTTATGAAAATGTCCACGAGTTGGTCGGAGCTGTATGCCATAGCCGCTGCCCTAGGGCGCCACTGCTTAAGAAATTGCCGCTGCTTCCCATTATTAAAAATCAAGGTTTAGTTGTTTTTTTTTAAATATAAATGATGAGATTGTCAAACAAAGTCTAGCACTTTGAGTTGGGTTTTGCCTCTGCCTGTCATTTAGCTTGTTCCCTTAATATGTTGTCTAGGTGATAGAGCTGCTTGATGCTGTCAGAGCTTTTCTCACCACACCTTAATGGTGTCAAAGCATTCACACAAGAAAACAAAAGAGAAGAAAAGGTCATGGCAGACTGAAAATACAGAAAATAAAGAACAGAAGCCTTGATTCAAAGCTGAAAAGAGGCTTTGTCATACGTTGGCCTTTGTGAACATAAAAACAACAGGAGCTCTTCTTAGGTGGACAAGTAGGATGCAACTACGGCTTTAAATGTTTATTTTAGTGGACAAGCTCCCATTATGGGTAATATTTTAACTATTAAGCTGAAAATATGAATTTATAGGTTGAAGGAGTCTGAATTTTCATACTCAGTGACTGCTACAAAACAGTTTTCTCAGTGTTGCTTTGTGTGATTATGGGATGCAAGCCAGAGAACTAACAACATGTGGTGGAAAGTGAAGGGATTTTCAAAGAGTGGCTGTTTTCACATGTGACTGCTGCCATGGTTGGGTGGCTGGGACATAAAATGTAATATGATGCAATATTGGTGATAGCCCCGAGATCTCAGAGGTGTTCTGCAGTAATAGAACTGCTTTGATTGATGGAAAGCTCCGGGCAAGATGTCGGTGCCTCCGAGGTCTTCATCAAGACAAGAAAACTTGGTTATTCTCTGAATCGAGCTCATCTTCAAGTGGAGTTGTGACATTTCAATCTATCATTCTGTCTTCCTGTGATTCTTTTTTCCTTTCTCATATTTGGACTAAAGTCCCAAATGGTTTTTAACTGTATTCACTGCTTTGCAACTGTGTGGCATTTATTTGCTACCATGGAACGTGTGCACGCACACCCCGATCAACCATCGCACACGTGTACTCGCTAATATCAGCCTTTTCTGTCAGATTTCTCCAGAGGTTCGTAGGTTTGCCTTGGCTGTCACTGAGGCTTTGTGTGTGTGTATGTTTGAACAGAGCTCTGCGTTTGCTCGTGCTGGCACTCTGAAGCATCTGTGTTTACCGACTGAAGCGGGAGCTAGAGATTGAGAGAGATTGAGACAGACAAACCGTGGACTCTCACTGACATGCAAGGCTCGGCAGAGAAAACAAACGCCTCTTTTTGACAGTCTTCTCACACTAACCCCTCTTCCTCCTCTCTATTCTTCACTAACTCCATATTTTGTAAATGGACTCGTTTCATTGATTTACTTTAAACTGTGTTGCATTAAGGTTGCTAAAAGTTTCATAGTTTAAAATGGCAGCAATTTCACTGTTGCATATGTACTTCGATCACATGAAAGCTTCTTCAATCATTCGTTGCAAGTAAATTCCTGACTGTAGCCATATTTAGATTATTACAAAAGGACAGTGTTGACACATACTAATATGGACATTAATGTCAGAATAATTTTGATTTTGCATTTTAATCATTCAAAAAAAACAACTTATGTGATATTGCACAAATATGAATATTCTAGATTGTCTTTAATTCACACAAAATCACACATACGCCACTAATGGGCTTCAGTAACACCCTCCTGACCTCACCCACACAAAAACTGAGTGTATCTTCACAGCTACAGAGGCTGTAGAGAAAATCTTGGTCTCAAAGGAAAACTAAAGCAAACGAGTCTCCAACGGCTGTTTCCAAATAATATGTTTTATTGTATCATGGTGAGTTTACCAGGAACAAAGTAGAACATTTGAATTTCCATCTCTGCTTAAAAACACTCTACATAGAGTGATAAACCCATTTGAACCATATCATACCAGGTTCATCTAGGAATTATTAAAATAATATCTGTTGCGTAACTGTGCAGATTTAGGTGCCAAAAAAGTCAACCTGAGCAGTTTTACAAATGTTTTAACGAAGGTTTGTCCAGGTGGGAGTAACAAATTTCCCATTTGGAACAATGTTGTCCAATTTGACCTTTCTCGCTTATCAGACTCGATAATTTAATTACATTTCAGGAATATATCACATTGGTTATCCATTCTGTTTATGTAAAATTGCTTTTGAGTCATTTTGATCATTTTGACCTCTTAACATGTTCTCATTCTAATAAGGCAATATAACTCAAATGTCTCTGCACCCCATTCGTAGATTTGGACGATTGACCTCTTCATCAACCAGTCAGATTCAGAATTGAAAGCTAATCTCCACATATGCCTTGCAAAACCAATGATGATTCAGAAGGAAGAAAATCCCAAAGACAGTATGTATTAGCAGAGTACACTTCTCTATAAAATCCCCTTTGTCTTTATGCAAACAACTAAGACCAATGTGATGAATTTGATTCTAATATAGGGTCATGGTAGTAGACATTAGCAGTGCTTTTTAAAGCTGAAAGAAAACTTTTGACCACAAAGCAGCAAAGGTAAAATGGCGATTATAAAAAAAAAATCCTAATCTTTGGTTGCTAACTAGCCAAGTTTTTGTTGCAGAGAGAAAGACATCTGTGTAAAGAGGAGACCCCGTACTTTCAAATGGAGGTGGTTCTGCAAGTACAAACAGAAAATTTAACACACACTTTTTTTACATGCACTGTTTTTGCATATTTGTTACATGCCCATCTAATTTCTAAGGATTCATATTGGGTGTAGTTTGGGTGGCAATGCTTGGTGTAGGTGTAGGGGGGGGGGGGGGTCTATAGGCTTGTGGTCAGGGCAAGTTTGGTTTTAGCTTAAATATAAACAAATGCTTTTTAGGTCGCTCATCTTATAATTAACCATCTTTATTCTTTCCAAAACCTGATGCGTATATAGGATCATTATTCTGCTGGAATTGACAACTGTGTTGAAGATTGAAGATATGTGGTTAAGTTGAAAGATTTGGAAGTAGTCTTACTTCTTTATTATCACAATTATGCAATGCACCAGTCATGTTGGCCTCAAAATAAATCTTACGCTTAACGCTTCCACCGCCTAACAGATTGTGAAATGGTTAGATGTGAACTCATTTCGATTTCTCAAAATGTTTTTTGTCTCTGTGGTTATATAGGTGAATATTTATATCACCCTACCATTAGATTGTTCTCCATAAGGTATTTGACTTGTCCCTCTGGATAGTTGTGGATATCCAGCAGAGAGCAGCTTGTTGCACCACCTTTCAGCCCCTAAATATATTCAGTTAAACTGATTGGAAGGAGCATAAACTCCTTTACACCAAGTCCCTTTATTGTTTATTTGCCCATTTTTTCCTCTTATTTCAGTATAATCTCTGTGTCTGGTATGAAAACACATGTCCAAAGAATGTTTAAAGTGTTTGTTGCCACATAGCCTGTGTTTAAATGCACACCAATGTTCCTGTATGAAGAACTTTCTCTAAACAAAACATCCCAAGGAATGCAACACTTTCTGATCCCCTGATCACAAATGAGAGAGAAAGCAATACTCATTTGAGTGTTATCAAAAGTATCAAGTAACTTGTATTTCAGTTGAATTTTTACCTCACTTCAAGTTTTTGCTGCACTCTTTCGTTTGTAGACCAAGTTCAGACAGATTTGAAGCCTAGACATTAGTGGGCTGTTTAGCTGTTAATTTTCCTTTTACAAGATTCAGACATCTATAAATATTTCCAATCTGTCGCAACGCATACTTGCATGAATTAATAGAGCACTTATGTGGATTTGAACAGTAGCAGCGGTCAGGTATTTTATTTTAGTTTTAATCATGTGGAATTTAAAGTTTTCCACCTAAAAACATTTTGGATCGATGTAATGGGATATTGCATCACATTATCAGTGGGCAATAATTCCCCACAGAATAGTTTGAACTGAAATATTTGTTGGTTAGTTTAGTTTGTACAAATGTAACAAATTATTTATTCAATGGTGTCTCACTGCAGTAGATATGTAGAAAAAAATATTATGCCTTGCTGTGTCTGTGTGTTAGGTGTAATTATGTGCATTTTGAGCCAGTGTCTGTCTAACCAAATATTTAATAATGGTAACACATAATAACAATAAAGCTTCTAGATTCTTAATATTGAATTATTTAACTTCAGAGGGTTGACTTCACTGTAAAAATGTTAAATCAAACATGTCTTGAAGACATTCAGTGTAGAAAAATGTCTGTGTTCAAGTTGTAATGACTTGCTGTAGCCACCCCTGAATAAGGAAACACCTGAGAGGACTCTCTCTCATCTCGAACTTTACTGTGGCATAAGTAATGGGAATTGACAAAACACGTTTGAACAATATTGCTGGTACTTCGTTTTCCACAAACATTTCTTTGACATTACATCTTGGCAAATGGCATCATTTTAGAACAGCCCAATTTTCCTCCTGTCTATAAAGCATCTTTGTATTTGAAGTTCATATCTGAACTGATTCAATATCCATTTAAATTGGCACACTGCAAATCTATCTTTATGTTCCTGTCGCTGTGTTTCTTCTTGCTTTCATTCTCCTTTGTTTGCTTCTTTCTTAAACCTGTCTCTTATTTCCCTTTTAGTGAGTTGTTTGTTTCAGCTTTTGACTGACAGAGATTCAGTCTTTGTGACAAAAAAAACCCTACATAAATCAAAGGCGGATCAGTCAGAGTACAGAAATATGGAAATTGTTTCTCAGAAAAAAAGGCCCCAGAAGGAAAACTGTTTGTGAGTTCTTGTTTTTTTCCAAACAAGATTTCTAGGATAGAGAGCTCGAGCTTTGTTATTATTGTGGTGAGACAGCTGGAGAACACAAGCTACAAGGTCAGAGGCCATGTGTGGCTCTGATTCTCTGTGTTTAGTCTATAAGATTTGTGACAAAGTCCAACTGGGCAGGACATGCTCTGAATGCACAAGTCTGTTATTATCCAACGCATAGCCTTAGGACTTTAACAAAGCTCCTCTCTCCCACAACTTTGACTCAAGGTAGTGCTCAAGATTAGTCACAGACAATAATATCTGATTACGTTAAGGCCAAGTTGATCATACCTGCATTCAGATAAAGGTTTGAAAGAAAAAGATTTTTTTGTCATCAAGATCAAAATACAAGTAGCAGACACATAATTTCTGCCCTTTCAAGTAAATATTGGTGATTTTTTTTGTATTAATTATCAACAATTTTGACATTGTACTATTATTATTTTTTTATTCCTGTTGATATTTAAAGAAGACATGTCTTTGCTGAGCTCTCCTTTATTTTTCCATCCACCTGTTATTTTCAGAGACAGATGAAATTGTCCAAATAAAATGTGAATGATGATCACAGAATTGCTTCATGAGCAGCTCGACAAACAGATTCAAATCACCCCAAATACCAGTGATGTACTGAAGATTGTGTGTATGTGATTTAAAAAACGGTGGTGACACAAGCCAAGTGTCAGATCATCAAATGCATAAAGATTAGAGAGATTTGTGTGAAGATGGATGAAATAAAACTATTAGGATATGTTGCTCTCAAAAAATACAGTTGGCATGAGAGAATGTTTATTGCACCCTGACAAAAACTCTATTATTTGCTGTCATTCAAAAGAGACTAGATGTTGTGGTGCCATGATGTCAAAAACTAATGAGAGAGATGTTATGGTGTTTGACAGTGATCTGATATTCCTACTATCTTTCATGATCATTTTGAAAATATTGTAAACTTATTTCTGACATGTGTAAAATAAAAAAAAACTAATACAAAGAAATGTTGTTTTCAATAAAATTACATTGCAACCTTGTTCTTGAAGCGTGAGGTATAGACCGGTAAAACAAGCATTAAAGTAGTTTAAATGCAATGACACAAATGCCTAAATAATGTTTTCTAGATCTGCTTGGGTGACCGTACATTGTATTTTAGAAATCTTTCTTAAAGGGAAGAAGTAGGAGTGAGGAAGAGATTTGATGTGCGAGTCAAAGCCCGACGAGGAGTCAAATCTAATTCCCAGATTTTTCACATTGGATTTGGTTACTGGGCAAAAAGAAGCAACGGTCTCATAGATTTTTGAATGCAAGTGACTAGGAGCTCTTATATAGTTCTTCATCTTATCGTTGTTTAAAACCAGAAAATTGCTGGAGAGCCAATCACTGATCCAAGATAGAAATTGGATGAGGATGGGAAGCCTATCTAGCTGGTGCAGTTTAAAACATACATACAATTGGATGTCATCTGCATATTGGTTAGCATATTGTACTGTAATTGCCTTACATTTATAACCCTCTTTTGTTCTCTTTGCTGACGTAAACTGTATTTAATGTGTCCAAACTCAAAAGGAAACTGTTCTCAATCAATTCTATTTCTATGTTTGCAAGAAATAAAAAAGCCCATTCAAAGCATTACGAGATTGGCTTTCAGCTTTGATAACCATCTGATTCTGCATAGACGTGTCAGCTAACAAATCAAATTTCACTTAATTAAAAAAAAGAAATCTGGGCTGTTGTTTCAGGTATATTTACTTTATAAAAGTCAGAAAGCAAAATTGGAAGTGCTTAAATGCATAAAGCTGTGACTTCTCTATTTGTCAATGCTGCTCCTCCAAACTCTCACTCTGTGTTTAGTTGAACATTTAACCTATTGGAACTCGAACTTTAGCAACTTTTTCTGTATGAGGCTACAGAGTTTGATCATTTCAGGGAGTAATGTTCGATAATGTCTGTTTTGGGTCATTTGTAGAGTATCTTCTGTAAGTCTGTGGTATGATATTCATATAACACCTCTTACATTTTTTCCAGATCGTCGATGATGAAGACACCCAGTTCATGACCAACTGTCCTCCTGCAGTGACAGAGAGCACGCCTCGCAGAAGAACCAGAATACAGGTCATTTGGACTGCACCACCCAGTGGTACTGGCTGCATTATTCTCAAGTGAGTTTTATTCTCATCGTACCTTTACATTCAGAAATTGAATCATAATTGGCCATTACATATCAGTGTGTGCAATATTCCAATTTCTATAGATGTAGTATTTGATAAGATACTTAATTTATTGGACAAAAATATGATGCATGGAAATCTGCATGTATATGAAGATGACAGCAGTTAAATGAAGAACATCTTAAAATACACTATTCCAAAGAAAGACATTTAAAGTTTAGTTATAGTAACACAGTTTATGTTGTTTGTTTCCGAGTTGAATTTCAAAGCTGAGTTTGCACTTTCAAAAAGGAAAAATTACCCGAGGCAAAGGCAAAGAAAAGAAAAATAAGTTTACCTTCAAAGTTTCAGATGTCAAGAGAGTATGAGAAAGAAAATGTAGGATTTTTGTTTCTGGTTTTACCTTCACAGAAACAAAGCTCAAAATCTTACCTAAGACAATATATTCTGTTGATATTCTGGCCTTCTTCTGCAAGAAAGAAGTGCCCAGCATCATTTAGCCTTGCCCTTGCAAACAGCTGTTACTCACTAAAGGCAAGAGCATAAGAAAGCTGACTCCAGGTGTTTCCAAGAGGAACAGCACACCATAGCTTTTATTAAGAAACAACCTCCACAACACAGAGGAAGATAATTACTGGGTTGCAAATTGTGGTTTGAAGCAGGCGTTACTTTGAGCATCAGTGGTATTTTTAAGAAATATGTCTGCTTTCTGTAATCTCTGTTTTCTGTCTCAGTTTTATCTTTCTTTATTACGTAGGTGAAGAAACTAGGGTAAACAATTTAAAAGTTCACAAATGTTTTCTTTGAAAATTGTGGTCCTTTTGTTTGAGGAGTTAATGAAATGTTCAGTGTTATCATTTTGGACCTGGATAAAGACACAATGTGAGAATGACATTTTCCCAGTTATTTTCCCACCATTGGTGATCGCATTGCGGGATTATCAATCATGGGCATGGCATTATGCAGCTATTTAAAAGTTTAGCCTGACAATTAAATTGGTCAGTATAATTGCATCTGTCTATGTTGGCATATTGCCTGTCAGCTTTTAATAAGTGACATTTTGTTTTAATTGGACGTGGATGGGTTACAGTTAAATTTCCTTTGAGGGAGGGAGGTTCTTTGGATCCATCCATCCATCCATCCATCCATCCATCCATCCATCCATCCATCCATCCATCCATCCATCCATCCATCCATCCATCCATCCATCCATCCATCCATCCATCCATCCATCCAACCACCTACCCACACGTTCGTCCATCTGTCTAGCCATCCATCCATACATCCGTCCGTCCGTCCATCCGTCCATCCAGCCGTCCATCGGCCTTTTTTTTTAACAATGTGCTCGTTCAGATAATACTTTACAAATAAACACCCAGAGTTTGCTGTTGAGATTGTGGCATTAAAATGGTGCTGCTTACAGCATTCGCCTGACTAATGTGTAAGATATGTGGAGTATTTCCTCTTGGTTGAACTCAATGTTGCCATACTATGTTTTATTACATCCATTGAGAGCTTTAAATGCAAGCAAAGTTGTTGTGCACCACCCTTAGCATTTTATTAACTGCATCAGATCATGCTGAACAATGTATTTCTCAGATCAGACTGACAGTGGAAGATCAAGATAATTGTTTATCTATGTGCACCACAGACTGCTGCTACTTCTTCAGCTGTGTTTGCTTTGTATCATGTTACTACCAAACACTTTTAATATGCCATAAAAGTCATAGTGATTACAATTTGTGACCATCTCCGGGGTGTAATATGAGTAGGGTGAGGCCAGCCTTATCCTACAGAGGTATAAAGAACATAAAGAACATGAGTAGCAAAGATACAAATCAAAATTATGTAAAATATGTATATATTAGACATTTTTGAAAATGAACCATGCATTCTTCCATAAAAAAAGTTCAAACACCCTGGGGTCTCTTTAGAAGAAACAATTGTTTGATGTCAGCTACTTGGATCTCAGCAGTCACTCTGTTGACGGGATCCCTTTCAATCAGAGAAGACTCGAAAGAGACATGTCTGTGAGAATGTAGTCAACCCAGGTTGAGTCCAGCCAAAAACATATTAGTTTTAATGTTGGATCACTTCTGATATGTTTGGCCAAAAGTATACAGCTTTTTCCTCTGACTATAAGGTTCATTTGTCGCCTTAACCAAACTGCAGCAACGTAACATCTAAACTAAAAGGCAACAAGCTAACGTTAGCGTTATCACTCTAATTGAATCCTTTGCATGCCAACACATCGGCATAAGCTAGACATGAATTTATTAAAGATATACCTGTACAAAATTATCTTTACATACTCTTTGCATGATGGCCCATTTACCAGTTTTCTCTTTGAATTGCCTCAATAAATGTCAAACCCTTTGTTGTTTGGAAACCATGGAAAAGACGGTTTGGTTTTCCCTTCAGATCTGTACCACTGGCTGAACATTGGGAGGATTCTACTGGAAAACCTCTTGTGTTTAATCAGAATAACATAGACCATAAATAAACCGAAAAAAACACGTTGCTCTTTATCTCTTTTTTGAATTCTCTGACTTCGGCTGTATTGCCTTTATATAGTGTTGTCAGGTAGTCATCTTAGTAATTTAATGCTATTGTAGCAAACAGGCCTTTCATTTATTTGATCAGTTCTTTTTTTTCCTGTTTTCTTGGTTTTAATTGGAAAATAAACAATCATATATAACTTAAAGCAGTTTATATATAAAGACACACAAAAATAAATGGGTTGTACAATGAAATGATTTATGGTCAGATGTGATTGAACACAGCAGACTTCTTGACGTCAGTGTTCAGCCTCTGGACTGTTATGATAAACACATTTAATGTTTACATATTTTTTTTAAAAGCAGCAGCAGGCTGTGTTATTATTGAGTAAAAAATGGTTCATTAGAAAAACAGAACAGAGCCAGAAGAGTGAAACCTAACAGCCCGGAGGGACTGATTTTTATGCACATCAACTACAATTTCTGCTTCTATAAATGTAATATTCTATGATAACAGAAAGCACTCACTATTAATACATGATGAGATGTTATTCAAGTGATGTGCCAACAAAAACAAAATAAATGTACACCATATAGAGTGATGGCAGTGCATACCTTCGAGTCACTTGTTGACAAATAAGAAATTGAAATAAGCAGGTAAATACTTGGAAATAATGTTTCTCCCTTCGTCTGCCTTTCCCCCCCTGTTCTTCTTGTTCATCTCTATCTCCTCATGTGCCTACCCGAAGGGAATAAACTCCCTGACATGCATCTTCTCCTCCACTGAGCGAGATGCTTTAACTTGCCCTTACCTCAACAACACAAGCACAGCTGTTGCTTTTAATTTTTCTGCTGATGTTGGATGACAGATGGCACGTAGCCATCCCAGTAATCGCTGGTTCAATAAATCTGGCCCTATGTAGTGGAACATCTGCTATTCAAATTTACCTCATATTACTGTCACATTTGTCCCAGATAGAGATTTAGGATGACATCATCAAAACTTTATGTATCATCAGCCTCATTTATTTTTTATTTACCTTGATAATCTACTTTGTTCACCTGTAGAATCAAGAAATCCCTTAAGGGGGCCATGACAACAAATTTCATTTTTCTGAGGTGTTGGGGGTATAATATGGTCTGTTGTGCACTGATGAGACCGTGGAATGTCAAAAGTAAATACCAAAGGACCAGCTCAGGGGCAGTCAGCTGTGTTGCTTTGTTCAAAAACGGTCAGATCAGGAACGGATTATCTTTCTACGTAATTCATATTCTCCAATCAGAGTACACCATCAAGCCTTCCCCTCCCCTCTCCTCCTCCTCTCAGCTGATACACCGGCTGTGAGTCGTGCTAGCATGTTTAACTGCTCCACTTGAAGAGGAGGAAGGCGGAGCAGCGAGCAGACCGCAGCCCCAGATCAGCCTCCCTGTATCAGCTCGAACAGGAGGCCCTGCTGAAAGCCACGGAGCCTGAATATCCAATGTTCAACCTCAAACTAACTTCACGGCGGTTACTAAAAGGGGAGCTGATATGTCAGAGGATGAAAGTAACGGATGAAGTTTCCACTTACTCCCGAAGGATGAGAGAATCACAGAAGAGTGGCCAAAATCTATTTATGGTACTGAAGACTGATCGGAGTGAAGTCAACTTGACTTCAACTTGATGTACCCAACACTTTTACTGAGGAGGGACATATGGCCTGACAAACAACAAGCTGCCTGTGCAAATTCTCAGTCATCCGGGTCATCGCATCAGCAAACAGGCTTAAATCGGAGGCAACTGGACTTTCGTTCAGTTTTCTGAAATCGTTTCAACACCTGTCCAGGAGTCTTTGTCAGTTCTGGTGGCTCGCACTTGAGCAACTTGTAGTTGGTCCACTGCTGTTTTTAAAGACATGGAGGCCCATCCTCCTAGGCACATTCTAAGTCAGATGCAAATCAAAACTGTTGATGAAATCTCTTTGGAACGTGTGTGAGGAGCAAGCTGTAAACACTGGGGAGTTGGAAGCGCAATCCGTCCCCTCTGTTTTGTGATGGCCTTTCTCTTTTGACCAAGATGGCTTCTTTCACAACAAACAAGCAACAAGCAAACAATAAGATGGGGTTATTTTTTTAATGAACTTCTTTGGAGAATTTACATATGCAACAACATCAACTACGCAAAATGGATTATACAGTGATGTCATGGCACCTTTAAAAGGGTCATGTTGCTCCAATGCTGTGCTGCTCTCATGGTGACATTTTAGAGCAGGGAGGGGCTAAGACCTGAGTGGCAGCTGTTCACATGAATGTGCGGCCGGCCTGGGTGTGGAAACGAGATTGGAGACCAACACAGAGAGATGCGTTGTGACGTTATACCATAATCCATCTGAAATATTATCTTTAGTTCTTCACATCACTATTTCTAGTTCTTTCTATCTAAAATAATGAAATTTCGCATGGGGTGGAGTGGGATGCTCTGAGACCTGATGGGGGGCAGGGTGTGTAGTGCCTCCTTTAGATTTAAATAGACCGTTCCAAAAACCAGTTGCTCTCCCCTTTTTTACCCCAGAACAGGGATAAAAAAGGGGAACGTGGGGCTAAATTAACAAGGAATTGAATTTGAAATTGAAAAAAGAACCCAAGTCAACATCTAAGCACTGCAAGGCTGCCTTGCCTATAATAAAGCCAGTCTTCATGATTCAAGAATAAGAAAGAAACTGGACAAAAATTGCATCAGTAGGTAAGTTATAAAGCTAAAAATGGAACATTTCAAAGCCAATCACCAAAAACATCTTAATGTTCCCAAAGACTTTTGTTAGGTGTTGTGGAATAGTGAGGGGCTGCTTTGTTGCTTCAGGACCTGGACAACTTGTTATGATTGATGTAACCAAGAATTCTGACCTACTGATACTATTCATATATTTGCTATATATGTATGTATGTATGTGTGTGTGTATGTAAGTATGTATGCAATATTTGTGGACTTCATGTCACAAATATTGCAGCAAGCGTAATCTGCATCGCTTTTTGGAAAGTGGAGCCAATACCGTTGAGCGCTTTGTACCAGCCATGCTTGCATTGACTTTACCAGCGGTGACTGATGTCATTACACTCTTTTGCGAGCAATGCTGTGTTCATGTTTGGCGTGGAAAATCGCCCTCTCTTCCACTCCCTCAGTGTCACAGTGATGTGTTTAGGTACCAAAACATGGTACTGTTTGATTTTGCGTACTTTAACAGCACTCGGTAGTACCGATGGGATTTGGTCGGCACCTATGAAAAGTACAGAATTTGGTACCCAGACCTACATGTACTTGAGGAGTTTTAGGTTAGACATTTCTTCACTTTTCCATGAATTCCTAATTTTACTCACTTTTTAATCAGTCTGCACAAGCAGTGATCAATCGGTAAAAAAATAGCCAACGTCCAAAAGTAAACAGTAAAACCCATTTGGAAAAGCTTGGCAAACTGTTGATCAAGAAAACGTAAGATTTTACAAAAAAAATTACATTTTGTTTTTAGCTTGACAGCACAGTTCAAATATATATATTTTTAAAACCCTTAGTGATGTATGAGCTAGAATACGATAGGCATATATTATAACATACTTGATGCTCAGGTAATTTACTGGACGTTCATCTTTTGATTATTTTTTTGTATTTCACAGAACAGGATATATGGTTGTGTTCTGTGATTTGCCGAGCTTGTTAGTGCTGCTCCTTCTGAGACGTTTTCCTTCTAATTTACACATTGTGAGCTGAAGCCTGGGGAGAAGTCACCTGTTAAAAAACATTACTTTCCATTTACTGGCAAGCCAACCATGTCAGCAACTTTTAAATAGCACACTCTATCATGCACTCTTTGTTCGTCTGACTTGTTCCTGGCACTTAACAGCAACTTGAAGATGCAGTAGGCAACTTGTCTTCTTGACGGTGGTGGTGTACTGTCAGGGTTGCCCTCCCCTTCCTCTGCTGGTCAAATTCTTGTCATTCATCTTGGTGAGCTGCCCGAATAGGAGATGTAGCCTGAAGCTGAAGGAAACTGCAGCTGTAAAACCTCCACAAGGCTCTGATTTCTTTTTTTTTTCTTTCTGAAACAGATTCATCTTTTTCATTTATTGTTTTTTTTCATATTTACTGGTGACACAAATTACCATCACGTTCCTCTCCCCGATGATCACCAGGATGACATGTACCACAGATGAGCAAAGAAATTGTGCCAAGGTGTGAGGCAAATACTTAAACTCCTATAAACAGTCAAATACAGTACACTTGTTAAATACAAATACTTAATGCTGTGTGGTGGATGCTTTGGTACTGCTGGAGGACCTCGCAATGAGGAGAATTAGGAGAGAACACGGTTTCAGGTAGCAAAGATTTCCTGTCAGCTGTCATTTAAAACTGCAATCAAGTCCACTTTTTAAACAAGTTCTTTTAATATCTTCTCTAACCCCCAGTCGGTCGAGGCAGATGACTGTTCACACTGACCCTGGTTCTGATTCTGCTGGAGGTTTTCCTCCCTGTTAAAGGGGAGTTTTCCTCTCCACTGTCGCTTCATGCATGCTCAGTATGAGGGATTGCTGCAAAGCCATCAACAATCCAGACGACTGTCCACTGTGGCTCTACGCTCTTTCAGGAGGAGTGAATGCTGCTTGTCAAGAGTTGATGCAATCTGCTGGATTTCCTTAGATAGGAAACATTTTGACCAATCTGTATTATTTGATTGAATTTGAGTTTTTAAAGTGCCTTGAGATGATGTGTTGTGAACTGGTGCTACATAAATAAAATTAAATTGAATATGTGCTTTTATCTATGATTTACACATCATAAACTCCTCTGTGGGAAAAAAAAGTTTCTTTGCTTGCTTTTTCTCTGTGGTTGCCATTGCACATTGAAAAAAATCTATCCACTGACTCATTTAAATAGACATTCACGAGGTGCTTTGCATTGACCTTTTAGGTTTGAATCTTGGCATGTAGAGGGGAGACCATGAGGCAGAACCTGGTATGCAAACGTCCGGGTACAGCTGTGATTTACAAAGGAAATGTGTGTGCTGGTGTGCTTGCACATGGTTTTAAAAATCCAAATTTTGGCATATGCCATTTTCCTTCTGCATACCTACATTTTTAGTATGGATTCTATGCAATGTTTCATAAATGAGGCCCCTGGACTTTAGCAAGTCTGCTGATCTAGGCCTATAGGTGAGTGTTTACATAAGGACAAAAGGGAAAGATATTAACAGTGACCTTAGAGAAGAAATTACTGCTTCCCATCAATCTGGGAAAGGTTAAAAGGTTATTTCCAAACTGGTTCAAATTCATTATTCTATGGAGAGAAACATCATATAGTGAAAACCATTTAGGACAGTTCCCGTCACCCAGAGGTCAGACTGTACAATGGTCAGAGAAGCAGACTGAGCTCTATTGATTATAGAAAGACAGGAGAAAGTACCTTGTCTCTAAAAAATATTCTAGCATGACTTTTTAAAATAAAGTCTTTTAGAAAGATAAGGCTTTGGTGGAGATGTTTGGCCACAGTGCACTTCACTGAGTTTGGAGAAAACCAAACGGCACAAATACCTCACACCAAAAACCTTAAGTCCCAACTATCCATCCCCAAATATTTTAATTGTACTTAGATCAGGAAAACCTCCAGAACGGTCGAAAAGAGAGATGCCATGAATGTTAGATGCCAACACTGCCACCCGGATGATTCTTTTGTATGTTGGAGAACATTTTTTCTTCAACCCTTTTTATTTGGTGCTACCTAGAATAGACCAACAGGGTAGTTTGTGATGTGGTAGGAGATATGCCATTTGAAGGCCTTTTTTTGTTATTTTGTTTTGTTTTTGGTTTTGTTATGTGCAGCAAGGCAAAGCAAGTTCATTTGTAAAGCACGTTTCAGTAACAAGACAATTCAGTACTGCAGCAGTCAGCTTAATCAATTTGGGTTAACAATCTATCCTGTGCCTTCACAGACAACCCACCTGATCCGGCAGATCTTTTTTCTTTGTGTCAACCACTTGACTTTTATGTCCAAATCACCGGCATTTGTGTAAACTTTGTCATAATTAAACAAATAAATTAAAACAAACATAGACATTAAAAAGGTTACAATTCATGCCCCAAGGGATAAAGTTCCTTACAATTATGTGATTCATACTAAACTCAAAACAAAGTACACCCGGACGAAGGTTGTTTGTTGAACGAACGTCTTAAGTTTTGATGCACTTAATGAACAAGAACAAGCATCAGTTTTGAGTGTTGGACCTACCAATTACAAGTCAGAGCAAATTAAAGGATCTTAGCTGATCTCTTGTTGGTTGATTTCTCACTAACCTCTTTCTAGAGCCCTTATCTTATTGTTCTGTTACATAAAGTTAGTTTCAAAGAAAACTTAAACAATGTCTACATATTTTGGAGATAATCCTCTGCCTCAGTAGATGAAACTGGTTGGCACTTGAATGTTTTGTTTATATTTGGAGAATACGTAGCCCAAGCATCTTGATTACATTTCTGTGTCCTGTGGAACATGTCAAACATTCTCCCAATTTTCCTCCTTTTTCTATCTTGAAGTCTTCATCCCGTTTCAACTGACACATGCTATGATGAGTATTTTCAGCCGTAAGCACTTTCATATTTCTGCCTTGTTTTGACTTTTATCGTTTGCAAGCATGAAGTTCTTGTATAAGCAACCTCCTCGGGCTGTGACAGAGTGTGTACGAGCGTTAGACTCTGTTTGTATGAGTGTGTGTGTGTTTCCCACCTCAGGTCATAAAGGTCTTTCTTGTAGTTCTGATGAGTTTAGCTCAAATCTGTGCTTTAATCGCAAGAAACTCCTGAAAAGTCTTTGTGTGTCTAGAAAGTGTCTCCCACCCAGAGCTAAAAAAGCTTGTGTGTGAGGGAAAAGAGGGTGAGGCAGACTGTTTTTCCAATCTAAGTTTTGCTGTCCTACTGATCATTATCAGGTTTATACTTAGGACTCTCCAGCTCTGCCCTACGGCCATCTCTTCATCACACTTTCACCTCACATCGACCTCTGGTACATTTTTCCCATCGGTATTCGGGTGATGTTTCTGGGAGGAGGCCAGGGGGAGGAGGGGGGACACCCTTCGTTTGCTTGCTCAGTGACAACACAGGTCAAACTGGGAGACTCTGAAGTTGTTTGCCAGCATGACCTGAACTTCTGTCTTGTCACAATCAGATGCATCTTTTATATTGATCACGGGGTCATTCTGAGCATGCTCAGTTGTGAAAACCTACTGCGGTTTTATCCTTGAAGTTCCCTGAATACAAACTAGATGACATGAATCCTGACTGATGAATTTATTTATGCTTCTTGCTTTCGTCTGCTGGGAAGATTAATGATATTTGAGTGTGACTATCAGTTTTAATATCAGATACCAGCTAAAAAAATAAAATCTTTGGATTCTTCATGTGTAATTCATCTCCCAGTCCTACAGACAGATGAGGAGTCTGATAAGATAACAGTTTGATCTTATGCTGTGTTTGCTTTAATGGGTGTAAATGTGCTGTTCTTTTCCTCATTATTCCTCCAGTTGCGATTTGTAATGTTGGCACCATTAGTACTGCTTGCATTGGAGTATAGTCCCTAAAGGTTATCCTTGCCTTAACCCTGAGATTTGCTCAAAGAAATCTGACAAGATTTTAACATCCAGCATGTTCTTTGACAGAGAGCGGTCGAAGCCTTGAAAAGGACAAAATATAGCAACTTTGCTACAGCAAAAAAAAGCTTTATGTCTCGCTCTCCCTTGCCGAACAAAAGAATTTAGTGACATGTAAATTCCTTTTACATAACTTTTGACATCTGTACCTCCTGTAAAGTCATTTCAAACATCTATTTGATGTTGAAAAAAAAAGCCCTTTGAAACTTCTCTGTAACACCAACATCTATTTGAGAAATGTTTCAACAATCTGAAAGTACTCATTTTGTGTGTTGACAAATTGAAAAAGATAAAAATTTTAAGTGTCTGACTGGTTACCTTCTGGTCAGAGCAAATCAAGCAAAAAGTATTGCAATTCTGGTTGACTGGTTAATTTAATGATGCCTGATTTAGTCATAAAATGGGGGATAAAATATGGAAAATTATGACTTCGATATCCTCCCAACCTCACACACAGAATATCTACACAAGTACCTCCTCCCAACCATCAAGCATGGGGAAAGAGTGGTGTTGATTTGGATTTGGGCATTTTGCAGTCAACCCTGAGCTCCTTTGACTGGGAGAACATCTTAGAGTCTGACAACTAAAGGTTTGCTCAAACTCAGGCATTAACACGACAATGACAAAGATAATAAGTGTTTGATTTTTCCCATTCAAAGTCAAGATTAAGAGTCAAGAAGAGAGCTAAGAATCTGCAAAACCCAATGACTTAAAGCAATGTTGTAAACAAAAGAGGATCAAAATTCCCACACAATGGGTGTGTCCCAATTTAGGGGCTGCATCCTTCGAAGGCCGTATTTATAGGCCGGTTACGTCACAACGCAGCGACGAAGGCTGTCCCAGTTCACAAATCCATCAAACACTTCTTCAAATGTGGCCAACAAGTGTCTTTCTTTTCCCCGATTTGAAGCTTGGGTCCAGTGTGTCCTTCATGGCTCACCCTATTCCATGATTCATTGCGGGTTGAAGAAAATTGTTCAAACAGAACCATCAATGGTGGAGAGGAGTGAAAAGCTGTGAATATAGTTGGATATATTATGCTTTCTGTGACATAAAAGTAACTTTTAAAAACAGTTTGTTGGTGAGAAGTTATGTAAACCCAAAATATCTACTCAATGTGTTGACATATCGCTTGATTTTAAAAATGCTCGGACACGCTAGGATATATGCAGCGCTGCACTGCAGCCGCCTCGTCTGCAGTGGTATATTCCTAATATATCAACATAAAATTACTTTAAGCATTTGGTCATTAAGGAAGAATAATAAAATGAAAGCTGACAAGCAACATTTTAAACAAAAGATTTGTGAGCAAACAAAAAGCGTATACAGTTATTTACAGAGGAGACAAGGGCATTTGTTTGGCTTCACAGCTGAAGGAGTAATGGAGGATAGACCGTCTCAAGTCACAAGGCAATCTCTTCCGGTCTTCTCTTTTACGCAGCCAACGAAGAACATGGCCCACGTAAACCGGGTCCTTCGAAGGATGCGGCCCCTGAATTAGGAAACACCCAGTATGTGAGACACATAAATGGTAAATTACTTGTACTTGTATAGCGCTTTAACTAGTCTGACGACCTCCAAAGCGCTTCACACTACAGTCATTCACACACACACATTCACACCCTGACGGTGGTGAGCTATGTTAGTAGCCACAGCTCCCCTGGGGCAGACTGACAAAGACGAGGCTGCCATGCACATTGCCCTCTGATCACCGCCAGCAGGCAATGTGGGTGAAGTGTCTTGCCCAAGGACACAATAACACAGTCAGAGTGGGGGATTGAACCGGCAACCTGCCAATTGCAGGACAAACTCCCTAACATCTGCGCCACCATAAAGTTAAAAAGAAAAACAATATGATCTTTTTCTGTTAAAGGTAATTCTAAAAACGATTGAATAATAGGGTATAATAAGTTTTCTGTTTTTTCAGTGAATGCACATCAGCAAATTAATACAAAGATTTGAAACCCAAACAATAACTGCAAAAGCTAAAGAAAAAAAAAAGAGCTAGACTTAGAAAGATAATGTTGCATGGCTTTTGTAATAAAAAAAAGTGGAAGATCTAAATTTGCACTAGTATGACACAGTTGTAGTGACGCATTTTTAACTTCTAAACAATACCCAAAGAAATATTCAGCCAAAGTAAAGTCAAATTGTGATGTGTAGAGCTATTTTTTAGTTACTAGATGTTGGAGGGGAAAAAAGGAACTGTCAAAAAAAGTATTAAAAAACTACAGAAAAAAATAATACATGAGTCCATAGCACAAAATCTATTTCAAAATACGGCCAAACACTCGATATTGGAGCCAGCAGTGGAAATAACGTTTTAGATAGAATTTGACCTCTCCAGGCCTAGAGGGGGATGCAGTGAGAGTTAAAACTGGGTTATTTCTGCACACCACTGATACAGTCTGCCCTGCTTTATGAGCAGTGGTTGCTTTAAAAAAACGGCAAAGATGAGTAAACTATTTAAAGAACCAAATTTTAACATAGATGTTTAGTAGAAAGGACTCGAGTCGCTAGTGCACGTAAAGATGCCTTATTCCACTTCACTTAGTGAATAATATGGACCACTGGCATTTTTTAACCTTTTGAAAAATTTGCTAAAAAATGATCAGGCACAACTCAATAGTAGTCATTATATTTCACTTTTGTTTTCCAATTTCATGCCCAAGTAGTCGCCTCATGTTGCAGAGTACACTGCACCATTCAAGCTGCATAAGATTTATAGGACCAATATAACCAAGAACGCCTACCTAAAATCGGTGTTCCCCCTCTGTCTTCATTGCCAGGTTTGTTCGGCACACTATCAGGCATGTTTTATTTCTCTCTACTGTACGTGGGGCTGGCTTCTTTTATAAAAAGAAAAGTACACCTGTTTATTTCACTTCAGACTACTGTAATACACAGCATCTCTTGTTTGTAGTTATCAGTATCGATTTCTGCTTATGTCCAAATAATTTCCGTTTTAGATGGAATATTGTACTTTAAAGTACGATTCTTGGTTAGGAGCTGATGCCACAAGTGTGTAAAATATTTATCTTGTGTTTTAAGTTGGTCTAGTGTCACATCTATGTCTTTATGTAGGACTTAAAAGAATCTTGTGGGAGATAAACACTGAGATCTGACTCGTATTACATTCAGCATCGGCATGAGTGTCACACTCATTTTGAGTTACTAATGATGTATTTGAACTGTTCCTTTTTACTATAACGCAAATCTTCATTGAATTTTAAAAACAAGAAATGGTGGCACAATTTTCAGTTTATTTGCAAGCTTCTCTGAGCCACGAAGGGCCATCATTTTAAAAGCAGGCTGAAATACATACATATACTCGCACTTAAGCATTTCTCATCAAGTTGTACCTCAACACTTTTTGTTTAATCATCAACCGGCTTCTGGCTTGATTATGGCTAGATTTTTGAACATCTTGCTTGACAAAGATAGAGCGCAATTAAATTATTTGGTTTCCTGGTCCAGAGTAGGGGCTTTATTCAGAATCAACTTTATTCGCCAAGTTTGTATAAAAAAAAAAGGAATTTGTCTTCAGAATAAAATATACATAATACATCCGTAGCCTAAACGGTCATCTAGAAATGTGTGATGCCTTCTCCTCTCTCGCTTTTGATCGAAAAACAGATTTTCTATGTGTTTGGGATGACTGATGCTACGATCTAGCTCTTAATTTGAGATGCAATGGAAGAAAATCAGTCTATGACAGGCTGTAGCCTTAGTTATTCCTGGATAGTTCAGATTGGTCAGAACTTTGAAACTTGGACACAGTTTGGTGTTCCAAGGGTACAATCTCAAGAACACCTAAAAAGGGGTTTTGTAGTGAATGAATCTGGCTAACATAGATCTTTTAGAATGATCTCCCCAAAGCGTTTGCCCCCACCCTGTTGATTTTTTTGTGTTTTTGTTTAAATGATGGCTTATTATCCAGCGAGAACTATGACACAAGCTTGCTGATCTCTTCAAAAACATGTGGCTGAAGAAAAACTTGCTAAGGGATGTTGAAAGTTCACAATGAATTTGTTTTTTTTGTTCTTTGTTTTTTACAAAAGAACTGAAGATCTATGTTGTCATCCCTATACTCTTGACAAGAAAAGTTCAAATTCATCATTACAGACTTCAAATTATCATGGCATCTATGTTTGTGATGTTAGCTTTCGTGTGGATCCTTATGCTTCCCCTTCCTCCCTGTGTTTTAGTTGTCTGCAGTGTCATTTAAAGGAATTTTACTTTTATTGTCCTTGAATTTGCAGCATATGCTATAGAAATTTATTGCGACTGCTGTTATTACATGCTTTAATTTTCCAGTGAAGCCTGTCCGTTGTTATTTATTGCAAGCTAAACGGCAGGCTTGCTGCTATATGTCAGTTTGCAAGGCCGCCAGACCTTTGTGCTCCTCTGATTATTTGTTACCGTCTTTTTCCTCGAAATACCAATAGGAAAGGTAGAAAATAAGGTCTTTGAGGTATCTGTTATAAACGTATATTTTTTCAGGAGAAGAAAGTAGAAGTAGAAGTATTGGTAAAACAATGCATTTTGGTGGGGGCAGTTTAATTTTTGGACAATATCAGCACATAAATTAGTCTGGTTTTGTCTGAAACACATGTACAGATCAATATTCTGTCTCCTAAAGGTAATAAATGCTGTTTTTCTCTCTTTTTCGTATCTGTGGGTATGATTGCTTCTTTTGTAGCAGGATGATGATTGTGCTGTGAGATTTCGAGAATATTTTTTCAGTGGAAAAACAAAATGTGTACTCGGTGTCCATTATGAAAACTTGGGGGAACCATTACCCTCTGTCCTTACAGAGGATTACATGGGTCAGATATTGAAAAGAACTTCTAAAAAAAATTCAATTTCATGCAGCTTTTACACCACAATGACTATCCAACATTTCTCCATTTTCTTTCTTATCTTTATGCCACATTTCTCCCAACCTGTGCTCTGTTTCTGCAGGGCCAGTATTGTCCAGAAAAGAGTCATCTATTTCCAGGATCAAGGCTCTCTCACCATTCGACTTTGTGAGAAAGGTAATGACAGCTGCTTATCAACTCCTTTACTCTTTCTTTTGCAGCTCATTTTTCCAACCCAAACTTGTCATCATGCAGTTATTATTGCCTTCTCCAAATGCAGTACTTTTCCTGCGTTCTGGTATGGATTACCCCCCAACTCCTCCACATTCATTTTCAAAAAATACAAAGTGAGAAAATAACTATTCAATGCGTTAACATTTTTCTCAATATAGATTAATATCCCTCTGACATGAAATTCGCATCAAATATTGATACCAACACAAGTAATCCTTACATACAAAGACATCAAAACAAATTTGTTTGAGAATTAAGCTATGGCTAAAAAAAATTATAAATGTTGAGCACATTTACTGAATTGTATTCATTACTCTGCAGAAAATTCATTATTTTGCATTACTTTGTCTGTATCCTCTACTTTTCCCCCGGGTGCTGCACAGTGGCAGCCCACTGCTCCCCAAGGGGAATGGTAAACTGCAGAGAACAAATTTAATTGGAATGTATGTTGCAATGACGATAAAGATGATTTACTATTATTATTATTATTATTTATTATTATTGTAAAAGTCCTGTTATGGACATCACAACTTCAATACGTTTCCTGTAGACACTAAGTTACATTTGATATTTATTAGCTTCATTTGCTTTAGTTTTGTTTGCTGTGTTATTTGCATGATTGTCTTGCATTCTCAGATTATTATGAAGTATTTCTCAGTAAAACTTCTCCTTCCATCCATCCTTCAGCAATGAAGTCTTATGCAATCAGAGTGCATAGAAGCCATGGCAATTGACAAAGTTTTGTTTATATTATGTTGAATGTTACTATTTTACAGAAGCGTAATGCTGCCACTGGAGAAAATAATTTTTTTGCTACTTATCTTGTATAAACATGATAATTATATTGTAAAAATTTGATAATTATCTTGTATAAACATAATTATCTTGTAAAAACGTGATAATTATCTTGTAAAAACGTGATAATTATCTTGTAAAACATGATAATTATATGAAATCATAACGACGAGTAATTTCGTATGAAGTAGCTGCATGAGCTACCACTGTCCAGCTAACTCATCATCACTACTCATTGGTGGCGTCACTTCCTGTTTGCGGTAAGGCGTATTGTGTCACTTCCTGTTTTCACTGCGTGAGCAACGGTTTGTTGCTCCAGATTCTCTCGCTTTTATCTTTAATCTCTTTGCTGTAACATCTGTTTCTAACACATAAGCACTTTTAACACATTTTCTGTTGCTGCACATCACGCTTGGGAACTCCTCGTGTTTCACGGTTTGCTCTCTTGGCGTGGTAGAAGGGCGCTAGCCTAGCTTTAGCCTAGCTTTAGCTCCACAATGGCTTCCTCTCCTACTATTACTTCAGCTTCTCCGTCTCTGACTAAGTCTCCCCTTATCTCCTGCTCTCTGTGTCTGATGTTTATCTATTCCTCTGCCTCCTTTAGTGATAATGGTACTTGTAATAAATGTAGTGTTTTTGTAGCTTTGGAGGCGAGGGTGTCAGAATTAGAGACCCTGCTCCGTGCTATGGAAAAACCAGCTGATAGCCGCCCCTTTGCTAGCGCGGAGCCACATAGACCTAGCGTTACTTCACTTAGTGGTCCTCCAGAAGCACCCGAGCAGCTGGGTAAGCAGGCCGGCTGGGTGACGGTTCGTAGGAAGCATAGCTCTAGATTTCAGCCCCCAGTTCACCACCAACCCGTCTGCGTTTCTAACAAATTTTCCCCACTCAGCGACACACCCGCTGAGAAGCCGATCCTGGTGATTGGGAGCTCAATAGTCAGAAACGTGGCACTAGAGACACCAGGGACCATAGTTAAATGCCTGCCAGGGGCCAAAACGTGCGACATAGAATCTTACCTGAAACTGCTGGCTAAGGATAAGCGTAAATACAGTAAGATTGTTATTCACGCTGGCGGTAATGACACCCGGTCATGCCGATCGGAGGTCACTAAAGTTGGTGTTGCTTCGGTGTGTGAGTTTGCTAAAACAATGTCGGACTCCGTAATTTTCTCTGGTCCCCTCCCTGATCTGACCAGTGATGACATGTTTAGCCGCATGTCATCATTCAACCGCTGGTTGTCTAGGTGGTGTCCTGAAAACGACGTGGGCTACATTGATAACTGGCGAACTTTCTGGGGAAAACCTGGTCTGATCCGGAGAGACGGCATCCATCCTACTTTGGATGGTGCAGCTCTTCTTTCTAGAAATCTGGCCGGATTTATTAGTTCTCCTAAATGCTGACAACCCAGGGTCCAGACCAGGAAGCAGAGCCGTAGTTTAACCCACCTCTCTGCAGCTTCTGTACTGTTACCAACCCATTATCCTATTGAGACGGTGTCTTTCCCACGGCCAAAACTTAACAGATCAAAAACTGATCTAAAAGGAACAAATCATAAAAACCTAATAAAAATCAATACGGTTCACCTTGAACCTGAAAATAAAATAATTAAATGTGGTCTATTAAATATAAGGTCTATCCCCCCAAAGACTTTGTTAGTTAATGAATTGATTTCTGATAAACTGATTTATTTTGTCTCACAGAAACCTGGCTACAAGAGGACTACGTTAGTATAAATGAGTCAACTCCCTCCAATTATTCAAATTTCCACATTCCTA
Organism: Fundulus diaphanus; assembly: GCA_037039145.1. NCBI lineage: Eukaryota > Metazoa > Chordata > Actinopteri > Cyprinodontiformes > Fundulidae > Fundulus > Fundulus diaphanus. The sequence goes on along the minus strand of CM073134.1, from coordinate 12,150,859 downwards.
GATCTGTGGGAAGAGGAGGAGGAGTGGCAACCATCTTTCAGTCTGATTTATTAATTAGTCCCAGGCCAATTAATAACTACAGTTCTTTTGAACATTTAACCCTCAGTTTCCCTCATCCAAACTGCAAAGCAATAAAACCTCTTCTGTTTGTTGTTTTGTATCGTCCACCAGGCCCTTACTCTCAGTTTTTGGATCAGTTGTCAGACTTCTTATCTGATTTGGTGATAAACACTGACAAGGTTATTATAGTGGGTGATTTTAACATTCATGTTGACACAGAATGTGATAACCTTAGTGTAGCCTTTAAAACTATCCTAGATTCAATTGGTTTTGCTCAAAATGTGCATAATCCGACGCACTCTTGGCTCCATACTTTAGACCTTGTGCTGACATATGGCATTGATTGTGAAGAATTAACAGTATTTCCTCACAACCCTGTCCTATCTGATCATTTTTTAATAACATTTGAGTTTAATCTAACTGAGTTCTCCACCCCCAAAAGAGGGTTCCATTATAGTAGATCTTTATCGGACAATGCTGCATCAAACTTTAAACAGTCTGTCCCCCTCTTAATATCGTCAGTATTGAAGAAATACCCTGCAGATAGCAGCAATGTTGCTTCTTCCAATTCACAAATAGATGTCTTTGTTAACGGTATGACTTCGTCATTGCGTTCTGCATTAGACAATGTAGCTCCCTTGAAAAATAAGGTGATAATTCACAGGAAGCTGGCTCCCTGGTTTAATTCAGAGCTGCGTTCCTTGAAGCACAATGTTAGGAAATTGGAGAGAAAATGGCGCTCTACACACCAAGAGGAATCCTACCTAATCTGGAGGGACAGTCTATTGTTGTATAACAAGACCCTTCGCAGAGTTAGAGCAGCATATTTTTCATCATTAATTGAGGAGAATAAGAATAATCCTAGATTTCTCTTCAGTACAGTTGCCAAATTTACACAGAGTCATAGCTCTGTTGATCCATCCATTCCCTTAGCTCTTAGCAGTAATGATTTTATGGGATTCTTCATAAATAAAATTGATTCCATTAAAAATAAAATAATTGGCATCCTCCCAAACATAATTACCTCGTCCTCAGTAAGTGAGGCAGCATTGGAGGAATCTTTAGAACCTGCGCGGTGTCTGAACTGTTTAGAAGCAGTAGAGCTTTCTGAGCTATCTAAAATTTTAGCTTCATCTAAACCTTCTACCTGTATGTTAGACCCAATCCCAACCAAGTTGTTTAAGGAGGTATTCCCTCTGATCAGTTGTCCTATTTTAGACATGATTAATCTATCCTTGGTAAATGGATATGTACCACAGGCTTTTAAAGAAGCTGTTATTTAACCTTTACTTAAGAAACCATCTCTTGATCAAGATGAGTTAGTAAATTACAGACCTATATCTAATCTTCTTTTCTTGTCTAAAATTCTTGAGAAAGTAGTTGCTAATCAACTATGTGAACATTTACAAAGTAATGACCTACTTGAGGAGTTTCAGTCAGGCTTTAGAGCTCATAATAGCACTGAAACAGCTCTGGTGAAGGTCACTAATGACATTCTCATGGCCTCAGATAATGGACTTGTGTCTATACTTGTCCTGCTAGATCTCATTGCTGCATTTGATACAGTTGATCACAATATTCTCCTACAAAGACTTGAGCATACTGTAGGGATTAAGGGAAAAGCATTAGGCTGGTTTAAATCTTATCTGTCGGACAGATTCCAGTTTGTTCATGTTAATAATAAATCTTCCTCAAACTCAAGAGTCACTTGTGGAGTACCACAGGGTTCAGTCCTTGGACCAATTCTCTTTACTATATATATGCTTCCGATTGGCAAAATTATCAGACAGCATGAGATTAATTTCCACTGTTATGCTGACGACACTCAGCTATACATGTATTTATCCATAAATCCTGATGAATCCAATCAGTTACTTCGACTGCAGTCATGTCTTGATGACATCAAAAGCTGGATGACTTTAAATTTCCTGCATTTAAATTCTGACAAGACAGAAGTTGTAATCTTTGGGCCAGAGTCCTCAAAAAATAAAGGTCTTAATCAATCACTTAATCTGGATGGCATTAACTTGGCCTCTGGTAATAAAGTTAAAAATCTTGGTGTTGTTTTCGACCAAGACATGTCATTTAAATCCCATATTATACAGGTTTCCAGAGTTTCCTTTTTTCACCTCAGGAATATCGCCAAAATTAGAAACATTCTGTCCAGGGGTGATGCTGAAAAACTAGTCCATGCATTTGTTACTTCAAAGCTGGATTATTGTAATTCTTTACTATCAGGAAGTACACAAAATGCAGTTCGATGTCTTCAGCTGATCCAAAATGCTGCGGCAAGAGTTCTGATGAAAATCAACAAGAGGGATCATATTTCTCCAATTTTAGCTTCCCTTCATTGGCTTCCTGTTAAATCAAGAATAGAATTTAAAATTCTCCTTCTAACGTATAAAGCCCTTAATAATCAAGCTCCATCATATATCAGAGCTCTGATTACCCCGTATATTCCTAACAGAGCACTTCGCTCTCAGACTGCAGGTCTGCTGGTGGTTCCTAGAGTCTCTAAAAGTAGAATGGGAGGCAGATCCTTTAGCTATCAGGCTCCTCTCCTGTGGAACCAACTCCCAGTTTTGGTCCGTGAGGCAGACACCCTGTCTATTATTAAGACTAATCTTAAAACTTTCCTTTTTTACAAAGCTTATAGTTAGAGTGGCTCATGTTACCCTGAGCTACCTCTATAGTTGTGCTGTGATAGGCTTAGGCTACTGGAGGACATCAGGGCCTATTTTTCTCACTCTACTGATTTCTACTGTTCTCCAGTCTACTGTTCTCCAGTTTTGCATTGTATTACATTGAAATGACTGTCGTCATTTCAGCTTTTAACTTTTTGTTCTCTCTTTTTCTTCATAGTAGGCACACCTGGTCTGACGTTCTGTTAACTGTGACATCATCCAAGGAAGACCGATCACCCGCTATTACCATTTAATGTAGAACAGATTACTAGATCAATGTGTGCTTCTGTGCTTTTTTGTCTGTCTTGTTGTGTCTTCTGTAACCCCCAGTCGGTCGAGGCAGATGACCGTTCATACTGAGCCCGGTTCTGCTGGAGGGTTTTTCCTTCCCGCTAATGGGTGGTTTTTCTTTCCACTGTCGCTTTATGCTTACTCAGTATGAGGGATTGCTGCAAAGCCATGGACAATGCAGACGACTCTCCCTGTAGCTCTACGCTTCTTCAGGAGTGAATGCTGCTTGTCGGGACTTTGAAGCAATCAACTGGTTCCCTTATATAGGAAATTTTTGACCAATCTGTATAATCTGACTGATTTTGACTTTGTAAAGTGCCTCGAGATGACATGTTTCATGAATTGGCGCTATATAAATAAAATTGAATTGAAATTGAATTGAACTCGCCAGTGACAGGAAGTGACGCATCGGAAGTCTCGCACGGAAAACCGTCACTCACTGTCTCCGTATTTTCGTTGAAAATAAGGTGGATACTAGCGAGCATAAAATAAAACTTGATCCATTCCCGTAAATTTGCCATTTTAATTCCCGAATAGATGACGCACATGCTTCTTCTTCGTCTTAAATGAGTCAGACTAAAAGCACACTAGCGCCACCATCTGGATAAGTTATCAAGTTTTTACAAGATAATTATCACGCTTTTTACAAGATAATTATAATGTTTATACAAGATAATTATCACGTTTTTACAAGATAATTATCATGTTTTTACAAGATAATTATCACGTTTTTACAAGATAATTATCATGTTTATACAAGATAAGTAGCAAAAAAATTATTTTCTCCAGTGGCAGCATTACGCTTCCGTACTATTTGTATTAGCTATTTATCAGTATTATATTTTATTGTTTTTTTTTTTATGAAATGCTTTTAACTGGTGAACGTATTTGAAGAAAAGCTTAAAGCTCACGGTTATTTCATTGTCTTTTCTCTGATTTCATGAAAAGCAGTTTGAGCTTGAGTTTAAATGGTGCTGTAGAAATGAACCTGTCTAGTCTTGTGTTCATGGAAACACTGGTTCTGCTAACTCCAGATCTTTCTGAATACATCTGTGAGTGCTCCTTGGATCTTGGATAAATTCAGTTATTTTTTCTCACAAGGAGCACCTGGTTATGGCTCTTTATGGTGAAATGATTTTCTTTCCACTTATGGATTATGGCTCACAGGTACTCACTGGAGTGTTCACAAATTTAGAAATATATCTGTAACCAGTGTTATCACTATGTTTGCAATGATAAAAGGTCTTGAGAGAGCTCTTTGCTTTCACCCATCAGAATATTCCTCTTACCTCATACCATGGTAGTGGTGGAAAACCTTTTTATGGCTCATCAGTTCTGACTAAATCAGATATTAATTTGCACTGATGCAAAAAGGATTGCTTTTTAAATATTAAAACATTTCCGTTGTCTGATTTTTTTTTTTTATACCATGGTCTGGGTGAACGCTCGATTCTGATTGGTTGCAGGGTGTCCGTTAAAAGCGTTATAGGACACCTATAAAAAAAGCTCCGGTCATATGGCCTGATTGTTCTAAATTATTGCACCGGTTGATCTCTATGTTGTGTGAAAATTTCATGTCATTAGGACCATTCAAAATATTTTTGCTGAAACAGGATGTTTAGCGTTTAATACTTATTTTTTCTGTTGTATTAAATCAGTGAAGCTGGTTGAAAAAGGTTTGAGGATGAAAAAATAATGGTTACCTGGAAATCTGTGCGAAATTTACATATGTCTTTGTTGGTCACCACACAGAGAGCTGTGCCAGAGTTTTTACGTCGACTGTATTTTGCCGCAAATAATAATTGTCATTTTTTTTAAAGCTGTGAAAATAAACTAAATAGTTTGCCTAGACAATAAAGCAGCAGGAGTGTCTCAGCTCAAATGCAAACATTTATTGTACAATAAAAACTGTGGCTGAATGGTTTTCGCATGCTAAATCTCATAAGAATGCTGTCTTCATAAAGCTTTTTTTACGCCACACTAAAATCAAATTTTCCATGTTATTATGCAAGTCAATCAAGCCATCCTGTTTGCATTTGCTGACATAAGTGAGGTGCCTTAAAGTTTGACTCATCCTGCTGCAACTTAGATCTCAGGAGAAAGTGTCCATTAAATAATTGGGTGATTCATAAATATTCAAATTATCGCCTGTACCTATCTTTCAGAAACGTCGGTCCAAGGCAAGATTAGAATATTTATGAGTCTGTGTTGTGGCTAGTGTGTCATTTAAATAACTGTGATATTCTTACTGGCTCAGATTGTTGTCAATTATCATGTAAAATTAAGCCAGAAATACAGTTATCTATCAAGACTGTGCACCCTAATATTTCTAAATATGAACCCTTCAATTTGTTTGAGCATACAGAGAGAGCAGTCTTTGACTCTTCTCATTTTTCCACAATTTCTCCTGAGACTCTGTAGCCGACTTGCTTTTGAACCTTTTCATCCTTTGGTTCTCACCAAACCCGCATGCAGTATTTGCATTCAAAAAGCTAATTTGTGGCGTCATCCAACCGAAGCACACAGTTTCTGTTAAAGTTAAAACAAACTCCGCATTTTTACTTTTTGATGAAAAAAACGTAGTTTTCCCTGGCACATGTCTGAAAAAATAGATTGACATGTAGATATAACCTAATGGCTGTTGTGGGGATGTGGCAGCTCCCAGATCGCATTTTTTGCTGCAGTTCTCAAACAGGGACCTTAAAACATTTTTTAACACCCTTACCGTTTTCCTATCAGGCCAAATAAGGCAGTGTGCAAATTTCTTGTAGCCATTTCCTGCCTTCAAAGAAACAGCACATATCTGCCTTGCCTAGATGAAATGTTCTTGTGTGTTTCCCATTTTGGGAAGTGGTTAAGAAAAATAAGCTCGTTGGTCAATCTCTTTTTGTACTCCAGACAACTTTAGACATTGTGATAACCTTTAAAAAGGTCTTTAGGGATTAAAAACACACTAACATTTATTTTATACGAGTTGATGTGTCATAGTGGAATATTAATTGTTGCCCTGTGGAAAAAGGAGAGTGTACAAGCAGCAAACAGGCTTAATTCGGAGGCAACCGGACTTTCACAGAGTTTTTTTCTGTGAAAACTCTGTGAAAGTCCGGTTGCCTCCGATTTAAGCCCGTTTGTTGTTGTATTGACCCGGATAACTGAGAATTTGTACCGGCATGAGGGTGCACAAACTATTATTACTGGTGGTGGCATAGGATTAATTTCCATCCATCCATTGTCTATACCAGTTTATCCATGCTGGGTCATGGGTGGGGGTGGTGGAGGGGGGTACCTATCTCCAGAAGTCATTGGGTGGGAGGCGGGGTACACCCTGGAGTCCATTTATTTCCCCACTGTATACATTTTCTTAAAGGAAATGTTGACATTTTTTCAAAATCTATTGATGACAGCATATGGCCAGACCCTCTTGTAAAAGAGATATTTGATCTCGAACACTATTTCTTGGTTAAATATGTGATAGTGGAACGTCTTACTAATTTAAAAGTTTATGATAAGGCTTTTTACCTGTCTGAAATACTTGGACGCTTGGTAAGTATGCTCCGTAGTTCATATTTACTCTGATTTTGGTTCTGAGGGAACCCACTGTGGCCATCCTAATGAAAATTGTGCTGTTTTAATCAAGTAACAAATACAGTATGTCTCCACCCCGACAGTAAATAGTGCCTGGGTTATGTCTGCAGGGCTGTTCTTTTGTCTTTGCACTTTGTGAAATAGTAGATTCACAAATAATTTATGGCCAAGTTTACTTATTTTGGGCTTTATGCAGTCGTTTAATTATTTGAAAGATATTAACTTCTCCATAATAATTTTTAGTTCAGGTAACTGGTCTGTGGAAACATCTATATTTGAGTGTATTGTATTTTCTACCTTTCACGTCCCGTCTCCCTGCAGAGCGTGTTCTTGGAGAAGTCACCGACGTACCTGCCATCGAATGCTGCGCTTGTGGAACTGCCAAATATAGACTTACCTTTTATGGCAACTGGTCAGAAAAAGTACATCCCAAAGACTACCCAAGTGAGTTATTATAACAGGCTTCGATTAAAACCCACATTTATTCTGCAGCTGATTAGAATTCATTTTAGACTGTTTGTCATTTTGACTGATTTAATGGTTCAGATAATTTTGGGTATTTGTTTTAAATGCGCTGTACTTAAAAGACAATCCAAGTGACCTGATAAATCAGGAATGACTGTGATGTTAACCATTATGCAACAATGTAATTTGCTATTATTCTCACTCAAGAACTGATCTCCATGCAAAGAAAATATAAGTTGAGATTGCTTTCTTTTCTTACACTGATCACACAGGTAAATCTAAAATAATTAGAAAATAATTAAAAAGTATTTTCTTTATTAATTTCAGAAAGTGAAATTTTTATATAGATTCATTGGACATAAAGTTTAATATTTCATGCTTTTATGTCTTGCAATTTTGATCTTTATGGCTAAAGAAAGTTCAGTGTCTCAGAAAATTTTAATATTGTGAAAAATATCTATTTTGAAACACACTTGACGCTGCCTTCTGCTGACAAGTTTTATAGAGATACTGGTTTCATTTTCCTGCAGGACTTTGGTTCAGGTTATAGACACTGTCAAAGTTACAAAAAGCTGGCTTTATGTACATGTGGGCTTTTTACCTTGATTTATATTTAAATGGTGTCCTATATCTTAGATTTACCACATCACAATCTGTATATTAGTTATTGATTGCTTTAGTTTCTGAGTTACTGAAAGAGAACCCCATGCTATTGTAAAGGCTGCTGCATACTTCATGAGAAATGAGAAATTTGTCCTCTCTCCCGCAGCGAATGACGCCATTTGTTCTCACAGCCCCATCCTTGAGAGTCTCCCTGCATGTTCTCGATGGTGTCCGACCACTGTACTGTGATTGGACAGGATTAGATAGGCGTGTTTAGGTTGGAGAAGCGGAAATGTCTCACACATCTGTGAAACTGCAATCCCCATGTTGAATTCTGGTCATTTAAGTGGTCAAACATGCCAACTCCGCTCACTTGCAGCGTTTACTCTATAAATTACCCAAGGGGGGCAGTGCGCTATTTTGTGTCTGTTTCTCAACTTTCCACTCTCCGTGTACTCGGCTCTCTTTTCCCCCCTCCCCCGTCTGCCCCCCGGGTCTGAAGTGACGTTGGGCGAACTTCTGCAGCTGAGCGTCTATGCATGGACAGAGTAAAAACTAACTTTTTATGTATTCTTCCCAGCTACGAGGAAAAAAAACTCTTTGTTCTCTGGGAGTATGTAGTTGCCTTTAACCACATTTCAAGACTTACTTATTTGAGATCAAACAACTCAGAGCTAAAGTTTCCGTCTCCTCCAGGACGCGCCAACCACTGGTCTGCCCTGATTGGTGCATCTCACTCCAGGAGTTATGTGCTGTGGGAATACGGTAGCTATGCTAGCGAGGGAGTTCGGCAGGTAGCTGAGCTCGGCTCCCCCATCAAGATGGAAGAAGAGATTCGACAGAAGGTAGGACAAACATCAGCAAGAACCAAAGTAGCTAATCCTTCACTTCTTTTTTTAATGCAACTTTATAAATTATTTGACCTGTGCTTTCTTATTCTCTGTGGTACCTAATATGGCATGGCAAGTACAAGTAACAGCAGACAGGCTTAAATCAAAGGCAACCGGACTTTTGCTCAGTTCTTTCAGAAAACGTTTCGACATCTAGGAGTCTTTGCCAATTCTGAATCATGACGAGACTGCTGATGACGAGAAATCAGCTGTCTCATCATCATTCAGGTGACGAAGTCCTCCACTCACACCAAGCAATAGCTTCTAACGACCCAGGAGAGTGACGAGTGGGTCATTGATTTGCATCTGACTGAGAATACGCGTAGGAGGATGGGCCTCCACGTTCTTCATAAACAACAACGTACCATCCACAGGTTGCTCAAAGGCGAGCCACCAGAACTGAAAAAGACTCCTGGATAGGTGTCAAAAGAACTGAGTGAAAGTCTGGTTGCCTCCGATTTAAACCTGTTTGCTGTAGCAATGACTGAGAATTTGCACAGGCGCAAGTACGAGTAAAAAATTAAAATATGAAAAAAAAATTTCCCACAACAATTTCCTGTTCATATGATCGTGTAAAATATCTACCTGTAAAATTTTTGCTTTGACCAGAACCAAATTTGACTACGATTTTTTTTTTCAAAAGATCACTTTTTTTCAAAAGGTAAGTCCATAAGAATTGATTTAATCAGTTTCTGTATTTGAGTTTCCAGCGCAATTTTTATTATTTATTTAAGAAAACACCAAAAAAATTTTTTTTTTCCCAATTTATCTCTGAAAGCCAAGTAAAAAAGATATTTTGACATGTTTTAGGAGTGAATAGGAGAGGTGCTGGGATACCATCCACACATGGACACAGAAAATTGGTCAAAATGAAACCTGATTTTGTGTGTTCAAAAAAAAAATCTTCATTTTGGCTAAAGTATTGACATAGTGGGAGGTTGTGAAATGTCAATAAACGTATTTCAAACATTGCCAGCACATATCAGAACAATCAGTTCTGCTGAGAAAAAAGCATTAATCTTCTTTTCATTGATCTTATGTTTTAGGGGATTGGATGTTTTGAAAGTTGTCCACTGGATGGACATCTAGTGGACGGCATTGATTTCTGTGTGTAAATTAACATGTGAAAATGCAAAAGAACTTCATTGCAAAATAATCTTTTATCTATACATTTGGTTTGGAATTTTTATAATGGCCAAGTTTAAATGGTTTTGGTGGCCTGGAGAAAAGATTTGTTCCTAATATTTCCTAATGTACCAAATAGCTTCAAAAATTAATAAAGAAAAATCTTGAAATACTGGAACCACTTAACAAGGTTTTAATAGTCTCTTTGTTGAGGAAGACCGTGGTGCAGAAAATGTCCCATGTCATCTGTTGCTGAGTGGTACAGTTTGCGTCAGTATTACTGTTTTTTTATTTAAGCTTTTGTTTGATTCAAATTCATTGGACAGGCATTCAATCAAGCCTTCGTTGTCGGCTGATATTAGCTGTACTTTCCCTTAAAACTATTTTCCAGTTATTGCAAAATCCAGAATACAAATAAGACAAAACAGAAACTTTTATTTAACAAGCCATTTTAGTCATATTGGGAAAAACACAATCAAATCTTATCTCATGTTTTGGCCACCTATTGGAAAAAGGTTTCTATAAATCGATAACAGCAACAAGGTCATTGAAACAATACATTTTGGCTGAAGTTGTGCATGCTGCAAAGACAGGAACATATTCATATTTGGCTTTATAGTGCAGAAACAATCTACTGTGATTGTTGAATTAACCAGTGAAGTGGATCTGTTCAATTCAATTCAATTCAATTTTATTTATATAGCGCCAAATCATGAAACATGTCATCTCAAGGCACTTTACAAAATCAAGTTCAATCATATTATACAGATTGGGTCAGATTATACAGATTGGTCAAAATGTCCTATATAAGGAAACCAGTTGATTGCATCAAATCTGGATTGTAGTCTGTAAATTACTTACATCTGTAGCACATGAGGACAGTAATCAAGGACACTTTCTGAAGCTCTGAGGTCTCTAAGCTGCTGACATGCTGCCACTACTCCTTATGACCTTCACTGTAAAGCACCTCTTCAACACTTATATTTTATATCGCCATTATCATTAATATAGAGCTGTAGTAAAAGATGATTTATAAACTTTTCTTTGTATTCAGCTTGGACATCTTTTTTAATTCAATTCAATCATTTGTTATTTATTTAACACCAATTCACAACACCTATCATTTCAAGGCACTTTACAAAGTCAATTAAATCAAATTATACAGAGAGATTGGTCAAAAAGTGTTCTATACGGAAACCGAGGAGATTGCATCAAGTCATTGACTTAGAGCATTCACTTCTCCTGAAACAGCGTAGGGCCACAGTGGACAGTCGTCAGCATTGTTGTTGGCTTTGCAGCAATCCTTCATACCAAGCATGCATGCAGCGACAGTATACGGATGTATTTCACCTTTAGAACATAACATTTCTTTTTCTTTTTCTTTTTATGCCAAGGCAGAATTTTCTTGTTCTGGTTGAGAGTTATTTTTCCATTCAACACGTAAAGTTTAAATTCTAAGATGAAGGGGACAGTGTGGTTGTAGCACCTATACTCATTTCAATCTGAAAAACTCACAAAGAGAAAAATGCAATTAGAAGAATTTATTGGTACAATAATTTTTAGACTTTGGCGCTCAGGCCTCGGTAGGAAACATGAACGCAGATTTATGCTTTATTATAGATAACAGATGTATGAGAATAGGGATATTTCCCCTCGGGCCTGAAACTGGTGATGGAGTTTAGATAGATGAGGTTGGTTAAACCATAGAGCTGGTTTGCAAGGTGATTTGCTTGAGTTAAATGACAAGCTTGAATAAACAAGTTACATAAATTGTCAATAAACTGCCCATGATGAGCAAGCATGAAGCGACTGTGGAGAGAAAAAACTCCCCCTTGGGAAGAAACCTCTGGCAGAACCAGGCTCAACATGGCGGTCTTCTGCCGGACCATTTTAAGAGTGACAGGGAACTCCATGAGAGTCCGGAGGAACTATACTCTGGAAGACGAGGTTGGAGAAGCGTCGAGGAAAGTCAGATGAGCTTGCTACGATGGTGGAGAAGGGGATGGAGGTGGGTTGACTGAATCGAAATCCGACATGGTAGCGACGGTCTTGCGCTTGCTGAAAAGCAGGCCGCGAGATGATTTGAAGTTGCTTTTAAAGGTGAACGGTGGATGTTGATTGGGTTCGAGAAGATGTAGCTTGAAGCGGATTGGCTGCATCGAAGGCGGATCAGCCTCCGATTGGATGGAAGTAACAGAGTTTCTTCAGTTGAATTTCCGCCTTTAGCTTCATATTACAACTTTGGTGGGAGGGGTGAAAGGGAAATAAATTATTTGCAGACAGGATATCTCGAAAGAAACAGGTTATGTACATATCTAAAAATATTGTTCAGGCCTTTTTTGGAGCAATTGAAAAGCACAACTTAGTAAAGTTGGACTCGATGCTCATGCATTTTACATGAAAGCTGAGTAGGACCATAGTGAGACAATATAAAGTAGGAATATGGACTCATTACCTAATGTTGAGATAAAACAGATTTTTTTCGGGTGTATTTATTTAGAAGTGCCAAAGATGCCAGTTATTTTTGATTATTTTGCCTTTCGGATATAGTGAAAACCTTAATTTTTTCTTAAAATATTACACAAGACCAATAAAGAGAAGATATTTAATTGTGTAGTGTTTTTATGGGCCACAGAATCATTGGGAAGACTTCTGACTTAACAGTTTAAAAAGCAGACAGCCACTGACACCCTGAACAAGTAGGATAAGCCTCAAAAGGTCATTGGTAGGGAAGTTGTCTATTTACATTTTGCTGCATAAAAGGCCTACTGATGGACAGTTGAGTGGAAGGAAAAGGTGTGGTTGAAAAACGTGCCCAAGCAGCCTTGAAAGGACTAGGAATATTGACAAGAGTTTGACAAGTTGTGGCCCACAACTCGATCGTCAGTGCTACAGGAGCCCCCGCTCACAGACGTATCCAAGACATGGGCTACAACTGTCATATTAGTTGTGTTAAGCCACTCCTTACCTAGAGACAACATCTTGGGCAAGCATTCATTTTGCATTCAGTCTTGGTACCTGCCTACATTGCTAAAAGTACCAATACTTGTTCTACTGACTATGGTATCATTTAGTTTGGTTGACAACCAAACACGCATGGTCTAAAAAAAAAAAAAAACAAGGTCTAAATCCCTTAGAAAATCTATGAATTATTGTCAAGATAAAGAAGAAACAATGCGGGGGTTTTTTCGTATTTCAATTATATTTAGATTTTTTTTTTGGCATAATTCTGTCAACCCATTCTCCTAAAACTGCCACACCTGAATGAAGAAACGGGTTACGAATTGTCAGAAAACAATATGTTGTAAATCTCACTTGTGGTTCGGTTTTTTAACATTTAGCACTACTGTGGTCCTCAGGTTGCTCCATCCTTTGCTTTAGAATGGCTCTCCTCTTACACCTGATGTTAATTTGTTAATTATGCCACCTGCGAAGCGTCAGTCTTTGTGCCCCCGGAGTATAAATACTGCATGGTTTCTGTGTTCTCCTTAAGATGATTTGTTGTTTCATCACTGGGTGTCAGTGGTTGGTTCTTCCTGTTTTGAATTTATGTTTTATGTTAATTTCCTTTGCACTGATTTGGGGGTTTTCTTTTCATAAAACCCTTTCTTAAAACATGTTCAGAAATCTGGTGATACACCTCAATGCTGTATTTGCATTTCCTTTTAAAACATCTACATATTTACGAAGTGTAGTTTATATCGACAGGTTTACCTAAGACCTATAAAAAAGAGTGGCTTTTAAAATGCTGTTGTGATGGTTATCAAACTAGGAACAGGGGGAAATGGTGGAAATGATTGTTGATAGCAAATGGTGGCAGTAATGGACTGCATTTAAAAAAGAACTTTTACTGAACACAAAAGCACATTCTATAATGTTTTTTTTATTCACTCACACACTGAACAGCACCAAACAGAACCCCAGACGGACAATTTAGTTGTCTTGGGCTCTCACATACATATTAAATACCAGCCTCATCATATTTAGGGAGAAACTGTTCTAATCCATGAAATAAAATGTTTAGATTGAGTTAAATGATGCTAATGTATAACAATAAACACAGTCTATCAAACGATTTTCTCCACATGGGCCAGTTCTAATGAATATGTTGCATGTTTGCTGTAGACGTGTCCTGGTTTGGCGTGGAAGTTGGACTGCCACACACGCTCCTTTTTTTTCCTGCTGGCTCTGAAAGGTGTGGGATGGACATCTCAGAGGGAACAATGGTGTGTTGTTAGAGGACTGTTGGTGTGGTGTGTCCCTGTCAGTTCAGCTTTGGGCAGTTGTGTGGGGACATTATGTGCTGACACATAGCCCTAACCCCTCTCTCGGCTGGTTCTGTCTGTCTCAGGAGCTAAAAATTCCCAGAAGACAAAGAAAACTTCACCCTGTTTTATTGAAAAATTAGATGGCTTTATTGTGTACTATAGGCTGGAATGCTAGCTCTTTAGCAGTTGTAAGGAGCACTTTAGTTGGATACTGGAACGTCAACAACCATGTGTTTGGAGGTACTATTTTTTTCCAAAGGGACACATCTGTGTTGGTTTGTGCAATAAGTTGCAAATTCACTAACGTGTACTCCCTGAACAAAAACCTAAGACACTAAAACTAAGTGATTATAAAAATTAAAAGAGGGCCTTCTCCTAAAGAGATGAAAGGTAAGATAAGCCCAAATTTATTTATACCCCTGGCAGATTTAGCTTCAAAGTAGGCTTTTAATTTTATGTGGAGGGAGCTAAAGATCAGGGTGATGCCATCCCCTGAGACTTGGAGCTCCAAAGATAAAATCAGCCAAAACGTCTACTAGTGGGAACATGCTAAAACCTAGTTATTATTAAATGAAGGGTTTGATTGCTGTAATGCTATTAAATATGCTTTCCGTACCTATTTAGAGGAGTATAAAATATTTTAGATACACATTTAGAAATAATGTAAATTAAAATAGGTATGATGAATTCGTTTTTTCAGCTTCAATTCTCTGTTTACATTTTTTTCTTTTCTTTTTTTCTTTGTTTTGAGAGAGGCCTGTCTCATTTCTTATCATAAACAAAATTCTTGGTTGAATGAAAATTATTTGAAAACTAAATGTGCCAGAAGTATGAATAATTTTGGCTTAATTGCATCTCTTTGAGACAGAGTTAAAAACTTTTGGAACAAATCCTGACTGGGCAGGGGCGAGGAAAAAAAACTTTGACAGTATACATGCAACTTGGAACAAAATATACAACAGTTTCATGGTCTTGCCGTATTAAAATGAGAAGAAAATCAAAGACTCCACATGGTTTTGTTAATCATTATTTAGAAACAAAAAATGGATCCACCTATTCAAACTTTTCCACTTATCCGACATTGTGACCTGGGGGAAACAGGTCCAGCAGAGAACCCCAGAAATCCCTCACAGACTGGGAGGTTTTAGCTACCTCGACAACTTCTGCCACAGTAACAGAATCCCATTCTCCCAAGTGTTTAGGTTCTTCTTCTTCTGCAGAGGACATGGTGACCAGATTGAGGAAATCCTCAAAGTTTTCCTTTCATCGCCTGACAATGTCCTCAGTCAGGTATTATTCCTATTGCTATTGACCAAATTCAATATCAGACGTTATGGTTAAAGCTATAGTTTACAGATATTTCTTTTATTGTTTATTTCAAATATTTATACATATTTCAGCCCTGATTCTTAGATACAAAGTTTGAGGGTGAAAGGAGATTCTAACAACTTAGATCAACTATATCAGGGGGTGTCAAACTTCAGTCCTTGAGGGTCATTGTCCTCCAACTTTTAGATTTCTCCTTGGTCCAACACCACCTGATCAAAAGGCTGAAATACCTCCTACGCATGCAGTCAGTTTCCACAAAGTCCCACTCATGACCTAATTATTTGATTCAAGTCTTAATAAGATAAACTAAAGTTGCAGGACACCATCCTTCAAGGTCTGGAGTTTGAGGACATGGTTTAACTAACGCCATAAACAATCAGCAGATTTTTAAATGTATAGTTCCTTATTTTTCAACCACCCATAAACAATGATGGAAAACATGTATTCACTGCCCGCTAAGATACATTGTCGTGGTAACACAAAACTACTTATTGCACAGAATATTAATCATACTAAGATGTTGTCCTCTGCTGGGTGGATATTTAGCTGCGTTACTGCCTACTGAATTGGGTTCTGTGCACAGCCCACTGACAGCCCGCAGCAACAGTTTAGTGATAGGTAGCGTTACTTTGAGTATCACACAAAAGATGAAATCCTCTGTTTTTCTCAATGAAATGTATAAATTTCAGGAACTGTGTGAGAAAACGTTTCAGTGACTTTTAAACTGCATAATGCCTTGAAGCTGGAGCCATTAATTCCCTGAGGTACTCGCCAAATCTATAGCTGCCCATTTAAATCAAAAAGTTGTTTTTGAATTTGGCAGACGCTTCTACCCGAAGCCACTTATAAATGAAGATATAACAATGAAGTTAATATTAAATCTAACAACAAGCTACTGAGAAGGAAAAAAAAACACTAAATCAGGTTCCATGAGAAGTGAGAGGGGTGACAGTAGGGCTGGACGATATGGTTAAAAAGCACATCAATAAAATAAAACTTATTTTGATCTATTTAACTTCAGTCCATTTACCATTTATTTTGATCGATATCAATAACTATCAAAAAATTCAAAACATATTTTATGTGCAGCCCTGGCCATTCTATGCATTTGCTTAATTACCTATTTTTAGATAAAGAACAAACACTGAATTCAAACTCAATCAACCAACTTTTTACCAAAACTGCAAGTTTTTAAAAAAGAACACGTACTCTCTGAATTCTTTGAAGTGGGCGGAGCTTGGTGACGGAGCGTTCCTGGGTCTGTGTTTTTGATTGGTTAGGAGGATGTAATGACTGTAGTATTAACCTACATCATAGGCTAGAATGCAAGAGGAAGAAAAACTGTTATTCTATTGAACCTTTTATTGACCCCTTTTTTTCTATTGCACCTATCGATCAATGTAATAACATTGTTATTGAACTATCCTCTGGCCCTAGGTGACCGTGAAGAGCTGGAAGAGAGGGTGCAGTAGAGGGGGTAGAGAAGTACAGAGTTTTAAGGATTTTTTTACACATTGAAAACAAGGCAAACACACAACTGTTCAGATACAAAAAATTTGCTTTTTTAGTTCTCAGAGGTGTCAGAGTTCAGTCTGGGTGAACACTGAAACGTCTGCTATAAAGTGTGGATGTCGACATGGGTTAGTAATCCCAGTCTTAGCAGAGAATCTCAACCATCCAGAGGAGCAATCAGCTGTGGTGAATTGTGGACAAAGCCTTAAGACCCACATCTCCAGCCAAGTGCTGATCAGCACTCCTATAACTAACAGGGCTAAGCCTGCAACAACAAAGGCAGGCTCACAGACAGAGACATGGGCAGACACACGGGTGCTAAAGAATGACAAGACCTTAGAGCTTTCACTGTAATGATGTGAATACAAAGCCAGAAGTTCTCTTCCAGAAAAGTGCTTCCTTAGACAGCTCAGCACACAGCAGGAGGGTGTTATATTAGAAAGTCTGTTAGCAAAAAGGAATTACCTGTGGAAAATTACACAAAAGTGCTGTCTGGAAGCAAATATTTAGCAGCTGAATATGATGTTGACATAACACCTTGCTGCATATCACTAATGTAAACCTAGAGAGAACTGAAGGTAAAGCTTGTATTTGCTTCATTACTCAGCAAAGCCTTCATTTAAAGTCTTCTTTTGATTGTATCCTTAAGTTGAGCTTGGCTAATAAAGCACCACATGAAACACTCCTTACCATGCATCTGAGCACCAAGGTCCAATGAACTCAACACATCATGTACAGACCTGTGTAAAATATGTGTGATTAAGGCCTTTTAAAAGGCTCCAGGCATCTGTTCATGTTTCACACAAGTCAGACTAAGTGGCATGTAGTAACCGGTCAAGTGTGCAAACACCCTTCTACTCCTTTAGTCAGTTTAGTGTAGTCTTAAGGTACCAATACTGTATGTTTCTGCATGGACAACAGAATGACTCATTCAAAACGAGAAGCTAAGAGCAGGAATAAAGGAATATCAGCATTGAATATTATTGAATTGGCAACTTATTTCAGTAATTTAATTCAAAAAGTGAAACTCATACTATCTAGATTGATTACACTGTGTAATATATTTAATGCGTCATTGCCATAATTCGGCATTGGAGGACCTAAATGTAACACCTTCAATCGGAGGCAACTGGACTTTCGCTCAGTTCTTTCTTGAAACATTTCAACACCTATCCAGGCGTCTTTGTCAATTCTGGATAACTTTGATAATCTGCACAGGCATGTTGCCTTACAATTTGGAAAACAGACCTAAATGTTGGCAGACTGGAAGGAGAAGATGTATTGAACACATTGTGTTCAATACACAAATGAAGTATGAAATGAAGGCACTTAAAATATGGCACTAGTATACCAAGAGATGGAACCAAGGTTTGCTAAACAGAAAAGAAACATTTGATCAATGCGACTCTGAAGAAGTCACATGAAAACCTCGTGAGACCAATCAGAGATGCACAACAGCTGGGGAGAATCTTAGCAGGGAACTAAGGAAGGTAATTTATAATCCCAGAAAACACAGTGGTAACTAAACCAAAACATTAAAGAAGCTTTCAGACCAAGAGGGAAAACACTGACACTAAAAAACAGCCTAAACTAAAATGTACAGAGATCAGAAAAATAAGGAATAAGTAAGAAACCCAACATAAAGGTATCAATCAAAAATGATATGCCAACCTGAAAAACTTTAAATACAAACAAAAACACCTGCAGTTCTTTCTGATGAGCTAAAGAGAACCAAATACAGTCACTTTGTAAATTTAAATATTTCAGTGAACCAATTAAAATAAAACATTTCAATACTGAAATGCTGACCTCCACCAGAACAGTAAGCAACAAAAGGTCGAACGCAAATCACAAGGACTGCATTTGAACATGTTAACGGGAAGCTGAGTAAGAGAAAAAAGTGGAGTAGCTGGTTTTCATTTCCCAGCAGTACTTTGGCACCTGCCCACACAGCTCTATTAACTCTTAGTTTAGTGATCATGGTATGACTGTGCTTTCTTGGCCAGAAAACTCATCTGACTTTAACCTGATAGAGAATCTATGGGGTATTGGCAAGGGGAAGATGAAACTCCCCAAACTCAACCCACTAAGGCTACTGTTAAAGCAACCTTTGTTTTCTTAAAGGTATAGTGGACAATCTTTTAAAAAATGTAGGTAAGAAATGGCCAAGTCATTTTCTGAATAACTGCGTGCATGCGCAAGACCATCTTACCTGCTCTTCTATTCCTCAAGGGTAACATGGGAAATAATCTCCCAAATACAGTCTAGTATTATTTATTTCTTCTGAAGCCTTCGTCTTCTTCCCATAAACATAGACAATTTGCTTCTTGCTACTCTCAGCCATTTTCAAAGTACACGGTGAGAGCAGTGGACCTACAATGAACGGGTGAAACCACAACTCACTGGATACATAATCACTGGAAGTGTGCAGGCATCAAGAGGAAACTAGCAAGGAACGAGCATGTACATTGACAATGACTGGCATGTGGGACAACCGATACATAAAGGGAACCCCCCAGAACTCGAAGCCGAAAAAAGATTGTCCACTTTACCTTTATGGCCCAGCCAACAGATGTGGAGAACAGATAATGTGGGCTACAGTACATGGACATATCAGTAGATCAACATTTCTGTTCCCTTTTTACTAACTGGTATTATGGAATATTTTATTTTTATGAGGAACTAACATTTTGATGAATAAGTCCTATTAATCAAATTAATAGAAGTTAATTTAAAGGAGCTATAACTAATACTGACACCTGGTGGCTCATATCGGTACAACAGCTTGCCAATCACAACAATCTAATATGCTGTTTTTAAACGGCGTGAAACCCTTCTGAATGTTTACTAACACAAGATAGGTCTATGATGTTTTATTCTGTTCTATTTCTGGTCAGCTTCTCTTATTGGCTTCCATATTTGTAGGCTGCTGCTCTTTTGCCAAGATCAAATACCTTTTTCTGTTCTGTCTCTCTTCGAGGTCGGTCGTGTTTTTCTCCCCTCTCCAGCTTTCACCCCCCTCCCCCCTCCCCCTCTCCTGCTTCTGCTGCTATGTCTTGTCTTTATGAGCACTTTCTTCATATCAACCGAACTCTGAAAAACATGGATCTGGTAAGCTGGTCTCTCAATGCTATTGATAATTTTTTTTCGACGGGTAGGTAACGAAAGGGGGACCCGTCTGGTCCTGATTGACTCATTTTGTGGGATAAACCCTATATTCTTGGATGGAAAACGGTGTGTTTTTCGACTTTGTCATTCCTGGACGTTTGAAACGTTTGCATGTTTGGATTCAGGATACTTGGATTTCTACTTATTGGATTTGGTGGATTTTTGATGTATCAGCAAATATAGTGGATGTCGGTAGCCATTTGGCCTTGATCAGGCTGCCGGCTGCATATGACGCGCTCACTAAGGCGGTGAACGGACAGACCTGGAAGGTGGAGGAGCAGAGCCGAAAAGCTGGATGTGCTGGTACGCAGACTGGCTTTGGTGGTTGAACTCAAGGGGAGTTGGGATAAAATCTGGAAGTGAAGCGCAGAAAAGCCCAACAATTTGGAATATTGGATTTCACCATTTGGAGCCAGCAAAAGACTTAAAGCTGACAGGAACGTCAGTGCAGCTTGTCTCATAACAAATAACATATTTGGTGTGCCTCCCTATCTCTACTCCTGGATTGTTATTAGGAACGAGCTCAGAACTCTCCCATGCTACCCCCTCCCACGCGGACACCTGCGGATGCTTTCTGAACTGTTGGCCGGCTGATAACATCAAGGACAATGGAGTGTTCACGGAAATATAAACACTTTCACCCAAACAGACACACATAACTGATGCTCATATAAACTGATGAACTGACACGCGATTAGTCTCAAATGTTTACCTTCTGCTATATGTGTCTCGTCTTATTTGTGCTTTTTGTGCAAGAGGTTTTTGATATCTCAAACTGTATCCTGTTATAGGATAAAGTATGAGTTATGTTTTTTTCCCTCCCACCTTCCTTTTTTGTGGCCTCTATCTTTCCACAGAGTAATGGCAGCGCCCTGTGGGCACCGTGTAAGGCGTTTCCTGGGCAGCAAGGCCTCAGTAAATCGTCTCCCCCTG
Organism: Fundulus diaphanus; assembly: GCA_037039145.1. NCBI lineage: Eukaryota > Metazoa > Chordata > Actinopteri > Cyprinodontiformes > Fundulidae > Fundulus > Fundulus diaphanus. The sequence goes on along the minus strand of CM073134.1, from coordinate 12,129,946 downwards.
AAATGTTTGTGATGTTTGTTGTGTTATGGCGGTTGTACTGAAACAACAATTTCCCTCTGGGATTATTAAAGTATTTCTGATTCAAATGCTGCACTCTGTGCTGGGAACCCTGGGAAATCTCATATGATTGGCTCAAGAACCAGGAAGTAAACATGAGCTACACTCTGAACCAAAGTATTCCCGGACCATACCTCTAGGTTTGAAAGGACAAAAACCTGACTAAGACATTAGCTATGTTTTACATGCACAGATTAAAATGTATTCAGATTAAATGATCAGATCATACCGTTTATATGGACACACAATCAATTAATCCAATCATAATGTCCGTGTATATGCACCAGGCTTTATTCAGAATTCAACCACTCTGACATGCGCAGTTACCAAAACCACAGAAGTACGTCCATCTTTGCTAAACTATAAAAATAATAAACAAAGCAGTATTATACGAGTTCGTTTTTCTTCCGAGCACCCAGGATGGACTTGCACGATGTTCTAATTACGGTTGAAATTAAGTAAGCACCAATTTGGAGCTGTTTCATTTCTGTTCATTTTTGAACAGAAAGGTTGTATCGGAATTCCCGACAGTTTTGCTTCCCAACGTATTTCCACCACACACCAACACGGAAATACATCATGTTTACATCGGGCGCACATGCGTACTCGGGTCAGTTTGCCACAATTTGAATAAATTGAGCCTGACAAGCGTTTATATACACATTTATCAGATTGTCAATCGGTATAAACCACCCCTCTGATACAAATTCATTCCGATTGAGCTTAATCCGATCATCATATTCCGATTGGCTTGTTTAAATGACGCACTTTTAATCTGATCGTCCATTTATTCCAATTACTTTTGTCCATGTAAACGTAGCTATTGTTGATGGAGAGGACCGATTGTTTATGAGGAATGTTGCTTCCATCCCAGGTGACAAGTGAGAATGATTTAGGTTGATTTTACTGTAAATAACTTAATATAGCTCTTTTAAAACAATCTATATCATTCTTCATGTAATTAATGTATAGGAGTTGCAGTTATTTAACTGAACGACTTAAATAAAGTTTTAGCTTATAGTCTAATTTACTGGGATTTAAGCATTTGAGGTTGTTTTATTTTTGTTTTACAATTTTATATTTTTAAATATAAGCCATAAATCAGAGAACAGTGTGACTCATCAAAAATTGCTTAAGGCCCAAAGGTTTCCCAAACAGACATCGATTGGGCAAACCTTGAATAAGCCAGGTTTCAGGTAATTGCAGTCCTTTTTTCTATATTTTTGGAGGCATTTTCTTTGTACTTAAAGCTATAGTTGGTAATCCTTTGCAGAAACACTTTTTGTTATACTGGGTGAAATGGTCCTTCCATCCTGACAGTAGTCAATACATTATGTATTCAGAAAAAGGATGTTAAATAATTAGATCTCTGAGAGCTGCAGGCCTGTAAAAACTCTGACCAATCCTCTGGAGGATGGCAGGGATTGGTCAGAGGCTTGGTCCTTCCCTCACCCCCCTCCGTCCCTCAAGTTCTGGGGGTATCACCTTATCTATTGGTTGTCCCACATTCCAGTCATTCTGACACACTCACATAATGCTAATGTGCGTGCACGTTCCTTGTTAGTTTTCCGCTTCCTGGCTGCACACGCACACTTCTAGTGTTAATGTATCTGGTTAGCTTCGGTGTTAGACGTTTATTGTAGCTCTGCTGCTCTCACCGTATACTTTCAACATGGCTGAGAGTCACAAGAAGCAAACCATGTACATGTTTATGAGAAGAGGAAGGAATCAGTAGAAAGTAATAAGACCAGAGTGGATTTGGTAGATTTTTTTTCACGTGATCCACCTGAGAAGCGGAAGAACAGGTAGGATGGTCGTGCACATGCGCAGTTATTCAGAAAGAGACATGGGCATTTCTTACTTAGATTTCCGGAAAAATCACAGACTCTACATTTTTAAAGGTTGAAACACACCAAACCATCTAATCCAACGGACAGATCCGTACAAATTATTTTCTGGCCTACTGGCTGTGTAGAGGATCCCTTTACGGCTCACTGGGCTGACAAGATCAAGTATTCACATGAGAGTATCTACTGGAAATTCCACCAGCATCAGCCAGATCGGATGATTTGTTGCATTTCAGCCTTAAGTAGTAAATATAAAAAAAAAAACTATTGCATTCAAGAAATTGGTTATTTTATCATCTCATTATCATCTTTCTTCTCACTGTAGTGTACTGGAGTCTGAGTCAGGCATGATCCTGTGCATTTAAAAGAAAGATATCTTTGTCATTGTAATTATACATTTCAATGAAATTTGTCTTCTGCATTTTCTGCATCTTCTTTATTTAACCCATCCCTTAGGGTGCAGTGGGCAGCTTACACTGCCTGGGGAGCAATCTGGGGTTGAGGGTCTTGCTCAGGGACTCATAGTGGTAGGGGGTTCGAACTGGGTACATGCAGCCTTCTCAGAACACAAGCATGCTGCTATACCACTAGACCACCAATCCCCCATAAGCACCCATATTGGCTCAGTAGCTGCCATATTTATCCTGTTCTGGGAAACTAAAATAGTCCCACATATCAAATTTCACTATACAACATCATTTCCAATAACAAACTTTTATTGTGAATTTTATTTATTTATTGTCAAAGTCTACTGTATAATTTAACCCCATTTTCATCCTCATGAAAAATATGTTCCATTTTGTTAGTCTCTAGCCTTGAATTTTGAGTCGTGTCTAATAATCAGTCACCTATGGGTGGATACCTATAGTGTTTGTTAAAATTTTTATTGTCAAAACTTGGACCACTTTTGATAGATATTTACCGCTGCAGACTCAGACAAAATGCCCACTAGGATGGACCATAATGAATTATCAGTATTAGTCACATCAGTTGCCAGTGGTATTAAAGTTGTGCTTGACCACTGTATGTAAAGGGTAACTACTTTAGGGTACAGCAAACTGAAATTTAAACCAATGATGTCAACAGGTTAAGAACAGAATAAGAAGTTAGATTTTTAAACTACGTTTTTAATATCACCTCCCAAGGAACAGATTTACACAGCAGATCTAATTATTGATTGCCTGAAAATGTCACATGCTGTAGAGTTCATAGCTATCACATGAGTGGAGGTTGCAAAATGTGAAGTGCTGCTGGCCAAGAAATGGATCTTCAACCTTTTTAATGCCACAGCACACTAGCAGAACCAAAAAAGGTGTCTATAACCACCTTATTATTGCTTTCCGTGAAATGTCACATGCTCTGCAGCTAAGGTGTGATCACATCAAGAATGGACAGCAAAATGTCAAGAGCTGCTGCGCAACTATTTCCGTGTTACTGTTAGAAAGTAGAACTGTGAGTATTGCCCCAGCCAGCTACACTTTAATGAAATTAACACAGTTCTCGCCCTCTGTGGGAATTTCAGCATTCCCACATCTTAAGCTCTATCTGTGCCTGTGTGCTCCATAATGCACTTTTGCTAACCTCTGAAAGGATTTACCAATTGCATTCTTCTACTTCTCTGGAAGCTTCATTCAGAAGGTGCTTCAGGGCACTGCCTGTCATGGATACAGCTGTTAAGAGGTGACATTTGATGTGCAGCTCCTTTGTGTGGAGGTTCAACATGTTACATTTTAACTGGCTGAGCTTTTAGCAGTGTGAGGAGGGGTCTTTTGAAATGAGACAAAGGAGGCAGGAGTGTAAAGACAGGTGGACACAGATTGTCTCCAAACTTTGCTCTAAGACACAGAGCTGATCCCCCTCCCCCTTTTTTTTGCCCTCAGCAGGCATCTGTTAGGTTCCTCTGGGGGGAAACCACAGCTGATATTTCATCTGCAAAGAAGGAAACCTTTTTTTCCATTTCAAAGTCTCACAGCTGGACAAAGAGTCTAACTATTAGAAATGGGAAATGTGTCACAGTGACCTTCTTGAAGCCTGGAGAGGTAGCCAAGGCATGAGGAATTCCTTTTTTCTTCGGCTTTCAAGTTGTTTTTACAATTTAAAAAATTTTACATTTTAAAAATATTTTCATGTCCCTAAACCTATGTTCATTTAAACATCTTGCATTTACAACCCTTGTAATAATTGTTTCTAGTTATGTTTTTTGCAGTATAATAGTCCTTGATTTCTTCCTGCTGTTTCATCCGAGCATTTCCTTTAATGTTGTTCACTTTCTACATTTATATATTTAGTTTATCTTTATCTACGTGATGCTGCTGAGTAATTTTTTTGTCTTCATCTGGTTCCTAAATGCACACACAGTATAGTATCTGCCAATATTGATATTTTTCCAAACCCCCTTAATTGACACCCCCAAAATACCAAAAAAGCCTAAGAAAATATACCCAATTAAATTAGATGCTGCTCTTGAACCCTTTGGATTAGAGGCAAAAGCTTTGTGTCTCTGTAAAGGTGACTCTTTAAATCTTTAAATTAAGAAGTCCAGTATGGTGTTCTGGTAACCAGTTTTCAGTTATGGAAGTTGGAACACATAAATTGTTCCTATTTTGCTCTTGTTTTCTTGTTACTTTCTTCGACATGCAGCTGCAGGCTTATGCAAGGAGAAGGCCAAAAGAGAGACGTCTTTGTGTGACATGTTCAAATTTGAATGCAATATAATAAAAATTATTACTCTGGACTGTAATCTGTTTTTCTGGAAGTATGTCTAGGTGCTCTCCAAAAGTAAAGTCTGATAAGTAATCAGAAAATAACATTGTCACTCCTGTGAAAAGCTCTACCGCTTCTTCTGTAGCTATTCAGGTCTTCCCAGAAGCTTTACACATATTTCCTGGTGAAAATGTATGTCTAACACAAGAAGCTGACTTTTACACACAAGGATGCACCGAGACTGCAGCAACCCGATGAGCTTTACGCATTCTGTTGCTATGGAGTTTTAAGTGTCCTGCCCCACAAGCGATACATCCATGTGACGTTAATTTCACTGGCTACAATCTCCACGTCGCAATGAGCGTCTAAACTGTCTGGTCCGAGCAACGTACCTCAAAACAGGAGGAGGGAGGGTTTTGAGAAATGAGCTATGGTGAATAACATTAGCTCTGGAGAAACTGTGGCTCAACACAGTTGGTCTAAAGAGCTGTCAATCAAAGGAGCAGGGCCTAGATGACCATCTTGAAACAAGAGTTTTTAAAATAAAATTCTATGGTAGAAACTACATGGCTTTGAAGTAAAGAATACGTTCTGATGGGTCACCAGCGACCTGTTGCCAGTTAAGGAGTTAAGCATTTAGTGTTGTTTTTGCTGTTGTACCAAGTTAATATGAATAGATCACATAAACACAATAGTACATGCTGCAACCTCTAATAGATCAGTGGAAAACCATTTTTTCAAGCAAGTCATAAGAAGTTTCAACTCCAGTTGCCAAGTAGAGGACAAAGAAAACACATAGAAGGTACTCTGGTCAGACAAGTCCAGAATTTAACCTTTTGGCCTGTGTGCAAAACACTGTGGGTGCTGGAACACTAATCCTGCATTATTATGAACATGCCATTATAAATAATGAAACAAGTCAGCAAAATCATATTGTGTGGATGCTTTTCTTCAGCAGGGATTCCTGGATCAAAACCTTGTAGAGGCTGCAAATTAGGCTGTGGTGGAAGTTTGTCTTTTAGCAGAAATAAAAGACTGTAAACATCCAATGGAATGGTTTAGATTACATTATATCCAACTGAAAGTCTGTGGCAACGCTCCCAAATTGATGTTTGCAGATTTTCTCTATACAGTTTGATTGAGGCTGAGCTTTTTTACAAAGAGTGGAATGTTTTTTTAGTCACTAGATACACAAAGGTGGTAGAGACATACCTAAAAAGACTTGCTCTTGTACATATAGCAAATATAGTTCTACAAATTATTGGCTCATGTTGTTTAAATACAAATGTTGCCCCATATTTTTCAGATTTTTTTTAAACAATCACAATACTATGTTTCCAGGTCCCTCCAAATTGACTATTATCTACTACTTTATTTCAGTCTATCACACACTTCTCTTATTTCTCATGCTTCTCCCTCAAACATAGTTATTGGCAGAGCTTTTACTACAACTGTATGTGCTGTCTTTCTTCCTCCTGACCAAAAAACAGGCTCAGAGCCTATCTGCTTAACTGGGTTTCTTTCTTAGACACAACCAATTATGGAGCTAGTCTGCCATTACCCCTTCTATCATAGAAGGTATTCCTGGATCAGTGCTTCCGTGCACTTGTGTGTGTCTGCTCTGTCTTCTCTAACCCCCAGTCAAGAATGAGTTATAGAAGAATGAATGTTGGGTTGTCTTACAGGTCTGTGCAGACTGGGCGTGATGGATACAGAAGTTAGAATTCTTGTCAGTGGCGGCTGGTGAAAAAAAATCTTGGTGGGGCTGGCCAATAGATTTCCCTGCCTAACCCAGTACATGCATTTAAATTAAAAGTCGGAAAATTACTACGATTCCACAATAAGCATTTAATTAATAAAAAAAACATTGTTCACAAAAGATTATTTTGGTGTTTTTGTCTTATTAATCCTTTTCACAGACTCATGCCAGAGGGTTTGCATACATTGTACATGTACCTATATTATTACGAAACGAACGTTTACGTCTTGACTTAAATATATATCCTAATTTTTTATTTATATAACGATTTAAGTAGAACAACGACTAGTGCAAAATTAAGTTGTATTTACCGGAGATGAAGTGTAGACTGCAAATTCTGTCATGGTATGATGGCGATTGGGATTGTCTGCCTGCATCCTTTTCATTTAAATTATCCATTTCTTTCTTCTTTCTTCGTCCTTCGGTAAACGAAAGAAACGTACATCCGATGATTTGGAATGCCTCTGTGTGCAACCGGGAGCACAACAAGTCGTAGGCATTGTTTAGATTCCAAAAATAAACTAAAAGGCTCTAATTCACCCGTTTTGTCACGCTGGTAAGCGAAAACAGTACTGTTTTTGCCGACCACCGTGACCCGGATGTAGTGCGGATGTAGCTCGTGACGTCACGCGTGAAGTGCACCTATCACTGTGCAGCTAGGGCTACGACTCCAGGAGCCCCAAAGCCATTCATTTTGGCGATGCTGATTGGCCAAATATTTAAAAATCTTCCCTAGCAACAGTATACGATTGGTTATTTTGCTACACTTGTGGGGCTCCTTGAGCGGCAGCCCCACAAGCGTAGAAGAAGAGAAATGATACGTTCTGTTGGTGGAAATGCACTGTTAAATGAGAGTCAATTGGTAGAGTCAATTAGTAGAAGTGTTTTAATAATTCTTATTACATGTAGCCACGTACTATTAAGTAAAAACTGACATTAATAATACTTTTAAAATCTATATATATTTTGACTTTTCCCCTCCACATCTAGGGAGGGCAGCACCCGAGCGCCCCCTATGGGCCAGCCGCCACTGATTCTTGTTTGTACCCACAAACTTGCTATGCTATTTTCATTCACACAATACCTAGAAACAACAGCATTTAGCAAAGCTGTGTGGCTAGAATCTTTGGTGCCATTTGATGTTAGAACAGGCGACTTTGTTTGGTGAGGGCACATTTGAATCCTCCCATTTTGAATTAAACATGCGCTCGAGGTCTGCGGCAAGTTGCAAAAACTTGGAGGTGCACAACCTCACGCTGCAACAGCACATTGGGCACGAACACGGGGGAGGGGATAGCACGACTGCTTCACTTTTGGCGCACACGCCCACGCACCCTGTTCAATGGTTTGCGTACAAAGCTTCAGCCATAGCAGAAGGCCGTTTACACTGAGCAATCTGCTGGGTTTCCTACAGACAGAAATTTTTTAACCAATCTGTCTGTATGGCGTAATTGAATCGACTTTGTAAAGTACCTTGAGATGACGTGTTGTGAATTTGCAATATATAAATAAACTGCATTGAATATTCCATTAAATGCAAATGAAGTAGTTTGACTCTTGAAGTTTTAATGTGAAAAAAAGGGAAAAAATTCAAGGGTTGTAAAGACATTTGCAAAGCACTGTACATGCATATTAGGTACCGTAATGATCATGTCATGCCTTTTATTCAAATTTAACTGCAGAGCTGTCAAATCTGAACTGTAAGCTGTAGAGACCAGGAGTGCAATGGACTTTAAACAGTGTTTCATGGAGTTTTTTTTTTTTTAAGTTGCTGTCAGCTGTATTTAAACAGGGAAAATTGATAGTCAAATATGTAGTTTGAAAACCTTTTACATTCAACAGTAAAAGTTATTGGTAAAAGTATGTCTTTGTGCCGTGAACAGTCATCAAATATTCATGTTAACGTTTATGTACATTGGACATTAAGTGAAGTTAGACCAAACAGTGGGATGAAGTAGTGAGCTTTTATGTTATTCAAACAAAATCAAGAACATTAGATGGTGAGATTTTTTTTCTCTTTTACCAACCTTTATCAACAGTTGTCACATTTAGCGCCACTAATTGGCGGTTTTTGTGTATTTTCTAGATTGTAAATATTGTAGGTTTCTGACTTGTCTGCATCTTCCAATAGAGTGACAGCAATTCCACATTTTTTCTGCTCTGTGGTAGACAGAGATGTAAATCTCCATAGGATAAAACAAAACATCTTTTTGTGACCTGGTTAGTCTCCTTACTGCTGCGAAAGCTCCAAATAGCTTCTTTGTAAAGCTCAAAGAATCATAGTACAACATTGTCTTGTCAATTGTTAGAACAGTATCTGATATTTTAACTCCTCTAGATATTTGTACACATAAAAATTTTTTTTTTTATTTTTTTGTTAGAGCAAAAATACTTATCTTCAATGTATACATGCAGAGGAGCAGACCTTAATGTTCTTTAAAAGATTTGTTATAAACCAGCAAATATGTTAAATACATAAATACTAAAATATCCATTGTCATCTCATGTATTCCGTAGAAAATTAAGCGTACAACAAATTATTTGGCTCCAATCATAAGTGTTTAGATTAAAGTCAGACATAACATGATGTTCAGTAACACAGTTCGCTGGATCAGAGACGTATCAGAGAGGTCTGACATGTCCACCGATCTCTGATCCAAAAATTATGTCAGTATCGGGTCAGATGCAGATACTGGATTTATCCTTTGAACATATCACTGCAGTGCTGATTGACATAAATCTTACCCCGTAATTCCACATCCTAAACTCCTGTACATGTCCGCACCGTTCCAGACCGCCTCCGTGAGTCTGTGAAAAACAAAGCCTACTCCATCTGCGGTTGCTCCGTCTCGTTCCGCTCCAAAGTTTCTTGGAGCCCGAGGAGAACATCGTCATTACGAACAGAATGCAAATCTATTTGGAGAAGATTACCATGTTTCAAATTAAAAGTTGAAATGACAAATTTGCTTTTTTACTTGGTGCGAAAAGAGTGGTTTGCATCTGATATTTAGATAAAATAGTTAATTTTATTGTGAATATTTAAAAAAAAATACTTTGTGGTTAACAATCTCTATTTACATAATTTATCTTTGACAAACCTGAGGTTGTTGACGTTCTTTGTCCTGTTTTGCAATTGTGGAGCTTGACCTGAGTGAAGCCTGATGGATTAGAACGTAGCAGAAAATTGAACTTGTTCCGTACATATTTTGACGGTGAATGACGGAGAGCGTGTCCGCTGACGTTGACGTTCCAAGAAGTCTCGGAGAATGTGGAAACTTTCTCATTAAATAAAATTACAACGTAGTTGCTCTGTCGGTCGAACGGAAGGGAGCTAGTCACGGAGGATGTGGAATCTGGGGCTTACAAATAAAAAGACTATTTGTTATGCTCCTCCACATCTAAATTTGTCCCTTTTTTTTCAAGAAACTCATTAGCTGAGTTCTCTCATTTTTTCTGTGTTTTATAACCTTTTTAATCTTTTTTGAAAGGCCTTACTGCTGAAAAGTTGTCAGAGAAAGGTGAAGTAGGAAGAAAAAGGAGACTAGGTCGAGTGGGAGTTGAGGACCTAAAGAACAGTCTTTTCTCTCTACTCCCAATGCTTTACTGGAACATGCTGCAGATGAGCTATGAATAGGCATAACCACAGAAAAAAAACATACAGCCTCAAACAACTGCAGACCATTCTCCACGTCTTTATTGATTCCCACAGAAGTCTGGATTGCACTCATATACAAGGTAAAACAATACGTTGTTGCTATTAGAGTGCTGAAAACTCCTCCACCTATTCTTTCTCACTGCTGGCACATGTCAGAGCTAAGGAAGCAATGATGTGGGGGGCACTGTATCATTGTCAGTGTGGATGCTCACAAACAGTTACTGCTTTCTGGGGAGTTTTGTCAAACTGTCAACGGTGTCTACACTCAATAAAGGGAACTGTCTTTGTGGCTCTTCTCAAAATACCCCAGCAGGGAAATTCTGTTTACTTTGCAGAATAACCAATCAACAGACCTTGTACCTTGCAATTGTACTCATACGCTTTGAACCTTTTCACATTTTGTCACGTTGCAACCAAAAACGTCTAGGTGTTTTTATTTAGATTTTAAAAGTAGACCAACACAAAATACTGCAGTATTGTAAAGTGGAACAAAAATGGTCTGCTACAGAAAGGAGGGCTTAGAATTTGCCACAAATAGGGGTCACAACAAATATGGAAGATGGGGGAAAAAACTGGACTTTCTGGCCTAGACAGAAAAGGTTGTGCGGTGGGAAACTGACTTTCCACATAATACTAAACATAGATCATGGTGAAATATGGTTGTTGCATCATGCTGTGGGAAGCTTTTCTTTGGGATAGGAAAAGACTGTAAAGAGCTTTAAAGCAGAGTGGGGTTGCAAAACAATAGCATTTCTGCACGGAAAAAGCTGCCATTTATGAGCGAGCGACAAGGACAACCAAGAATCCGAAGAGCCATAAGACATTGTATTAAAAGTTTGTCACAAACCATAAGAGGAGACACAGCAAACCTTCGGGAGAAAATTGTCTGGTCAAATATATTTGATTTAAAAAACATACATGGTAGTGGCAGCATCACCCCCTGAGAGAAGCTGGTGAGAGTTGATTAAAAGGTAGATGGGGGTAAATGCAGGGCACTTCTGGAAGTAAATCTGTTACAGGCTGCACACAACGTGAGAGTTTGGCAGAGGTTCACCTTCCAGCAGGATGGCAAAAAAAGAATAGAATACAATTATCCTTTAGCAGGGCTGCACATTGGATCAGTGGGTAGCGAAGGTCCCGGGTTTGAATCCTACCCTGGGTCTTTCTGCAAGGAGTTTGCATGTTCTCTCTGCATGGGTTCTCTTCGGGTACTCCCACAGTCCAAAAACATGACTGTTAGGTTAATTGGCCTCTCTAAATTCTCCTTAGGTGTGAGTGTGTGCGTGAATGGTTGTTTGTACTGTCTGTCTATGTGTTGCCCTGTGATGGACTGGTGACCTGTCCAGTGTGTACCCCGCCTCTCGCCCATTGACAGCTGGAGATAGGCACCAGCACCCCTCGCGACCCCATTAGGGATTAAGTGTGTTGGAAAATGGATGAATGGATGGAATTATCCTTTATGGTCCTTCAGTGGGGGAAATTCTATGACCCTAAACACAAATATATACTGGATCTCGGTTGCATATCATGACAACGCTGTGATTATTTCTGCATTTCAGGGTACCAACATAATAACAAGTAATAACCTGTTGGAGCGCCAGAAGCATTTGCAAACTGAAGCCTCCTGGGTTACTTGATAGTAGAATTGTCATCAATTTAGTATCATCGGCTGCTTATTAATCTTCACACAAATGTCCACAGCGTGTTGTTGCTCTGACACTACCTCGTGCCTTCACGCTTTTTAAATCAGATACACGATTGTTTTATATTTTAAAAAACTCACAATACATAAACCCTGCAACTCAATTTTGATGCTCTGAGGAAAATAATTACTATTGTTGTTCTTTCTTCTATTACTAAATGCCTTTCTGTTGGCATGCGTTACACATGCATCACTGGTCTCTAGGGTGATTTGACTGTTTGTCAAGCTGGTCATGTAGCAGGTTGCTATGAAGGGTGTGTTGTCATCCACACTATATTTGGACTCCAGTTTGGTTGCCTCTGAGAGTGAGAGGTGGGTGGAAATGAAGAGACAACTCAACCCTATGTTGGCTCTGTGTGCCTGTGTGTGCGCGTACACGCGCGTGTGTGTGTGTGCGTTTGATCCCGAGTGTTTTATTTTTATCTATCTCGTGTGATTTGCGCACATGTTGGAGTAGTATAATGTAGCGCTATCCTGATTTCTTAATGTGAAAGACAGAGATAGACAGAGAGTCACACAGCAGCTGATGAACACAGACACACACCTCACAATGGAGAGTCATTCCCGAGGGATTCTTGGAAAGCTTTTAGCGGCTGACAGATGGATGGCAACTTATCTCTAATTGGCTGGGAGTTATAGGAGGGAGACAACTGGACAAATGAAGCGGAAGATAGTGACTGCCAAGCAACATCATCCCAGGGATCTGACTCCATGTTCCTCTAACCTATCAGCTGAAAGCACCAATTAAAGGCTGCGCTTCGTGTATTTTAGTCCTATCTTTCGTTAGCATTGCGTGTCAGAAGATTCTATGTTGCACAGGTTTTTTTTCCTTTTCTGTAAAACCAAGACATCAGAGAGTGCTTAGGGTCTGAATGTTTCTAAAGGCTGGCTGTGCGTTTTAAAAGAAGTATGTGTGAAAATGCAATCAATAAGCAATTTTGAATCATTGGGAACAGCTGCCAGTTCAGCGTTTACAGAATGAGTTCTTCTAAAATCTAATTTCAGATTTCATCAAGAATGAAAAAACATTCTGTTCATCTCAGCTTGTAAAAACACAGATGTTTATGTCAACTTATGAAATCAAAAAAACTTTTAGGCATTTCCATGCAACAGTACTCCAGCTTGCCTGCTGTCAATGTGTTTGGCATTCTGTTTTATTAAACATTTGATTTTCCTACGGTAAAAAGGTACTCGTCTTGACTGTAAAGTCGTCACTTTTGCCAAAAGGGTTATAATAAGTTATGTTTGTTACAAACAAATTGTTAAAAAATCTCTTGGGGAAAGTGTTAGCTCTGGTGGAACATAACCCAAGTGTTTTTTTTTTTTTTAATCAACTTTGGTGGTGCCTTTATTTTATGCAGCCATGGACACAAGAGGAGCTCTTTTAACCACTGCAATAAAAAAGGTATATCTAATCATACTTTTTAAAATTTATATGAAAATCATTCCTACTTCATTCCTTGTTGTGGATAAAAATGCTCATTAAAAATACTCATTTATTAACCCATTGAAAACCAGTTTACCAATTAAAATCTTTTTCGTTTATTTAAAGAGATAATATATTTTCTTTTTTTTTTCTTTTTTTTTTATTATGGGGGTCGATAGGGCACGTGATTTTGCAATACATTGTGGGATGTGGTCGCCACTTTCCGGGGCCAACGGCTTTTGTTCTGGATAAAGGTTTTACAAGACCTGCCACCGCCGTTGTCAGAAGCTGAGCTTCCTTTATATCTCAGTGAGTTAGTTTTCATACCGGCGAAGAATTCAGATATGTTAAGGGCTATTGGACAAAGTAACTTTGGGTGGGTTCAGGATCTCCAAATATTTTGTCATTTCAGAGGAGGAAATTGAGGCTCTCCTTGTTTGCTACCTTCAGCTGGCCAGGCTAGCGCTAGCAGCCTGCTAAAAGCTCCATGTATAACAAGCTGTGATTCAAACTTACCTGTTTGAAAATGCTGTAAACACAGACACACATATCGGATATGGCATTAAAAGTGAGGTTTGGTCATCTCACAGCCGCTATCCAGAGTCCATTCAAAATTTTCTTTTCAGGGATCCGAGCCTCCTGGCTTTTATTCCAAGTTGGAAAACTGAAAAATCTCAATCCATTGAACGTTGTGCCAAAGTGATCGTGTGAACGAAGGTGACACTTAATGACAGCATGTTTGCACTTTGCATTTATTTCTTCAAAAACATAAGGACAGAAAACAAAGACAGTGTTGTGGATGAAGGAGGTGTACACAAATAGAAGCCTGTTTCCACCTATCCAGGTACCACACGATGCAGTGTGGTTGATTAAGTCACACTTTCAAGCCCCATTTTATTTTTCACTTTATATAACCAGGAAAGACCCATTTGAAATCTCATTTACAAGGGTGAACTTGGCAGAAACGGCACTAACATGAACAGCTGGTGAAATGTTATGCTATTTGTATTGAGACAGCTAACCATGTGCAAAAGAAAAAAATTGTAAAAGTGTCCAGGGACCAAGGTACAAGCAAACTGTGTTCTGATAATAATGGGATCTTTTATTTATTAAGATCTAAAGTTCTGAACCTATATGCTCACTCGCTGTAATGTTTTGAAAATGTATTTCAAACATTTTTTCAAATTCTATGTTTTATTTTGTAACTGCTTTGTAGCTTCCTATCAATGGTAAAGTTATTTTTGTCTGGACAATACAGCACTGTTGGACTGTTTTATCATTTTGAGTGATGAAACATTCCCCTTAGAGAAATCCAGAGTTAAGATCAGATCTTATTTCTCTTCTGCTGTTTAATAGCAGGCAAAATAATTACATTAACGGCTAATGTAATTTAATGATGGTTTAAACTTTTAAGTCTGTAACCATTTTGTCTTTCTAGAACCCTCTGTTGCAGTGGCTTCCCCAAGTAAAAATTATCAAAAACTGCTCATAGCAGGAAGTCTATTAAAATAATGTTTCTAAAGCTTTTTTTAAATTTTCTTATACTTCTTAAATAGAAAAGTGGAATCAGCTAAATTTAGTGTCGACAGGTCTTAGATGAACAAAACCATGAAATCTGCTAAAAACTTGCATTGGTACATCTCACTGCATGTATTTTTTAAAAGATTTTTGATATTTTTTTTAACCAAATTCCTTTAACATTGTTGCATGCAATACATAAAGATATTTAGAAAAAAGGTTGAAGCATATAAGCAACAGATAGAATCCAATTTTACTGATGAGCCCCTTTATGCTATGTATTTCTGGAATGTTGCTTCTGACCGTGAAGTTACAAGTTAGCTATCTGAAAAAGTATGGAGGAGAAAAAGAAAGTAGACTCGACTCTAGTAAACATCTTTTGTGCTTGAGATAAAATATTTTGGAATTGAACTGAACACAGGAGAGGCCAATTTGCATAACAGCAGATGCTCAGTTCCCTGTTTCTGTTGTCTTCCAATCTTACACGGTAAATACCGCCAGTCAGAGATGAATGTTTCACTGTGTTTGTCTCTGCATGTTATGATGCACTTTTCAGTCTTGTTTGTTGGAACTTGACCGAGCTGTGCTCTGGCTGCTTGAATTAAATTTCGGGCTTAGGAAAGGTTGTTTCTACTCGTAGCTGAGGAGACACATCCAAACTGAAAAGTCAAATGCAGACTCTGCACCAAGAGGCAGCTGGACTCACAGGATATCTCTCTCCTTCATCCCTTTTTGATACAAGGAAGCGCATATCGTCTTGGTGGGTGACCATAAATGTGCAGTTTAAAGATAGCAACACCTCAGAAATTCTCTTTCCTCTTCCTGCCATATGGTGATTTAAACATAAAAGAGAAGTTTTCTCAAGCTTTAATGCATTTTGCAGAAACTTCTTCAAACAAATAAACATTAAACCAACTATTTAATCCAAATAAGTTTTGCCTCGTGGTTATAGTGGCAGTGGACTAAGAGGGTTTACAGCTCAATTACACTCTGGTGTTACACAGGATGACGACATCCCTCATAGCTCATCTCATGCCTCTGTCTGGCTTTCATCTAATGTCGAAAGGCTTTAGTGCTTCGCTTTGTAGTGGGACTTCATTTCAACTCAATGCTCAAAAGGACTGAGGGAATTTCGGCTTTCACAAGTCACTGTTGTGTCATATCCACTTTATTGTGGAGATTACCGCAGCTCCAAAGTACTTTTATCCCACAATTTGCCCACATTTTAACGTATCAGTTCTTATTGTGTCGCTGCAGTCGTCTGTGCGACGATGTGACACCCAGTATTGCGTGTTATGGTGTCAAATGTATGCAATCGAGGTGCTCATTTATGACCAATTTTGAGCATATAGAAAAAGCAGACATATATGTATTTGATAAATAATACAGAAAATAGAATCATATTTGTCTTTCTTAATCTGGCATGTCATTCGTTACTCAGAGCCAATCAACAGGAAACTCTCCGATCTCTTGTCAGCGGAAAAATCAGCATTATTCGTTGTGATGATATATAGGGTTTTAGTTTGCTCAAATATGTGTTATTTTCTGGCTTAGAAAATAAATGTAGATAATTAAAGAACAGATGAGATGGTGCTTCCTGCTACGTTCACGTTGTTTAATTGGGCTCCACTATTTAGAAACCATCTTCAATCTTCTCCCTTAGGTTATTTTCAGTCAATATCCTTCCTTTGGGAGACATGTAATAAATGACTGCGTGCCTTCAGTCTTTCTTTGTTACTGTTTGCTTCTGCTCCTCAGGGAGTAAGATTATGCTTTAAAATCTGTCACTCTGTGTATTTGCCTATGAAACAGCTGTGTTTGCGTGCATGCATGCGTGTGCCTTTCCATCCTTTGCTAATTTGGAATTTGTTTTCATTAAAACCAATAAATGAACACTCGAATGCATGCTCACACCTGTTGTTTATGTCAGTAGCAGCTCTGTTTGAAGCAGGTCGGGATAAATGGCGCTCAGCCATCCCACTTCTCTCATCAATAATCACAATCACTTCATGAATCTCCAATTATCTCCCAAGCTGCTGGCCCCGGGCCAAATCTGAGCCTGTCTTCCTATTTTGAAATGATGAAAAGATACTTTTAAGCTAATAACCTGCTACACATCATAGTTTCCATCCCAATTATTCCTTTTCATTTTGTCTCATTAGTGTTGAAAAAGAAAGATTAAGTTTTGATGAGAAGGGGCGCACTTGGGGATGTGGGCTTTTGCATGCATGAAACAAAAACAGAAATGGCAGGATCAACCGTGTCATTTGGTGAATGGTAACAAAGACACGCTGACTGGAAATGAAAGATGAAACTTGTTAATAAGGATTGCTCACCTATCAAAACATAACTAATCCGACTCCTTCTTACTTCCAGAATAATTAACTCCACCTTTCTCTCCTCTTCTTTCCACAGTTTCTGCTGTCACTTTCTACGTTCTTCTGTGCTTATAAATGTCTTCTACTTTCTCACCTCATTACTTCTGACCTTGCCATCTTGTTAATATTCAAACTGGCTTACCTGATTAGTTTTCAGACAGGAAATCAGGCCAAAATTAAAACTGGAGGGAGATCTTAGTTTCTGTTTGCCTCTTTCTTGTGAGCAAGATGATAAAAGTTTATTCCTACAAAAATTTCTCCATCTCTTTCATATATCTCTGTTTATTATCACTCAAGTCAAAAACAGTGCAGATAGGAAACAGGAATGAATTTATTAATGATCAAAGAAGTATGGCCGAACTGAATTTCACCTTCATTTTTCCTTAACTACCAAGTTCTGAAAGCTCAACAATACTTTTGCCTTGAAGGCAGGATCTAGCTACCTTTCTATTGTGTGTTTGTCACAGTGTCAGGGCATTACAAATCAGTGCAATCCTCTACTGGGACCCATAATTGATATTTTTTTTCCCTTTTCCCCCCTCAAACCAGTTCAGATGGTGGGAGACAGAAGGATTTATGCAAAAATTGCATCACTGTTGGAGAATGTCTCCCACCCTATGCATGAAGCTGTTGCAGAGCTGGAGAGCTCCTTCTGTGACTGACTGCTGCAGCCTAGGTGCACAAAGCAGCTTTATCGCAGACCCTTCCACCCCAGCAGCTGTGAGATTTTATAACCATCGCTGCCCAAGATCAATAAGTTTTTTACAACGCTCCTGTTAATTGCACAGTTCCCCCCCCCCCATTTTTTGTAGTCTGTTGCTGTTTTTCATGCACAATCATAAATGCACATTCTCAGATCACCGTATTCAGCTGAACATTTAATTTCATCTAAGTATGCCATTTTCTTCTTTTATGAACTTTTTTCTCCTTCCCTTTTGCAACTGAGTGAGTCTGGACCTTGGCATGATGACACTGTGCTGATTATCTCTCAATGATTATCATAAGTACATAATTCCAAAGAACAGTTTACACAACACATAACATGGATATGAATGTGAGCCACCCCAAACACAATTTTATCATAAAAACATTGAAACTTTGAATTCAGTCCAAACAATGTGTTCATTTGGTTGGAATGTGAAGTACTTTCCAAACAATAATGTTTATTAACGTTGTTAAAAACTTGTTGGACTTGATCAAATGGGCTAACCTCGCTTGACTTGCAATGGCTTTGTTGAGGCTAAATTTGAAAAAAGAAGAATGCGCTGAAAAAGTCAAACATGTTTTTTTCAGGGTAAATCATGGCAATGACTGCTGGAGCTGATGCCCATTTTTTGAGGCCGACTTTGCCTTTTTTATTCCTACTTTTTAAAAAACAGAATAATCATACAACAAATCACCTTAGCGGATTTGAAATAACAAATAAAAATAAGAATTGGAGTATAAACTGTATGTTCGCTTTAACCGAATGGGAAACCCCAAGTTTCCCCCGTTGTGTGACAATAAAAGTATTATTTGTATTGAGGCAAAGCTCACAAATTATCAGCAAGGCTGAGGTCAGGACTTTATACAGGTCATTGCTTAAACTTAAGCTTGGCTCAATCTGTTTTATCCCCTCCAAGGTCTGTTTTGATGTGTGTTTGAGATCATTGTTTTGCGAATACCAGTTGTGTCAAGATTTCAACATTCTAACTGCTGTTGAAAAATTTTAAGATGATCCTTCTTCTACTATTGCCTACATTTGGTGGTCGGTACAAAGGGAATCAGTTGAAAGGGCAGATGTATCCAAAAACACTGGGCTGAGGCAAAGTCAACGACACAAAATGGGTCAAAAAGTCACTGGAGGCTAGAAAGTTTGGAAAAAAAGGCTGGACCACTTGCTGTTAGAAACAAAGGCAAACTGGCATGGAAGGAAGGGAACAGACTGACTAAATAGACACAGGAGGAGATGTTTGGGAGCAGGTGTGTTCAATCAGGCTGGCTGGGGAAGTGCGCAGCAGAGTTGGGGCAAATCAACGCTGCCAGTCACGATCACTGTTGCTAAGTCCGCTTATTATACGCGACTTTGGGCTTCTTTTTTTCTAAATTCGCTTGTAAATTCCATGAGTCGCAGGTTGTGGTTTTTTGGGCTTGTTTCTGAAAGTAGTAAACCATAATTTAATGCTTATTTATTAGTTGTGTCTGTATTTGACAAATTAAAGCTGAATCACATTGCCAAATTAAGTATCCTGGAGTTGGCGCTTCTTTTGGGCTTATTTTATAGTGCTGGTTGCTTGTTTGTCTCACAATATCTGGCAACACTGGCCACAATGCACCAGTACCACTGGCAGCAAACCACAGCTCCACATTACCTGGTAAAATTAAATAATTTGTGTTATTGTGTTTTAAATATCTCAATTGTTAACCTTTAGGAATCTGTAATTTTGACTTCTCAAGATAACGTGCACCAGAATTTGAACAACAAAAAAACAAAACCCCCAAATCTAAGAAAAAGGCCCATATCTTTCGGCTTCTAGTTATATTTATGTTATTGTAATAATGCAATATATAGCAAAGTGTTAAGCTGCTTTCTAAATGTGGGGTTTTTACCTTTATAAAGCAACACTTCAAAGTGGGAAGGCTTTGAGGTTAAAAGTGAAAAGTGACTTTCTTTGTGAAGAACACGTCTTCTGTCCCTACGTCTAAAGGGGTTGGGTGGTCTCAAAACTGGCATAAATAGGAGAATCTATTCTTTTTCCTTATTCTTTTGCCTCATTTGGACAAACAAAGCCAATGAGGTTCCCACTTGTGGACCACTGCTATAAAGCAACCACAGTTACTCTGTAGTTTAGAGGCATAGTTCAACCATGGCAGCATTTTAACATGCCAGTTAGATGGGTTCTTTTTTTCTCTGGAGGACAACCTCATCTTTGTTATGCTTACTATTGGTATAACTCCCTCAACAGGAGTATAGAAATGTGAAACAACATTTACATGAATACCTGTTTTTTTCAGTATTGTAATGGCAATGATATTTTAAAGCCGTTTTTTTTTATATATATAAAATCAACCAACATGTGTGTCAGGAGTTTTAACCCCAACCAGGTAATGTCAGAAGCCCGTAACAAAGGTTATTGTTTTCCGATTGTGGGTCTTGCATAAACAAGGCAAGGTTCTCAAGTTTAAAAATCTTTAAAGTAAAGGATTATATCCTACATGTCTACATTTGTCGAATGAGATTGATTAAATTAATTTGGTTTTGACTGGATATTTGATAGTCACTGAAGCTAAACTTAAGCTGGGACAAATGTTTGGACTGAAGATTTTTAAAATACGATCAGACCATTACAGTAATTAATCTTGACTCCTTGAGGATCCTGAACAACTATTAGCAATGTTAAACCCATAATGAGACTTTCCTCACAATTTTTTCACCCCCCAAATGTTACCTAATAGAATCAAATTTAGGTCCAAAAGAACTAAATGTACTGGGAGGAAAACTGCTTTGGGCTCTGATGTCAACTAACTGCAGGTCTATCAGATTAATCCCCAAATCTTTCTCTATGCCAAACAGCCGTCATGCAACACCCTGAAGCCTAACTTCACATGTAGAAGCACATCACAGAACTTCAACACTGTAAGAGTGACGATGAGTTTTTATACTTTAACCTACGTTTTTAACCATTAATCACCACCTCTGCACATAGGCCTTTGTTTCTGATGTCTTTCCTCCCCTCCTCTGCAGCGTGTTATTCTCGTAAGTCCATTGTTGTTTAACGCTTATCAGCCGGATATTGGATGATCAGGCGTAATCATGGCCCTCGTCTCCACCTAAGTCGCCGTGTCAGCTCTGACATGTGGGTTGGCATTTAATGTGTGACAGCAGCTCGACACCAGTTCACATCCCTCTTCATTAGGGACGCTGGAGACAGTTATATTTTGCGCCAATCAGCCTCAGTGTAATCACTTGTGTTCAACAAACCAATCTCGCCCATGACAAGATAATTACTGTGGTTTCTCGAGGGAGTCGTGTACCGCAGAGGACCGGAGAACTCAAATAGAAGTCGGAGGGGCAGTTGCACCTTTTATAGTTCTGTGTAATTCTGTTTCCATCAGTTTAATGACCGCTTCTCTGTAGCTGTTTTTAGAGACGTAAAGATGGAAATGCTCTCAATAGGAACTGCTGCAAAGTCTGAGCAGTGCTTAATTACCTGTGGGAGTGTTCATGAAACTCCTCGGAATGTCAGATAATTACATTAAGGTTTATTTTGATCGGGTGCAACTGTTTTGTTGCCTTCCTGCATTCATAGTTCCTTTCCTAACTTTCCTTGACTTGGAAAGTTAACAGCTACAGACTGCAGCTCTGACATGTGATGCACTGCTGTGTAAAAGAACTGTAAAAGGATGCACTTCATTATTAAGCAGTGACATTTGTAGATTATGGACTGTTGATAATAACAATCTGTTTATGTTGGCTTGATTCTACTAAGCACATGACTGTCTCTCCAACAAAACACTGTATTAAATGACTTTAGACCATTTGAATGCTTGTCATGTTTTGTGTTTTTTTTCCACTTTTTATTTAATTGTTTTTCGTTTGCCTTTAAGTGGCTGTTTTCTGTCCCTTCCTTGTGGGTCCGTCTGTTGTTATCCCTGGTTCCTGTGCTTCCTTTGTGCCTATTATTACTTGTATTAAACGTATATCCATCCAACACGTGCCTGCTGATGTCCTGGTGCCACTCCAGTCCTTCGCCAATGCAAACCATGTTAATACTTGTTTGCTTATGTTCAACTGTTATTGTTATTGATTAATTCACATTTTCAGTATTTTTGAAAAAAATAAAAAAAATCACTGATTACGTCGCCACAGATATTCATTCTGTAAAGGCTGAAATTGTCTAGGAACTGACATGCATTGGTTCAGGTGTTAAAACACTACCTGCGTTTTATGTATAAACTTCACCCAAGTATTTGGACTGGCACTGTATGTGCATTTTAGAGTTTTTCTTGAATGTCACGTTTGCCATGCTGAAGGCCATTTTTGATTTAAACAGAAATACAATGAAATCAGACAGAAGTGTGTTTTAGAAAATAATGACTTTTACAGTTGGGGCCTAAAACTGCATGAAAAGCACATAATGGTGAATAAAGAATCATTATTCTTGCAGTGGGTCAGCTGCTGGATGGAGTGTACAAGATGACATATTTTCCTGTATGGCTGCTGTGTGCCTTTATAAAAGTTTAATAAGCAGAGAAAATATGATGATATTTTCTGTCCTAGAAAACTCTGGAGCTGCTGTAACTTACCTGAGGGTAGCGGGGAGCTGAAAACGAGTGCAGCTTTCTGCAGGTCGTCAGAACTCATAAACCCCCATTGGACAGGTCACGCGATTACAACCCATCTTCCCCAAACGTGTTACAATTTTCCCAGCTGCACTCCGTCTTATTTCGCTGGCCCTTTAAGTATCCCTTTCAGTCTGTCTCTCCCATTTAACAGTTTCCCCTGGCTGCAGTGAAAGCTTACACTCCCAGAATCTCCCGCTGCCAGTCTTCTGTCTTCCCTCCATGTTTTGCTCCAAGTGGTCATAAACAAAAATCCCTGAGAGTGGTGGCTTTATTCCCACTACAGGGCTGAGGGCATGAAATTCATCACTGGCTTTGACTGAGTTACACCCCATCTCAACACAAGGTCAAAGCAATTACTGGACTTTCACTCCCTGACCCCCTACTCCTCTTTTTGCCTCAATCTGCACTCCACCAAAACTCCACTTTTCTTGCTCCCTTATGATCCTTGTTTTCTTCTGCCTCACCAGTCTGCACAGTGCTCCTGTCTGACATCCATGCTTATTTTTGCTTTTGGTTTTTCTGTGCTGTTCTTTTTTTTCCCCCTCTTACCGTTTGCCTCTAAATCGTACCTGACGCCCCTGGCTAATTTGCGTGGAATTGGACTCACATGTATATGTACCTATGGCCGCCCTGTCCTCGCCCCTAATTAAATATCAAAATCCTTTATAAGTACCCAGAAAACACCCATCATATGTCCAAGTGGCAACGGAGCTGTCAGACAATCACACAGACACCTGGGCGGATATTTGCAGTGAATGAAAGCAAACCAACGACTTCTTGAGTGACATTAGCGACTCATTAAAGAAACTGGTTGAAAACTAAAAGTTTGTCTCATCGTATCCCTTGTGTTCTACAATATTAAAGTCAAGCAACGATGTAGCTACTGCTTTGAGGTGATTATAGCTTAATTAGCTGATCGTTGTAATGTAGATTCTGAAAAAAAAGTAAAAAACAAAGCAACTGGACTTGTTTTCCATAGTTGAAGACGTTTCGCTTCCTCTCCAGGAAGCTTTGTAATGTACACCAAATCACTGTCATGATGTGAATATGCCACAATATACTTCGATTAGGAAGTCTGTCCCCACTCCCCACACACACTTTAAATCGTTAAGACAAGTTAGGATGTTGCATAAAACTTTACAGAGTCAGACATCGTAGCAGACAGAACTGTTATAATGAGAATTACTGTAATTATTATGATATGAATTATTATGGTATAGTGGATTCACGGTTTATAGTTTTTTTTTTTTTGCATCTGAACAACATATGGATGAGATCGTCCCACAGGGCAGGCTTGGAGAATTGAAACACACGTTTTTTTTTTTAGGAAATAATCTGCTGATCTGACCCCGTTTTGTTTTTCAGTGAGAATGAAAAAGCTTGTTAGATGAATCACACGCATTTCATGCACAGACCGATGCTCATATACATCTGGGACAAAAACAGAAGAATGTTCATAGTTTGCATCTGATTGAGGTTATTTCCATCATTTTGAGGTGTTTTACGTGATTGTATGAGGCTAAATGAGATTATCTTTCTTTGTACGGATTTATACCATAAAACCAATGGAAACACTTCAAGTACAATGCTCATTGGGATAATTAAAACTGAACAGCTATATTTCCGTGGATCTTGGTGCATTTTAGTATTTTGTGTTTTTTAATTATCAATCGAAAGTTTGCACATTTTCAAAGCAGGTCAGTAATACCACACACTTTCACTGAACGTTAATTTTTGTATATGCTGAGTTGGGCAACAAAATACAATGATGAATTTATGTACCTCAGCTGAAGGTGAGAACAGGGACCCCAGATGGGAGCTGATAATAGGGGGTAAGTACTATATGTATATTGTTTTAACTTTTAATCCCATGAACAAAAATATATTTTTCTTGAGGAAATCAACAGAGCATAAATGGAAATGTACCGGAACGAATCTTGAACTCTTTTCCTCCTTTTAGGCTAAATGTCTTCGCATAGGTTTTTTTCTTTCTCATTTTAAGTGTTGCCTTCTGACCAAAACCACAGTAAATGAAGGGTTTAACACTGCAGTTACTAGAGAGTAGTAACCCCGCATAAGACACAAAACTTTTCCATTCCCAAATTGCCCAGATTCTGCAATCAGCTAAGACATGCTAGACCTAAATGATTTTTGTCACTGCACTGCCACCATATGCTTCACATCAAAGAAAATAAAAAGACGGATACAGGAGGGAACAAGAGGGATCAAAAAGCGTGAAATCCTCATTACACGTGACAATGTATTAAATACCAAAGGTTAATAAGATTATCTTTTTATCTTTCAACTTTCTTCTTCTCCCTCTTTCCTCCGTCTTTTAGTTGATCGCCATGAAGGTAATGAAGGTTAAGATTTAAAAGCCTCTGAGGTGTCTCAGATGAGCAGCTGAGTTTCACTCGATAACAGTCTTTAGAACGTCATCTCCATTTCCAGATCCACTTCAAATGCAAATTCAAATGGCTTTCTGCAGCAGCTTCCTGCTTTTCACTTTTTTTTATAACCAGGCCCTCATTACAAAAGCACTCTCTAGCTGTCGATGTGTTTTCAGGGCAATGTCAGAGTCTAATTTCTAGTTTTACCTTGAGATAGTTCATTTTGTGCTTCTTGTGTTTTGTGATATGCACTATGTTTTCATTGTTCGCTTTCTTTACGTACATTGCATTTGTGATGACAAGCGGCACACTGCTTACTCTGGGGAGTAATTTGTTTTCCCAAATAGCCTCAATTTTAAAGGGCTCGGTAAGCACAAAGGGTACATTATCAGTATAAAATGGGATTGTTCATGTGTGAGGTTTTGTTTATACTTTTTCCCACCAAACATAAGATTCAGGCCCTCGCAGGCCGGCACCTCTGAGAAGCATGGACGCTCTCATTCCTCAGACATTATTAATTGGAGGTTGTAACGGAGAGGTTTGCAGATATGGAGTTTGACAATGATCTATGCTGATTGATGTTAGCTCCCTTAGGTAAAATCTTCCCGTTTCGGGGATGACATCGGTGTATGATGGATTAACAAGACCCCAGGTTATCGGCAGTGAGAATACAGATGGACAAACACAAAGCGCAAATCATTTCGGCTCTGATACTAACTCACCTGAGTTTTGAGCAGAAAGGTTGGAACTTTGTGTGTACTTATACGTGATGATTAAGGTCATTTCATGGTTAAAAATAATAAACGCTGTGTAAAATATTGTTTTAAAACAATGAAGGTCTGGATTTGGTCTGAAAAAATTGTCAAACAATATAGGTGAGGAAGAAAAGTTAAATAACACAAATAAAAAAAAAATAAAAGAAACAGGACAAACCAATTCCTATCTGTTGGATATTCAGAGAGCAGTTCACGTTTTCCATTCTTTTTTCCCCCCTTTTTTTCTCGCTCACATCTTTGATTGGTGCTGCTCATTTTGTCCCTTTACACTTTCACATTATTTATTTTACTGTTTTGGATATAAAAAGGAGCTGCTTGAGATCGGATGTTATGGGACTTCAATAATATCTTCCAATTGGGGGTCGGTCAGAGTTATTTTGGTTGACCAGGGGTCATAACCTGGGCTTCTAATTAAGTATGACAAAGATCAGATCACATCAGAAACATTGAAATAGAGTGTTATATAAAATCTCTTAAAAATACACAATGAAATCTCTGGAGTTTTTTTTTTTTTTTGCAGTTTTATGATTAGTTTTCTCTATAATTTATCAAATATGTATTGTAAGAAATGAACAAATGTGCAAAGGTCAATTAGATGTGCACACAATGGTTTGTTTTTGGATACCAAATGGGAGCAGAAAGGGGCTAAATTTAACACAGTGGTACATAATGTGGGCGCAAATGAATGAAAGTGCAAACTGACCAGAAGTCATTGACAACATATTAATCATAACATGCTAAATAGTAATCAAACATTGAGATACAGTAAACCCTTGATAGTATTAAACACTGCTTTTACCTATAAGTGCGTTTTTTTAAGTTTGTTTAATTAATTAAAATAATAAAAAACTAAACATCCCTCAACTGCATGAACTTTGTACAGATTTGCAGTGTGATTTAGGATTAAATTAAGTGACATTTCAGTGACATTTACAGAGCCTTACCTGTTTTCAAGATGATTCGGGGTAAGAGAAAAAATTTCCTGTGCCGTGGCTAAAAGAAGATGCTTGTGTACTCGGGCTGGCTGATTTTGCCCTTTAGTTCTAGATCCTGTGGTTCTGAGAATTCAGCTCATTGTCACAATAGAAACAAGCTTGTAATAGCTGCTACAACCTCCATGCAGTTTGCTTACAGAGCCAATTAAGGGGTTGAGCCTACCACCTTCACACTTCTGGATAAAGTACTGTGTCATATAGATAAGCTTTGGACATATGTGATTGTATTTCCAAAAAAAGGTAAAAAACTTTTGAATTGAGAAAGCTTCCAGGAGAGGAAGCAAAACTAAAAAAATAAGTCCAGTTGCTTTGTTTTTTACCTTTTTTTGGATTGACCATGACCTGGATGACTGAGAATCTTCACCAGCATGTGATTGTATTGTTTATGAATTTCTCATCTGCCGCACATGCTTTTGAAGCGCTTGTGTGACCTGAATCTCAGCCGCTCTTTTGTGTTTTGGATCAGGGAGACTTCAATAAGTCTGTATCAGCAATGTCTAACCGACTGGGGATAGAACAACCTTGTGCTGGATGACTGAGAATCTTCATCAGGATATTTAGTGAATTGAGCTTCTTGAGTTTATAAAACTTTGGCTTTAAGATGTATTGTTTTTAACATTAGTTTTTTTTTTCTTTGATTTATTTTCTTATTTTTTTCTGTTTTTGTTGTATGGTTGCTTGGTTTGCCAGAAGTCAAAGACAAATCATCTCAAAGATGGTTTACTAACTATAAACATTAACCACATAAACAGATTTTGGCTTATTTCCAGTGTTTGCACATTTTCACAGTTTCTGGCATTCCCCAGGTCTTTATTACAATTATTTGCGTATGAGAACCATTTTGTTTAAATAACTGTAAGAAATGAAATTTGCAGTTTAAAGACTGAACCCCTCGCAGTCTTCTAGTCTACATGTTACTCCGTTAAACAGGCAATTAAAAGCCACAACTACAGTCGTTCTGTTGGTGGAGTATAGTTCAGTTAAACAAAAGAAGAGGAAGAAATTATTAACTAGAAATGATCCCGTTTGGAGATTTTAACATGTCATTTCACACGTAATGAGTCTGCCGTCATTCTAAGGTGAAGCAAAGTGGCCATGCTTCTCAAGAATCTTAAACAAGCTTGGATTCTAATCTTTATAGACAGAAAACATGCTGTTGTATGTGGGTGAAAAGCAAAAAATAAAAGGAAAAACAGGACTAAAATTCACTGCACATAGCAAGTGAAAATCTTTCGACTTGGCTCAGCTGGAGATGGAGACTGAAGCCTGGTCTGCAAAGAAACCTGGCGCTTCTTAAGTAAGATTAATAAGTTATCAGAGCCCTTTTTCCATTGCCACTCAAAAGCCTGGGGCTTTGGTCACCAGACCGACCCAGTACTTCTGTGCTTTCTCAGAGCTTGTTGAGGGGGCGGGGTTGCATGCAGTGAAAAGAACTGTCCGCCACAAGGGTGGAGTAAGGAGATGAGGAGTTACAAACCTATCAATTGTATAACCTTAATTTATCCCAAACTTCATCTGTGCAGTCAGCTCATCAGGATTATGAGCCAATTGTAATTCTGCACTGACTTGTTGGGAGAGGCAGAAGCCCGCTGACAGGCTGGCCTCGCCTGGGAGACTGCAGTGTTGCGGCTGCCGGCCAGACAGTCAGCGAGACTGAGGAATTGTTTAATCTCCTATGTAAGGAATCACTGGATATGGCAACCTTGATGCCTACTAACATCCTTAGAAATCAGAGCCAAATAAGCAGATCATGATGCTGGAAGTTGTGGGCAAAGGTCCATACTAGTTCCTAAGTGTTGTTTATCAGACAGCAACTCAGTAATCATTTCTGGGGACTGGCTGAGATTCTCTGAGATCACCCTCTATCGGTGTTCGCGTGCATGTCTTCCTCTTCTTTGGCCCAGACTGAATGCATTTATTTCACAATGGTCTCTGTGAACTCTAGCTAGGTCTCTGAGTAGCTGCAGACTAACTGGCAGGGCTGCCAGCCCAAGAAAATCCCATAGTGCATTTGCTGCAGTTTGGTTCCTCAAATATTATCTTTACCCCCCAGCCTTGAAGTCACTGGAATGACTTCAAGGTCTCAGCTAAGGACAACATGACAACTACAAATGTGTGTACTTACTGCTATCCATCACTACACAGAGGGAATGTTGGAAATCAACTCAATAAGGATCAGATCTCATGTGACGCATCTCTGATTAAAATAATTTTTGTGAGTAATAACTTCTTTCTCTTGGGTCTTCGCAACGTGTTGACTCATCTTCGCCCTTTGCAATATGTCATACTCCCTTGTTTGCCAAGCTATGTGACAAGGTAAATTATACCTTGACCATTTTTTTTCTCGAATATAAAACTATATGTGAAATAAAGTTAAATCATCCTATGTTTTTTTTTTTTTACATGATTGTATACATTTAAGTCCATAACATCCATACTGATGGAGGATATTTATTTAAAATTATTGTTATTGAAGTTTTTTCTCTGATTGGAAATGACGTTATTACATTTTGAAGAAAACATTTTATTTTTAGTTTTGAATTGAAAAAAAACATGTCAAAAATTATTTATACCCTTCTTACAGATCCACAGAAAAATATTAATTGGCATTACATTATTGTTTTATTTTTCACAACTTGTCTTTGGGAAAGAGCTCAAACTGCAGTTGGTTCTAGTCAGAAGAACCATGTTAGTAAAATTACTTTAAACTTAACTATGTTCGATTCACTTGGGCTCACATGTATGCAATGTTTTTTAACCAGTTATTTTCTTTCTTATGTGTTCAGTTTTTATTGACCCCTAAATATGTTAAATTGTATCACGTTTTTACAATATATTTATGGACAAATGTTCAGGCTTTAAAATACTAATTCTGTCTTTTTTGTGTCCAAAACCATGTGGATATTTTCCCATTTGCAAAAACAACAGCACTCTAAGCAGCTACATCACATAAAAACATGTTCGTTAACTGCTGATATTACTACAGTTGCCAGCGGCATCAGAGCTGCCATTATTACATTTTGGTGAAAAACACATTTACTAAGGCTCCATTCTAACATGAGTCCTAATGCTTTGAACACATGAAACTCTAACAGAGCTTTTCATGAGGAAAGTAAATGTTTCACAAATTGCTAGAATATTAGCATTGATGGAGATCTGAGAACACACAAATCCTGGAACCAGGATTTGGAATGATCTAATTACTACTCGAGTTATCAGTACATTTGAAATACAAGACATTTCGCTGCCAGAAGTTATCAGATGTCTTGAAAAAAAAAAACCATTAAATAACTAGTGATCCCTCAGGGAAAATAAAATGTGGGCTTTTTGCATTTAAACCAGCTTTTACTTTAAAAGAATGTAGGCTGTTATTTTGTACAGTACAATTACTGCTGTTTGCTTGAGGGACAAGGAAATTACCATGTAATTGCACAGTTGATTTGGCTTCATGGCACAGGTGGTTGATAAATAATCTTCTTATCCAACAGAGTTGTGTTTGCAAAATAAGATTCTGCAAATGATTGAAGACATCTTGCGAGATGAGTGGAACCGCAATCTGTTTCCCCCAGGTTAAATGGTTTCATCGTCTACTTGCTGTTAGATACAACTATCAAATGTGTGTTTGTGTGGCTCATTTCAGTAGGGACTGGTGTGTGTGTGTGTGTGTGTGTGTGTGTGTGTGTGTGTGTGTGTGTGTGTTTTGACCTTTTTATGACTGAGTCACAATGTAGTTGCCAAGTCATCCATCTGTTCTATGGCCTCTATGCAATTGTAATTGCATTAGTGCAGTGTTTGATTTTTTTTTTATTAGACACCTTTTCCCAAAGTCTCTAGGCTCATTTTCCTTTATTGGACGAGTCTAAAAAGACAATACAGAACCTCTTGTCACCGAGTCCCCCCAGACAGACTTTATTCCAGAGTGATAACTGGGCTGAACTGTGCCAGTTGAAGGGATATGCCAAGAAAACGCTGCAGGTTTCTTTTTGCGTGTGCCATTGTCCTATTGAAAGGAAAAGGTTTCAGTATAGTCATAATGAAAGGTTTATTAAAAAGTTTGGAGTGGCAATACAAAAGCAGTTGTCTTCTTATAGGGCACTATCCCTCATTGTTATAACTTTCCCTTTTCAATTGTGTTCAGGCTTATTCATGATAGTTATTCCATCTGCATGTCCAGAATTGAGAGATATTGTAAAAGGTGTAAGGAAGATTAAAGCACAACACTGCTGAAAGTTGCCAAATGACAAAGAAGTTACATGCAGAACAGATGAGTGGGCGTAAATATATATCTCAAAGTTACCCAAAAACAACTACCAAAGTCTCAGGCCTGAATGTGAATTAATATCATACTCGATATTTAACATATATGTATATAGTATATGTATTATTTTCTTTTATCTTTTGCTGGATCTAGATTTTGAATTCTTCTTCTGGACTAAGCAGAAAACATTTGGTACTATAGACACCTTCACATTATGATTTAAAGCTAACTCACTTAAAACCAAAACGATGCACTTCTCCACAGCTTAACAACTAGTGTTGGCAAAGTGACAGTGCTTCCCCTGGGCTTGAAGGGGTAGCGTTTCTACGGGCTCAACACTCATTGCCTGGAATAGCTCCTGGAAGTTAAGTTCAGTCTGAAGGTCTGACCAGATTTCCATCCAACTAAATCTGAGACTGTCGACTCGCTGAATGGTAGAACAAGCTGGACATCAAACCAAAAAATGAAAATAATCAACTGAATTGTTTACTACTAGTTTTACTAAATTTTACTACTAGCAACAAATGAGATATATTTGTAAGTAACTCTAAGAATACACCTTGCGGATGTTTTCATCCCTAGGCAGCTTCACTCTGTGCACCCTTGTTCATCCTGTAATGGTCTGAACAAGCAGAAAAGGCGAAATTTAAACTGGACACTGTTTCATTTTAAGATGACCTGGTGACAGTCAGAGATCCCCTGCAGGAGAAAGCTGAAAACCTGGCAGTGATAATTCGGTTAGTCTATAAATCACTTAATAGCTTAGCACCTAAATACATCACCGACCTGTTATCAGTGCATCAACCCTCCAGACCACTGAGGTCTTCTGGCTCAAATCTGCTCTGCATACCCAGAACCAGAACCAAACATGGAGAAGCAGCATTTAGTTTTTATGCTTCACTTATCTGGAACAAACTCCCAGAGGACTATAAGGTGCTGAATTTAAATCAAATTTAAAAACCTATTTGTGTAGAGTTGCCTTTAAATGTTAATGTTAAAGTTTTTAGTCCAACTTGACCTGCTGCTACTATTCTAATGCAATGTACTTGTCTCTGTATTGTGTTTTCCCTCTGTCTCTGTAAAAGCTTTTCTTTCCTCTGTTGTTTTTTTGTTTTGAGCATGTGCAGAACTTTGAATTGGCCTGAGCCATCCATCGGGATTCAGGGAACAGGCCTGGGTCATGCACGGATGAGCAGAGATAGGCAGACAGATCCAGGGGCGAGGAAAGGCTACTTGGTCACAGTCCAAATCCAGGTTGAGGTCCAGAACTTGGAAGCTTGGTAGATGTCCTACAAGGGCAAGGCAGGGAAATCCAAGTAATGTGAACAAGGTAAAGACATGGTAATCAGACAGGAAAAGAACACTGTACATCCTTTCAAAAAGCTTTCAATAATCTGGTGACATCTTGCTGTCTGCGCTGAGTTTATAAGGAGCAGAAAACAGGGGGTTGCATAAAGGTGATAAAAACAAAGCATAGGATGAGGACAGCAGACAAGCCAGATCATGACACCGCCAACCTTCAGGGACCATAATCCACTCGTATGTACAGTACTTTAAACAACAAACCAAGGTCGCAAAAGAAGAGGCTGGCCACGTGCCAACTATGTAAAAATAGTACGGTTAGTTGACACAAAAGCTTGTCCATGAGCTCTACCATACAGCGCAGCTGCCCAGAAAAGACAGGTAACCAGAAGAAAACCGATGAAGAACAGCAACCTCAAAAAATTATTTGAATGAGCTCAAAATAAAACGAGTCTAAACATCGGAGCGGCACAACAAGCTCTGCTGTGGGGGAGGAGCTCTGGGGGGGGGGGGGGGGGGGGGCTGTAATGCTGCAGAGATCAAGTGAGGTGTGCATGTTTAAATTTTCAGGCTAAGTCGAATGTTTTCTCAGTTATCCTTACTGCAAATTTAAAACTAAACAATCTGGATTTCGAATTTTATAAATCCTTCTCTGAATATTTGTTTTGATTATTCATGATCTAAGCTTAATACTTCTGTAACAGACTTTGTTGTCTCAATGTCATATTTTAAGGATTGTTGTTCCAGCTGTTTCGTTTAGTGAATAATAATCAATGATAATAACACAACAATATTGTGGCTTGTAAATGTAATTCCTTTCATAAGTCTGTTAATTACTGCCATCAAAATATCATATGGTTGTGCATGAATAAATGTATTGATATTTTTTTAAACTGGTAGGTGGACATCTACCAAGTTAGTTAAAAAAAAATCTCTATGTAGTCTAATTTTGGATTTATGCATTTTAGCCTTTCAAATATTTTGGAATATCGACAGAATATTGTTGCACTTAATAATGAAGTGCAAAGATGCATTGCTGTATGATTTTCTTTTGGGTGTGTGTGGGTGGGGGGAGGTGAGCTGCCTGAAATTATATTTTAATTTTGTCATTATCAGAGTTGTTTTATCAACATATGCCCAAGACGTTCAGCATCTCATTGCAGAAATTGTTGCAGAGGAACTGAATTACTGGAACCATTACTACCTCTATGCTTTTAAAATGGTCCATCACTCTTCTCTTTGTCTTTTTTTTATATTTTCACAATTTTCTCCATCCATCCATCCGCTTGACAGACCAGATAGAGATGTTTGCTTTCACAGCGCAGTTGCAGCCCTGAGCCACAGTAATCGTTTCACTGAAGCTTTCACTTGAGCTCTGCGTACCCTCATGTTTGGCAGCAGTGTCACTCACTAATCTTTGCAATTTCTTTGAAAGATGTGTCCGGGGCCTCAGCTGTTTCCTCTTTATTTTTATTGCTGTCACACCTGGTGCTGTGGATGCTGGAAAAGAACAGATAACAGCAGAGATCTGACAGATAGAGAATTTGACAGATAGAGAAGTCAAACACGGCACCGGCACCTCAGTCACTGTCTGTAGTCCTTTTTATAAAATGCTTTATAGTCGGGCTTTTTTTTTCTGTCATCTCACTTTGACGTTATATAAGGAACGGTCCAGTTGAAGGTTTAAAGTCAATATGCAGCTGTCACACCTTTAAGGCATCAAGGGAGGTAGTTATAGAATCAAGTTGTTGAGAAAATCTAGTGTATCTCTCAAAGACCACAATAATACAAAGATTGCATTGATATCCTGGAGATTAATCCCTTTTCTTTCTTTTCGTGTATTTTCTTCTTCTTCTTCTCTTTTGAGTGGACAGTTGGCAAACCAGTTGCCACCTTTTAGGCACCCCTCCAAAAGGAATATAGGGATTTTAATCCTTTTCTTGAGCACATGTGTTTAAAATCCAGCACCTGGGTGCTGACTGCTTCTCCTAACATTTGTGAAATAATAAGTCCCTCGTAAGAGCTCAGTGGCTCTGCGGGCCGAGGGAGGGATGTAGTGATGATGAATGGTTTTTGCTACCAGCCAGCAGCAGGATTTAAAAAGCATAAAGAAAGGTAAAAGATAATTTCCAGTGGGAAGAGTAAGGTGAGATATTTCATTTAAACTTAAAGCATTGACTCAGCCAACAACAGACCTGCTACAGTAAGTTCTTTGGCCATTAATACTTTTAAAATAATGGTATGGGGAGACTTCTGAAGCAGATTTTATGTGTAGTGTGGAAATCAATGCCACACAACACCTCCTGTTGTCCCAAAATGTAGGCTTTATTTTTAAAAACTCATAGCTGTGCATAACCAAACCATTTCCACTAATGATTTATAAACAGCCAGAGGGAGCTTGGAGGGGACTCGTCTTTGCGGGCTGATGACTGAATATTTTATGTAAGAAGCAATTGAGGGGTAAGTAATGTAAAATCACAGTGGGGATAGTACATTACAGTACTAAGACAAACAGATGAAGAAACTTAGAGAGGTACGGCAGGGCAAGGTCATTCAAACACTTAAAAACTAAAATAAGAATTTTAAAATTAACTATAAAATGTACTGGGAGCCAATGGGGTGAGGCCAGAATAGGAATAATATGCTCTGTTTTTGGAGTAGCTGTTAAAAGACGAGCAGCAGCGTGTTGAACCAGCTGCAAACAAAAAAAGCAAAGACTGATTCACTCCAACATAGAGTCCATTACAGTAATCCAGGCGGGATGATATAAAAGCATGGATTACTGTTTCAAGGAGTTGTCTTGACAGAAAGAATTTAAATTTTGCCAGCTGCCTTAAGTGATAAAAACATGATCTAACAACTGCTCTGATGTCAGCAAATATGACACAAAGAAACTAACAGATAATGGAAAAGGTGAAAGATGTAATGCCAAAGACAACATAATAACTGAATGAAAGGAATGCAAAACTCAAAAATGTGTTACCGTCTGTTTTACCTGCTCTTCATGGGAAGTGGTTGCCTAGTGGCTACAGCAGGGGGCTTTGCATCCTGAGAAGGGTGCAAGATAATCTGTTTGAATCCCATTTTTGGGTCCCTGAGCAATACCCTTAACCCCCTGAATGCTTTCTGGGCAGTGCACTGTGGCAGCCCACTCTTCCCTAAGGGATGGGTTAAATGCAGAAGACACATTTCATTGGACTGTACAACACTTTCAATGACAAAGAAAGATTTTGATTATTAATCTGTTTTAGTCTGTACACTTATTGTCTCCAATAATGGCAGTTTCCTCCCTTTCTTTCTGTTTTCAGATGTGTTTTTGTTACTCTCCCAGTCCTTATATTCTTTTCATCTGTCTTGCTATCCCGTTTCTGTTCAGTCATATAATTTCATGAGTCCTCCATCACGTCTTGCGCTCCTTCTGTCATGCTGAGTGAAAATTCTTCTCATTTTACTCTCTATAATTTCTTCCTTCCAAAACAATTTCTCTAAGTCCACGCTCCTCGTCTCTTCTTTTCTTTATGAAAACATTTAGAAAAAAAAAACATCACATGCTTTGAAATATTGGAAAATCCTAGTTATTTTGTGCCATTACTTTAATTGCCATAAACAAACAGGACCATTACAGAGAAATGTGCATCCCCAAACAGCCTCCACAAAGCTTTCAGTGCCATGCGTTTTCAGCTGAAATTTGTAGGACAGCATGACTGTAAGAGGATATTTTTCTTTCATCCTAAATTGAGGCAAAAACATTGGGTGTCTGGTAATGATTGCTGGGAGAGCAAGAAAATGACTGGAAATTACCTTCATCCTGTTTATTCCAAGAACACAATTGCTGAGATAAAGGAAATGTTTAAGCAGTGAAAAGCTTAGTCTGTTAAAGTGGTTTGTATGATTGAGATTTCATTATGCCATGCAGTACAATTGTACAAAATAGACCAAATTATAGATCATTTGGATTTTTGTGCTGCTGATAAAATTAGCCTATAACGACCTGAAGAAGGTCTTCAAGTTATGGGCTTATTTTATGAACTACTAATGTGTACTAGACATGATAAAATGCAAAACAGGACTACAGTTCCACTAATAAACGCTTACTAGCACTTCACACTAAAACAAAAATGATTGCCATTCATACTGATGAGACGGACTAAGGTAGGGATCGCACATTTCTATCCCCCTATGGTCAGCTAGCCCTTGAGAGGTGAAGAGGGAGGGTTGTCCACCAGAGCAGCCCATCCCCCCATGACAAAAACTTCCAGTCCGGCAGTAAGAGGACCATGACCATGTTGAAAGTTGGCACTCTGCAAACAAGGTTGGGGAGAAAACAGGCCTCAAAGTTTCTTTAGAATCACCCCCAGCCAGGGGGGTGTTAACATTTTTTTTATTTGAATTAAATGGTAAATGGCTTGTACTTGTATAGCACTTTAACTAGTCTTGACAACCTCCAAAGCGCTTCACACTACAGTTTAGTCAGTCACCCATTCACACACACATTCACACCCTGACGGTGGTGAGCTATGTTAGTAGCCACAGCTGCCCTGGGGCAGATTGACAGAGGCGAGGCTGCCATGCACCTGCGCCACCGGGCCCTCTGACCACCGCCAGCTTTGCATATCTTTCAGCAACACCTCCCACCCTGCCCTGCATGTCGATAGAGGGTCTCTATTAGCTCGTTGCACTGTGATGTCAACCAGCAGTGTTCTTTTTCTGTGTATTTCCAGCACTGCATTACAAGATTTGTGTTCTGTGCATTGAACAGACAAACATATTTTAAACTACACATAATTTAACAGTAACACAAACAAATAAAACTAAGTTTTACAAAATTGACATTTACAAAATTGGTAAATGTTAAGTTTTGTAAAGTAGACATGTTGGCACGTTGTTATTGATGCTATTTAATTGCTCATTCAGAAAGAGGGATTATGCATTTTTTGGCTCAAAGTTAGCAGTTTCGGGGGTTGGTGATCAATGTGTGTTTCTGCTCAGGTATGAATAGGTGTGTTCACATCTGTGAATAGGTTCATCAACGAGAGGTTGTCATTGCAGTCACTTGGTCTGTACCCATCAATTGTTGTGTGGAAACCCTTGACTGTAATGGTCCCATGAAGAGAAACAAGGACAATAACTTGATTCTGATCATGCCACAATGCAGGTTTTAATTAAATGTGCAAAAGTCCGTATACATTACAATTTACCAAATAGTCCATATCACACCTGTGATATTTTTATCTTCTGTGATAAAAATATCACAGGGTTTTTATTTTTGACTGCCAACAAAGTTTTACATTACCGATCAAGGATTTCACTGCTTCACATGCCTTACCTGTACCCAGGATGACGAGCAGGCAAGTTGATTTGCTCATGGCTGATAAAATGGGGCTCTTGTCCCCGTTCTCATCAAAGTGAGGATGTCTGTCAGTGTGGCTCTGCAAACTCTGGACTGGGGAAATGAAGAGAATATTTATTTCTGCTTATGCTTTACATTGACAAGTGCTACATAATGAAATGTTGGTATGACAAAGCGTTAAGTTTTTTTCTGCATATGGGGTACTTTATAGAAATATTCAACAAAACACAAAGCATTTTTCCTATTTTAACATCAAATTCAGATTAAAATATGACATGAAAAAACAGCCCACAGCATTGAATTAGATTTTTTTAGCCAGGTTGGTGCTGCGTTCTGCTGCGAGTTAGATCTGTTGGTGATTGCGGGCAGGTCAGCTGGCACAGCGCAACACAACAGTGCACAATTGGCACACCATCACCGCAACGATTGAGCTGGGAGAAATATACATATTTTATGTTAGATTAATAACACATAAAATATTCTGTCACTTATATCATGTTTGGATATTAAAAACGAAGAGCTGCTCAGCTTTAACTTCAATATGATGCATCAGAATATTTTTCTATTTAAAAAAAATTTCTCAAACTCACCCCATGAGGAACTGAGAAGTAATCCAGACTTCATGCCTCCGACGTTCCACCAAGATCTGCAATGCTCTTCTTCATTTCGTTGTCTCTGTCTCCTGCAAATGTGCTCCCGACAGCTTCTGATAACAAACATTCTCGCCGTTCTGCCTCGGGTCCACATAAAAAGTTTAAGCTTTCTTCATCTTCCTTATATTTTGTTACCGTCAGCTGTAAGTTAAAAACGCTCTCTAAAGTCTGCAGGCACAATTTATTCTGCTTGATCTCCTTCTGATGCAGAATCTGAAGCAATCTGGGTCGGGCCTGGTAAACATTTATCTCCCGGAGCGGAGCGCTGGAAGGCCGCGGTTCAGTTCTTGGGCGACCCGCTTAGCTCAGTCCATCTCTCACAGCCAGAGAAACTCAGTTTCTCTTTCAAGCAGGTTAATTAGCTGCATAAGTAGCCATCTGCTTTCTGCAAGCATGCAGCTTATTGGCCGACACGCCTAACAAAAGCCTGCGCGGAGCCACACAAAGGCGGACATACAACTGTATGTTTCCACTCCCCTAAATCCAGATGCGGCTCTGGGGAATTTTAAACTGAAAACATGCCATGTTTAAAACACAAAGTTTACCGTTTTAAAACCTTTGAAACAGCCATTTAAAGCATTGAGGGGTTACTTCTTAGCTTCAACAAGCATATTGTGCAATAAAATGAAAATCTGTATTTTCTCACAAATAGATTTCTTTCCCCACATTTTCCTCAGTTTGTGCTCTGCCAAGTTGTCCCTCGTTTTGTTTTGGCGGATCACATAAATTAAAAAGGAGGAGATGGGCACAACGACACCAGCACAAATCCCCCTTGTCCCACTTGCACCCCCATCAATACAGCAAAAGACACAAGAAGGGAGTCCAAAGGACCTTAAAACTGTTCTATGCAAGGAATTTTGAAGCCTTGGATTCTTTCTCTGTTGGCAACCTCTCTGTCAACAGAGATGTAAAACGTGCTTCTCTGTGGAAACATAAATATGTCATAAATACTGACAGTTAGCTCCCTTTTTTTTATCAGTTTTAGTATTTTACACCTGTAGCAACTTTATTGCTGTTAGATCTTTAAAAATTGTATATCAAATTAAAATAAGTATTTTTCTATTGCTTTTTCTGCAGAATACAGTGATGATGTTTTCACATGCAAGACCTGTAGTTTTAGAAAAGATTCCAAGTCCAGAAAAAATATGTTTCCTCTACATCAGTAAAAAAAGCAATCCTAAATCGGAGGCAACCGGACTTTCGTTCAGTTTTTTCTGAAAACATTTTGACACCTATCCAGGAATCTTTGTCAGTTCTGGTGGCTCACAGTTGAGCAACCTGTAGTTGGGTGCACTGCTGTTTTTAAGGAACATGGAGGCCCATCCTCCATTTTCACAGGCATGTTTCCTCCACATGAAATGAAGCTGAGGCGCAAGTTCAATCGAAGAAACTCATCGCCTGCCTCCATTCAATCAGAGTCCGATACGCCTCTGATGTGAGCCAATCAGCTACGAACCGCACCTCCATGAAGCCAATCAGCATCCCGCGCTCATCTTAAAAGCAACTTCAAATCCACGTCTCAGCCTGCTAACCAGCAAGCGCAAACGGATTGCGTGTTGGATTTCGAATCAGATGTCCGATTCAACCCACCCCCAACCCCTTCTCCACCATCATAGCTGAGTTCATCTAGCTTCCAAGACGTTCCTCCATCCTCAACCCATCAGAGTGTTTTCTCCCTTCAGTCTTCATCACTCCCTATCGCCTGTTATTGGTCCGGCAGAAGACCACCATGTTGGGCCCGGTTCTGCCAGAGGTTTCTTCCCAAAGGGGAGTTTTTCCTCTCCACAGTCGCTTCAAGCTTGCTCATCATGGACAGTTCATGTAAACCTGTGTTTATCAAGTTGGACATCTATCTTAAACAGATCATCATATGGACTGAACAAACTTCTTCTATCTCCACTCCACCACCAGTTTCAGACCTGGGGGGAACATCCCTGTTCTCATACATCTACTTATGCATATTAAAGTATAATTCAGCATTAATGTTCCTGCCGAGGTCTGAGCGCCAAAGACTTAAAATATTGTATCAATAAAATCCTTCTA
Organism: Fundulus diaphanus; assembly: GCA_037039145.1. Lineage (NCBI taxonomy): Eukaryota > Metazoa > Chordata > Actinopteri > Cyprinodontiformes > Fundulidae > Fundulus > Fundulus diaphanus. The sequence goes on along the minus strand of CM073134.1, from coordinate 12,089,809 downwards.
ATTGCCATTTCTTTCTCTGTGAGTTTTTCAGATTGAAATGCTGTTGCTGCAGATGGAAATATATGACAGTGATTTTTGTAATTGCTTTGCCTGAAACCATTCCTGTCTGGATTTCTGTCCATTGCACATTGATTGATACATTTATGACTCTGTCCCTCCTTACGTTTTGTCAGTTTGCGGGAACTGCTCTTTGATTTGGCCCATCAGGGTGTTTTTGTTTTTGTCTCCGTGTCTGTTTGTGTGTGCCCGTCTAGCTCTAGGTGACTATTTGTTGCTTTGCCTTGTGTGTGTGTGGAAGAGTGGTGTGAGGTCTAAAGCCACTGAAGCCTCAAAGCCCCAGGCTGCTCGAAAGAGACAATAAACACTCACTTGTTAAAATTGTTTTTAACCACACAAACCCGTACAGAGGAAACAAGACACTTCCACTTTCATGCAGATCCAGAGAGAGGGCTGTGTAACTTGCAGTCAACCAGAAAAAGTTTTTTTTTTGTTTTTTTTGTTTTTACTTGACTGCAAATTATCTATAAAACTGTCTAAAAGAAAGAAAACGTTGAGAGAGCAATAAAGATATCTAACTGTAAAGTTATATATAGATCTTCCAGTACTGTTCCTCTTCAATTAACTTCAAGTTTAGACCAGGTCTATAATTTCTTCCTCCTGCTTTTTGCAGAATAATTAGATAGGATGCATAATGATGGAAATTATGTTCTAACGTACAAAAAGTGTCTCAAATGCCGCAAAGAAAATATATAGAGAGGTGGGTGCAAAATGACATTAGCAAGTAGAATAAAATAGATGTATAATAACATACCTGAGAGCCATTTTGTCATGATGACACACTTTTTCCATGCTCTTAAGCCTAAAAAGAGTGGAATATACTGTGCTGTCCTTGTATGAGATTACTCCCCCTCGGTCATGTCAATTTGTCAATTTAGGCCTTTTCTCTGTCAATGTTTCTTTTCAGTCCTTTTACAGTCCTCCATTTAGAGGCAAATTACATATTGTAACACTCGCTTTTCACTCCATGTGTCTCTTTGCAGGGTGATGAAGTGCTGACTGTCATTAAAACCAAGGCTCAGTGGCCGGCGTGGCAGCCACTCAACCTGTAAGTACCACACAATGTCAAAACAGAGGTTACTTCTATAAGAGATGAAATGAAAAAAAAATAAAACACATAAGTGGCAAGTCAGTGAAGTAGCAGCATTTAAGTGAAAATTTAATCCACTTAGAATTTATTTTAAGAAATGTTTTGTTGATTATGAAGAAGAGGGCATTTTCTGTCTGCATCAGCGTGCTTATCGTTGCTGCTTTTGCTTGTGGTTTGCATATACAGTACTGTGCTAAAGCCCTGAGTAATCCCCTCAAATTAGTCAGATTCTCTGTAGAAAGGGGATGTGTAAATCATTGTAGACCCAAAACTTAAAAAGGGGTTTTCACGTTTGCCTCATTAAAAGATGGCCATACAGTTTGCAAATGAAGCTTAGGCCGAAGTTCAATTGAAGAAACTCTATTGCCTACCTCCATCCAATCAGAGACTCATCCGCCTCCAACGCAAGCCAATCAGCTTTGAACCGCTCCTCCACGAAACCCAATCAGCATCCTGGGTTCATCTTAAAAGAACTTCAGATCCACGTCTCAGCCTTGTACCCGACAAAGCGCAAGCAGTGGTTGCGCAATGTCTGAATTGGACTCAGATGACCCTGATTCAACCCACCTCCATCCCCTTCTCCACCATCGTAGCAAAGCTCCATCTGGCTTTCCTATGGTGCTCCTTCAACCTCGTCCCTATCAGAGTGTAATTCCTCCCGGACTCTTACGGAATTCCCTGTCACATCTCAATCGGTCCGGCAGAAGACCGCCATGTTAAGCCTGGTTCTGCCAGAGGTTTCTTCCTAAAGGGGAGTTTTTCCTCTCCACTGTCGCTTCATGCTTGCTCATCATGGACAGGTTCATGCAAACCTGTGTTATCCAAGCTGGACATCAATCTTTCTGGGTTCCTGAGTAAAGCATTGGTATCAGCTCTCGCAGTTTACTGGATCTCACCAATACAGCTCAAGCAGATCATCTTGCCAACCAGCATCTATGGACTGAACCAACTTTGTCTATCTCCACTCCACCACCAGTTTCAGGCCTGGGGGAAAACATCCCTGTTCTCATACACCTGCTTATGCATATTAAAGTATAATTCAGCGTTAATGTTTCCTGCCGAGGTCTGAGCGCCAAAGTCTTAAAATTATTGTATCAATAAAATTCTTCTAATTGTCTTTTCTTTCCGTGTGAGTTTTTCAGATTGAAATTATTTTGTGCTCGATTGAAAAAACTAATTTTTCTATTTTCTGCAACCAAAACAGGATTTGGGTCAGTCTTTAAAAAACGCTTCCTGTGAATGTAAAAAATGTGGTTATTAAAAGAAATACACTTGATGTTGTACATGATATTTTCAGTTGTGAGTTTTTAACTTGTCTGTAATAATTTGTCCCTATTTAAAAGGGGAAAAAAGTCTCCATCTCCATCAAACCACTTGTGCCGGTGGGCCAAATCAATCTTGAATTGCAGTTGGGGGGGCCACACAAAATCGGTCCAAGGGCCGCAAATGGCCCCCGGGTCCCTCTTTGGACACCCCTGATTTAAACTGTCACTTTGGATTATTAAACAGGCCCTAATATTTAATTGCACAGCAGGTATACTAGAGACCAGTCACCTTTTCTATAACGGTCATGATTCCAGGAAGATTTCTAACCCACGTGCAGATTCAAAACTGAGGTTGATAGATAAATCCAATGATTGTTTATACAAAGCGACGAGTGAAACTGTGCAACAAGGGAGGCTTATGAGATCGTGCTTCCGTGGTGTCTGGTGGATGAGATGAACAGTTAGATGCCGCGGGGAATGGAACAGGACTGAGATAGATAATCGAGAAGTAATTAAGAGGCTTACTGTTTCTCGGAGAGCGGAGAGCGTTGAGGGGAAGAGGATCCCGGTAACTTGAAGAGGGAGACTCTGTAGTGAGTTTAATGCTTCAGAGGATGTTTCCGTGAGAGGAGGTAGGTGAAGGGAGAAGATCCTGGTAGAGGCTGAACTGAGTATTGGAGAGCGGGCAAACAGGAATGGCTGGAGGAGGCTGAGCTAAAGCGGACGAACTTGGGTGAGAACTGTCACTGAAAGGTTTGCCAGAGAGATCCAAGTTAGATGAGAGCTGTGACTGAGCCTGAGAGGTTCAGAAAACACAAAGGTGAGCAATGAGGTAAGTAAAACAACATAGGTTAAACTTCCTCAGAGGAGGATAACAACTCAAAGAGTAATGAGGAGGAGGGTCTAGGGCTCGACTCGACCAAAAAAAACGATTGATCATCAGGTGAGGCGTGGTCGTCCAACAGCTCCTTAAATCCCCAGCGGCCAGATGAAGGGGTTCCTGACAGGTGTGCCGACTGCCACATGTAACCACGCCCTCCAGCAGAGATCCCATATTCAGAAAGCAACTGCCTCCCACACACATATTTGCATTCAAACACCAGGATCATGACGATAATTGTTAGCTCCACTGACTGGATTTGATGTGTTAGGCTTATTAAACAAATTAGTAAATTTACCCCGTGCTATAACACAAGATTTGTGAATTTAAATATGTCTCAAATAAATACTGAAATTAATTATGAATGCTATAAAGATATAATTAATTCATGTTTTATTTAATGATTTCCAAAGTTATTTATCAATTATGGAAATTTTAAATAACTGTAGCTCTATAATTGTCTGAGTGATCAGTATGACTGGAAAAGCTGCATAATCCATTTGTCGTTACTCCTCCAGCAGTTTTTTTAATGTAACTCTGACTGAACTTGAGGAAAATTGGCTCTCACTTCATGTTGCTGCTGAAGCTAAGAGCCTTTTAACATCAGGTAGGGGTTTGCGCTGAGCTACTAAAGAGTCTTTGAGCAACCTTCTCAGTTAGTGCCCTATGTACGAAAAGGTTGTGAATCTATTGACCAAACAGAAAACTTGACAAGTGGAGAAGAGGGTGGGTGGAAAGAGGAAACAGGCATACGCTAACAACTTGCCTGAGCTCTTCCTCAATGTTTTCAGGTGTGAGGAAACATGTTTTCATTTGATTAATAACTGAGGAAGGTTGCTTCTGAACATGACTGCAAAATTATTCAAAGCATATATTTTTTAAAAAAAATGAATAAGACATGACTAAAAATAACAAAGTAGGGATTTGCTTTCAAAGTTTAGTTAATTATCATCCATAATTGATGATCAAAAGAAAAACATGAGGCACTTTATTTCTTTGCTGCTGAATGTATCCTCAGATAATGCGATTTCTAGATGAATGATAGAATGAATTTGCATCACAAGTAGCAATTAGCACAATTAATAAGCATGACAAAGAAGTTTGTTTGACTAAAGTTTCAGCTCCAGCACAATCAATAAACTATTGAAGTGTATGAATATTAATAAACTTTATTGTTTTCTGATGGCATCCTTTATATGCTTGGTAAGTGGCGCGCTACTTGTTTGAATATTAACACACTCTCTCTGGCATCCTCTGGAATTAGTTCAAGAGCAATTAGAATCTTATCACGACTGCAACCCAGGAGACTTTATGTGCACAGACACTCACTCAAACACTGACACTTGTGTATCTTCCACTATACATCTGTTTAATTGCCCCTCCTAGCATTGTCTGCCATTTGCAATGTGTTGTGCAACTATTATTTTTATAAATAGCAGCAGGTACACGCTTGTGTGCACCTGCAAAGTCACACGCTCCCAGTGAATCTGAAGCTCTGTCTCTTTTTCTGCAACTTTGAGATGCCAGGTTTTTGCTCATTTGGGGGTTAAAATACGATGGCCAAGACACCACCAAAAAGGTTTTAATTGCCTCATTTTTATCCAAGATATCTTTATGCAGTCATGACATTATGGGTGTTAAAACGATTACAGCATAATCAGAAATGTTCTGCTTCTGATTAACTATTTTGCGGATGCAATTATCTAGCAATTAGCTGTGCCAATTTGGTCAGAGGTCAAGACACTGGAACTGTCAAATCTGCATGTAATTTATTTAAATTTCTGATTTTGCCAACCGTTTTGCTTGTGAATAATTTGCAGACCTGAACAAAAGTTCTGAGACTGACAGAAAAGCTGTCTTTCATGAGCCTTATTGTATTACTTTTATGTTTTGATTGTTGTGAAATTTAATGCTTGAAAACAATTGTTTTAATTTCAAAATTGTTGCTTATTGTTGTGCAAAATTGCAGAAATTGGTCTTGAAATTTTTTTTTCAATCCCACTTTTTATTCGTCACACTGTTTTGGACAAAGTTGTGTGTAATCCCACTACCTTGGATGAGAGACAACCCCACACACAAATGGTTGAAGGTTGCCTTACTGCCTTACTGTCTTACTGTCAACATGATACAGAACGTATCGTTATAGTTACCTTTATTTCTCCTTACAGCCTCGGAGAGAATTACTTTACTCCAATCCCCTGCTGACACATCCTGGTATTTTCTACAGAGTTTCAGTCTGGCTTTGATGATTTTATTGAAGGAAAGTGGCTTCTTTGCTGTCCTTCTTAACACAAGGCCAGAATCCAAAAGTCTCTGTGCAACATGCCAGGCATGGTGAACTAACCCCTGCAAGATCAGAATGGAGGAATGCCCACCAGAGCCCAGCGTAGCCTCTGTGGCACACGACCACTCTGACACATAGCCATAGGTCACTCAACGAGCACCACACGAACAAAACCTCACCAGGTGTAACACGGTTAATAGAAGACTGATTTCAAAGCTCTCTAAAATGATGATTGACATCACAAAAATCTAAGTAGTAAGCTTTACTGAAAACAAGATATCTCAAGGTCTAAGAACCTTTCGACAGAACTTTTCAACATAATTACGATTCAGTAATAAATATTTGATATATTCCCTGCTTTGACAAAGTATTTTTAACCATTTCCTCTTTTTTAGTTTTTTTGTCACAGCGAAGTGCGTCAAATAAGATTTTTTATTTTATTTATCCTGGGAAAAAGCAGTTCCAAACCAAGTTGGTCCAATGAGAAAGAACAGATTGCCGTTCCATCTGTAAATCATGAATAAAAGTGTGTTGCATTTTTTTATTTTAATAGGCTTACCCAGGCCTGATTACTGGTAGACCTTGAATAGAAAGTTTTAGTCAACAGGAAGTCGGCTAAAAAATCTCGAAAAAGCAACATATGCCCCAATCTAAAGAAATTTCTTAACAGAGGAGAAACATTACCAATGATATTTACCGGAAAGGGTTACAAAGTCATTTCAAAGGCTTTGGGTATCCAACAAATCACAGTACAATTTTTAATCTACAGGTGAAGAATACATGCAGAACAGTAGGGAATCTTCCCAGGAGTGCCAAGTCTAAAAAATGACACCACCTCTTAAAATACCAAACACCACAAAGCCCACCTCTGAAAACCTTTATAAAATCAGGGTGTTGCAGTGGTCTAGTAAAAGTTTGGATTTATATCCGATTGAGATGCTTTGACATTACCTTAAACAGGCCCTTCATGATTGAACGCCCATTAACGTGGCTGAGTCAAAGCTATTCTGTAAAGATGAGTGTTTCACCATTCCTTCTGTGTGTAAAACACTGATCTACAATTTGTCATGAATGTGGAAGTTGTTGCTGGACCAAAACACAGACAGGAATTCGGGAGCTGCGTTGTGAGTTCCAAAAGGTTTTAATAAAATAGACAAAGTAAACTTACAAAGACTAACAAGTGACAGGCCGTGGAGAATGACGAGGCTCATAGGAACAGGAAGCATAACAGAGGATTCGGCAACAAAGGAGATGAACAGGCGGTTTAAATAGAGGAGGTGAAAGCAAAGATGACAGGTGAAAGCAATCGAGGTGAAGGAAAATCAAATCTAACAAAGAGAATACTGAAAGAAATAACAGAAATCCATAACTAAATCCTAAATGTACAAATACATACATGGTGACACAACCAGTTATTATGTTCAAAAGGCAATAACTATTAACAGAAGGTCATATTAGCTTTTATTCCTTAATAAATTAAATCATCAATTGAAAACTGCATTTTGGATTTACTTTGGTTATTTGTGTCTTATACAAAACTTGTATAAGACACAAAAAGTTATACAAAAAGTGAAATATTAAAGTGTGACAAAAAAAAGCAAAAACAGAAGAAATCAGTAGGGGTAAAATACTAATGTCACCTGTACATATTTTGTCTTTTTTTTCCAACCACTTAAACCAGGCGAGCGGCTCCCTCGGCCGAATTTTCTGTGGATCGGAGCCGGCACCTCATGTCCTTCCTCACTATGCTCGGGCCCAGCCCGGATTGGAACGTGGGGCTGTCTGGAGAGGATCTCTGTACCAAAGACTGTGGGTGGGTCCAGAGACTTGTGGCAGACCTCATACCATGGGATGCAGGCACAGACAGCGGTGTCACATATGAGGTAATACATCCTACTTTACGTAATATTAGGTCGTTTTTATCTGACAGAGGCTGACGGCTGACAAGTGAATCGTCCTGCAGAAGCCCCAAAGCAGCATCACAGCTAGCTTAAGCGTTGACAATTCACCAAATCTGTCATCATGACAGTCATTAGGGAACTATGGCAACATCAATGAAGAAAAGGGGCCATTATTTAAAAAAAAAATGAAGGATGCGGCTACATTAGAGACATATTTCAGAATGTTTTTGCTGCTGAGCCCTGGCATCACAATGAAAGATGACGTATTAGAAATGTGACCTTACATATATAGGATATAGGATGTTTTTATCTTGTTAAGAGTCGTTCTTGGGTCAGAATCAAATCAGAACCTTTACACGAGGTCAACTTATGTGTATCGATGCCTAAAACGGGACACTTCAAAACAAACTGCCAGTTCACTTTTCTTTTTCATTATGATGCACAGATATTTGTTCCTGCACAGCTCTCTTATGATCCTACCAAAGCATTTCAGGAAGGTTCAGGTTTGGAGTGAGCCATTGCAACACTTTAATTTGTTTTATTTTCAGCCGCTATGTTGTACATTTGCTGTTGTGTTTGGGATCGTTGTCCTGTTTACAACCCCGTCTGGGAGAAGTATCAGCTGTCAGATAGGTGGCCTCACATTTTACTCTGGAATACTTTGGCTTACAGGGAGTTCATGGTCCACTCAATGACTGAAGCATGACCAGTTTCTGTCAAATCAAGCCCATGTCATCATCACTTCACCTTGCATGGAAGTTAGTAAAAAGTGTTTATGCAGATATACTGTGTTTATTCAAATGTGGTACTCTGGATCAAGGCCAGGCATCTCAACTTTGGTCTCATCTGTCCAAGTTCCTTTGCTCCAGTGGTGTTGTGGTTCGCTCAGATTCAAGCACTATTTCATTGCTTGTAGAGTATTGAAGCTTGGCTTGCCCTAAACGTCTCAAATTTTGATGAAAAGAAAACAGAGGTGACAGTGTTTGGATCGAGTGACCCCAGTGAGTCTGCCACCATTCATTTAGGACCCCTGACAGCATTGTTTAATATTACTGTTACCAATTTGGGTTTTGCGATGGCCAGTGATTTTAAATTGGACAGTCAAATTAGAGCCTTTTTCATTTAATGCGGTTGGCAAAAGTGAAATATTTCCATAACACTTAGATTACTGTAATGGATTTTATGTTGGAGTTAGTCAGTCCTTGCTCTCTTGTCTGCAGCTGGTTTAAAACAGTCCTGCACAACTTTTAACTGGTACTTATAAAGCAGAATATATCACCCCGGGTTCTGGCTTCACTCCACTGGCTGCCTGTGAATTTTGGAGTTCATTTTAAAATTCTTATTTTTGTTTTAAAATGTTTGAATGACCTCTCAGAGCTTCTTCATCCCGAATTGCCTCCTCGGTCCCTCTGGTCTGCCAAACAGCAGCTCCTGCAGGTACCGAGGTCCAGGAGGAAGCTCAGACGAGGCAAAGCCTTCTCTACTGCTGACCCTTAATAACCTACCCATGCACACTAAAGCGGCTCCTTCTCTGCCTACTTTTAAAACTCATCTTAAAACCCACTTTTGTTCTTTATTCTTATATTCTTTCATCGTCAGCAAGACCTAGTTTTACCTCTTTTGTTTTGAATGAATTTGAATTGTGTTTAATGTTTTATAATTTGTTTGTCATACTTATATATTGTTTTTTCTTTTAATGTATGTTTAGAGTTTATAGTTACACTTTCTAAATAAAGTTGGTATGATCTGATACGTCAAATTTACCTTACTAACTGGAGATTTTTGAGTCTGACATTTAGCTCTTGTATTTTTTGTGTGTAATTTCTCAGAAGATAGGGGAAACAACAGTTCCTTCTTTAAACTCATTGCTCGTGTCTGTCTGTCCTGATGTTGTGTTAACACACAGCCGGATGCTGCATGTTAATTCCTGGAAACTATATGCTTCCATAAGAGGCAGAAAAGTTGGAAAAGGTGTTTCTTTTGTTTTCTCAGCAAAAGATGTTCCTATTCAAACCTTGCTCTTCAGTTTATACAGAAATATGTGACTGGCCGCGCTAAAACCAGGAACAAGTCTCCCCAGGGTCATTTTGTGTCATTAACATATCCTGAAAGAGTGGAATCTAAGCTTTCCAATGTTGTCAAACGTGTAGAAATCAAAAAAGAATTAAAGAAAATATGACTGTTTGAATGTTGGGATTCTGCAAAGAAGATTAGTGAGAAAACAGGCCTCAAAGTTTATTTCCCCTGGGAAGTAGGCTTGACATTAACCCAGCCCTGCACCTCCCACCAAGCCCTGCCTGTCAATAGAGGGTCCAGGTCAACTCACAGCACTATTTTTATGTGTAAAGATAATTTACAACACTACATTACAATAAGTGTTACATATATGCATTGAACATCTTTCAACTGTCCAAAAAAAGTTACCAAACCAAATTTAACAGTGACACACACACACACACAAAGTAAAAAACTTGAACACTTAATGTAAATGTCAACTGTTTAAGTTTTTTTTATCTCTGCATGTTTTTGAGTCTGCAAGTTTCATCATGCACTATGGAATGGTTGCTTTTTAATTGCTTATTCTGTTTTTTAAAGAACTTTACAAAAAAGCGTTTTATAGGCACCCGTTAAGACAATATTTCTTATTGTCATTACAATACAAAGAAATCCCATGGCTGAGTCTTCCAGGTATGGCAGCAATCAATCATAAAATAGGAGGGATTTTGCATTTCTAGCTCAAAGACAGCAGTTTAAGGGTTGCTGATCAATGTGTGTGCCTACTCAGAATACCGGTTTGAATAGAGGTGTGTTCACACCTTTGTATATACTACGTGTTTTGTAAAGTCAAGCCAAGCCTACGGTTGAAACAGGAGACATATAATTTTTTAATGCCTTGTATTGCAAAATCAGCCAATGGGAAAACAACATAAGATCAGACTCTAAGGCTGATCTAAGGCCACAATAAATATAAGGGACTGCTGCAATCAACCCTCCCAAGTGACTGTTCTCACAGCAGGGGGGCCACTGTATGAAGCTCCTGGCCACGCTACAATCGGTCTCCTTTCACCTGCTGATTTAAGCACCATAGGAGAGCCTCTCATCTTCCTCTGTGGAGGATCCGACTGGAGTTCGGAGACCCTCCACATGTGCAGGAAGAATCGAAGTGCATCCCTGCCCTTTTCCAACATCGGAACTTAAACAGCCGACTGCCATGGAAACAGGCTGTTTGTAACCTTTCTCAGCTGTTAAAGGAAAGCTGTGTCGAGACGGCACAGATCTGTCTACTGTGGCTAGGCCAAACTAAGAGAAAAACTGATCTGAATTCGCCCGCTGCAACCTATGCAGGCCCTGACAGGAAGCTAAGGACGCAGACATGCCACTAAGGCTCTGTGGAGGTCTCTGACACTCGACAGGCCGAGCACAGTCCATTGGACTAGTGTTCAACTGGAGATCAACTGGAGATCCGGGATTCAAAGACCAGTTGCCCCGAACCAGCTTTACCCTGAAGCGACTTCTTCCAACCAGACAACCCAAAGTCAACCGAACTGACACAGAGGCACAGGTTTGGCAGAGAAATAAACAGTGAAAGTTTAGAATGGTTTACTTTTAATGTTTTACTGTTTTGTTTTTGTCATGATTTGTTTTTGGATGAACCCGGACAGAGCACGCACACACAGAGCTAAAATAGAGAGTTTATTGTAAGAAAGATGAATAATGGCAGGTGGAACCAGAGATGCAGGACTGAAATGGAGCAGAGGTGTAGATGTGTGCACGAGCTGGCAAGCAGGACCAGAAACACGGCAGAGAGTGTACTTGGAGACCAGAGTACAGTAGCAGGATCCACAGCCCGGCAGAGAGGGAACCAGAGCACAGTAGCAGGATCCACAGCATGGCAGAGAAGGAACCAGAGCACAGCAGTAGGATTTATAGCTTGGCTGGATGAATACTTGCTGGTCAGAGTTACAACAGGATTTATAGCTTGGCTGGATGAATACTTGCTGTTCAGATTACAACAGGATTTATAGCTTGGCTGGATGAATACTTGCTGGTCAGAGTTACAACAGGATTTATAGCTTGGCTGGATGAATACTTGCTGGTCAGAGTTACAACAGGATTTATAGCTTGGCTGGATGAATACTTGCTGGTCAGAGTCACGACAGGATAAATAGCTTGGCTGGGTGAATTCTTGCAAGCCAGAACCACAGCAGGATAGCAGAACGGCAGGGTGAATACTTGTAGACCAGAACCACAGCAGGATTAGCAGCCAGGCAGGGTGAATACTTGTAGGCCAAAACCACAGCAGGATTAGCAGCAAGGCAGGGTGAATACTTGTAGGCCAGAACCACAGCAGGATTAGCGAGGGGAGGAGGAGCTGAAAACTAACAGAAAATAAAGTCAAATCATAACTAAAACCCTAACAAGGAGGAAGAACTGAAAACTAATAGTAAACAAAAGCCAAGTCAAAACTAAACCCTGACAGTTTTAAAGTTTAACAGGGTAAAAACACAGAGTTTACAGACAACCTCCAGCTAACGTTCTTGAAACAAAGCTTTACTGATGTGTTTTGGGTTGTGTTCTACGGTATAACAAACTTTATCTCTATAAGTGTTTTATACATCGATGGGACATAAATGTTTGAGTTTTCCGGTCCACTCATTGCAGCCAAATAGAGCTTAAAAGGCTATTTAAATTAGCACCGAATGTCCGCTAGCATCAGTCACTACTAGCTTCCTGATTAACTTACTGCTACTGCCCTAGTAAACATAACTACGGCATTTAAACCTAATGCTGGTCTTCGTCTTGCTCCAGCATTGTCCAATAGTACTACAAGCGTTATTACAGCATTAATAGGGAGCATTAATGTCGATTTAATGGTGTTTCGTGGAACTTAAGGTTAACTCATCAAGCTAATGTAAACAACGGTCACAGGAAGTGCCCCGACATGTAATTTTTGGTTGATGGTCCACTACAGCACCCTCTAGTTTCCCAAATTACCTATTTGAGTCTGAATTACTGCCAAGATAAATAATTACATTAATAAAAATCAAGTGTCCTAAGGATTAAGGATTTTTGCTTAGCACATCATTCTTTAAAGTGTAATTTTCTCAAATAATGTTTTGCCTAACTCAAAATAGCATTGTGAATGGGTTGAACATACCAAATGTTCTAAATTAGTCAAGCTAATTTGAACTCCTTCCATATTCTTTAAGGTGCACTCTGGTTCTTTAGCTTAGACCTGCAGTGAACCCAAGATTCACTGAATCATTCCTATCATGATGGTTTTAAACTATCTTTATTCATCCATTTGATCTTTTGTGTTTACATAGTTCCTTAGTTTCTTTTTATCTTAATTTTGCTTAGTAGTTTTAGTTAACTTTTACTGGCCTAGCAGAGATGATTTGTTGATTGAAATATATGGTCATTTCAGGTAAACAACATTCTATAGTGGTGTTCTCTGGATGTTCATTTATCTCTGTTAATAAATTGTTATACCTGAAGAGAAGTTGTCACTCATTTATTCCATGTGTGCAGTGTTTGCTGTTTAAAGAATGCCAGTGCTCGAATCACCCTTTCAACTATTTTTGTGTGGCTGATATTCATTGGACAATACGGTCCAAGGGTTATTTAATAAACATTAAATAACTGTGCATAATGGCACAACACTTGTGTTACATTAAAGTGTAACTCCCACGTAAAAGCATATTTCCACCCCCAGACAAAAAACAGCCATCAAAGATACGTGGGAACCGGAGGAGAAGGTGCTGTGTTCACAATGGGATTGGGGGGGGGGGGGGAGTGAGCACACTTATGCTGGTAGTTCCACCACGGTTCGGTCTTTTGAGGTGGATGATTCCCCCCACCAAGTAATTTCAGTATGATATATTATAATAGTTTTTTTTTTAAGTTCTCAAACTCACCCCATGTCCAATCATTCTCGTGTTCTGCTCCTGTCTTTCTGCTGCTAAATAAACCATCCATCCCTCCTCAGGAGAAAGTTTGTGGTTTAGGACTGTGTCCCAAGTGTCATTTCTTCTTTTATAGCGTTTACAGTCAACGTTACGTAAATGTTCCCTCATTTTGCCGTCTGGTTACATGTTACTGTATACAAGCAAGGAAGGACCACCGGCAGGATGTCCAAATCAGGCTATATTTTTTATTAAATGCAATATCCAAGTGCTTTTCACTTTCTGTTACTGAGAAAGAATTCTTTAGTTTCTACAGTCTTGGAATAAAAGGGGCTCATCCATATTCACCAACTGTTTTTAGACTAAAGCAATTTATTTATAGTTTGCATACTCATGAATAAGCATGGAGCTTATCCTGCAGAGATGGTAAATACATTTCAGAACCCTCACTCACATGAGGCCAGGTGGTGTTGTTTTAAAAGATGAAGTGTTTCTTCAGTGTTCAGGGCTTAATTTTAGCCTCGTGAGGTGTTTTATACAATCACTTCTGCAAACATTAGCACTCACAGCAGGCTAAGATAAAACAGTGTTTTTATTTTGTTTAAAGTTAATATTAATTTAGGACATTTCCTGGGAACACTTTTGTTTGTTAAATTAAGTTTTTGTCTTTTTTTGTGGTCCTCTAAAAACAGTAAATTACTGTACTTCTAAATTTCGGGGGGTGGGGCTACTGGACATTCATGGCCTTACACTGACACACACACACACACACACACACACACACACACACACACAACATGAACATGGCGATAAATACACCCCCCTATTTACTCACTGCCTCCGATGTGCCCGATTGTTTTTACCCCTCAGGACAAGAACCCTAGATTGAATGCGCGCGGATGCGCTGCTCACTTGGGAGGACTGTAATAGGACAAATTTCATTAATTCATCACTTTTTTTCCAGTTAATAGAAACTGATGCATCTGTTTTGTTCTTATTATTCAGAAAAAAAGTGATCAATTCAAAAGCTAAACAAAGAGGTGACTTTAAATAAATCTGTGATTCCTGTTCGTCACATTTTATTCCATATATTTAGTCTTCTTTTTAAGTCAGGTGCTGCCTGAACACACAGTCCTTAACACACGTGGAAAGACAGCTGCATTTTTTTTTATTAAAGCAGAGTATAAATAGATTCTTTGATGCATGCAGAGATGAAACAATAAAACACCTGCCATCCTGGTTGGGAATAAAATTTAACAGTTATTGTTGCATTAAAACTTTTTATATTGACTCTGTTTTGAATGACTGTCACTAAATTGTTTTCTTCCTCAAGAGAAACAATGTCATTTTCTTTTTGAAAAGCCTGTTTCATAGCCATTCGTTATTTTTAGGCTGCAATTATATTAGTGTTCATGTTCCAAAAACAATTTCCTGGTCCTTAATTGTGGCTTCTTAATTTTAATTACTAACCATTGCTTTGTGGAACCTGTCACCGTCCTCCTTCAGGCATACCTGATGCGCAAAGTAAAAAAGAAAAGTTACATTTGTTTCTAGGTGTCACCTACCCTTCTTCCTGAATAGTGTGCTCTGTACAGGAATCTCTATTGTATAAACTCAAGATTTCTATTTTTGGTAATTTTAAAAGCATGCATTTTAATCCAATAACTAAAATGATTACCTGTACATAGAACACTGTCCCATTTAATAGGGGATAAGATTTTTAAATCGACTTGGAACAATTTATCGATAGATGTATTATGAATTATTTTCTTTTACACAACAATAAATTACACATGAAATATTATAATAACACAAGATAGAAAAGAACAAATTATTGTAATTCCAAAAAGGCTTCTCAGTTGTTTGCCTTAATAAAGGAAAGGTGTATAGTTTCCTTACTGTTCGGCTTGAAGGTTTCCTATATTGCTGTCTGAAAAGTGGCAAAAAATCTCTTGGATATGGAAACTTTTGTTATATATAGATGTCGATCTTGACTCTTTGATTTACGAATATTTGACAACATTTTGCAAGTCACTGACACTTTTTCCTATTGGCTCTTTCAGTCACCAAACAAGCCCACCATTCCTCAGGAGAAAATTCGGCCTCTAACCAGTTTGGACCACTCTCAAAGCCCCTTCTACGACCCAGAAGGGGGCGCAATCACTCCTGTTGCTCGGGTAGTTGTGGAACGCATTGCAAGAAAGGTGAGAGACTCATTGTGTGTCAAAATAACACTTGTTGATACGTGCAAAAATATAGATATTTGGTTGACATATCTGGTGCAAATCTGAGGGGCTTCTTATTCATTAACTATGAAATAACAGTTAAATCTTTATTCTGTTATAGATCTTTTTATTGTAAGAGACTGTTAAATCTTTTAAAAAACAAAGGCTCATATCTAGGGATGGCTTTGTCTCAGGTCTTGAGCTTGTAACCTTGTGTTCCTTTTTTACACAGGGAGAACAGTGCAATGTGGTGCCAGACACCATTGATGACATAGTAGCTGATATTGGACAGGAGGAGAAGGTGGAAGGTAAAGTGCCACAGACTCTCTCCATACTGCAGCTGACCAGAGAACGAACCTAAACATAACCCAGCAACCTTTATAGTTATATGAAGTGTTTATTTAATGATTCAAAAGTTATGATTATATTACTATATACAATATTGAAAATTACCCTCTTCATGTGTCTATGTTTACAAAACCCTTTAATTCTAAAGGTAATTTTATCATTTGAACCTTTGTAGCTTGGAATGAGTCTTTTTAAGCTTGAGGACTCAAACTGTGATCATTACAGACACAGTTGGTTGGAAGTAAAACTCAGATTAGAGGTAAAATAGGAACTTTATAGATTTAGCTGGCCTTTGTACCTAACCCGCTGTGTGAAGATGGAGTTCCTGCTATTGCGGAGAACCGATCCTGGTTCAGGGTGCTGTTCTATTCGAATACATCTAATAATGTTGGATTGAACCAAAACTATTCAACTCAGTATATTGGTATCCCTGTAGTTCTGCACGCAGGGCATTGTGAAAGGTGCCATACCCCTTGAACTTTTTTCAAATTTAGTTTAACCCATAACAATTCAAGTGTTTCACTGTAATTTTATTTTTACAAAGTGGCACGTCATTGTGATGTGGAAAATTAAAGATACACTTTTTTCTTTAAATTCTGATGCATCAGCAGTTTCATCAAGATTCAGGTGACCAAGTAGTTTGTGGTAACTCTAGAAGAGCAGGAGAGATCCATAAGTGAGAGTGGAAAAAATGCCAACTATTAATCATGTTTGTCCATAAATTTGGCATGGAACAAGAAGGCCATTGTTGAAGGAAATCCCTGAGAAGTCTAATTTGCAGTTTGGCCATGTAGGGGACAAACATATGGAGAAATATGGCTGTAGGAAGAAACCTAAATGTAAGATTATGGTCTACTTGTAAAACACATGTTGCACAAAGCTAACACTGCACATCTCCCATAACACCTCTGTGAAACAGAGTCATGGCAGCATCATGTTGTGGGAATTCTTTCAAGAAACTTATTGTATTAATATAGTTATTCGATGCAATTAGCACTGTGGCTCAATGAGAAGAGTACTCATCTTGCATTCGGAAAGTTGTGCGTTTGATTCCAGTTTCCTCATCTGCCATGTGGAGATGTCCCCCAAACCCAAATCACCTGCTGACTGGTGTATGAATCTGTGCATGTTTGTGAGTTTGTTGTATAAACGAGAGTCTATTGTAAATCCCTTTCAGTGTTCAGTATGGCTGAAATAAGCACAATATAAAGTTAGTCAATTTACTATTCCATTTACAAATTGCTTTTCAAGGCAATGAAGGTAAAAGCTGATTCATCTGATTTTCAAATACATCTGCAACAAATGGAAAGAAGAAAAACCTTACATGTAGCCTTGGTGCCAGCCCTTTTAAGGAGTGATCACCTCATGTCTTAAATAAGTGTTTAGGACCAGTATTGATATCTGGCCTGCTGAGTAAGACTACAGATCAGGGTATATGGCTGTGCATATTTTTTTAAAATCCATTATTGTTTTATGCATTGTGCTAAGCTGAGCAGCACACAGAGCACAGTGAACCGCAAAAGCTTTTGTAAATTTATTTGAACTTTTTTTTGCAAAGCATGTATTATTTTCCTTCCTCTTCACAGTTATGAGCTACGTTGTGTTGGTTTATTACATACAATTCCAATGAAATGCATTAAAGTTTGTATTTGTTGTTTGAAAACAGTATGACTACTTCTGCGAAGATCTTTTTCAGACATTTTTCAGTTACTTTATAACGTTAGAATTTACGATGAGTCATCTTCAGGTATAAAGAAGGTATATAAGAATAAAGAAGACCAATTTGCTTCATGTTTAAATCAGTTTAATTCGTTCTAATCCTACGGCATTGTCAGAATTGGACTCAATTATACACATATCTAATTACGTCCTGAAAAAAAATTTGGTTTTCCTTTGTTTTCTCCTCATAGCTCCTGTTAACTCAAATTTAAGACTGACAATGAACAGTTAAACTGAGTTCAAAAGATTCAGATTTTACTTTTTTATTCTTATGATTTCTCAAATGTTCGGGTTAATTTCATACTAACTCTAACATTGTTCTTAGCCTTCAGCTGAACGTAGGGCAGAAACCAAGGATAAAAGGAACATGTAGGAGTCCATCAGATTTCAATAAAACGTTCTCTCTCCCCTCTCAGATCTCCCTTTTTAGTGGTAGGCGGTGAAATAGTTTCTTCTTTAACCTACTTCTTTAGTGGCTGACTTCTCTCTTTAGAGCTTACAGCTCCTGTTGTATTATAAGAACTGTAAAATATAAAAAAGCTGCGGAGGTTACAAATTTTCAATCATATTTAATCTGGGTGCAGATAAGACCTTATCTGGATTTGGATCTGGACTGCAGTCAGACATTTGGGGACCCAGTGCTTTGAGCAATGATATTCCAGAAGGAGACTAATTGGAGTTGTTGGGCAATACATTGCAGTTAAAATGCATCCATCATTCAGATCCCATGTGGTATTTCTTGTATAGTTTGCATGACAACAGTCTATGATATTTATAGCCCAATCAGTCAGTGCAAACAACTCTTAATCTAAATATTCTATTCCCCTCTATCATGTTCTATGCATAAAGATAAAAAATATATACATATATGCATTTTTTGTGCAACAATAGATTTGGTTTGGCTATGAATACCTATTAATACAATAAATGGCAAAGGCAATTACTAACAGAGTTAGTAATTTGGATGAAAAGTACCAAGTCGGGAGCCCATCTGATTATCAGGTATTACCCGCCAAACAGCTCTCAGTCTCGGTTAGTTATTATTTTATGAATACCTGGTGGGATGTGATTTTACAGAACAAAGGATGTAGTGAATTTGTGCATACTTAACAATTTAGTCAAGAGACTCTTTAAATAGTAAAATTCAACTAAGGTACTGAGTAAAAGTGAAAAGAATAAGGAAAACTAATAAACTACAAAAAATGGAAAGGGAACCAATAAGAGGAAACTGATAACCAATAACTGCCAATGCAGTGATGTCACAGTTGAATTTTAATCTGTATATTCAACAACATTTTCAATCACAATTTGGCCGATGACGGCAAGCCATGATTTCACATCCAGAATTAGCGGTTCAGAAGACAGCAAAGGAAATAGAAGGTGTGGAGCTATTTAGCAACCCTTCTAAGTCACACATGTACATTTAAGTACCATTAGTACAAGTTTTAATTTGTGTATGAGCAGCACTGGTCGGCATGCTATGGCCGATTGCTGCAGGAACGAGCTGTGTGGTAAACACATACATGTTGGAGACACAACTCTTTTATAAAGACTACGAGGATATATTTTATGCAGGTTAATGAGAAGAAATTAAGGGAGAACACTGATAAAACAGATCAAACTCAGATTACCAAAGTATTACTGCTCACACCACTTATTTAGATCAAGTTTGAACCACAGATAGTCTCAACTTTGAGTTTAAGCATCAAAACAAAAACAAAAAAACAATGAAATAAACTATCTAAATAGTTATTTCATAAACCAACTTTCTCAAAACAGAGACAGCCTATTTCCTGAACCGTTTTGATGAAGATGAGTAAGAAAGATGAATAAGTAAGATGAAGAAACAGCCTATTTCCTATTAATAACAGCCTATTTCCTGAACCTCCAACAAGGCCAGTGAGCGGTGTGGCCGGCCTGGTGAGGAGAAGAAGCAGTCGCTGGGGCGGCCGTCTGTTCAGATTGGCGCACACGTTAGCGTGTGGCGTTGTGGTTTTTTTGTTGTTGACATAATTATGGGCAGCGTCTCTTCGTGGTGAATCTATTATTCTTTCAGATTTGTTCTTCGAGGAGCTCAGGAAGGTCTTTTCCAAGGGGGTCGTTTCACTTTTGCGAGGGCATGGTCATCAGGCACACAGACAGCAGACCATACTTACTTTGGATCCAAGGCTTCTTCAGAGATGCAGTTTCTTCCTCAGCCAGAAAGTTTAAGTTGTTCTAGCACATGCCCCCCCCCCCCTTAGGGGCAGGCATTTTCCATTCCATTCTCTTTTGTTCTCGGTGTGAATGTAGGTCCTTGTTCTTTGTGACTTACTTGGGCCAGAAAATCTCTTTTTAAATGTTTTATCCACTCCATAATTTATATATTTGTATTTCAATGTCGATACTGAGAGAACGTTGAACTAAGGTCAAAGTCCTGGCTTTGTGGTCACAACCTTGGTCATTAGAGCTGAATATTATTCTGTATCCTAGCTGACCAGAGATAATGTTGCGATTTATTCAGATATCAGTATTCTTTTCCCTCTCAGTGAAAAGCTTATTATGAAGGACTTGGTGTTGTTATTTTTTCCCCTGTGCTTGTCCATTTTACCTATTTTTTACACGGAATAATGTTTGTTGGGGTGCAAGATTTTGCACACAAGGCAGAAATCTTAACAAGGATCTCCAACTGTCTAATAAATTTCTCCCCCAGTGAGTCACTACCGGTTTCCTCTTTCCTGTCACCTTTTCCCTTCCTCTGTTCTTCTACCTGTCCAGGATTTCTTTCCTGCTTCTGTGTGAGATGACACTAAAGTGGAGAGGTTCTATTCAGGCTGATCTCTCTGGTCTGCCAGGACCTTTAACGCTTTCACTTACAGTTCCACCCATCTCTCTCTTTACCGTTTCAGCTCCTTTCTTCTCCTCTGTCATTATGCGTTATCCCAGAGAACTGGGGCCATTTGGGTTTGTCCCCAAGGTCTCACAGTATAGTCTCTCACACCACCTCCTCTAATTTTCCCAGGAGAGAAATTTTAATTTAAGCCCATACCCCTGCTACTTCTCATACCTCTGCTTCCACTGATAATTGGATGAGACAGTCACAAATCACACTCCTCTCTTATGCTCATCCTGAATCCCTCTGCTGCTTCCTTTTTTGCTCGGATGTCATTTTATGGACTCTGGTGGTCCGATACGTGCTCTAATCACATTAAGATTCAGTGTTAAGTAATTCTCTCCGTCCTCACTGCACCTGAAAAAAATCAAGCTGGCTCATCCACAGTAAAGTAGATTGTTAATCTGTTGAAATGCCAATTAAACTGCCCACATTGACCTTCTCACCCCAGGCTTGGCCCGGATTATAGGAAATACATTTAAATTAGTCCTCATCCTTTCGTTATCTTTCGATCTACCTCTCTTAGATGATACACCAGAGACGTGTATCTACTCCACCTGGTCTCCCTGGTCAGCCTGCAGCAGCGCCACGTGTGACAAAGGTCGCCGGATGAGGCAAAGGATGCTGAAGGCTCAGTTGGACCTCAGCGTACCTTGCCCACACACCCAGGATTTCCAGCCCTGCATGGCCCCAGGATGCAGTATGGAGGGTAAGAATACACACACGTACACACAAAGATTTGGAAAATAAATAAGCATTATTTGGCAGCCTGTTGTCCAGACAAAACATGTAGTTGTGTGGAATGGTGTGTGCGTGCACTGATTTAATGCTAACTAAGATAATTCTTTATTTTCACTCATTAAACTGGGGGAAACTATTCTTTTGTAACTTGTTTTATTTTCTTAAAATGTTGCAGTGCAACTGTTCAAATGTTGCATCATACATTTGCATAGATTCAGTGATTCGTCAAAACACAGTAACACATACATACCTATGGTACTCCTTGTGTCCATGAGTTAAAAGCAAAGTGTACATTGAATTACTTTTCTTTACTCTCCTCCCTCTCTGTTTTTTCCTCTACTTTTTATTCCTTATCTTTCTTTTTGGCTTACAAAGAAGATTCAGTTTGAAAAATAGCTTCTAAGAAGAAACTATTCTTCAATTTAATTTTAACAGGGTCAGCTTTATCTCACTGAGGCCCTTCAACACTTTGGCAAATTAAGACTAAGGCCCTATGTAGACCTGGCACTAACATAAGTCATGGCTGATTCAGTCATAAGTGGCCAGCTCTATGTTCGAGTATGACATATAGCAGTGCAATTAAATCTATCTAAACGTTCTAAAATTTTAAAGTTTAATGATATACTGCCCACAGTTTTACTCACAACTGGGATAAAATGACTATTGCAACACACAATGGGGTCTGGGTTTGAGGTTTCCACACCAAGCAGGGTTGTTTGTGGGCCAACAGTTTCACTACCTGATCAGCCCATATATTTAAATTTCCCATTTGGGACCCAGTTGAGCTCCACACTAAGTTGCACACAGGTTCCCCGCATTTTATTAATGATAACCCTTGCCAGAAGTGGCCAACCTACCAAAATTACTCCTAAAAACACACTGATAACTCCAGAATCAGTTGGGCCTTAAAGTGTAAGATTTACACACTGGTGCACCATCTAGTGGTGAGCTAAATGAATTGCAAAGGACCTCGCTGTTAAGTGTGTAATACCTACTACAGTAGGGTAACCACACATCAGTCTTCGTTTTGGATTACCTGTCCCTGGAAATCATGATGGAGTAAAAAAGTGTAGCACAACGAGATATTTACCTGGCACTGTCCCTGACGTAGTAGAAGAGCTGGGCCGAACACGCCTTCCTGGCCCCATCGGTGCTGCAGATCAGGCAAAACAAACCAATTAGGTACCAAGCTACTGCTAATGCTAATAGCTACGGTCATCATGTGAAATGGTTTTTGGCACTGTTGCCAAGTCCGCTTGTTTTTTTGTTTTTCTCTAAAGTCACTTGGAAATCCCGTGAGTCGCAGTTCTTTGGGTTCGTTTCTGAACGTGAAGTCACTGATTTTGGCTCTAAAAAACCAACAATAAACACGACTAAAGAGACGCGCTCACGTTGCTGTGCTGTGGACACTGTGAACCAGCTAATATCACTCCGCCCCTCCGCATATACCTAAGAGGGAGAGCTATCTGTCTCTGCCTGGAGGACAGAGTAGATGCTGGACTATACTGCCCTGTTTCTAACATAACGGCAAAATAATCTTCACTGTTATATTAATTTAACTTACCTGTCCAGCAGAAAGGCTGCAACCTCCGCATCTGTTACGAATCCCCAATCCCTCACGAGTTATCTACACTCCACATGGTAATAATAACTCTAACTATTAATAATAACTCTAATTTTCTCTCGGTTATTATTATTATTTTTTTTCTCTGTAACTTTCTCTTCCTTCTTGGTGGGAAAAGAGTATGGATGGTCCTCCATTTCAACAGAAAACGGCAAACAAAAACGGTCGTCTTTGCTTGTTTTCTACTCCTCCTCCACTGATAGCTCATCCCCATATAGAAGACAGATGGGAAAATGTGTATGGCTGACAAGCTTGGCCTCTTTCGGTTACTGAAATCAGAAATGGTGTCTCCCAGTGGGTGCACCAACACCTATGTATTTATAAACTTCTAATTCTAAGTTATGATAAGGCTTTCATTTTTCATGCAATTGTTATTAGTCTTTGGCAGAATATGTATATAAATCCTTTATTTTTGCAAATTAAAAGCCAAATTAGTTACACACTGTCCCTTTAAAGGTATCGGGTCAACGCTGATGTTTGAACTACCTCAGCCGTGTCTCTTCAATGTAATGTATCAGCTAATTTACTCTAAGGCTAAGCTCGGCCACTCTACTGTGGAAGTTAAATGTTTCAGCTATGTGTATCCACAATCCCAGTCTTTATGTCATAATACATTTCTAATAACCCCAGTTGACGGTTGGAATTTATTCGAACTGGTAAATCTAGAGCTGTACTTTTGGATTAGCTGTTTCTTTACCATAAAAGGACTGGTGTACCACCTGCAGTACTACAGACAAGGCTCCATTTCATGCATTCATCTCCTGCTCCATCCTGCCATAATTTGTTAACAAGATATTGAGATACTTGAACTCCTCATTTTGGCGCTTCAAACGAGGACTTCTAACTGCATTATTGTTTAGGGCAGCAGTGACCAACTCCAATCCTCAAGGGCCGATGTCCTGCATGTTTCAGATTTGTCCCTGCCCCGAGAAATCTGATTCAAATGACTGATCTACCTCCTCAGTCCGCCATCAACGTCTGCAGAGGCTTACTAATTAAGCACCCATTAAATTTGGTTACAGTGTACCATGGCAGTATTGAAAACATGCAGGACATTGGCCCTTGAGGACTGACTTTGGACACCACTGGTTTTAATGGCCTCCCCGCCACAACTAAACCTGAGTGCCTGTCCATGAACAGCACAAAAAGGATTGGTGCGAAGGTGAAGGGGCGACGCTTCCCACTAATCCACAACAATCTGACTCTCATGGCAAAAATGTGGCCCCTATACGGCCACATATTTTTGAAGGTGATAGGTAGAGATCAAATGGATGTACGCAGACATCCCACGTTAGATACAGACTAATCACCACACTGAAAATTGTCTGGATTAGCAGAAAAGTCTGAGCAGCGTTCTGCATCCAGGATCTGTAAATAAGGATTTGATTGTGTTTATCTCAGGATCAAAGAACTCAACACCCCATGTGTTCATTATGTCACGGCTAACCAGAACAAATAAAGGATTGTGTCTTTTTTCAGAAGGATAATTAGGATTTAGAAACAAAGCCGGGAAGTTAAGGAACTCAGATCACTCTAAGATATTTGACATGTTTACTAATAACAGCCATTTACCGTATTTCTTTCCTATGCATTCTCTTCTGTCAAAGTAGAAATGTTTCTCCCTAATTTCCAACTCATGTGTCACGTTTATTCTCTTTTACTGCAAGGAACGGATGCTGATTCTGCACAAGCACACACGTAACCAGAAGAAAAAATAAACTATTTGGAACAAACGCTGAAAGGCAGCGTCTGTCGGCTGTCTCCTCATTTCCCCACTTTCACTCCCAGGAAGTCTTTTAGTAATCAGACAATGGAAAAGGTTCAAGGCTAAAGGAGGTTCCCACAGACACCCACGCTTCCACCCTCCGCTGCTCACCTTATCGATTGTTAGACAGCAACATGGAGAGCTTTTTATTCCCAAGAACTTCTCCTTTGTTTTCATTTAGCGCTCCGTTAGCGTGCGGCAGGAGATTGATAATTGTGGGGTCCATGCTGGGGCAGGATGGGAAGCAACACTCAGGGTGATTAATATTCCAGCAAAACACTCCGACTCTCCGGAGTCCCTACCGGGGTTGAGATACCTGTATCTTTTATTAATGATTCACTTAGTTCTGCTTTATTAGGCTGCAGCTGGTAAGCAACATTAGTTTGTTGGAAGTATATGAGAGTCAAGCGCTGTTAGTCAAAGAAAGATCCATTTAGGATTGTCAGAGCTCATTGATCATTGCTGAAAGAAATCTCCAATTTACAAGGTCTAGTCCCACATAATCATCTGCTTTTGACAGCCTCTCTTTTCACAGTTTTGATTTGCTATCTGCTCCACTGACACAGGCCGGGTTTCAGCAGAAAGGAGCCAGGGTTGCACACTGTCTCTCAGCAAGTAAATAATAAGGGGATCTTGAAGCACCATGCTGGCTAATAGTGATAAAAAAATGGCAGAGTGGAGCCTTGTTAAGCTTGAGAAGCACCAGTTCACTCTTCAGCTGGTACAAGCCGAGGTCATACATATTGACTTTGTTTCCCTCGGGCCCCGGCCGTGAATAGGACAGTCCCCAAGGCAACTGGTGCTATTAAAAAGGGAGCTGAGACAGTTTCTAAAGGAGAACCCTTTGAAAACAGCTCTTTAAACTTTGAGCTGAGTGAAGAGGCTGATATCCAAGCAACTGTGTGGAATATTCAGTCTGTAGGGGCAGGTGTCCTACAACCAGAGGATAGGGACAGATATTCCTGTCATGCATCCTTTGAAATCATTCTACTGGGAGAGCGTTTGACTTAAGATCTAAAGGTCTGGTGAGATTCTGGGTTACAGCAGGATGCGGTTTGTTCTCGTGAATGAATTTAACTGAATAACAATATCTTAGGGTGAACCAAAAACGTTGCAACTGCATTTTGCAGGGTGATCAAGCTGGAGATTATTTTGGATTCAGACTTCATAGCCTCGGGGTGTTTGTCTCTTCTAAAGACGCGTGGATATTGCCCGTTTTCCTTTCAGGGTCAAAATTCCTTCTACTGTTTTTCAAACCTTTCTTTTAATCTGCAGACAGGAACAATCTGTCGATCTTTATTATCTTAAGGAAGGTTTTTAAGTTTGTTGTGCTGGAAATACACGTTCACGCTTGTAAGAAATGCTTTCACATGTATTTACAGTTATTCTAATAGTTTGGTGATATCATCTTCTGGTCATAAACTTTTCAGAATTTTAAGATCTTAGAAACATCATCTGTGGGCAAAATATTTTAGCCCAGCCTATTGATGAATCTAAATGGTTTAGACGAAGTAGTAACTCATGTTGTTTAACGTTTTGCTTGACATTTAGGGGAAATGTCAAACTGCCCTTCCACACCTGTAATACAAATCCATACCAGAAACATGTATTAACAGAGCCTGGACTTCTATATATTGTTCATTATGGCTCATTATAGCTGTTGATCCATGACAGTAAAAGCTGAAGTGAATCACAGTTAAACAGACAAGCAAGTCTATATTAAGAGTGAAGTAAAGTTCACACCCAGCCAGACATATAGACACCGTGACTGCAATTATCAAGGTTTTTACAACAATCCATTATAACATTGGATCTCAAAGTTTTCCTGCTGCGCTCCTGAATAAAAAATATTCACCCACCCATCTCATCAAAACTTTAACAAAAATGGGTCAAAAATGTAGCTTTTATCAAAAAAGATTTTTAAAATGATGGCTATTCCTCAAAACACATGAAAATTACATAAGATGTGCCATCGCATATTTTTGAACAGTAATAATAATGTTGGTTTTGTGGAAAAAAAAAAAATTACCAAAAAAGATGAATCGGTCAATTTGTGCTAACTTAAAAGTGTCACACTATTACTCACTACTATGAGCCTTTTATCCACTGCACGCTCATCTCAGTGCAACAACAGTAAGGTGCAGCCTGTGAAAATAACAAAGAAAAGTGCAATCATTTGACAAAACAATATCAAGTCTCCAAAGTTATAACAATCTGTAGCATTACCTACAGATTGAGGCTATTATCCCCTGCACACTGTGCCGGTGCTGCCCAAAACACGGAGACTGTTCAGTTTTGCAACAGTGCAGTGTTGCCAGTGGCACTAAACCTGAAAGTTGCAGGTCTAATGCCCCCTAGTGGCTAAAGGTTACACAACGCTGCTTTAAGAATAAGCTTTTCCTTTTCTATTTTTTCTTTTTTGCCCAAGCACAAATTTATTTTCACCTCCCTTTTCCTTTATCCACCAGTATTTTTTGCATTAGCTTCAGTTTGTAACTTATGTCAAAGAGATTGTCAGCCTGTTTTGCTCATACTGAAAATAACTGTTCTTGAAAATGCAGAACGCCCGGTTCACAGTAAATGAGGTGGGGAACCACTAATTTAGATAATGATCAGCTTACTTTGAACTACAAAAATGGTCAGTGGAGTCATTCTTTTTGTGAACCAGTTTTATGACAACAAGGAAACCCATTCATTGATCTCATTTTGCTTATTGTGAGAATGGGGTTTTGTATGTAGGTTTTGAAACAAACTGTTAGTATTTTCCCTATTTGATAACAGCCAGAATGATCTCAAGTAGTAAAATCAGAAAATTCTTTCTTGGAAGCGTCACGGAAATGTTTTAGGTGAATATCACGACTTTTGTGCTTTTGATGTAAGAGCTTCGAGAAGTAGGATAGTGTTTTTGTAACACATTTCTGATCAAATGTTATGGAATCTCTGGGCGACAGAGAGTCCATGTTTGTTGTTCAATTTCATAGTGCACAGGGCACATGCGAAGAGAAACATTGAAGTTTCCAATACATGTTCTTTAAATAGCACCCGTTTCTTCTCCTGGTGGACAGAGCCTTCAACGTGCATGATGTCGGAGTGGATCAGCTGGTCTGCCTGCAGTGTTTCCTGTGGGATGGGGATGAGGTCCAGAGAGCGATACGTCAAACAGTATCCTGAGGACGGCTCGCTCTGTCAGCTTCAAACTGAGGAGACTGAGAAGTGTGTTGTCAACGACGAATGCTGTGAGTCTGCCTTCAGTGATGCAATACCTGCATCACTGTGTTCACACAAGTATTTAAAGAATGTTTTTTTTTAATCTGCATTTAATGTGATAATGATGTACCTGTTAACAAACCCTTTCAATTTCCCAGCTGTCACTCCATTTAAAATACAGAGGAAATAACATTCACAGCAGTTTTTCCTCTCAGGATTTTCATTGTATTTTATCAGGATTTTATGTGACAGACCAACACAAAGTAGCAGTGGAAAGAAAATAATACTGCATGATTTTACAAATAGTATCCAGGATTTCCCTGTACAGCATTTAGCTCAATCCTTCTTCCTGGCTGGCCAGCTTCCCCGTTCATGCTGAAAAAGAAATCATACCCACAGCATGATACTGCCACTAGTATGTTATCATGTGAGTACAGAGTGTCAGGGTGTTTTGTTCTTTTTCTGCGAAACATGGTGAAAGCCAGAATGTTCAGTTTTGGTCACATCTTACCAGAGAACTTTGTTCCATGAATTTGCTTTCTCTGCCTTCTCTGAAGGCCTTTAAATAACAGCCTTACTTGTACTGGGAATTAATTAAACAAAGGTATTTACTAAGTAGGGGATTTCTGAAACCAACTGGTTTTACCAGATTTTATTTAGGGGCACATTTCAACCTAAACGTTCAATTTATTTTATTGACATTTAAATTGGTAGAGCAAAACAAAGAAGTAAAAGGAAATTTTATTGGGGAAAAAAAACCAACAATAACAGAAAAATATGAAAAGTGTGGTGTGCACTTATCAGCCTCCTTTAAGATGATACCAAAATGTGAAAAAGTTCTTGGGTGCTTTAAAGGCATTTCTATATATATATATATATATATATATATATATATATATATATATATATATATATTTAATTTGTTGTATGTTATACTCAAATGCTTTGTTTTATATGTAAGCACAAGTTAAGTTGACTAAAATGATTTTTAATTTCAATTTCAAAAGTTTATTTCAAACCTGCACACATTTTACAATACATATAATGATAAACAATACATATGCATGGCTTGAAAGGGGGATGGAAGAAGCAAAAGCTTATACATGTCCAATCCCCTCCCGCTCATCCCAGGGACACTCCCAAGACCTGCAAACGACAAGACAAACAACACATCCACACTCATGCATACAAGACAACACACTGGCCCAACGCTCCCCGTCCCTACAATGATGGGACGGGCAGCATCGGACCCTGTGTGGTACCACTTTCTTTCTGGCAGCTGCTGTTCTTGATGAGCAGGTCTTCAGGCATCTACAGTGAAACTCCTACAAGCAGTCCAAAACAGCAGCACATCTGGTGTTTGAGCGACCTGAAACAGTAATGAGGCCTCTCTCCAGGTCTCATTAATCTCTGGGGGCTGCTTCAATTAGATTCAAGTCACAAATACTCACTTGCAGAGTGGGTATTTGTGACTTGAATCAGGGTATGTCAAACATGATCTGGCATAAGTATGAGAAAAGCTTCAAGTACTTCCTTTTAGTCTCATTAGATCCTTCTCTTGATGCTCTTATCAGATTTAGCTCTCTTAAAGGTGCCATGACATCACTGTATAAACCATTTCATGTAGTTGATATTGCTTGCTTATGTAAATTCTCCGACAAATTTCATTAAAAAAATAACATTGTTATTTTGTAAGGCCAAATGACCACCCCTAAGTAAAAGGGTTGGTTGACCACTCTGATTGGCTACAACCATATTTGGAAAAACAGTCAAACACTGCTCCGCTTCCCTCCTCTATCCACACCTCCCTTCTCAGCACAACACTCCTTTACAAATCAAAATTATGGTTTTATGGCTGGTGGAAGTGTTTGTGTTGCAGGGTGTCGGACAGGCGAGGCCAAGTTGACCAAAGGCTGTAACCTGGCGGTGGGACCGAAATAAAAAAGCCACATAGACCGCAGCGCAAGCCGGCCGTCGTGCAGCGGTTCCAGCTGCATATTCCTGTGTCGCGGGAATATGCAGCGGTTCCAGCTGCATATTCCCATGACACAGGAATATGCAGCCGGGATCCATTTCATCTGCTCGCTCTCCTCTACAGTCTCTGCAGTTTCTGCGGAGGAGAGCTTGCGGTGACTGTGGAGGACCGTGGTGGAGAGCGACCTCTCACTGTGGCAGAAAGCTCGCTCTCCCGGGTAGCGACAGGAAAATCATGCCGCTGATAGCAGTTTGGCTGATCAGGTAGTCAACCGGAGTTTTCAGTTACAAACACACCTTTCTTACATTTGAAATCATCAGCATTTAGAAATCAAATAAACTTACAGGTAACGACAGCGTGGTGTTCACTACTCTTCTTTGCTTCTCTCGTCTTTCGGGACTAAGTGGAACCTTCAGGCATTTCAGACCAACATCGGACATATCAGCTGACCTTTTTAGTAACCGCTGGGAAGTTAGTTGAACTGATGCAGTGAGGCTGATCTGGGGCTGCCATCTGCTCGCTGCTCCGCCGTCCTCCTCTCATGACAGACAGTGCATCAGCCGGGGGAGGAGCTAAGGCTGTTTGCTTGACTGTGCACTCAGATTGGAGAATATGAATACGTAGAAAGACAACTTATGTAGAAAGATAACCCGTTTTCTGATCTGACCGTTTTTGAGCAAATTAACAAAGCTGACCGCCCCTGAGCAGGTCCTTTGGTATTCAGTTTAGACATTAACACAGCCTCATCAGTGCACAACAGACCATATTCTACTCCCAAAATCTCAGAAAATTTTTATTTGTTGTCATGGCCCCTTTAAGGCTCAAACCAGCTTTTTACAGCACTGAAGCGTGTTTTTCGTTTTTGTATCATATGTAATTAAAATATGTCTTCCAACTGTGTGTACAATGTCAATGTTTATTATATTTTTACACTTTCTTCAGGTTCTACATTAAAACAGCCTGGCATGAAACGTGCAGTCTCTTGGCTGTGACAGTGATAGTTCAGATTTGAGAGTTTATTCAACCAGCGTCTCTTTTAGAGTCACTTTAATCACACAACTTCATATTTGACAAGGCTGCTAAAAACTGTTCCACGTTTTTTTGAAGTTTGCTATATCACAGCCCTTTTCAATGTAATGTCAGTGTGCTGCCTACATTTCCATTCCGATTCAGGTCCTTCTGTAAATCTTACTGTAATCGCATCAATAAATATTTTAGTTTCTGCTAAATGAAAAAAGTAAACTACAAAAGGAAGCGTTTTATACCATTAACAGTCAACATCATTGTGTGATTTGGATTTTTGTTGTTTGTTTTTGCTTCCCACAGCTCCCAGTAGCTGTGTGGTGACAGAGTGGGGGGAGTGGGACCCCTGCAGCGTCACCTGCGGCCTTGGCATGAAAAGACGTGAGCGCATGGTGAAGATGCCTCCTATAGACGGATCAATGTGTAAAACTGAGGTGGCTGAGGTGGAGAAGTGTATGATGCCCGAATGCCGTGAGTTTAGTTATTCTTGATATTCTCTCATTGGTAAACGTGCATGCATTTGTATCTCGCTGCTACTATACATGCATCACTGATGGGTACACCACACACAGATGAGAAATGAGCCATACAGCATAGAGCCACAAGAAAAGATTGAGTAGATGAAGCCACTGTGCCAAACACAACACACCAAGTTATCTAAGACCAGCTGCACAATTTCATGGGTCTTTTGTTTTGAATCTGCAGCGTGCTTTTTTATATCTTTAAATGTTTGACATCTGTGCTTATAATGCCTTCTAGAGCAGGGCCTCACAAACTTTTCAGCCTGCGACCCCCAAAATAACTGCCAAAGACGGGCGACCACCGTTTGGGCGTAATTTTATAGAGCACGGTCCTCCAAGTGTTAAAATAAGGAATGCTGAGCATCTGGTAAAGTTATATTTAATAAATAGGAAAATACAAAATCTTTTTAGCATATCCGCATCAAATTATTATTGGAATCAGGACTTTGAAACGATTGTGCAAACCATTATTGGATCGTTTTCTTGCAATATTATAACTTTATTCTAATAATATTAAAACTTTACTCTCATAATATTATGACTATATTCTCATAATATGACTATTTTTGCAGTGTTATTTATTCTTGTACACAATATTAAGGCTTTATTTTCACAATTTCCAGAAAAACAAAATTCATATTAGGGCCATTGTAGATTAAAGAAAATACTTTTTTGGCCACAAAGAGTAGATTTCCACAAAAAAACTCAGATATTTTCAAATTAATGTCATATATTTGTGAGAAAAAATACTTGATGTTGAAATGTAAAAACATTTTCCATGAATAAAGGTATAAATTTGCCACAGGTGAAACTGTGCAACAATTAATGAGAGAACCTACAGTACACATCTTGTACTTTCTCACTGGGAGAAGTTATGCGGTTCTGTGTTGTGTTTTATTTTGCATTAAATTAATACCAACTTATTTAAAATGCATTTTTGTGCTTAATAAAAGCCAATTTTGTTCACCATATGGTCCACGTAGTTCTAACTGGATGAAAATGTATGAAAGGCTGTTAAAGTAAGTATGCACGCACATAACTCCTGCCTTTCTTTAAATAGCCGACTACCCTAAACCCTACTCACAATGTTTATTTTTTTCTTCCCAATGTTGCCATGAGGGTTCATTTAGGTTTAAAAGAAGTAAAATAGAAACCGTATTGGAATTCATGTTAGTTCTTTGGCTCTACTATCACACTTATTATACAGTATACTTTAGTTATTAGTTATTATTTTGGTTCGATAAAGGAGCTCTAATAAAGGAGACTGATCTACACATTAGAAAGCGTGACTGTGGCTTTGTGTGTGCACAGACACTATCCCCTGCATGCTGTCCCCCTGGTCGGACTGGAGTGAGTGTAGCGTGACGTGCGGCCGGGGAGTTCGAAGCCGTCAGAGGATGCTGAAGTCTGATCCTGCTGAGTGCACCGAGGAGCTGGAACAAACAGAGAAGTGCATGTTGCCTGAGTGCCGTGAGTCCTTGAATTTTAAACTCTCCCCTGTAGTTCAGGACACTCTATTTTTTCTTTCTTTTTTTAGTTTTTGCTACCAGTCGTTTTTGGCTGTGGCTTCATTGTATTAAGTCAGTTAAAGTTTGTTTTGGTAAAATTTAATCTGTTCAGATTAAAGATGAGTTTAGTGACACATCTCCTGTTTAGGCTCATCCTCTGCTACTCATCCTGCTGTGGAGTGGTATTATTCTTCTGAGAAGTGACCCCTGTTGTTCAGGAACAGAACTGCAGCATGTGTGATAAGAACAAAAAAAAGTTTTTTTGGATCTCTTCAGTCTATTACCATTTGCTTCATCCTGATTGTGTGGATCAGCTGCTATTCCTGCAAAAAGACATGTGATTGGATGGCATGTGTGTTGAATTCAGAGCTGATCAGTGTGCAGTTTAGTCTGAACTATTCTGATTTACCACAAAGTGTGGTCATGTCAGTGTTGTCTCACCAAAGCTAAAATGCATTATTGATTGTTGCTATTGTAATGGTGAGGCTACTTTTTACATCCAGTAAATGGCACCAAGATTATACTTTTTCTTTTATGAGCAGTTTAATAATTCCCTCTTCGAAAGGTGCATCTTTTTTTTTGTTTTTGGTGTAAAATATACTTTTAGTCATTCACTTCTGAGTTAAAACAATGGTCACAGCTGTTTCACAGCCAATTTAATCTCATGCTAACCCAGGCTTCTGAGCATGCCAAAAGATTCTGTGCCAGGAGCCAAGCCAACTTCATTTATAAAGTACTTTCAAACAGCTGTCACTGACCATTGCCACTTTAATTTGCCATGGACTTTATAATGCTTATATTTATCACTGCTATGAAAATGAAAGTACTCCTGAAATGTCCCAGAAAAGACCCAATAATAGGATTATTTAATTTCATATAATGCTATTAAGACACTTTTACTGCAGGACTGAAGATTCACCAACCTTAGCATGACCAACGCCCGAAGGGTCAACCACCTGGTTATTTGAGTCCATAAATATCTCACCTCTTGGAACCGCTCATTATCTGTGTAGCAAGAAAAATTAAAGGAGAACAATGAAAAAATATTTAATTAACATAGTTTGATGCAACAAAGAAGCTATTCTTGGGTGCATTTTATCCTGTGACAAGCAGAGGGCGATAAACTAGAATAGTCCTTAGATTTTTCATCTTAGTGGGAAAAATGTCAGAGCTGCCAGAACCCAAATGCTTCTATTACAAAAAATCAAAAAAAGATAATAAAGAACAGATAAAAGTAACTCTTAATGTTGAATTTTCGGGCAAAAGTTGTGTTTGAAATGGCAGAAAAAAGTATCGCTGTCAACAGAATGATCTCCATCAAGGTGCAGTTTTTATGAAAAAGTTACAAATCTGTGAAGGTGTTATCATATTTGAAATTGGCCTTTAAACAATTAGCGTAGTAGAATATTTACTAAGCTATCAAGAAAGCTTTTCAATTTGTTTTTGAACATAGCAAGTCATTTTCAGACTATGTGTTTTTTCCAAGATAATATATTTTGATCATTTCACAAATATTAGGCCATGTTTGTGTTCAGTTTGTGTCAGTTTGTGTCCTTTTGGTTCCTTAAATTAAGACAAAATTACCCAGTAGAAAAAATGTTGTCCACCTTTGATATCAAAGGAATAAGGTTTTGATAGGTGACGCATCCTTTGGGGTCGGATAGTTTAGATAACAACATATGAAACACGTGTGTCACTGTTTTCTTTATAATACTGATTGATTGATTTAACAAAATCCTGCACTGTGCATCTCCCAGTCATTTCTCTTTTCTTAAAATGCACAGTGTAGCATGAAATACTTGCTTATAATTTAAATTGTTTCGGGATAAGATCAAAGGTGCAGTGTCAGGGGGAGCAGTGATTCTGCAGGCCGGGCACTGATCTGTGCAATGTGATAACACATCATAAGCTCTGGCTGTGCAGAAAGGCTGCTTAAAAAGTCAGCAGTGACTATGCAAGTTACATCAAATAAAAGGATCTGTTGAGTTTGCTTTATCAAACAGAAATCTCATAAATCATATTAACAAGGTTTTAAGATGTTTGATAGAGAAAAAAAACAGCATCGTGAATACCAAGGAAGATATCAGACGCATATGGGATAAGGTTGTGTAGATGTTTTAAACGGGATAAGGTTATAAAACTTTCCAAAAGTTTAAACATCTCAGGGAGAACTGCTCCATCTATTATCTGAACGGAAAGACTGCAAACCTAACAGTACGTGGTCGTCCATTTTGAAACTGACAGGTTGGGCAAAGACAGCATTAATCAAAGAAGCGCCCAATGGTAACTCTGGAGGAGCTGCAGAGAGCCACAGCTCAGTTGGAGCTGTGGACAAAGGAGTTGCAAGAAAAAAGTCATCAGGTGTTCAGTTTACTCCACGAGCCATATGGTGGCCGCAGCCAAAAATCTAGAAGAAATGCTATAGTCAGACAAAATTAAAATGAGAATTTTTAGCCACAGAGATTCACCTGAAACACATCATCTCCACTGTGAAAATTGTTAATGGCAGCATGGTACTTTGGGGATTTTTATCTTTAGCAGAGACAGACAGCTAATTTGAGTTGATAGGAGGATGGATCTAGCTAAGACCCTGCAAACCTGGAGGAAGCATACCAGTTGCCCTCAAAAACTTGGGATTGGGCTAGAGGCTCCAGCACGACAACGACCCAAACATAGAATCAGAACTACAGTGGACTGTTTTGTAATAAAGTATCTAAAACAGATGCGTTAGAACATCCCAGTCAAAGTCCAGACCTAAATCTAACGGAAATGTGACAAGGCTGATAATATAGACACTCTCCATCTAATCTGACTTGAGCCCCTTTGTAAAGCAGAGTTTCACTCTGTAGATGTGCAAAGCTGGTAGAGAATCAGCCCAAAAGACCTGCAGCTATAGTTCCAAAGAACGGTGGTTCTACCAAGTACATAAGTGGGGGATGCTGAAAACAAATGCATCATACACATTGAGATTTTTATTTAAAAAGTGTTTTCAAAACTATTCATCTTTTACCTTTCACTTCAAAATGATACATTACTTAGTGTTGGTCTATTAAATGCACTCCCAACAAAATATATTATAGAAAGTGTTGTTTTAGTTGTAACATGACAAAATGTTTGTATTTAATGTATTTATTTTCATATTTTTCTATCCTTTTATTCCTTTATCTTCCATTGTTTCTATCATTCCTTCATCCAGCGATGGACTGCATGGTGTCAGAGTGGTCAGAGTGGTCGGAGTGCAACAAGTCCTGCGGCAAAGGACACACCATTCGCACCCGGATGATCAAACTGGAGCCGCAGTTTGGAGGCAGTTCTTGCCCTGAGACCATCCAGAGGAAGAAATGCAAGACCAGGAAGTGCCGCACAAAAGGAGGAGGCAGGAGTAAGGCCAAAGGAACAGGTAAATCTATGCATCAGGAAGCAAAGTGCATGAAAACTAATATGCAATACCTATGAACATCACGTGAACTCAAAGAAACGTATTTTCCCTTTGTATTAACACAACGATTCACAGGATGCAATTTACAGACCCAAAGTCTGAAAAGAGCTGCAAATGTGTAGAAATTTTAATAATGTTATTAAACAAAGAGCTTTACTGTTTGCAGGTTTTGCCCTAAGCTACAATGACAACACTGAACAAAGACTAAATTAGATATGTGTCACACTGCAAACTCCAAAAGGCTGTTGCTTAAGAGAAACAAAAGTATTTAGATGAATGCAGACATTTACTTTTCATCTGATCTAATTAAAATAGGGCGAATTCATAACTATGCACAAATAATGATACAGAGAAGAAAGTACAAACATGCACTCTGCTGTACGTTTTTTTTTATAGTGTCCTGTCTGGCAATGTGGTAAATTTTTTCACTGTCCCTGCTTGCGTTGGTGTTAGTTTCTGACGGAAGCCTCCCCTGCCGCTTCTCATTTGCTCAGGTGCAGCGGGCTGCCAGCTGCAGCCGTGGACCAGCTGGACGGACTGCACTAAACCCTGCGGAGGAGGCTTACAGGAGCGCTTCAGGACGGCAAAGAGAAGGGCAAAGGGCAATTGCAAGGACCGGAGGGAGATCCGTGCCTGCAACAATCAACCCTGTTAGGGGGCACTACTGAGCAACAGAGAGCAAAGGCGCGTCGCCAACATCGGAAATTTCAAGTTGCATTGAGAAACAATTTTTTTGTGTTGTCGGAGGTGAGAAAAGGGGAGGATATTTGGCTAGTTTCATACTTGAAAGAAGGAGGAAAGGGGAAACAGGAAGCAAGTGAGAAACAGATGGGAGGAGTAAACAAGGATTTGATGTTTAGTGAAGCCATTGTAGAAATTAGTGAACAGGAATGGTTTCCATTTTAGAACACAGAGAGATTATAAGACACTAATGTCTGTGTCCTGCAAAACCTGCTCTAAAGGAACTATGAAAAAAGCTCTGCTAACCTCAGCATTACCAGCTCCTACAACCACCCCACGATCTGCAGTATTAGTTTTGAACTATGCAGTCATGGCAGAAATAAATTTTAAAAATATGTAAGAAATATAGACTGATCATTGCAAGATTTTAAAGTGATTTAAATTTAACCTTAGGTTTAAAAAACACAACACATTCTAAATTAATTACTCAACAAAGATGACACCCAAATGAAGGAAGCTTTGTATTAAAAAAAAAGTGCTCCACAATTCATCGGTGTGTAGAAGCACCTTTAGCAGCAGTAACTCTCAGCAGTCATTTGTCTGATTTTATCAGTCTTTCGCTTCATTGGGGAGGAATTTTGCCTGACTTGTCTGATCAGTTGTTTCCTGAACATCTCTTTTAAAGTCTCACCATGACATTAGAACCCGGTTAGGGTGCGGACATTGACCGGGCCGTTGAGACAAATCAGTTTGTTTCTTTTGCAGCCATTCTGTTGTAGATACTCTGCTGCGTTTAGAATCACTGTCCTATTGATAACCCAGTGTGCGCCAAGCTTCAGCTATCAGACAGGTCTCCTGTCTGATAGCTGGGTCTGACTCTATAATACTTTGGTTTAAAGAGATGTTTCTGTTCGACTCAGTGCCTGAAAAGGTGCTGATGCCCTGTGGCTGCAAAACAAGCCTGAATCATCATTCTTCGACCACCGTGCTTAAAAGCGAGCATGATGTACTGTTTTGTTTTCCTCTTTTTCATTTCGCTCTGCCTTATGGCCTAACATCTCTGCCTTAGTCTTAAGCACATTGTTCCAGAGGTCTTCAGGTTCATTCGGTTATCCAGGTTTGCAAACCTATATCATAGTGTCATAGTATTTTTAGGTGGAGGTTTCTTTCTTCTGCAACCCTTCCCAAAAGCATACACTTGTATACATGTACTGTCTCTAGATATTCTGTGATAAACTTTCACCTTTAACATGCCAATTGAGGACTGACGAGTTTGAAATGGAGCCTTTTGTTTGTGTCACTTCTCAGAGCATTGCACTCAACTAGTTTGGAAATGGCCTGGTAACCATTCCCATATTGAAAAACGGCAACAGCTGCTTCTGTAAGGTCACTGATATATTTATACGCCAGTGCAGCAAACTGCCAAAATTCCTACTTTTATAGAAGTGATCACACCATGTGTTTCGGTTGTTAGATCTTCATAATTTTAGAACCTGTTAAAGACCTGATCAGTTCTGTTTTGCTCTCATTTGTGAAGTCCTAGAACTGAAAGATGGGTGTCATTTACTTTCACCATGCCTGTAGTTCACATTTGTAATGTGGATATGAAGATTTGAGACTTTAATGATAGATTATCACCGCTCTTGTGATAACAGGCTGCTAAAATGTATCGCATATTAACACAGAGACCTTATTCACAAATCTCAGTAACACAAACATACAATCTTCAGCAAACATTTTAATTTAAATATAAGTGCAAGATGACTTGTATTACATTATTTTCTCAGTATGTTTTTGTAGATTGAAACAAAACCTATTGCTTATACCCAGAATCAGTGAAAGATACATTGACCTATAAAAAATAGACGGTGTATGCAAAATTCTTTGTCTGACACTTCATGTGTGAAACATGCAGCACCAAATGGTCTATTTTATAGTGAACTATTATTTCTAGATGCCATCCCAATGTAAGCAATCAAAAAAAGAAAAAAAAAAGAAAAACGAAAGCAGCTAATCCGCTTATTTGTAAAGTATTTTTCCTGAGAGAAAAATAAAACAGCCTCTGGCAGAAATTTCCCATTTTAAATGCTGCGGCCATGAGAGGGGTGCAAAATTTTCCATCAAACTCGCAGCAGGTAAGCACCATTGATAAAGCAGATTCCCAAACCCAAACAGCTCATTTCAAATGGGAATCTCTTGGTTTCTATACAAGTACTGGACCTTAAAGGAGGATTATTGTTCTTCCTTATGACCATGATTTTTTTTTTTTTTTACAATTTAATACTAGCAGCTTTTAGTTTTTTTTTCAAAACCACAAGGTTACAGTGATGTAATGCTATTTTTGACTCAAATGAAGCTAATTAGGGCTTTTTGCAGGACATAGACAAGTGTACAAGAACTCTTTTGGGGCTCCGAAATGTACTGTAAATCTAACAACACTTATAGAAGACACTGCTATGTAATTACTAAAACTCCTTCCCCTAATAAACAGATACATTAAGTGGAGATGTTTTATACTGTTCAGATTACTTCTTTGTATACTGTACTGCGGTTTATCTGTTGTTTCAGCCGATGTAGCATTAAAGCTGCGATAGCATCAACAGACATTGTTTTTAGCATGTGCTGTTTTCTTTTTTTTGTTTGTGGCATGATGCTTCATCAGGTGTAGTTATTGCCACAGAAAAGTTAGCTTATTGGCTGCATCTGCTTCAGCTAGTTCTAAAAATCACAGACGGATGGATCCTTAGAGGCATCACATCGAGCTGATCTGCTGCTTTGATCTGGAAGTTGTTACGGTCTTCAAACAAATGGGACAGCTCACCGTGCAGCCAGTCATTATCTGAGCTTCTGCTAAAAGATTTTGTCATATATATAGTGTTTATGCCGCTTTCTTTATTTGTTGTTGTTTTTGTACCTTTTTTTGGACTCTTCAGCTGGTTAGTTTCCTCTTTAAGTAAAAAATCACCATCATCACCAAAGTTAGATTTCTGCAGCTACTGTCTGGAAACTCTCCTTATTTTGTTGTTTTTGCTCGTTTCTCTTTATTTCTGTATAACATAACTATTTTGTAAGAAACCGCCTTTACAATAAAAGTGTAAATGTAAAGAATTTGGAAATGATTGAACTGTTTTTTTTATCTATCATTACATTTAGCAATATCTAAATTTAGCCAGGTGTTCTTGCAATATGAAAAGCCACAAAATAGTCTAAAACTTTACTATGCACAAATATTAAAATAGATAATTGGAATGCTTGGCCTTTAATTTTATTCAGGTTGTTGTTATTATTATTATTATTATTATTATTATTATTATTATTATTATTATTATTATTATTATTATTATTATTAATAATAATATTATTATTATTAAATTAGAAGAACACTATTTTTGATTTAAATGCCTGATGCCTGGAAGAGCCTAGAAATAAAATCGTTCAATCATATTTGTTTTTTGTAAGTATATTCGAAACCCCTAGTGTCTAGATATCTTTATTTGCCACATGTCACTTTTTAATTCTTCAATTTATCTGAAGAGTACTTTAGGTACAAATATCCAGAGAGACAAATTCTTCTCAGAAACATATCAGTCAGAAGGCTTCACTGCACAGTAAATGCCTTCTCAGAGCAATGCGCCGGTTCTATGAGCATTCATTGTGATCATCAAAAGTGATTTATAAAAACTGTCAATCTAGTGTAGGAAGGGGATCACGGGTTTCAGAGAAGTGTACATAGTTTTGGTATCCGAAGAGGTTTACATTTTCAGTTTCTTGAAACAATATTTTGTCCCAAAATATAGTTTTAAGATGTGTTTCAGTGATCTCAAAACATTATAAAGATAGGCAATTTTCACCAAAAGGCATACTTTTAACTTTGCTTCTGAGGTACTTGGAGTAGCGAAGTCACTGTAGCTGATTGATATGGATTATTGCAAACATTTTCTGTGGCTTAGGATAAACGGTTTCTCAAGCTAATGCCATCTGATGCTAACCTGACCCTAGCCAGATTGATATCGCTCCGCCTAGCTTCACTCACATCCATCTGGGACCTCTCCCATAGAGAGTGATTTCTCTAACCAATTTTATTGTCCAGCCAATCAGGACGCAGGGCTGGAGTTTCATAGATGTGACGTAGTGGAGAAGCGACCGTGAGACTGTTTTGATTCAGACAATGCGGCTCGCAGCGAGGAAGCAAGCATTAACATTGATACTGTTATTTCTTCCGTGTTGTCCAATCTACCTAATATCGTTTCATTAAAAGAACATCAGAGAACGGCTCTGAAGGCTTTTGTTGGTGTTTTGCGATGTTGTCGTCCTTCTCCCGACCGGATTTGGCAAGTTTTGTTTTCCGGGGCGCGCCCGTGGCAGAGCGGTTAGCGCTAACCATGTTAGGAGGCCTTTAGTCCTCGACACGGTCGGCGCGGGATCAACTCCGACCCGTGGCGCTTTGCTGCCTGTCTTCCCCCCTCTTCCTGTCAGCTCACTGTCAATAAAACGTGTGTCACTAGAGCCGCAAACACATTTAAAAAAAAAAAGTTTTGTTTTTTCCTGCGTCGCTCTCACAGCGTCACAGGTTAGCTTCGGTGTGAGTGGTTGAAATAGCACGTCGATAAAGATGACAGACAAGTGGCTTATCCAATCATATACAAGGATTTTTGATAAGGCCCAGCCTTCAAAAAAGGCCATTCCTATGGATCAGTCCCAGATGGATGTGAGTGGAGCTAGGCGGAGCGAAATACATCTGGCTAGGGTCAGGTTAATCTGATGCAGGTTCTGTAGAAATTATGTTACTGCAGTGGGAAATCCTAAATATCTTAAACAGAATATGCCATCATATATTTGATTCTGAATTTAATATTTACATAAAAGTAAAACAAAATAAAGGACTTTTGCTAAAATGTTTCCTAAGTCTCTAAATGCAAAACAATCTCACTTCTGATTGGTCAGTTTGATTGATCACTGTCTGGTTCTTTTGAATAGGGTGTGAAAATTATTGCTTGTAAACCAAGAGACGCATGTAGAGGGCACCTCAGTTTGATGCATAGATGTCTACTCTTTATTTGTAATCAGATGTAAAAATAAATAAATAAACAACACCAACAGTGCCATTCACACCAATCCTTTCCTAAAGCTGCACAAACCAGAATTACAAACACAAAACTGTTATGCAGTTGCAAAAATTCTCAGATACTTAACAAAGATGAAAGGCTTATTTCAAAACATATTTTCTTTATTGCCCAAGTGTCACAAACATCTTTAGAAGACCTCGAGAAAGCCTGTAGAACGTTTGCTTAAGACCATTTTGTTCTGCCTGGCTGCTTGGAAGCTACAAATGAACAAATACATGGCATCACAAAGCTTTATATACAAGCTTATCAAAATATGCAACACCCTAATTTTTACTTTTAAGCACTATCAGACAGTATATCATTAAATATACTTGCATTGAATTCATATGCC
This sequence comes from Fundulus diaphanus, assembly GCA_037039145.1. NCBI lineage: Eukaryota > Metazoa > Chordata > Actinopteri > Cyprinodontiformes > Fundulidae > Fundulus > Fundulus diaphanus. The sequence continues at coordinate 12,047,321 of CM073134.1, read as the reverse complement.
AATTAGCAAGTATTAGAACATATTTATCCCCAGTTACTTTGCTCTTGTGCAGAGACGTTCTGATTTCAGCTTGTGTTGGTTTCATTTTAACATGTAAAGCTTAAAATCAATATACAAGACTACAGTCATTTTTAGCCAACAAAGGTAAACCACATTACACTAAACATGGATTGTTTTTTTTAAACCAAGTTATTTTAAAGTGATAACCCTCCCTAAACAGGATTTTAATTATACCAAACAGAACAGATGAGTTTGGAAAACAGCGTGCCACTTTTCTATCTTTTGGATTTGACTTTCTGCCTGACAGTGAATGTAATATTCTTATGTATAATACTTCAACATTTACTTCTGATCTGTTTAGACGTGCTGTGCCCTCTTCAAATCAATATTTTTATAGTTATGCATGAGATCCCAAGGTTCGGAGAGGACTGTGTGATTACTCTTTTACCCACTAGATGGAGACACCAGAATGTAGATTTCCACAAGTTTGAAGAACAACGTCAAAATTATACTATCAATTATCAATAATAATAATAATAATAATAATAATAATAATAATATATTTCAAGAGGGTTTTCTTCTGAGAAGTATTTCTCAATATCTATATCTGAACTACTTTCAACATCACCACCTTTTCATAGTAAATCTTTTGACTGTATGGCTGTACAAAAAGTACACCTATATACTGAAAAGGGCTGCATCTTGGTTGCAATGTGAAAGTTTTGCTTTTGTCCAGGACATTCTGGGCGACTGTGGCTTGATGGGTTGAGTAGTCGTCTGGCAATCAGAAGGTTGTGGGTTTGATTCCAGCTTCCCCTTGCCACATGTCGATGTGCCCCTGGGCAAGGCACTTAACCCCAAATTGCCTACTGAGCTGCGTCTTGGTGTATAAATGTGTGCGCGTTAGTGAGAGCGACTGGGTGAATGTGGCTATAGTGTACAGCGCTTTGGGTGGTCAGCATGACTGGAAAAGCACTATATAAGTTCAGTCCATTTACCATTTATATTCACATAATACTATATGAAAAGTGGCAAAAATTTAACATGCCCCTTTTTAAAACAGCTGAGCTTGTTCTAATGTGTTTAATCACAACAAAGTCTTTGAAACAGGTCTGTTTTGTTAGCCATTGGTTTGTTATACCCCTCAGGGACAACTTACTTTATTTGACTGCAATAAAAACACACAAAACTAGACCAGGAGGCCAGAAAGTTTGACACTTTAACCAGAATATTTATACACTCCTCACCTAATGAGTAGCTCACTTTAAGATTGCTCACTGACCCCAAAAGACTTTAAATTGTACTCTCTGCCTCCGTAAGTCTGTAGGAAGAAGGTCCAATCCACAAAAAACATATCACTCTTAAATTATTTGCACTTACTTTCGGAAGTTTCCATACTCACATTATGTACACACATGTTATATCAAGACAGAGCTTTTAATAATGTATACAAAGTATAACTTCTATGATTTGTATTCCAGTGGTTTGGATAGCCAGGAACACCCAAGAAAGGAGGCCCTGCTCCAAAAGCCTGCACCTTCCGCCTCAACAAAACCTTCCGGCTCAGTGAGAGGAAAAATGCCTTCTGGAGAAAGGTTTTATGTCCAGACAACACAAAAATTGAGTTATACGGCCACAATGACAGGTTTGAAGGAGTCAAGGCCAGACCTTTAACCCTAAGAACACTGTAATAGCTGTCAAGTAAGGTGGAAGTGGGATAATGCTGAGGGTTTGTTTTGCTGTAAGTGGCACTAGACAAAATTAATGCAGTATGGATGGGGGCCTACCTTTACATTTTTCAACTGCACTTCAAATCAACTGCTAGATCATTGAGACTCAATGATCTAGCAGTTGGCTATTCCGACTGGACAATAATCTTTAATACACACCAAAATTGATGTTGGGATGGATAAGGGAAGCTAACATTTAGCTTCTCGAATGGTGTAGCTGCACAGGATCAACGAAATAATGGCTACGCATCATACGGGTGTCTTTGAAGTAGTATTTTTCTTTATTCACTCTTCTTCTGTTAACACCATGAAAACCTCAAATAAAGGACATTTGGTTCAAATGTTACATATTGCTATTCTCTTTAAGGGTTTTAGGGTCTAAATCTAAACAGCTTTAAATACCTATGATGCACAGTAACACAACAAACAAGATAAAAGTCACAACAGACTATATTGCCCTGTTCTCTATGTATAAAACAGTAAAACCAACAGATGAAAAAAATAATAATACAGATGTTTTTATGTCCACTCGTTTGTTCTTTCTGTGTCCATTGGAATCAAGACCCAAAAGGCAACTGTGATGCATTTAAGGTTCAACGGGAAATCCCATTGCTTATGAACTTCTTTTTATAGCACAAATTCTTTTACATGTGTTTTCTTCATGCAACAATAATACATTACAAAAAACAAAGAAAAAAAACAGTCTTTCTAACACATTTACAAATGACCTTCCCAAATCCCCACACTTAACCTTATTGTTCCTGCCAACCAACCCATTTAAATAAAGTCTACCAATTCTGACAGTAAAAATGCTAACAACAACCAGTCAGAATTGTGACAGAACCTTATTGATGTTTGCAGAAAACATGTGGTCGGGTTCCAGCTTCCCAACCAAATATTTGTGGGGATGCTGTGTATCTATAAGACTGTTTGTCCAAGGCCCTGTTTACACTACAACAATCCATTGAAAACAGGATTTTTTTTCCCCCAGTCTCTATTAACACATTTATATAGCAACATTCCAATCACAATCTCAGTTTAAAAAGCAACGTGAGAAGTGAAAATGGTGTAATTCCCTCGCCATGCCACTAGTTAGTAACCTGACTCTCGTCAGATGGATGTAGTTCCACAGAGCTCCACACACCTATCTGGGATCGCTCCTTTGGAGATGTATTTCAGAAGGAGGGGCCTTATCCAAAAATCCTTGCATATGATTGGATAAACCACCAGTGCTACAAGTTCTTGCCACACTCGGTCGGGAGAAGGGCGAAAACATCGTTTCCACTAACAAAAGCCTTCAAAGCCATTCTCTGGTGTTCTTTTAAATAATTAATATTCGGTAGATTGGACAACACTGATGAAATAGCAGCACCAATGTTACTGTTTGCTTCATCACTCCTAGTGCCCATTGTTGTCTGAATCCAAACAGTCGCTTCTCTGATACGTCACATCTAGGAAAATCCCGCCCAGCGATCCTGATTGGTTCGTCCATTGTATGTAGTACTGAAATCCCTCCCAATGGCAGCGATTCCAGATGGATGTGTTGACGCCGTGTGGAGCTCGGCGGAACTACATCCATCTGGCCAGAGTCAGGTTAACTAGTCAGTGCTTTGTTGTTTGAAACTCAACACATGCATGGGTAAAATAACTTTCTGCATAAAAGCTGCCACAACTACTAAATGTTTGAAATGGCAGAGAATAAAGGTTTCCTACGGACAGACGATGAGGATGCATCTCTCATCGTTGAAGTAACGGGGCAGAGAGCTGTAGTTTTACTCAGAAACAAGTGAACAGCAATAAACAGTACTCCGCTAACCACTATTGTTAATATTTTCTTCTTCCTTCTTTAAAATTCTAGTCAGCTTTTATGCTGTGCACATTCATTTCTACTGATTTCTGTCATATTGTGCATGAGCCAGCGATTCCCTGTAAGAAAACGTAACATTTTTACACGACAACGGGAACTGGGACATTCCTGATTATTACACTCCGGGGCTTGTTTTCAAATTCTACTAACATCAGAGAAAACATTTGCCGTTGTCGTGTAAAATGAACAGTAAATGCAACAAAACTTCCTTTTTCATCAGAAAATGTTCTATAAACAGGGACTAATTTAACTTAATAAATCATGTTTGCAGCCAACTCTTGTTTTTAACCTTCTTAATTTGTATTTTTGCTTTGTTCTGCACCAGGTCTCCCTTCAAAAAGAGATTGTTAATCTCACTGGTGAATTTCTTATTCACCATTGAGATTGTGAATTGTAGAATTGTGGTTAAATAAAGGTTTAATTCCTAGAGCCAAAAATAATGTGACTTTTATTCCTTTGGTAAGAAGACTTAAACTTCTGACCAACTTCGTGGTTCCGTACCCTGAATGGTGACGGTTCAGCTTCAGGTAAACATGACACCATGTGGTCATAATGTTATGGTTGACTGATGTATAGCGACAAAGCCTCTCTGACTTTCAACTCTAATAAACCTCTGGAAGTCTCAGATGTAGCAACTCTTCACTTAAACTGCCAGCTGAATTCAACTGAACAACACAATGAGACGTTGAGATGCATAAATAATAAAAACTGGGCTAAGTATCCACCAATAATCAATAGTGGATGATGCTATGCTTCTGTTTGTATTGTGTGGATGTTGTTTCAGCTCAAACATTGAGGGACACAATTAGAAATGCTTTTAGCTTAAAACAGAGAAGAAGCCCGTGGTTGCAGCTCCCATGCCAGCGAGTCAAACCTCGCTGGCATGGCATTTGTGAATGTGAGTTATGAATGTGTTGAAGACTTCTTTGATTGCATTGTCAAGAAATTCAATATTTTAACCCTCCAGACGCCTTGAAGGCTCATGTTACAGAAATGTTTTGTAATTCTTAGTGATATACCAGGTCAAAAATATTGTGCCATCAGCTCAGGGAATGTGTATTGACAGGTTGCCAGAAAAGAAACATATCTAAATGTTATAGCGTGTTCCTCCAGCTAAGTGGCAATCCTAAACATACATGGAAATACCTAAGCTGGATGTATTGGTCATTAAAATTGGCCCTGCTTTGACCATTCAGTGTTAGTGGGTTTCTGAATATTTGGTGTTTTTCTGAAAAGTCTCCACAGTCCTCATTCTCAGAGGGCAAAAATCTTAACACAATGTTTTGTTGACACTCTTCTGTGACAAAGAAAGAAAAAATACATAGATAATTTAACACATTGTACTCTTTAAAACTGTATGCAAAACAATACATTCCCTTTTCTGTGTTTTTTTTTAGCTCTAATATGTTTAGGGTTGTTTCATGTAGCAATTTTCTAGGATTCCCTTCAAGTATCCTCACAATGGGTTTTCTTACAGAAAAAGCTAAATAAAGATATATCAAGGTGGTTAAAAATCCCTTATTATTAGCTCAGTAAACAGTAGAATTTTGAGATATTTTTTATACTAGGATGGATGGAGGGATGGATGGATGGATCAAAGCATCAGTGTTTGTTGCGTCTTTGTTCACACCCATCACTGTACAGATTGTTTAAATGGAATATTTTTGAGAACCAAAACATCATCACATTTAGGTTGACTCAGTGAGGGTGGAAAGAATTCCCACATGGGTAAAAAAGAAGAAGAAAAGGTTATCCAGATTTCATTAACTTTTCAAGCGGACCCCTTTCAATTAAATTAAAGCATAATGTGGAGAATCTTTAAGCCAAAGGGAATCCATTTAAAAGCAGATGACAAATTCACTGTGGTTTATCAAAACCACTTATGTTCTTTGTAATTTTATATTAGATTTCAAACTAGATACATTCATTCTTACTTTGACAATAAGTTGCCATGAACAATTTTTCCTCCACACAAACCTACATCATGTTTTATTTAACTTGGACAGACAGGATTGTTTCATAAAGTTGAGATATTACCTTTTGTGCATGGGAGTTCTCAGAAATATGTTAAATAATTTGGTGACATTGAGAATTCAGAATTCAATAGGCAAAGTTGTGCTTTGGGAGCAATATTTACACACACACACACACACACACACACACACACACATTTATATATATATATATATATATATATATATATATATATATATATATATATATATATATATATATATATATATATATATATATTCTACAAAATTACTAAAAGCTCTGAAAGTGAAATATATTAATAGCCAGGGCTCCTAATCTCTTTAACTATATGTTGATATTGTGGTACTGTTCCTGTCAGTAATTGATGCTGAACTTAATGTTCAATATAGAGTGGGACTAATAAGCAGATTCAAAGCACAACAATCTATCCTACTGTACATTGCTTACAAATGATCAGAGAATATGCAGCAGTGTGGTTTTATCTTGCAAAGGAAAAGGGGACTATTACCATCTAATGTAGTTGCTAATCAACTTTGTGAACATTTACAAAGCAATGACCTACTTGAGGAGTTTCAGTCAGGCTTCAGAGCTCATCATAGCACTGAAACAGCTCTGGTGAAGGTCACTAATGATATTCTCATGGCCTCAGATAATGGACTTGTGTCTGTACTTGTCCTGTTAGATTTTAGTGCTGCATTTGATACAGTTGATCACAATATTCTCCTACAAAGACTTGAACATACTGTAGGGATTAAGGGGAAAGCATTAGGCTGGTTTAAATCTTATCTGTCGGACAGATTCCAGTTTGTTCATGTTAATAATAAATCTTCCTCAAACTCTAGGGTCACCTGTGGGGTACCACAGGGTTCAGTCCTTGGACCAATTCTCTTTACTATATATATGCTTCCGATCGGCAAAATTATCAGACAGCATGGGATTAATTTCCACTGTTATGCTGATGACACTCAGCTATATCTATCCATAAATCCTGATGAATCCAATCAATTACTTCGACTGCAGTCATGTCTTGATGACATCAAAAGCTGGATGACTTTAAATTTCCTGCGTCTAAATTCTGACAAGACCGAAGTTGTAATCTTTGGGCCAGAGTCCTCAAAAAATAAACTTCTTAACCAATCACTTAATCTGGATGACATTAACTTGGCCTCTGGTAATAAAGTAAAAAACCTTGGTGTTATTTTTGACCAAGACATGTCATTTAAATCCCATATTAAACAGGTTTCCAGAGTTTCCTTTTTTCACCTCCGGAATATCGCCAAAATTAGAAACATTCTGTCCAGGAGTGATGCTGAAAAACTAGTCCATGCATTTGTTACTTCAAGGCTGGACTATTGTAATTCTTTACTATCAGGAAGTCCACAAAATGCAATTCAAAGTCTTCAGCTTATCCAAAATGCTGCAGCAAGAGTTCTGATGAAAATCAACAAGAGGGATCATATTTCTCCAATTTTAGCTTCCCTTCATTGGCTTCCTGTTAAATCAAGAATAGAATTTAAAATTCTTCTTCTAACGTATAAAGCCCTTAATAATCAAGCTCCATCATATATCAGAGCTCTGATTACTCCGTATGTTCCTAACAGAGCACTTCGCTCTCAGACTGCAGGTCTGCTGGTGGTTCCTAGAGTCTCTAAAAGTAGAATGGGAGGCAGATCCTTTAGCTATCAGGCTCCTCTCTTGTGGAACCAACTCCCAGTTTTGGTCCGTGAAGCAGACACCCTGTCTACTTTTAAGACTAATCTTAAAACCTTCCTTTTTGACAAAGCTTATAACTAGAGTGGCTCATGTTACTCTGAGCTACCTTTATAGTTTTGCTGCTATAGGCTTAGGCTACTGGAGGACATCAGGGCATACTTTTCTCACTCTACTGAGTTCTACTGTTCTCCAGATTTGCATTGCGTTACATTGAGATGACTGTTGTCATTTCAGCTTTTAACTTTTTGTTCTCTCTCTTTTTTCTTCATAGTAGGTACACCTGGTCTGACGTTCTGTTGACTGTGAAATCATCCAGGGAGGACAGATCACCGACTATTACCATCTAATGTAGAACAGATTACTAGATCAATGTGTGCTTCTGTGCTTTTTTGTCTCTCTTGTTGTGTCTCTGCTCTGTCTTCTGTAACCCCAGTCGGTCGAGGCAGATGACCGTTCATACTGAGCCCGGTTCTGCCGGAGGTTTTTTTTTTCCCGTTAATGGGTGTTTTTTCTTCCCACTGTCGCTTCATGCTTGCTCAGTATGAGGGATTGCAGCAAAGCCATGTACAATGCAGACGACTCTCCCTGTGGCTCTACGGTTCCCCAGGAGTGAATGCTGCTTGTCGGGACTTTGATGCAATCAACTGGTTTCCTTATATAGGACATTTTGACCAATCTGTATAATCTGACCCAATCTGTATAATATGATTGAACTTGATTTTGTAAAGTGCCTTGAGATGACATGTTTCATGATTTGGCGCTATATAAATAAAATTGAATTGAATTGAATTGAATTGAATGAGAAAGGTAAAAAAACACAAGTAGGATTATGTTTGCTCACTTGGTGGTTTAATGAATAAAATACATTGGTTTAGATGCTTTATTTCAGGTTGATGACATGCAACCTTTACACATTAAAAGGGCTTTGTTAATATTTTTTTTATTATTATTTTTAGTTCAGTTATTTGCTCCAGTTTTCTCTGTCCCTCAGCTTACAGCTCCACACGCGGCTGTTTCTCATCTGCTTATCAACTCACCTGTTTCCATTCTGTAATCAGTTTACTCAGCATATATACTCCTTTATTTCTTCAGATACTCTTACATACATGCGTTGATTCAGCAGAACTTTCAGTAGCTAAGTTGTTAAATGTCTTTTTTTTGTTTTGTTCAAAAAATTGTTTTTGCAAAATTCACCACCAAACAATATGGCAAAAATAAAAAGGAATAAATATATGATTTTCAGATCACATATTTTCTGGTCATTACTACTAGGATTTTAGTTTAGTTTAAGTGCAATGTCTGCAGCTTGCAGCAGTTGTTCCCCTGCTTCATAAACACCCAGAAAAGGTTGCATGACCCAGACGCCAACCTGTTGCAGGAAATACAGTCAGTGTTGCTGGCTTAGCAACATCTTTGCTATTTTAGATCAGCGTTTTCTTTTCTTTTTAGTGTATCATTGAATGCCTAATTTTGAAAATCAGCTGATAACATTTTTTTTTTCGATTTCTATGAGCAAAAATACAAGTAAGATTTACATTGAGATGTTAAGACATTTTAGTAGTGCTCAAAAGGAGTAGGTAGAAGTTCAAGAACTTATAAGAACCTCCCCCCAATTACAATATTCATGTCATGTAACATATGCAGTCTTTTGATAGGAGGCATTACAAATCAAAGCACAGTTACATGAATACAGTGTCTTATTTTGAAAGCAATTGTACAGAAGAAGACATTTAGTAAATAAGTAAGTAACATTTTATTTGTACAGCACCTTTCACAAAGTGCTTCACAAAGCGCATACAGCTCAGCTCAAAACAAACATCATGTTAATTAAAAGCCTGTCTGTACAAATATGTTTTTGGCTGTATTTTAAAAATAATCATGTAGTCGACATGAGATAAAAACAGTGGGAGAGAATTCCACAATTGGAGTGCAACGGCCTAAAACGACTAATCCCCACGGGTCTAAACCCTGTTCGTGGGACTGACAATAGAGTCTGACGAATCTGGCAGAAGACAGGGGCCTAAGCATATCTGAGATATATTGGGAGGCCTGACCATGCAGTGCCCTATAGTTCAGCAGCTTTAGTAACTGTTAGGACAGTCAATAGTTTTCCTGCCTAAAGAGTTGGCAGCACTGAAGTGCCATTCACTGTGAAGGCCACTGTACAGAACGAAAAACCCTTGGCCGCTAGATGAAAGCCAGATTTGTTAAATAATCTATCCAATACGGATGGCCTTTAGTACAATTTCACAAAAGGTGAAAAAGAATTTATGCTGATTTTTCAAATTTGACTGTGCAATGAAGCTTAAGGCGTATGTACAGCTAATATAGAACCAGACAAACAGCCAAATTGTTGTGAGTTGAGTTTAGTCACGCACTTTGATATGGATTGTTTTAAAATGCCTTGATTGGATCTCTATTTAACCCTTAAATATAACTTTCTTATAGTTTTATTATGGTATAGATTATGTTTTTTCTTTTATCAGATAATTATGAAAGTTGACCTTTAAATGCATAAAATAATGTAAAAAACACAATTGGGTTCCTGCACCATAAAAGTGGCAGGAGAATGTCTGTTATCTTTTTTGACTGCAGATGTTTGAATCTTCCGTGTTTCCGTTTGGTGCCGGTTCATTTTGAACATAAGACGGCGTTTGGCCTTTTTTTCCCCACAGAGATCACAAACAAGTCAGTAACTCATTGCTCACTGACAGGAAGAAGAAAATAGATCTCGATAGTGGTACCATTAGCATGCCTGAGCAATTACAGTATGTGAATCAGTGTGTGCGTACACATGTTTGTGTGCATTGCAGCTGATGCTCAGAGTCCCACTGGGGGATGAAGTAGTTGCACACTAAGTGACCTCGTTTGCAGCTCTTTCAACTCACTCCTGCTTCACATTTTCTCACTGGTGGGATGATCCGAGTACCACCTCCAAGCCCCTTTTATCCTGGTTTTCTGAGAGAAAAAACCCACAAACTCTGTGGGATAACAGTCTCCATATAGACGAGAACGTAAAAATGGAGCATCATCTTCCTATCCTCCTGTATTTAGCTCGTTGTCAGGACAGGCTATGTTTGTTAGTTCATAATTAGTAGCTTCTTCCATGTTTTCAAAGGAAAATTTTAGTTACTTTTCAGAGTACTGAATGTGTATCTTGCCAAAATATAGCATTCAGAGCAATGTCATTTTGTAGAATAGAGGACGGTCTTACAGACTAGTTGACTTAACTACTACTATCAGCAGTATAATAATTTGGTGCAGTTCCACCGACCCTACTTGTTTTGGCTCGCCCGACTTGGCTCCTCCCCGCTCTGTATAGCTTCGCCCGTTTTGACCGGCCTAGGAATGCCTGGAAGAGGGAATCGCCTCCTGAGGGTGGCTTTGCCCGGCAGTTTTCAGTCATGGAGTTACAATTTACAGCTTTATATGATATTTTTTGCTTCAGCCATGATGGTAGTGAGGAATTAATAGAATGTTTTAGACAAAACTTAAGAACTTTCAGTGTGTGTAAAGAATGAGAGAAAACTTGATAAATCCACAGATCTGATACATCACATTTGTATAGAAAGCTGAAGTATCCTTTTTTTTCCCCTTCAGGCGTATTTTGGTTTGTCCCACTCTGTTCATAGTGGTCCTTAATATTAATGCTGTCGCTCTTCAGTTATTAAATACGGAAGTGTTTAACTGCCAGATGACAAAAAATAAATCTACAAGCAGTATCTTGTTAAAATGTGATAATGTTGTCATTTTAACGAGATACGTTTCTCGTTCAAACGCGATACTAACTTGTTATAATGAGGTAACTTTCTCATTAAAACAAGAAACAGTTATCATAGTTAACAACTACATATACCTGCAGTGCTGTGGTACCGTCTGTGGCTTTGTTTACACGACGAAAACAGAAAGTTTACGTTGTGTTTGTATTGTCCATTCACACACGACAAGGTTTAACTGTTGCTAAACTTTCATCTATAGCTGTGGGTATATTCAGAAGAGTTTGCAACCAAAACAGTTCTCCATTAGCCACCATTGATTTCTTCTTCTGGGGATTTTAACATGGATTTTCAACAATCACAGCACTACTAGTGGTGCGGCATGGAAATTACACAGTTTAAGTGCTGTGTCCGTGTAAACAGGGCCTATGCCTGGAAATGTACCTATACCTTTATGAATTTTAAGGAAATTTGCTGACAAAATGATATAGTGAAAAGGATAAGCAGCTTGATTTTTTTGGTTTTTTTTAAAAACATGTCATGTATTTAGTCATACATTCTGCTGTAAGATTAATAAAGATTAGTTTAAAACACTCTATTTGAGTTGTTTTTTTCTCTCTTTGATATAAATATAATTTCATTGTGCTTGTAGATTGACATATCAGCTACAGCAAGCATGTATGATGAGAGCTTGGCCACCTACATTACCACCTATGGTGACAGAATTGCCACCCGGAGATTTTGCTCTGAGTAACCAAGGAAAGGGTGAGAGAGATGTGCATCGACAGACATTGCTTCAAAAACTCAAAAGAAAGATGGGAATTGACAAAGGTTCAGAGGAAGATGGACAAGAAGAATCTGATGCAACGCATAAACACCCAAAATCATATTTAAGGAATAAAAAACTGGCTGTGAGAAAGACAAGATGGGTTGAGTTATGATGGATATATGAGAGAAAGCAGCTGCGCAGGAAAAATGAAGGAGGAACAGGGAGAGTGGATTTGCCAAAGGAAGCAAAAGAAAAAAAATCAGACATTTTAAGTGTAGCAAAGAAACTATTCTTTCCGAACGGGAGACCTAAAAAGGGAAACTGGAGGATTGCACTTTTTGATATTTTAGATTTTCAGAAAGATGAAATTTTAGAAGAAGACATGACAGTGGGAAAACGTTATTCCTTGCTCGAAATGGGAATGCTAAGATTTTATCTTTGTACAAAGGAACAGAAAAAATCAAGAACCACAGAAATCATCAATATTCCAGATGAAAATGTGGAGAACAATAAACTTGAAGATGAAAATTATTTCTTTCAGTCATCTAACTCCTCTGAGGTCATGATAGGCCGTTACACTGGTGAACCTCTGGCATGGCAACTTGATGACACCCATTTTATCAAGTGATGAAGGGGGATCTGTGAGTTTAATTCTGCCATCAACATCCCCAAACGTAGTGAATCCAGTCAACCTGTCTGTCTCAAACCACAACCATGCACCATCTGCATTTACATCTACATTCTGCTATTTTGCTCCCAGCTTCTGTGTTGTCTGCTTTGTCAAGTGATGAAGAAAACTCTGAGATTCCTAGTAATCCACCATCTACCCTTAACTTGGCAAATCCAAACAATCATTGGGTTACAACCAACACTGTGCAAGCTACTTCCACTGTCACAGAGCAGCCCACATCCACCCCTAGGCTACCCAGACCTAGTGGGAGTCCTTTATCCAGTGAAGCCCACAGCAACAAAGAGCTGTCAGGGTTTGATATTGTTAATGTCAACATTAAACTTCACAGGATAAAGCTAATGGATGAACTAATAACAGTTCAAAGATCCCAGCTTGCTCACCTGCTCTTTGAAATGTATTATGATTAATGAAACTGGAGCAGATGCAGATGGGGTCTCCAGAGATGCGTATTCTGCTTTCTGCACCGTGTTTTTTAAGATGTCTCGCTGATTGGCAGGAGGAAGAATGGAAATCAGTTTGAAGAATCCTTGTGAAAGGTTTTCAGGACCATGGACATTTCCCCGACTTTCACAGTGGCTTTAATTTTTGGGGAGCACTCACCTGACATACTATTTGATGCGGTTCAGTCCTGGAGCTACCTTGGGCATACTTGTCTTTCCCAGAGCTGCGTATAGAGTTTGATAATATACTGAGCAGCAACAGCTACTATGTCATGGACATTGCATAGGATTGCAGATAAAGTTCCTGTTGGAATCTTTTCATGGAAAAGGTGCAATTTGTTCTGGAACATCTAAACTGTTTTGGTGCAGGTAATACCACTTTTTAACATGTTTCAGAAGAAAGCTTACCGTTTGAATCAGAAAAATGAAGACATTTTGTCAGGCACATATGGCAGTGAGCCACAATAGAATCAGCTTTTTTTTTTTGCTGACAAAAAAGATTTAGAGCAAAAATACTGTTTAAAAATATTACTCCAACATTGTGAAAGAGAAGTTTCTGAAGTCAAATTATTGCTGTTGATATGAAATGTCTTTAAGTTAAACATTTTGAAGCATATTTGTTAAACTACACTTATTTTCATTTTCTTTCCACAGAGCATTATTTTTCTTTTTTATTCTTCTAAGTTCATTGTAAAATATATGAATGCATTGAGCACAATAGTGCCCTGATTTATAACAAAGACTTTTGTCAGTTGTATGTGAAATGACTTTCTCATGTTCAATTTTGAGATCCATGTATTCCCCTTTTAAATACATGCACATCATGTTCTAGTTAGTTAATCTTATGGAGGTAGAGAACTTCCTTTCCAAAGAATATTTCAGAGCACTTGTTAAAGGTACTTTTGATGTATGTTCTTCTGCGAGTTGATGTAACATTGCTGAATACTGTTATGTTTCTAAGGAAAGAATGAGTTGGTTTGATCAAAAAACATAACACTTTATTTTGTAATGGATTTTTAGGTGCCGCAGTGGGTAGCACTTGCCTTGCAGCAAGAAGGTCCTGGGTTTGAGTACACCCCTGGGTCTTTCTGCATGGAGTCTGCATGTTCTCCCTGTGCATGCGTGGGTTCTCTCCGGGTACTCCGGCTTCCTCCCACAGTCCAAAAACATGACTGTTAGGTTAATTGGCTTCTTCAAATTGTCCTTAGGTGTGAATGGTTGTTTGTCTCTCTGTGTTGCCCTGCGACAGACTGGCGACCTGTCCAGGGTGTACCCTGCCTCTCGCCCGGTGAACGCTGGAGACAGGCACCAGCACCCCCGCGACCCCATGAGGAATTAAGCGGTTTGGAAAATGGATGGATGGATCGATGGATTTTTAGATTGTTCATTAAAAACTGCCATGTTTAACATAAGCATAGCCACTTTATTTTTCAACTAACTAACCGTTACTAACTTGGGTCTCAGTGTTCAGTTACAGAGAACTATGAGTCTTGCTGTTGAATGTATATCTTTAATATGAGGAGCAGTGCATGGTGTGGTTTATAGAACATATGTAATTTAAATATTTTGTGTTCTGTATGATAGATTACAAAGTAAATGTAAATTTAAATATCTTGTTACTGTTCTAATATATGTACCAGCATATATTTGCTGTCATACACAACAAGAATCACACAAAATATAAACACCTAGCAGCAAAATTCTCAAAGTTATGTACATCATGATGAAACCTATAGGTACATGGGAGTCGAAGAAAACAGGGGTCTGTTTCTTTTTCCCCCTCCATCTGTATTTCTTTGACCACATGTCCTTTATTGGTTGTGGGGTCTGAAGCTTCCTATTTTTGACTGTGTGGGAAAGTGACAGGGTTATTCTGGACAAGTCACGAGTCATTTGCTCCACAAACTCTTCTAATTTTTTACAAGCAAATATCACAAGTCTCACAGTCTCTTAAAATAAGTATAACTCAATTGCTTCATCTGGTGTGGATGGTGCATGAATAAGATTTTCTGCCATCAGAAGGCACGATAGTTTGAACACTGTCTCATCACATGTGAATGGTCCTCTCTGAAGACACTGGGCTTTGCAAGAAGTCACCAGCAAAGTAATCAGAATCCTTCAGTTTTTGAAAGAGGTTCATCCAGTACTGTGCATGATGTTTCCTTAAGAAAGCCCACCAGCTTTCTGTGGGTGCTGGATCCTACAATGAAGCAGTTTTCAGAATAGCTGTCATCATGATCAATACGTAAAAATCTTTGAATGTCTTTGTACCATTCTCTGTCCCCCATGTCTGTATGAATTCTGGCTTCGGTATCTCCTCCTTTCTCAACTTCTTTGTTGAGTATGTGTGAAGCCATATAACCAACATGGAAAACCCACCCAGTGCCCCATTCACACAAATTCCATATGGCTTTAGTTTATCATAGGAATCCTCATGCCAGACAAAGTATGGTCCAGGTTTATGATATAGTCGATACCTGAGAGTATTTTGCCGCCTCAACTTCACACCTGTGGGATCCAGAATTTTCAGTAAATATCTCACTATATTCTGGGTAACAACAAATCCCTCCTGTATGCATCTAAGGTGTTGAAGTTTGTATCCATGAAGTTTGCCACATGTTTGCAGCTGTTCCATGAGAAATAATGCAACATCAAGAATATCACTTGTGTTTTTTTCTTCTGTGAAGCCTCAGTGTTGACAAAATCCTCTGAAGTCCTTGAATGCTAATCACTATTTCATCACCAATAGTGAGTGAGAGCAATATTTCTGTATGGTTTAATCCCATTAAAATGTATGCCCTAATGAGGGAATGCAAATGTCCCCTATCTGCATCCATGAATGAGGCCAGTCTGTGCTCTTCTCATTCCTTGCAAAATCTTTAGAAAGGAATTTTTTCACTGTAGATGAGCTGGACAGCTACCATCCATGCATTCGGCCTCCGAGATGCCAATCTGTAAACACAGCAGAGATATTGTTATTGTTTTTTCAATTTTTTTTAATTTTAAACAATGGTGAAAATAACAGAATTTATTTATCTTTTCTACAAATTGAGCACAGGTTCCTTTTGCTAAATGTGAGAAGCTAAAGATTCCAACTTCAAATTTTTTAAAAAGCATTTACTACTGATTTATTTTTAAATTTTGAGTGTCAGGTCAAATGCTTAGGCATTCTAAAATGTAAAACAGCACATTAATGATTTTTTTTTAATCTTTGGCTGTATATTTAATGTAGACATCTTAAACCTGGTTCACCTACCTCAAAGTTTTTGGTTGGTGGGAATAAAAAAAATACTTTTCCAAAATCCCCATCAAAAGGAGAATAGCTGCTCTTTAAAATTGTGATTAAAGATTAGACTGGATCAATATTTAAACTGCTCTAGCCCAGACTGAAGTGTTACAATGTTGTAGACTAAGATTTCTTTTCTTTTCTCAGTGAGTTTAAAGACATCCGAAAAAAAATGCAACAACAAATAAACTGAGAACAGAATGCGCTGCCCTCCTGCCAGGAGCTTTGCCACATGCACGTTACCAGCAGGAGGCCCCAAGTATTATTGATCAGTTCTGATAACCTTTCAATGTACAGCAATGATAATGGATTATCAGTTTTTGCTTTTCTGTTTATTAAAGCATATCAGTAGTTGACTAGGTTGATCAGTGGAGCTGATGTAAACAATTCACTTGCTCGTGAATGCTAGTTACAACATTAGAAAGTTCTGTATTCATCACTTTGTTTTGACACAATAAAATGTGAATAAATGTAGCTATATCTAGCTTAACCTTTCATTGTGTAGAAGACAGATATACTTCATTAGCCTTACTAGTGTCAGTTTAAATTTAATTTACTTAAACTTCCTTAAAACTCACAAAAGTTTTGCAGTTTTGCAGGTACATTTGCAGTCATAGGCCCTGTTTACACACAGTACTTAAACGGTGTAACTTCCATGCAGCACCAGTAGTAGTGCTGTGATCCTTGAAATTCCATGTTAAAATCCCCAGAAGAAGAAAACAACGGCGGCTAGCAGAGAACTGTTTTGCCTGCAAACTCTTCTGAATATATACCCACAGCTATAGCTGAAAGTCACCTTAAGCAACAGTTAAACCTTGTCGTGTGTTAATGAACAGTACAAGGACATATTTTAGACTTGATCATGACTAAAGGTCTAAAGATTTCTAAGGTCAATGTAACTTATGTTGCCCTATCTGATCACTTTTCTGTTACCTTTGAAAGCATAATTTCAAGTGACTCATTTAGCCAAAGGGACATCGTAAGAAAATGCACCATTAAGGACAATGCCACGGAAACTTTTATTCAAGCTTACTCTGCTACATCAACCTTGGGCTGCAACTCAGTAGATGAGCTAGTAGATAACTTTCATTCTAAAGTCTCAGACATCATTGACTGCATTGCTCCAGTTAAAGTGAAAGTTCTTTCCCGGAAGAAAAAATCTCCTTGGAGAAATACTCCAGCAGTTAGAGGTGAAAAAAGGGAATGTCGGAAAGCTGAACGCAGGTGGAGAAAGACGAGACTCCAGGTTCACTATGACATCTATAAAGAGAGACTTTACAGATATAACTTACAACTCAAAAATGCAAGAGAATCTTTCTTCTCTGAGATCATTAAGAAAAACATTAATAATGCTCGTGTCTTATTTGCCACAGTCGACAGGTTAACAAATCCTCCTGTGTCCGTGACTTCCGAACTCCACTCCACCAGGGCCTGCAATGAATTTGCTGACTTCTTTACTGAAAAAATCCTAAAGATCAGAGGATCAGTTTGTACATCCATACCAACTCCAGAACCAAAGCTGTATCCAGCAGGAACCTATCCTGACAAAATGTCCCAATTCAGCCAAATAAACAACAAAAGCTTAGAGCAGATCATTCAGCAGCTAAGTTCCTCCTCCTGCTGCCTTGATGTTCTCCCCACAGCTTTCTTTAAGAAAGTTTTACCTGTCATAGTGTCTGATTTGACCCAGATAATAAACACGTCCCTTCTGTCAGGTGTTCTCCCCCAGTCCCTAAAAACAGCAATTATCAAACCACTGCTGAAAAAGAACAATTTAGACAAACTACTACTCCAGAACTACAGGCCCATCTCAACCCTCCCCTTTATCAGTAAGATTATTGAAAAAGCTGTGTTTCAACAATTAAACACCTTCTTAACAATGACCAGCCGCTTTGACGTTTTCCAGTCTGGCTTCCGTGCTCACCACAGTACAGAGACCGCCTTTATCAAGGTGTTTAATGATATCCATATAAATACAGACTGTGGAAGAACCACCGTGCTGGTACTATTGGATCTCAGTGCAGCATTCGATACTGTCGATCACTCCATCCTGTTAGAGCGCCTGGAGAACTGGGTCGGCCTCTCTGGTACAGCTCTCCACTGGTTTAAATCCTACTTAAAGGACAGGGACTTTTTTGTATCAGTGGGTGACTTTACATCAGAAATGACAAAAATCACATGTGGGGTTCCCCAAGGGTTTATTCTAGGTCCCCTCCTATTCAATATCTACATGCTCCCCCTAGCTCAGATAATAAAAAACAACAACATCAGCTACCATAACTATGCAGACGACACACAGCTTTACATCACCATGTCACCATGGTGTTCAAGTTCAGGCACTGAGTAAATGCCTAGAAGAAATCAATGCCTGGATGTGCCACAATTTTCTTCAATTGAATAAAAACAAAACAGAAGTAATAATTTTTGGACCAATAGAGGAGAGATCAAAGGTTAGCACATAGCTTCAGTTGCTTCAGCTAGAAACCACTGATCAGGCCCGAAATCTGGGTGTAGTGATGGACTCAGACCTGAACCTCCAAAAGCATCTAAAGACAATTACAAGATCGGCTTTCTATCACCTGAAAAACATTTCCAGGATTAAAGGACTAATGTCTCAGCAGGATCTGGAAAGACTAATCCATGCGTTTATTTTTAGTCGAATTGATTACTGCAACGGTGTTTTCACAGGTCTGCCTAAAAAGTGGATCAGACAGCTGCAGCTGATCCAGAACGCTGCTGCCCGCATCCTCACTAAGACTAAGAAAGTTGAGAACATCACCCCAGTTCTAAAGTCCTTACACTGGCTCCCTGTATCTCAGAGAATAGACTTTAAAATCCTTCTGTTAGTCTATAAATCCCTGAATGGCTTAGCACCTAAATACATCACAGACTTGTTATCAGTGTATCAACCCTCAAGAGCACTAAGGTCTTCTGGCTCCAGCCTTCTCTGCGTACCTAGAACCAGAACTAAACAAGGAGAAGCAGCATTTAGTTCCTACGCTCCACTTATCTGGAACAAACTTCCAGAAAACTGTAAAAGTGCGGAAAACCTGAGTTCTTTTAAATCAAGATTAAAAACACATTTGTTTAGGACTGTTTTTGACTGTTCTAGTTAAACTGTTCTACTGAAACAGCATTAGTTCAACTTTTTTAGTCCAACTGTTTATTGATGTTCTATTTTGTTTCTACACTTTCTGTTTTCTTTTCCTGTATTTTAATCATGTAAAGCACTTTGCATTGTCTCTGTACTGAATTGTGCTATACAAATAAATTTGCCTTGCCTTGCCTTACAAACAGAAACGTTCTGTTTCCGTCGTGTAAACAGAGCCACAGACGGCACCACAGCACTGCAGGTGTATCCAGTATATAGTTAACTATAATAACTGTTGAATCGATCTAATTTCAACTAGGCTACGTGCTTAATATGCATGACTTACCTTGTCGTTCTTCAGTGCAGAAATACATTTCTCCGACAAATGACAACTTTTTAAAAATAAAGGGCCTCCCTGTGACTCTCCGTCTTCTCCGCTCTTTAGAAGACAGAAGAAATGACCAAAAACAGATGATTAACTTCCCTCGGTTTTGTGTGCTATACAGAAGGCTGAATGAAAAAACCAGGCCAACCTGGAGCTCTCACTTTGATTGGTTGAATTTGTTGCCCTGACAACGCTACATCCCTCTACCCCTTCTGCTAACAGCTGGGCTGTTGTACGACTTGTAAGGAGTGATTTAGATGTCACACACGTTGAGCAACAGATTTGAGAATTTGTGTTCATTGGCCACTTATAGTGGCCTAATTGACAAGTTTAACAAAAATACAAATAATTATTAGCTTGCATGCTTGTTTTGCTTTGAATAAATACATATTTTTTCATATCTGTAACATGTTTTCACTAACTTTACCTTCAGTGATTGTATGATTTTGTTTTTTTTCTGCTGGTGAAAATTTTACACTAAAGCCTAAATTGACTGAGTTTTTCATCTATCCATCCACCCACCCACTCATCTTTTGTCTATACCCACTTATGTGCGCAGGGTCACAGGGGACTTTCTCCAACAATCACTGGGTGAGAGGCAGGGTACACCCTGGCCAGGTCGCCAAGCCATCACAGGACAGGCAACTATGTACACACACATCTAAGGACAATGTAGTTTTTCTCATACAAGTGAATATTTTTCTCTGCAATTTCTTTTCTGTGCAATCTATAAAAAAATATGTTGTCATCATTTGCAGCAAAATCAGGCACTCTCCCAGGAGGATCATTTATTATACCTTTTGTGAGATTCATTTCAGTATATTTAAATAGCATCAATTCACAAATATCATTTCAAGGCAGAATCACTAAATAAGCTGGTAAAGCCAGCTTTGGGGTTGTTTGTTTCATTCCTATTTTTTTCCGTATCAAATTTACCACCAGCTTTCAGAAGACAGTAAATAATTTACTCCAACACAAACAGATCTTAGAGAATCTCATACCGTTTGACCTGGCTGTGTATTTCATAAATGCACACAGAAAATACTTGATGTAACTAAGACTAAACTGAGATGTCCTTCTAACAGTTGCATCATTTTAAGCAACAAATCTTCCGTTGTGAGCCATTTCTAATTGAGACAAACACAAACTCTGATTTGGATCTTTTGGCGGTGTAACAGTTAATTGGATTTGAATATGTTTGAGCAAAACTTGCAAGATCCCAAAAACTGACAAAAACTGACATCTGCTAAAGTAACAGGGTTGAACATGATATTGGTTGAGTTGCTACGAAATATTTGAGGTTTAAGGTTTTTTTTAGCCGTCATAAATTGCGTCCCTATTCAGTGTAGCTGTCAACTTGACTTCTGCACGAGAATTTTACCAAACCAGGATTTCCTCCACTACTTTCTAATGAACACGTTGAACACAAAACCTTGTGCTATCCCAATGTTCCCATTCACAACATAAATTAACTCTAGGTTTTGATGTTTGGTTGGCCAATGAAAGCTCTTAACCCTTATTTAAGCAACCAAACAGACCATGTGATTTTTAGCTGTATGCATGCACAAAAACAAGTGGACCTTTGTCTCATAAAATTATATCCAGTACGTTACATAAATCCAAGTTTCGATCAAATGCTATTTATAATCATGCATAGAATCATATTCCTCATGTCAGTAAATGGTCGACTCGATCAACACACGTCTTTTAGGAAATGAAGATGTTATTTATTGAAATAGGAACAGGGAGATGAACGGCTCAGAGCATCCGTGTGTGGGAGAGGATTCAAATTGAGCCCTTGTGGAACACCTACATGTCTGCATAAGCAGAATGAACAACAAACCAAAGCACAACCAGAACAGTTAATGATAAGGGTCTCAACATTCCTGTATGCTCCGCTTTTTTTTATACAATTTGCAATGTTTTCAAAATGACCCATTTTATTCGAGAACAGGTTTCAAGAAAATATCAGTAAAATAGCATACGCTTCATCATGGAGTTACACTTTTGTTCATAAGGGGGGATTTTTTTTTTCCTCTGGGTTGTTCCATTTAGTTCAGTAATGACAATTTGTGAGAAAACAACACGCAGGCCTAAGAATCATTGCCTAATTCAAAAGCTCTTACAATAAAAGGGAAGCCAAACACTGCCTTTAGTACTATAAGTCAATTTGTCTTAATGAAGTATGTGAAACATTTTATAAACATCTCAGGAATCGTTAATTACAATGGAGGTCTTAGTTCTCCATCCTCTGATTTTGACCAGCTCCCTTATCGCTCTATTTTTGTTGGGTCAATTATTTCTTACCAAAAAAATACTCCTGAACCAAAGGGATAAGCCAATGGTATGTCTGTACACAACTGATAGCTTAGCAGAAAACCCATTTTAAATTGTATCTTTTTTTACTGCAGCCTGTGATCAAAGCGCGATTTACACATTTTAATTTCTTGAGCCTTTTCCAGGAACCTGGGCGGCTCTCTGAGGCCCTTCTTTTACTCTCCATTTAACACTCCATTTACCAGAGTAAAAACAAATTATCTGAGCACAAATTTACTCCAGGAAATGGCCCAGATAGGGACGAAGTATTACCCTGAACCTCCAGGGTGTGACGTTCTGAAAAGAAGGTGCCAGCAATTCTAATTAGTTGAAATGTAGTCACCTCAATTTATAATTTCCTGCAAATATTTTTTTTATGATGGGTTTTACTGTGTAAATTTTAAATAACGGACTTATTTTCTAGATCGTCTGTGGACACAAAGTCAACTCTATTTGTGGGGTTTAAACTATTTATATTGGAATGTTTAGCAGTTTTGATGTCTGAAGCCACAAATAGAAAAACAGAACCCCCAGGAATCAGCATCAAACAGATTTTAAGTTTGAAAGAAAAGCAAAACTGCCCGTGTGTTTGTGCACAGTACTGCTTCAGGATAGCATCTCTCGTCGGTCACAAGGACAGTTTAAGTGACACTAGCACCACAAACAGGACTCTCCCGAACACTCTGAAACACTTCTTCTCTTGCTTTGACCAAAGAGGCCCAGTGACCCAAAGAAAGAGGAAGAAGAGCCATTACAGCTCTGATCCAACACCAGGTCACATCCACCCTGCAGAGATTCCAGGATGAACAGGAATACACTGCAGAGAAGGAGAGGAGGAGCAACAGTAACGAGCAAGCTGACATGGATTAATCTGAGTAGGCTTACTGTTAGTGAAGATAACATCACTGGGGAGGAGTGGGCCAAGTTTAGAGTGTGAGCTTGAGAACTTAGGTGGGGTCAGAGGGCGGGAAGGCCTTTATTTTTGTCATTTTAGAAATACACATACATACATTGAACAATTGGACCCCCCTCCAACAAAAATTACAGATTAACTAGTTTGACAGGAGCAGTTGAATAATAATAAAAAAAGGAAAAAAGTAATTACATTACTTAAACAGTTGGTGCCAAGTTCCGATGAATCTTTTATCACTCCTGACCAGTAGGATGCGATCTTAGTACATTCCCAGAAGACATGAAAATGTCCTGCAGACACATTTCCACAGTTCCTCCAACATTTTGCCTTCTCAGTGTCGTTACAATGTTTATTTTTAATGTAAGGTTTAACCAAAAACTTGACGGTCAGAACTTGACGTGTGGATCAC